>CM055116.1:1023691076-1024438576 GCA_029206835.1 Rana muscosa
TATTTTTATTTTTTATTAAGCAGTTATGTTGTACTTAGGGCCAGCAGCTTAAAGTCCTTAAATCATCATTTCAAATCTATATAACTGTGGACTTCCCTGAAGCTAATGTTTAGGAGAGCAATGAAAGATCAAGAAAAAATTGAGTGGGGGGGGTGGGGGTTGTTCCAGTTGACTGTAATTCTCTTATAGAAGGCAACCCTTTTAATATCTCCAATCCTTGAACGCCAGAAGAATCCCAGGCTTTAGGCTGGGCTCACACCGCAGCATGGAGCGGCTCACAGCAGGGGTCCTGTGCGTCCCTGTTTACTGTTTCAGGTCTGATTTCAGCCCAATTTTTTTGCTGAATTCGGACCTGAAATGGACCAGAAGATGCACAGGACCCCTGTGCAATTTGCACCAGAGCCGCTCCGGAGATGTGTGAACCGACTCCATAGAGAGCCGGTCACAATCTACTGACATGCGAATTGGATGTGGGAAAGCCTTAATGACTTGCTCCAGGTAATGTCCTTCTCCTTATAATACCCCTGCTTAAAACCTTGCTTTCTGCATGTAACATTCAATTATTCTATTGATGATATAGAAGATCATTTAGTTAAAGCAGAGGTTCACCCACATTTTAAAGTTTGCTGTCAACAGTCCCTCTTAGCATGAAGATAAATAAAAGACTAACTTTTTTTTTTTTTTCTGTGCAGTTTTCTTTTTTCTTATTTATTCGTTCCTACTTCTGAGATTTCCTCCCGCGGGAGTAGGCATGTCCTTTGCTGTGATGTTGTCCTGCAATGTCTCCTGGGAGCAAACTGTCTTGCTTCCCAGGAGTAAATATCTTCCCTTGCAAATATCACGATAATTTAATCGTCACGTGACTCGTCTACCCGGTCACGTGACGAGGGCGGATCTAATTCCGGAAGACAAGCATTCATCGCTACCCGGAAGAATATGCTTGTGGGCTTCAAGATGCCCACAAGCAAAATGGGAAATAGAGGAAGAGTTTTATAAAGTGTTTTTTAATCGCAAAACGGACGGTGGATGTTTAAAAGCGCCGGAGAAGTGAGTAATTAAAATGCATACGTTGTAGCTTAGAATGCCTAGAAAAAAAAAAATGTATGGACCGCAGAACCTCCGCTTTAATACTATTAAAAAAATAATGGCTTTCTTAATATACGTATTATAAAAATTACGTATTGTGGGTTGGTATAGTATAAAATGTGAAGTGGTATAAGAACGCAATCAAAGATAGACATATTTTAATCAGTGTAAGTTAGGGTACGTACACACTGCTCCATTTAAAAAATGCGATAAAAACTTGTTTTTTTAATACGTTTTTGCTGTGTTTTCCAGACTCCTGACTCTAATCATGCACCTTTGAAACTTGGACATATAACCCAAAAGCACACTGAAAACACACCATGGTACATTTTTGATGCATGTTTGGTGCGATTTCTACAGCAATCAATGGGAGATACGTTTTTGGTGTGCTTTTGAAAAGTGCACCAAAGATGAAGAATAGTGATGAGCCGAACACCCCCGGGTTCGGTTCGCACCAGAACCCGCGAACGGACCGAAAGTTCGTACGAACATTAGAACCCTATTAAATACAATGGATGCGAACGTTCGAATTCTAAAGTGCTAATTATAACAACTATTATGCATGTTATTGTCCTAAAAAGGGTTTGGGAACCCGGGTTGTGCACCAGGGGACATGTATCAATGCAAAAAGAAGTTTTAAAAACGGTCGTTTTTCGGGAGCAGTCATTTTAATGATGCATAAAGTGAAAAAAAAAAAGTCAAATATTCCTTTAAATATCGTACCTGGGGGTGTCTAAAGTATGCCTGTGAAGTGCCACGTGTTTCCCGTGTTTAGAACTGTCCCTGCACAAAATGACACTTCTAAAGGAAAAAAAAGCCATTTAAAACTGCTTGCGGCTTTAATGTAATGTCTGGTCCCGGTAATATGGATGAAAATCTTTAAGAAAAATGGCATAGCTACCCCATGACCCCCCCCCTACCCCAGCCCATTACCAGCCCCTTTGGGTCTTGTATGGATATTAAGGGGAACCCCGCACATAAAATAAAAAAGGCCCTATATACTCTGAACAGCCGTATACAGGCGGTGCATACAAGACAGGGACTGTAGGTTTGTTCTTATGTAGAATCTGTTTGTAATTTTGAACAGGTACATTGTTGAAGTGTAGCTCCAGCCCAAAAATCTATTTTTAAACTTTTTGGAAAACATAGGTAAGGGTTATCACCCCTGTAACATTTGTTTTGCTGTCTGTGCCCCTGTTCAGAACATTTCACCTCACTTTCCGTCCCAATGACAACTGTTTTTGAAATGTGGTGTTTTTCTTGAAACAAGGATTGCTGATAAAGCATCAGTACAGAGGAGACACCTTTCTCCCATATTTATTCTTACAGGAGAGAATTTTCCTTCCTAGTGGTAGATTTCCTCTCACTTCCTGTTGTCTTCTTGCGTTTGCAAGTAGGAGTCGTTTGTAAGTTGGATGTTTGAAAGTAGGGACCTGCCGTATATACTCTGCAGAAATAGGCCCCTTAGTTGTTGGTGTTGGCACAACACTGTAAGCACTCACAGTTACTCTTGGTTGGTGCTGGAACGCCCTGCTGTCAATTATTATATCAGGAATTTGAATTACATATAATTGTTGAACAGTGGTAGTAAAAATTGGGCCTTTGATGGTGGTGCTGGTGCCACAACACTGTAAGCCCTGACAGTTACTCTTGGTGGGTGCAGCAATGGGCCCTGCTGTGAATTATTAGATCAAGAATTGTAATTGCATGCCCCTGTTGAACAGGGGCTGAAAAATTGGGCCTTTCGTGGTGGTGGTGGTGGTGGTGGTGTTGCCACAACACTGTAAGCCCTCAGAGTTACTCTTGGTGGGTGCAGGAATGGGCCCTGCTGTGAATTATTAGATCAAGAATTGTAATTACATGCCCCTTTTGAACAGGGGCTGAAAAATTGGGCCTTAGGCACTGGTGGCACAACACTACAACCCCTCACAGATACTGTACTTGGAGCACAGCAATGAGCCCTGTTGCAAAGTATTGCTTCAAAAATTGTAATGACACGCCCCTGTTAAACAGGGGCTGAAAAATTGGGCCTTAGGCACTGGTGCCACAACACTCCAACCCCTCACAGATACTGTACTTGGAGCACAGCAATGAGCCCTATGGCAAATTATTGCTAAAAAAATTGTAATTACACGCCCCTGTAAAACAGGGGCTGAAAAATTGGGCCTTAGCCACTGGTGGCGGCACCCATAAACAAAAATGATCTTCCAAGCTATCATCATCAATCGTATCATTGAGGACTCGGAGGAGGAGGATAGCCAGTCAACATAACAGCACAGGCACTCAGCATCAGCATCAGTCTTGAAGGGATGTGACATGTTAAAATCAATTAGTCTGTTATATCAGCATCAGGTGTGTGGTAGCTGGTGGTGATCCAAGACTGGTTCATCTTGATGAAAGTCAGTCGATCAACCGAGTCGGTGGACAGGCGCACACTGTGATCCGTGACAAATCCTCCAGCAGCACTGAATGTGCGTTCCGAAAGAACGCTGGATGCAGGACAGGCCAGTAGCTCAATTGCATACTGTGCAAGCTCTGGCCAGTGATCCATCCTCAAGACCCAGTAAGCCAGAGGATTTTCGGTGGGGAAGGTGTCCAAGTCTGACCTTGCCCCTAGATATTCCTGCACCATGTTTATCAGACGCTGGCGATGGTTGCTGGAACCGATCATACTTTGGGGCTGCGGACTAAAGAATTGTCTGAACGCATCAGTCAGACGGCCACCTTCCCCACCGCTCCTTCTTTGACTGGCCGAAGCCTCAGCAACTCGTTGTCCAGGACCAGGAGTTTGTAACCTCCCAGTCTCTGGGAACGCGTTGCACAGACCTTTCTGCAAGGCCTCCCGGAGTTGTCTCATCCTCTGCTCCCTCTGCGACGGTAACATAAGGTCCGCAACCTTACCCTTGTACCGTGGATCAAGGAGAGTGGCCAGCCAGTAATGGTCCCTCTCCTTGATCCGAAGAATACAAGGATCCTTCCGCAGACTTTGCAGGATCAGGGAGGCCATGCAGCGTAGGTTTGCTGAGGCATTCGCTCCGGACTCCTCTGGGTCACTAAGGACGACATGATCCGCAGCCACCTCCTCCCAGCCACGTACAAGTCCACTGGTTTCTTGGGACTGTAAATCATCCCTAAAAGACTGCTGCTGATGATGCTGAGTGCCAGCCTCCACCTCCATGCTGACACAATCCTCCTCCTCCTCCTCCTCCTCCTCCTCCTCCTCTTCCTGTGCGATGGGTGGGACAGAAGGAACACTGTCTGGGTAAAGGGGGCCTTGAGAGGCAAGGAAGTCCTCCTCTTCCTGCCTCTGTTCTGCCTCAAGTGCCCTGTCCATTATTCCACGCAGCGTGTGCTCCAACAGGTGGACAAGAGGTACAGTGTCACTGATGCATGCACTGTCACTGCTCACCATCCTCGTGGCCTCCTCAAATGGTGCCAGGACAGTGCATGCATCCCTGATCATGCCCCACTGGCGTGGAGAAAAAAAAACAAGCTCCCCTGACCCTGTCCTGGTGCCGTAGTCGCACAGGTACTCATTGATGGCCCTCTGCTGCGTGTGCAGCCGCTGCAGCATGGCCAACGTTGAGTTCCACCTGGTGGGCATGTCACATATAAGGCGGTTCTTGGGCAGGTTCAACTCCTTTTGCAGCTCAGCCAGGCGAGCACTGGCATTATAAGATCTGCGGAAATGCACACAGACTTTCCTGGCCTGCCTCAGGACATTCTGTAAGCCCGGGTACCTGCCCAAGAACCGCTGCACCACCAGGTTAAGGACGTGAGCCACACAGGGCACATGGGTCAGTTGTCCCTGTCGGAGGGCGGAGAGGAGGTTGGTGCCATTGTCGCAAACCACCATTCCTGGCTTAAGCTGGCGTGGCGTCAACCACCTCTCGGCCTGGCCCTGCAGAGCAGACAGGACCTCTGCCCCAGTGTGGCTTCTGTCCCCCAAACACACCAGCGCAAGCACGGCATGGCATCTTTTTGCCTGCGTACTTGCGTAGCCCCGTGAACGGCTACGGAGCACCGCTGGTTCATAGGACAAACCACAGGAAGAGGCCATGGAGGAAGAAGAAGAGGAGGGGGTGGAGGAGAGAGGTGTGTCACAACCAGTAGTAGCATTTTGGAGGCGTGGCGGTGGAACAACCTCCAACACTACTGCACCTTGTCCTGCATCCTTCCCAGCTGCCAAAAGAGTGACCCAATGGGCCGTGAAAGAAAGGTAGTGTCCCTGTCCATGCCTGCTGGACCATGAGTCAGCGGTAATATGCACCTTACCGCTGACCGCCCTGTCCAGCGAGGCCAAGACATTGCCTTCCACATGCCGGTAGAGAGCCGGAATAGCCTTCCGTGAGAAAAAGTGGCGTTTGGGAACCTGCCACTGAGGAACCGCACATTGCACAAACTCACGGAAGGGGGCCGAGTCTACCAACTGAAAAGGCAGCAGTTGAAGTGCTAGCAATTTAGCCAAGCTAGCATTCAACCGCTGGGCATGTGGATGGCTGGGAGTGAACTTCTTTCGACGGTCCAGCAGCTGGGGCAGGGAAATTTGCCTGCTAGAATCGGACGTCGGTGTACTGCTAGCAGAGTGGCCGCAAGTACTTGGCTGTGACACACCTAATTCTACACCTTCATTCCTCTCAGTGCATGTTTCAGAGAGGACTGAAGTTATAGTGGGGTTGGAGATCCCAGCTGATGCGGTGCAAGGAGAGGTCCGCTTTGTTCTTTGGTGTGGGTCTTTGAGGTAGGCTTGCCAACGAGCTGCATGGCAGGTCAACATATGTCTGGTCAGGCATGTGGTACCCAAGCGGCTGATGTTTTGGCCACGCGATATACGCTTGAGACATATGTTGCAAACAGCAGCTGTGCGATCTGATGCACTAGCCTCAAAAAAGGCCCACACCAAAGAACTTTTTGAATGACGGGCAGAGGCAGCGCCCTGCACAGGCGGAGCTCTGCGGTGTGATTCCGTCGGTGTACTGCCCTTACGCTGGCCACCAAAGGGCATCCTGCCTCGTTGGAGATGTGCCTCCTCCTCATCCTCCTCCTCCTCCTCTCTCCTATTAGGCACCCACGTGGAGTCAGTGACCTCATCATCCCCTCCCTCCTCATCACTGGAGCCAATCTGGCAGTATGCTGCAGCTGCTGGAACATGACTGCCAGATTGGTGTCCTTCTTGAGCATCCCCTCTGTCTGCTCTCACGCTACTGCCTTCCTGTAGCTGGGTTTCATCATCAGACCCTTCGAAACGCTGGGCATCCTCCTGGAGCATGTACCCAACACTGTGCTCAAACAGTTCGGGGGACTCCTCAGGAGGAGGACATGGTGGGTCTAGGGAAGGAGTGACTGATGATGAGTCTGACATTGATACCAGGGAAGAGGACGCTTTGGCAGCTGCTTTTCCAGTACCCTGAGCCTGGGTGAGAGAGGATGAGGAGGAGGAGGAGGGCTTGGTCATCCACTCTACCAAGTCTTCGGCATGATGTGGCTCAACATGTCCAGCTGCCGAAAAGAAGGACAAGCGTGTCCCATGGCCATGTGCTGATGACAATGCACCGCGTCCACGACCAGCACTGTTGCCCCCAGACACAGAGCCTGCTTGCCCTCTTTTATTGCCTCCTGACTGTCTGCCTCTCCTTGTTTGCCTTCCAGACATTCTAATAGATGGCCTGCAGGGAGATGGGAAAAAAGCAATAAGGGCTACCTTCAGGTGTCCTTCTCTGTCCCTTTACTTAAGGATTTCTAAATATGGTTGAGGATGATTGCTTTTGCACAGAATAGCACAACGACAATTTCCCTGACTGTCCAAAAAAACAAGGATTTCAAAGATGGTTGATGAGGAATGCTTTAGCACACTATAGCACAAGGAGAATTTCCCTCACTTTCCTTCTTTGTCCCTAGAAACAAGGATTATCACAGTGAAAGAAACTGACACTCTTCCTACCTATAGTTTTCTGTCCCTAGAAAAAATGTTTTTTTAAAGCACACTATAGCACAAGGAGAATTCCCTCACTGTCCTTCCCTGTCCCTAGAAACAAGGATTCGCACAGTAAAACACACTGACACTCTCCCTACCTATAGTTTTCTGTCCCTAGAAAAAATGTTTTTTTAAAGCACACTATAGCACAAGGAGAATTTCCCTCACTTTCCTTCTTTGTCCCTAGAAACAAGGATTATCACAGTGAAAGAAACTGACACTCTTCCTACCTATAGTTTTCTGTCCCTAGAAAAAATGTTTTTTTTAAAGCACACTATAGCACAATGAGAATTCCCTCACTGTCCTTCCCTGTCCCTAGAAACAAGGATTCGCACAGTAAAACACACTGACACTCTCCCTACCTATAGTTTTCTGTCCCTAGAAAAAATGTTTTTTTAAAGCACACTATAGCACAAGGAGAATTTCCCTCACTTTCCTTCTTTGTCCCTAGAAACAAGGATTATCACAGTAAAAGAAACTGACACTCTTCCTACCTATAGTTTTCTGTCCCTAGAAAAAATGTTTTTTTAAAGCACACTATAGCACAAGGAGAATTCCCTCACTGTCCTTCCCTGTCCCTAGAAACAAGGATTCGCACAGTAAAAGACACTGACACTCTCCCTACCTATAGTTTTCTGTCCCTAGAAAAAATGTTTTTTTAAAGCACACTATAGCACAAGGAGAATTCCCTCACTGTCCTTCCCTGTCCCTAGAAACAAGGATTCGCACAGTAAAACACACTGACACTCTCCCTACCTATCCTTCTCTTTCCCTAAACTAAAGGAATCCAGGTTAAGCAAGAAAGAAATAAATGTCACTGTCCCTGCCTATGCTTCTCTTTCCCTGCTCCGGAACACACTACACTAGGCCGCCGTGCTGGCGGCCTTTTATAGTGTGGGGCGTGTACTAAACACCCTCAGCAATAATTGGCCACAGGCATCCTGCCTGTGGCCAATCATTGCTCTCCTCGCTGCCGGCGCTGTGATTGGCCAAGCATGCGGGGTCACAGTGCATGCTTGGCCAATCACAGCGCCTGGATGACACTGCGATGGCGTAGTGCATTGTGGGCCGTTCGCGTCACTCGAATTTGGCGCGAACGGCCCAAATCGTTCGATCTTCGTCGAACGATCGAACAGCCGATGTTCGAGTCGAACGTATGTTCGACTCGAACACGAAGCTCATCCCTAATGAAGAATACAGGACTTTTTAAAACGCCCATCACCCGCAGCCCACTGGTGTGAAGAGTTCCAAAGGATTTAACCACTTGATTACTGGGCACATAAACCCCCTTCGCACCCAGACCAATTCTCAGCTTTCAGCACTGATGCACTTTGAATGACAATTGCGCGGTCATACAACGCTGTACCCAAATTATATTTTTATCGTTTTTTTTTCCCACAAATAGAGCTTTCTTTTGGTGGTATTTGTTCACCTTTGCGGTTTTTATTTTTTGCGCTATAAACAAAAAAAGACAGAAAATAAAAAAAAAAAAACACAATATTTTTCTACTTTTTGCTATAATAATATCCCATTTTTTTTTGGGATAGATTTATGAAATTTTTATTATATATATATTTTTTTACTAGTAATGGCGGTTATCTGTGATTTTTGTCAGGCCTGCAATATTGCAGCGGACATATCGGACACTTTTGACACTATTTTGGGACCATTCACATTTATACAGTGAACAGTGCTATAAATATGCATTGATTACTGTATAAATGTGACTGGCAGGGAAGGGGTTATCACTAGGGGGCGATCAAGGGGTTAAATATGTTCCCTGGAAGTGATTCTTACTGTGTGGGGGAGGAGACTGACTGGGGGAGGTGACCGATCTGTGTCCCTATGTACAAGGGACACAGCATCGGTCTCCTCTCTCCCTGACAGGACGTGGATCTCTGTGTTTACACACAGAGATCCACGTCCTGCCTCTGTAACAGCCAATCACGTGTACCTGGCGGACATCGTGGCCGCAAGGCACGCGCATCGGCATCAGGTGACACGGCGGGCACAGCTGTTCCCCGCCGCACGCCCTCGCCTATAGCGCGGGTCTCAAGTGGTTAAAGGGATACATTTTTCATGCATTTTTCCTCCACCTTTTTACCCCAAAAACACATTAAAAAAATGGATTAGTGTGAAAGGGTTCTTTGTGAAACACTGCCAATGTTACATCGCTATGGTCCTGTTATGCAAAACACAGAGCTGAAAGAAACCTGTGAATTTTTTTTATTATTTTTAAATACAAATTATTAGTATTCTAATGCCTATTCCATTTCCTTTTCCCTTGTTATTTTTCTTAGCAAGCTTTGAAAACTTTTTTTTCTGTTAGCCTACAAACATTATGTGTATTACTTTTTTATTGCAGTAATGTTAAAAAAAAAGAATCATGCACAATATATTTTTTAAATGTCTTTATTTAATAAATTGTAAGTAACGTCACTAGGAGCTGTTGCAACATAATTTTAACAGAATAAAATTTGCACTTTGTATCTATAGTGACACTAGTTGTTTGGAATTGGTTACCATTTAAAACTGGAAAAAATGAAAAGTTAAAATTACTGGAAAACCATACTACTAAGAAGCCTTATGCCACGTACACACGACCGTTTTTCATGGTGAGAAAACTGCCATTTTTTAGATTGGTTGTGAAAACCGGTCATGTGTATGCGCCATAGCAGTTTTCTGGACGAGAAAACTGCCCGCAAAAAAATTAGAACCTGCTCTATTTTTTCTCGTCGTTTTTCCCGTTGTTCTTTTTCTCGTCACGAAAACCACTCGTGTAAGTATGAGACAGGAGCGCTCGTTCTGGTAAAACTAGCATTTGTAATGGAGATAGCACATTCGTCACGCTGTAACGGACTGAAAAGCGCGAATCGTCTCTCACCAAACTTTACTAACACCAGATCAGCAAAAGCAGCCCAAAGGGTGGCGCCATTCGAATGAAACTTCCCCTTTATAGTGCCAGCGTACGTGTTGTTGTACATGTTGGACGTCACTGCGCTTTGCTCAAGCGTTTTTTTTTTCATGAACGTGTGTATGCAAGGCAGGCTTGAGAGGAATCACGACGAATCACGTCGAGAAAAACTTTGTTTTTTTGCATGAAAGGAAAAATGGTCGTGTGTACGCGGCATAACTTGTTCAAAATAAATACCATACACAATTGTTTATCATAATCAATGACAAACCTATTACCAAATCAACAAGCACATTTCAAATAAGATACACCCTCTGCCATGATTTTATTGCAATCTTTGTCGCCGCTGGAGAGATATACATTTGTTTTTCTATGGTGGAAATGCCTATTATTTTGGGGAGTTTTCTTCTCATTTACTACTGAATTTCCAAGACAGGAAATTAATGGAAATCTCTCAAGCATGGTACAGCCAGCAAAAAAAATAACAACAACAACCTAAAAGAGTTTTAACCTTCCTATAATTTAATCTATACATACACTTTAAAGGATGCACTGTGCTTAGAATATTCTGTAATTTAGTTCTTAGGTGGATAAGCCAAAAGTACCTGTATGTTTGAAGCCAAAACTTCTTTAGCTTTGGATAGAGTGGTGAAACATGAGAACCCCTCTCAAGTATTACCTGCTGCCTTGGTCTCTGTTAGCATGATTTACTTTCTCTACTTGCCCTGGTGACCACTGTTACCTGGACAGAAAATAAGGGAAAATTTAAAAATTCGAGCTATCGCCAAATCAGAAAAAGAAGGAATATTTCCCAATAGAGACACTTGTTCCAACCTAAAGGAGAAGTATGGTCAAAGCTCTTTTGGCTATACTTCTCCTGTAGATCACAAGAGTGTACTTAGTTCTTGACTACTGTGACCCAAATTCAGCCAACAGGAAGTAAAGGGAAATCTCTCCAATGAGACACAGATAAAAACATTGACATGGGTTTAACCCTTCCTTATACTACCTAAAATAAGCAAGAAAAAACTGATTGGGCTTTAGATATACAGTAGATTAATATAAACAGGGTGCTGTGCTTCCCAGTTCCTTGTGACCATGCAGCAAAATGACTGGTCTGCAGTTCCATTTACCAGTAATTTTTTCAGTAAATTTGGGGAATTTAGGTCAATAGGTACAATGCCAAAACAATTATGTAGACGGGCAAAAAAAAAAGAAGAAGAATAGTAAAAAGGCTAAGAAAATGCAATTACCGTATATACTCGAGTATAAGCCGACCCGAGTATAAGCCGAGGTACCTAATGTTACCACAAAAACCTGGGAAAACTTACTGACTCGAGTATAAGCCGAGGGTCAACAATGCCCACCCATTGCAACTTCACTAAGCCCATTGCCACCTTACTGTTCCCATCCTCACTGTTCCCATCCTCACAAGTTCCTATCCTCACCTGTGCCCATCCTCACTGTGCCCACCTTCACTGTGCCCACCCTCACTGTTTCCCTAGAATTATAATTGAACATTGTAAAATTGTACCTGAAGGCTGCGGCGTCCATCGTTTAAAACTCGCACTCCCTTCCTGGTCACTTCCGTGATAGGCGGAACTGCCTGCTGAGAATCGCCTAACACGAACGTTCTCTCATCTTCACCCATCCCAGCAGACACTGTGTTCAGTTTCCGCCAATCACGGACGTCTGCTGGGAAACTGAGGATGAGAGAACGTTCGTGATAGGCGATTCTCAGCAGACACAGTTCCACCTATCACGGAAGGGACCAGGAAGAGCTCGCAAGTTTTAAACGATGGACCACGCCGCAGCCTTCAGGTACATTTTACAATATTCAATTTCGCTGACTCGAGTATAAGCCGAGGGGGGGACTTTCAGCCCAAAAAAAAGGGCTGAAAATCTCGGCTTATACTCGAGTATATACGGTATAAATAATTAGTAAATAATAATGTACAGTAAATATCATAAAACTGAGCTGTTAATTTTTAAGTAGAGCAAAAATAAAAATAAAATGATTTAAAATATATTTTAGTTTACTATACAAAGGCAAAAGACTAGGTATGGCACTAACAAGTAATCATCTTTTGCTGCTATGACTTTCCTAAACCAATGTAATACCTAAGATCTATGTTTTTGGGGGTTAAATCTGAACTTCAGACAAACAGCTAAAAACACAAGGTTGTGTGAATGATTTTACCTGCTAAAGGACTGCAATTCTGTACAGCCAGTCTTGTGATTCAGGCACCCCCTACCAGCCAGCATAACTAGCTCCTGTATCTCTACTAAATTGTTACAGCTTGGTCAAAACACCCCTACCCTGTTGATAACAATGAAGGGTCTCTCCTCCTACTGTGCAAGGGATTAAGGGGACATTAACACATGTTCAATATCATATACAAGTTGCATTTTTTAATGAATACATAACTGCTTTAATTTTTATTATTTGCCTGCAGTTCAACTTTAAAGGTTAATGCACTTTGCATATCCCCATTGTTCATTTCATTACCTCATTGGATGTTACATGACAATAAGTAATGTAAAGATGGATAATTAGATACTGTGATAAACACTAGCTGTACTGCTTATTGCTGTATTGGACTCCATAGAATGCAACAAGCACAAGACATTACACAGGTCATTTCAAAAGGCACTGCTCGTTGTTTTCTCACGGTTAATTTAGCATATTTTGCCATTCAAGGGAATTGTAGAGCCTAGAGAGTCAGTAGCTGTTTGAGTGTGGATTCTGTCACATATTTTTTCAGATAACAGATGATTACTAAATAAGAGGTAAGAAATGGATTCGGGGAAAAACACTTCTGCCATTCTTAGAAGTTGCATTAACAGCAGTGAAGTACTATCAGATGGGAAAGAGCTTTCCACTGAATGTCTGTATCTATGTTTCAGTATTTATATCCATATTTCCTAGCTAAAAAAAATGTTCTCAAGATTGGTAAAAGAGCCATGGGAGTGAACTTGTGTACTTCACCTTACATCTCATAAAAGAATCAAGATGCTGACTAGACTGAAGATTCTGTAGTATATGATTTCAGAACTATGCACCCTACATTGTTGCCCTGCATTACATTCTGAGATCAAATAATTACAAGCGTAATGCTGTTTCTACTGTATATACACAGGTGTAGAACTGTCAGATAATGAAGGTGGTGTCAGAAGCTGTAGATTGGCCTGAAGTGCAAGACACAGGGACAAAGGCACCCCTGGCATATATGAGCAATATTCCAGTACTAATGGTAGCTTAGTATTATTTTACTGGCGTGAAACTGTGCTTTTTATACTAGAGAACTGCACAAAAAAATCGTTTTTTTCAGATACACTGCCAGCTAAGCTGGATATCCCACATATCTGTGCTTTATTATTATCAACATCAGGCTTCTGGGAGGTGGAAATACCCTACAGGTATGCACTTAGACTAAACAATATTTCACAATGCACAATGTGAAATATTTCAAAATGCACAATGTATTTCAACCTACTGGTACTACTTGTGTACCCAGCCCTTTTTCTTAGAAACGTGAACTTAGACTTTTACTGATCTATGGGCAGGTGGATGTAAATGAACATGCATCCATTTCCATCTTTTTACCCCCATCATGTTTAGGTCTGAAAAAAATGAAAAAGGATGCAGACCTTCACTGCTTTCTTTTTTGGATCTACAAAGACTTACAAAATGGAGGCATGCTCACATTATTTCAGAAATAAATGGACAGTTAAGATTGTCACAGGTAATTAATCAGCTTGGACAGGACAGGCAAGCAACATTGGGGCACACATGCCTGAAAAAGGCCTTAAAGAGAACCTGTCTTCAGAAAATACAGACTAAGGTATTTGCATATTCTGCACAAGCTCTAAAAACACTTGAAGGGGTTGGGGTTGTAAAGCGCCCAGGTTTTTCACCTTAAAGCGGAGTTCTGGCCAAAAGTGGAACTTCCACTCATCGGATTCCTCTCCCCCCCCCCTCCGGTGCCACAATTGGCACCTTTTGGGAGGGGAGGGGGGACAGGATACCTGTCTTTGACAGGTATCCTTTCCCACTTCCGGAAGTCCAGGCCGCGGCCCATGACGTCAGCGTGGGGCTCCCTCCTCCTCCCTCCTCCATTCCCCAGTCGCTGGGCCAGTAGGAGAGAGGAGCTGGCCTCGCGCATGCGCAGTAGAATTCCCGGCGTTAACCCGAAAGGCTACACTGCCGGGTAGCAGTGAAGGTGAACTCCGCGCCAAAATAAAATTAATATATAAAATACCTAATCCAATTTAAATTGGTATTCTAATTAAATAAGCTGCTCCCCTGAGAAGTAGTGGACTCCCAGTTATATTTAGAAAAGATATAGCTGGCACTGTAGTGCTAAATAACATAACACAATAATGATCTTATAAGTGAACCATATATTTACAAAACATACAAATAAATATTATATTGAATAAATGAGTGAAAATAATAAGTCCCAATATTAGTGGTCCAAATGTGACATTCAGAGTCCATACACCAGCATATACCAGCTCTTGCTGTTGTGATATATCTTGAAATTGTAGTGAAAAATATATATATTTAGTAATCACAGTCCAATCATTAAACGTGCCCATTAAATGCTGCTGAAGATAGCTTGAAGTGATAAAAGAAGTGATCCTTCACCAATTTATGGAAACACACCCAATGTGTCTGTACATAGAATCTGCTTACCAGAAATATTTGACCACTTTAATCAAAAAGTAGGTCAGTAAACGCTTTTACAGGATTGTGCCTGCTCACATACGTGTAAATTGGAGATGTATAAAAATAATAGGGAATATCCATAGCGTAAAACCATTTATTAAAAGTGAAAGCCTAAAACAGAGCCAAATGGCTACTCACATTTAAAAGTGCCTTAACCCGGCACTGGGGCTGCTGGCTTGGTAGAAGATGTAATTGCGGGGAACCGCTATGACGCTAGCACCTCCGTGACCGGCGTGCGTTCCACCTCCTTCTTTCCGGCAAACCACTAGGGGTGCAACGGATCGGTGGTGATCCGTGATCCGAACGGGCCACCCTGTTCGGATCGGATCACCACGTGATCCGCGGAGCACTCCGGAGCCTCGGCTGTAGGAAAGGCCGCGGCTTCGGCCTAGCTCCGGAGCGGCGGCCATCTTGGTACACCCGGCGGCGGCCGCTCTAATGACGTTTTGCCGCTATCTTGCTTCACCCCACACAGTAATGAGAGAAGGGGACAAGCGGACATCTTGTTACACCCAAAGATTTCACACAAAACGGAGCTTATCAGCTTTAATACAGTATTTGGAAATCCAACAGACTGTTTACATTTTACATTTTAAAAGCAGTAGCAAACCTTACATGATTGCTAATGTGACGGAACACCTCTGATTTTCACATTTAACATTTAGTTAAATGTGAAAATCAGAGGTGTTCTGTCACATTAGCAACCATGTAAGGTCAGCAGGTTTGCTGCTGCTTTTAAAATTTAAATGGATCAGTTGGAACCTCTATTGTGTTACTTAATAGACATGCTATCTTTGGCCGGGTGCTATGGACTGGAACCTACGTGCATGAGAACTTACCCTGTGACCAAAATCAAACTCCATCCACCATTTTTTCTTAGGATCACCAGCCCTTACCTCATATATATATATATATATATATATATATATATAAATAGCTATTTTGCTATTTTGGGGCATTATGTTTAGTATATTTTTGCTATGAGAGAAATGTGTGTGTGTTTTTAGGTGTGTATGTTGTGGTTGTGATACCATTTTAATTTTATGAATTTGTATTTGTTAACTACTTTTTTTGATAAATTAATAAAAATGACAATTTAACGTAATCCAGTGAGTTGTGATATATATGTTGTCTTTTTTTCTGGTGGTTGAGTTAAATAAGGTTTTTAAGTCAATGGTCTTTACCGATGTACTCCCACCGATTTGAGGAATTACCACTAAGTATAAAATATAGATATATATGCTATAATGGGGAGAACCTTGATTGTCCAATTCAGTGTGTATCATTGGTTGTAAACAAGTTGAGTAGTAGGTCGACTTGCGTACAACCAGGGTGCCCATACATGGATCAAAATTTGGCCGGTCATTGCTGAACTGGCCGAATTTTGATACATGTATGGCCGGATTAACTTCAGAGTCTTTGTTGTTATCTTTGAGAATGAATAACTTCACATTAAAAGCACTTGTAGAGGTCAGTTATGGCTTGTTTTACAGTGCTTTTACAGTACCCAGTGCTTTTACAGTACCCAGTGCTATGCGCTTTTGTCTTCTACAGTGCTAAAACAATAACTACTTCATATGATAAAGCTATATGTCCCATGTTCTTATAGCAGAAAATCAATATTTCCTATTACATCACACAAGAACCTTCTTTTGATGTTCTATACTCACTATATAGATATTCTATGTAACCTTTTGCAAGATGAAAAAAACTGTAAATGACTAAACTGAACAAAATACAGGATATTAGCTACTATTAGTTTTCTTCAATCCTACACAGCAGGCTGCCATGTTAGGGCTGGTGCTGCTCTGAATAAGTAGAGGGTAACTGACAGCTTGGCAAGCTTGTATTTTAGATACTGAAATATGTGTTTATTCATACAGTATGATGCACATGAAATCTTTTCATTTTTGTAAGTCAGGATGGGCAATAAACAGTCATTAGTGCCATGAGATGAGCAGTAGGCTTTGTGCTATAATTATACCAGTCATATTTACTGTCCTTTCATAGTGCTAGATGGGCACATAAAAAAAGATAAATGGGAGAATGTCAAAACAAGTAAAATATGTATAGTATTGTCAAGCTGTCCTCTCACTCCCTCAGTCTAACATAAAAAGAAAGTAAAACTTTACTTCTACATCACTGCCATTAAACATGTATATGAAACAAACCAAGAATCTAAAGCTGGCCAAAGATGGATCTAAATTAAGCCAGTTTAGCAAGTACCAGACACATTTGGAGCCATCCATAGCCATTCCCACTCAACAGAAGTCGAACTAACGATTAATTAACCACTTGCCGCCCGCCCTATAGCGGATTGACGTCGGCAAAGTGGTTTTAAAATCCTGACTGGACGTCATATGACGTCCTCAGGATTTTAAGCCGATGCGCTCCCCCGGGGGCGCGCATCGTGGCGATCGTTGTTGCAGGGTGTCAGTCTGACACCCCGCAACACCGATCTAGGTAAAGAGTCTCCGACGGAGACTCTTTACCACGTGATCAGCCATGTCCAATCACGGCTGATCACATGTAAACAGGAAAAGCCGGTAATCGGCTTTTCCTCACTCGCGTCTGTCAGACGCGAGTAGAGGAGAGCCGATCGGCTGCTCCTCTGACAGGGGGGGTTTGTGCTGATCAATTATCAGCACAGCCCCCCCGAGGATGCCCACACTGGACCACCAGGGATGCCACTGGACCACCAGGGATGCCACTGGACCACCAGGGATGTCCATTACAAGGTATGCCTCCCTAGACCACCAGGGATTGAAATCAGTGCCCCCTAATGGATGCCAATTAGTGCCCCTAATGGATGCCAATCAGTGCCCACAATGGGCATCACTGATTGGCAAGCATTATTGTTTGGCACTGATTGCATCCATTAACACATTACAGTGCCACCTATCAGTGCCCATCCATGCCACCTATCAGTGCCCATCCATGCCTATCCGTGCCACCTATCAGTGCCCATCTGTGCCGCCTATCGGTGCCCATCCATGCCGCCTATCTGTGCCCATCCGTGCCACCTATCTGTGCCCATCCATGCTGCTTATCTGTGCCCATCTGTGCCCATTCGTGCTGCCTATCTGTGCCCATCCGTGCCGCCTACTGGTGCCCATCCGTGCTGCCTATCGGTGCCCATCCGCGCTGCCTATCGGTGCCCATCCGCGCTGCCTATCAGTGCCCATCCGTGCCGCCTCATTGGTGCCCATCAGTGCCGCCTTATCAGTGCCCGTCAGTGAAGCCCCATCAGTGCCCATCAGTGAAGGAGAAAACTTACTAATTTACAAAGTTTTGTAACTGAAACAAAAAAATATTTTTTTTTTTCAACATTTTCAGTCTTTTTTCAAAATTTTAGCAGAAAATAAAAATCGCAGAGGTGATCAAATACCACCAAAAGAAAGCTCTATGTGTGGGAACAAAATGATAAAAATTTAGTTTGGGTACAGTGTAGCACAACCGCGCAATTGTCATTCAAAGTGCAACAGCGCCGAAAGCTGAAAATTGGTCTGGGCAGGAAGCTGTATAAGTGTCCTGTATGGAAGTGGTTAAATTCAACAATTATAGATTTAAAGATCAATTAAAGATCTGGAATATTACATAAGAATCATTACAAAATATATAGTTCAAAGTGGCCTACAACAAAAATCTGCTTCCAACAGACACATACAACTTTGAAAATTGCAATGTATATGGAATTTGTTTTCCAATAGGTAAAAAAAAAAAAACACACACACACACACACACAAAATATATTGCACTGACACATGCCCAAAGCAAGCATGGTAATAAAGTAAAACAACTTGTGTTACGCTACAGAGGCTTTTAAGCATATTATTTATAAATGATTTAAAAGTAGATTTTAAGCTTCATCCTATTGCAATTAACTTTTACTCATTTGAAACTTTAGTTGGAAGAACTAGCTCACCCTTGATATTCTTTCCTAACCATAAATCAAGGTGACAGCAAAACAGCTTGATACCTGTCTACATGAATAATTAACATGTACTTTTACAGTAATTGTAGAAACATGATCAGTAGCTGTGTGGCATAAGGGCCTCAATCAATGAGGCCTCAAGCAAATGATCATGAAAATCTTTCCTTTGACCTTAAAAGAACAGACGTTACCAATGCAAAAAGGTTTCAATAAACTTTATTGCAAGTGCACAGAGCTTAGCAGCAATATTTTTAGGTGCCTATTAAGCTGGAATTTGCTCAATTAACCACTTCCCGCCCGCCCGCTGGCTTTAATATGACGTCCTGGATTTGAGCGGGGATAGCTGAATGATGCCTGTAGCTACAGGCATCATTCAGATATAATTTTTTTCAGCCGACGATTCCCTACACCATAAGAATGATCATAGTGGCTGTTCCACCACTTGATCGTTCTTACGGGAGGCGAGAGGGGACGTCCCCCCCCTCCTGCCGCCCTCTGGTGCTTCTACCAACTCACCGCTGCGATCGGAGAACGGATCCGCTGGCCCCGGATGTTGACGATAGAGATTTCCGGCAGATGGAGTCTCTATGATCGTCGGAGGCCGGGCGAGATGTTATGACGTTACACCCGGCCTCTGCATTAAAAAAAACAGCGCTGCCTCGGCTGGGAAGCCGTGATCGTTTTTAAATTTTTTTTATTTCAGGCTTCCCAGCCTAGAGGTCAGATGCGCGGTCTTATTGACCCCATATCTCACTGTTAAGGGGACCTGTCATGCCATATTCCTATTACAAGAGATGTTTACATTCCTTGTAATAGGAATAAAAGTGATCAAAATTTTTATTTATTTTTTAAGTGTCAAAGCAAAAAAAAGGAAGTATAATTAACAATAAAAAAAAAATATTTTTAAAGCGCCCCTGTCCCCGTGTGCTCACACACAGAAGCGAACGCATACGCAAGTCCCGCCCACATATGAAAACGGTGTTCAAACCACATATGTGAGATATTGCCGCGAACGTTAGAGCGAGAGCAATAATTTTGGCCCTAGACCTCCTCTGTAACTCAAAACATGTAACCAGTAAAAAAAATGTAAGCGTCGCCTATGGGGATTTTTAAGTACCGAAGTTTGGCGCCATTCCACGAGCGTGTGCAATGTTGAAGTATGACACGTTAGGTATCTATTTACTCGGTGTAACTTCATCTTTCACAATATGCAAAAACATTGGGCTAACTTTACTGTTTTTTTTTTGTTTTTTTAAGCACAAAACTGTTCGAAAAATTGCTGCGCAAATATCGTGTGAGATGAAAAGTTGCAACAACCGCCATTGTATTCTCTAGGGTCTTTGCTAAAAATATATATATATATATATAATGCTTGGGGGTTCTATGTAATTTTCTAGCAAAAACAAAAATTGATTTTTACATGTAGGAGAGAAATGTCAGAATTGGCCTGGGTGGCAAGTAGTTACATTTATTCAGATTATTGCAACCCTACATTAGGTTAGTGATACAGTAAATTGGAAACGGACAAGTAAAAGTAAATTAGCGATAATAATTTACTTTTACTTTGCTTGTAATTTTTGTATATTAAAGGAGTTGTCCATATTGGAACAGCGGTGCTTCTTGTTTTCTATCTGGCTTTCAAAAGCAGCATGCATGGCATAGTAAATCCCTTTATCTTGCAACATGTTTTAGATAGGAAAAGACTGAATTGTATTAAAGCTTTACTACACACAAAACCTAAGGTGTAATATATTACAGCTTGCCAATTCTTGGATGTGGTGGCTGCATGTGTTTTCTTTTAGGCTCTGTTTTCACTTGGTGATCTGGTCAGTAATACGCATCCTATATTAGAGTGCCCTCACTCTGCATGAAGGAGCACAGGGGTAACTTTGAGCAGCAGCATTGTCAGTCTGGGGAGAGGGGATTGTTAGATGTACTAGCACATTTAGATATACTAACAAATTGAAGCCAAACTCCAGCTAACACTTTATAAGCAATTACAACAAACTGTTTTTTTGTTACTTTTGGGTAAAGGTTTTACATAAATAAAAGCGGATCATTGTAAGCATTCCTGTCAGTAATAAATGATTTTTCTTATCCCTGTAACTGATACATGTGCAAAAGAGCTTGTTCTGTTGAAAAACAGACAAACCAGGTGAAAATAAGGGAAAGAGGACCTAAAAAAGAAACCTAATCAAAAGCAACAATGACATCAAAGAATTGCTAATCTGCAACATAATGAATGTTTGCTTTTGGAATTAATACTGAGTTAAAGCAACCAATATAATATCAACATGCCCTGGAAAAAGACAACTGAGTTAAAAACACTTTAAGAGCCCATTCACACAGGGGCGGCACGACTTGTGTCGCGACTGTGCTGGGCGATCTCAAGACGACTTCAAAGCAGACTTCCAAAATGACTTCTGTATTGAAGTCAATGGAAGTCACTTTGAAGTCGTCTTGAAGTAGTACAGGAACCTTTTTCTAAGTTGGAGAGACTTCAGTCGCTCCGCTTAGAACGGTTCCATTGTACAGAATGGGACGCGACTCGTCAGGCGGCTGAGACGCCTGACGAGTCGCCCCTGTGTGAATGGGGTCTTAATCTGTTTGTTATGGGAGTGACACAGGCGTTTTTTTTTTGAGACAAAATAATATATGAAACAGTTGATACCTAGTACTAGCCAGCACAGTATGTGTGTAGTGACCTGTATTTTTCCACACTGAACCCATTCACGCCACAATGTCGGTGTGATGTGCAGTACAGTGTTGAAAAATGTAGCTTGTCTGCATTTTTCTGCGGCACACTGGCGGTGCAAGTGACCACACAGTAGGGCAATGTGTTGCACTGCTGTGCAGAGACAAGAATGTGGTGTCACAAATGGACTTTTTAAATAAAGTTTAAAAAAAAAAGTAAGCAGTGTGCATTGCCTGAGCAGGCACTGACCCTAGTTTGCATAGTATAGCACTATGTTTTACTATGCAGGCTTAGATGCTGTTGTAATTATGATGAAGAAATAATAAATTTTATAATCTTCTGGCAGAGATGTTGAGATTCAAGTGGGCCTCAGGATGGATGGACTACAGGTCTTTGTGAATTCATATGTTTTCCAGATTTTCAGTGGATTAGCCATTTTAAGATTATACCAGCCTTGTGTTGAAACAGATTCGCTTGGACAATAGACAAACCCTGCCATAGAAAAAAGTTTCACAGATAGGTAACTAGACTGTTATCCCATGGAAATTACCCTTGTCTAGCAAAACCCATTGTGTTGGAATCTAGGACTTGTGTGTACAGCTACATTCTGTCTAAATATGCATTAAGTCTGTCCAAAGTTCAAATGGTGCAGTCAGTATCATGTTTAAAATATATGTGGTTATAAGTCATTCAAATTATATATGATATTTTAAGTCACAGAGATGATTATAATTTTAATATCTGCTGACCTAATAACTCTGTTATAAGGTGAAAATATAAAGGTTGTGATTTAGGACAAATTATAAGTGGAATTGTTTCAAGATGCCACTCAGTGTTATGTAAGACATATGAATTGTGATTATAATTGTATACAAATTTACACATAGCCTGTGTCTTTAGATAAATAAATATTCATCGGATGTACCAGAATTATACATTTATCCATATAGATAATCATTTTATGGGATATTGATTAATGTATATATATAACACGTGTCTTTCCTAGATAGACCAGTCTTTATAAGATATAAATTTATATATAGATATAGAACCATTTTATGTGATAGTGATTAATCAAAATTTTACTGAGCGTATTTTATATTGGACTGGTTACCAGAAAACTTAAAGATATATATTCCAGCACCAATATACAAACAAATACACATTATGAAAATAGAACATAATATTTAAAAGATAGTTCAGAACACATTTTTTCTACTCTCAGACATGCCTAGTGGTTAAAGGTGATATTACCTGAAACTCGCTGAAAAGTAAATCATTAGATTTTTTTACCAATGAAAAGGAAGCCATACCTTTTAGGAAGAGCTTATTATAATTTTTATGATCTTATTGTCTGAGATGGTATTTAGAGGCGAGAGAGATGCCATGAAGGGAGACTCAGATACACACACACACACACTCAAGATGACTCAAAACACCCGATTACCATCAATCATACATGCAGACACATACCCGATTCCTCAACTCACACTTTTACATTCATGAAGATTCCTGAACACCAAATGCTTTGGAACTCGGAGGTCACAAGAAGTAATTCCTCTTTAAGAGTATCCATCTTGAAAGCCATGGCAGCCATTCTAAAAACTCTGGTAACCAGCAATTCAGACCAGTAGCCGTTTTGGAACAGGTAATTATGTTGTGTTGATTTTATCTTGTATTCGCGTTCTCTTAAATATTGATTTATTGAATATTATACAATTGATAATTTTTCTCCGGAATCAATAACCGCCTTGTAGATTTTTCTCTAAAGATTAAATTTTCAATATATATTTAATTTTCATAGTTTCCATTTTATTGACATAACAAACGTCTAATTAATTTTGCATTGTTAACCACTTACTTATCTGCAGTATAGTAAGGGTTGAATTTGTGAAATACAGACATTCTGTCTAATTGTCATTTTACAAAGTTATTGATTATACAGGGAAGTTTATTATTGTTGTGTCACATCAAAGGTACTACACTCCCATTTAGCGGGTGTTTTAACTGATATTCAAGATTTTATGTAACGCAATCAGTATTTTAATTTCACAAAAATGTTTGTTTTTGTCAACCAATATATATAACTATTTTGTATGATTACATGTCTGGTGAATAAATTTCAGATTTTTAGACTGTAGTCATAAAGATTGATTTTGTATTTTAAAAGTACCATCGTTAAAAATTACTTAAATCATAAATATTGTGCAGGAAAACATTCCTTAATAATCACAACAATGATCCCAGCATTAATGGTAGAAGGTTTGACTGCAACATCTGTGCCACCTACAGGAAGTGAACAAACCTATTGTTAGACACCATTCTTATTTCTAAGTAGATTGTAACTTCTGCTAAAAAGGAAAGTGTAAACTAGTCAGCTGGATTACCAAACGGCACATCTTATGCAAACCTATATTGTAATACTGGCAGAAATGCTAAACCTGTTTACTTAACCCAGTTCAAGTCTACTATTGCTAAATAATGGTCCTACAATCCCTTAGGGGATATTGCCTATGCAAACCTGAAAAAAAAACAATAACAAACATATACCTTTAGGGAGAAATCTAACAGCTAAAAGACTTATCTGAAAAGGAGCCAAATTAATATTTTGTATACCTGGACTTCATTCAGAGTATATAACTCCCTAACCACTTGCCGACCGCTGCATGACGATATACAGTGGATACGGAAAGTATTTAGACCCCCTTAAATTTTTCACTCTGTTATATTGCAGCATTTTGCTAAAATCATTTAAGTAAATTTTTTTCCTCAGTAATGTACACACAGCACCCCATATTGACAGAAAAACACAGAATTGTTGACATTTTTGCAGATTTATTAAAAAAGAAAAACTGAAATATCACATGGTCCTAAGTATTCAGACCCTTTGCTGTGACACTCATATATTTAACTCAGGTGCTGTCCATTTCTTCTGATCATCCTTGAGATGGTTCTACACCTTCATTTGAGTCCAGCTGTGTTTGATTATACTGATTGGACTTGATTAGGAAAGCCACACACCTGTCTATATAAGACCTTACAGCTCACAGTGCATGTCAGAGCAAATGAGAATCATGAGGTCAAAAGGAACTGCCTGAAGAGCTCAGAGACAGAATTGTGGCAAGGCACAGATCTGGCCATGGTTACAAAAAAATTCTGCTGTACTTAAGGTTCCCAAGAGCACAGTGGCCTCCATACGGGGCTTTATGGCAGCGTGGCCCGACGAAAGCCTCTCCTCAATGCAAGACATATGAAAGCCTGCATGGAGTTTGCTAAAAAAAAACACCTGAAGGACTCCAAAATGGTGAGAAATAAGATTCTCTGGTCTGATGAAACCAAGATAGAACTTTTTGGCCTTAATTCTAAGCAGTATGTGTGGAGAAAACCAGGCACTGCTCATCACCTGTCCAATACAGTCCCAACAGTGAAGCATTGTCGTGGCAGCATCATGCTGTGGGGGTGTTTTTCAGCTGCAGGGACAGGACGACTGGTTGCAATTGAGGGAAAGATGAATGCGGCCAAGTACAGGGATATCCTGGACGAAAACCTTCTCCAGAGTGCTCAGGACCTCAGACTGGGCCGAAGGTTTACCTTCCAACAAGACAATGACCCTAAGCACACAGCTAAAATAACAAAGGAGTGGCTTTACAACAACTGCGTGACTGTTCTTGAATGGCCCAGCCAGAGCCCTGACTTAAACCCAATTGAGCATCTCTGGAGAGACCTAAAAATGGCTGTCCACCAACGTTTACCATCCAACCTGACAGAACTGGAGAGGATCTGCAAGGAGGGATGGCAGAGGATCCCCAAATCCAGGTGTGAAAAACTTGTTGCATCTTTCCCAAAAAGACTCATGGCTGTATTAGATCAAAAGGGTGCTTCTACTAAATACTGAGCAAAGGGACTGAATACTTAGGACCATGTGATATATCAGTTTTTCTTTTTAAATAAATCTGCAAAAATGTCAACAATTCTGTGTTTTTCTGTCATTATGGGGTGCTATGTGTACATTAATGAGGAAAAAATATGAACTTAGATGATTTTAGCAAATGGCTGCAATATAACAAAGAGTGAAAAATTTAAGGGGGTCTGAATACTTTCCGTACCCACTGTATGTCGGCAGAATGGCACGGCTGGGATGCATGGGTACGTCTCCTTTAAGACGCGGCATTGTGGGCGCGTGCCTGCGCCCACCACGAGCTCCGTAAGTGTGACCGCGGGTCCCGCGGACTCGATGTCCACCGGGAGTCCCACGATCGTCTCACGATAGGAAGAATGGGGAAATGCTGATGTAAACAAGCATTTCCTGTTCTGCCTAGTGACAGGACACTTATCACTGCTCCCTGTGATCAGGAGCATTGATCAGTGGAGTGTCACACGTAGCCCAGCCCCCACACAGTTCGAACACATCCCTAGGACAGACTTAACCCCTTCAGCGCCCCCTACTGGTTAACCCCTTCACTGCCAGTGTCATTTTTACAGTAATCAGTGCATTTTTATAGCACTGATCGCTGTATAAATGACAATGGTCCCAAAATGGCATCAAAAGTGTCTGATGTGTCCACCATAATGTCGCAGTCATGATAAAAATCGCTGATCACTAGTCACTGATCATTACTAGTAAAAAAAAAAATTACTAATAAATATGCCATAAAACTATCCCCTATTTTTGTAGACGCTATAACTTTTGCACAAACCAATGAATAAATGCTTACAGCGATTTTTTTTTACCAAAAATATGTAGAAGAATACGTTTTGGCCTAAACTGAGGAAAAAAATATTATTATTATTATATATTTATTATAGCAAAAAGTAAAAAATATTGCTTTTTTTTCAAAATTGTCGCTCTTTTTTGTTTATAGCGCAAAAAATAAAAACCGTAGAGGTGATCAAATATCACCAAAAGAAAGCTCTATTTGTGGGGAAAAAAGGACATAAATTTTGTTTGGGAGGCACGTCGCATGATCACGCAATTGTCAGTTAAAGCGACGCAGTGCGGAATTGCAAAAAGTGCTCTGGTTTTTGGGCAGCCAAATGGTCCGGGGCTGAAGTGGTTAAGCTGCCACAATAATAACTGCAGCAGGAGCTCACAGACTGCAGCTTTTAAATGTCTCAAACACAAGTTTGAAGGGAACAACCACTAGTTGTCAATCTACCCAAAACAACGATCATACTAGTATGAAAAAAAGAATATTTCTATCAAAATATAACACCATCTTAATTAAAGAACTTTAAAAATGAATATATATCTGTACGTTAATAATATTAATAAAAAATAAAAAATATTTAAGATCTATCGTATCACAATGTGTATTGAGTCAATTAACATATTGGGGTTGATTCACTAAAACTGGAGAGTGCAAAATCTGCTGCAGCTGTGCATGGTAGCCAATCAGCTTCTAACTTCAGCTTGTTCAATTAAGTTTTGATAAAAAAAAATCTGGAAGCTGATTGTTTTCTCTTCAAAGCTGCGCCAGAATTTGCACTTTTCAGTTTTAGTAAATCAAATCCATACATGCCGTACATAAAAAAGGAAGGACTTGGTATTTTACTAGAAACACAGCAAATTGATCCAACATACAAAAGGCTATACAATATGATTATACAGTTGCATTTTTAACAACGGCTATGCATCATACCAGCCCTAGACAAAAAAAAAAAAAACAAGGAATAAATTAAAGCTATGCATATAATAAGAATCATAGCTGGAACTATAAATAAACAAATTAGAGTACATAAGTGTACAAATGCACCAACAACCACCAGGACTACCTATATAGGTAGGGGGGAATGGTAGAGGCAATAAAGAACAGAGGAATGGTAATATAGAAAAAATAGGATTTTTTGTACTCACCGTAAAATCCTTTTCTCTGTCGTCCATGGACGGTATTCTGTATTCTATACAGGTCCCTTGTTAGGGTATTGTTTCTAGCTCTTTCCTGTCCCTGGATTTGATTGCAATAGTGGAACAGCAGTGGAGTGACTGAAGGTTTTTCTCTTTTCGTCCATGGACGGACACAGCCTTCTCAAGTCTTGACATATGGGTTATGTTCCTGTTCATCGGAGAGGACTAGGCAGAACATGTTAGATAATTAAACACATGTTACATTAATCAGAGTTGACCAGCCCCGCCCAGGGGGCGGTCCCTCCAGACATAACCCTCCGCCCTGCAGTCAGCGACTCAGTTCGTAACAAGCAGTACAAACCTAAAAAGGAGGGGTGGGTGCTGTGTCCGTCCATGGACGACAGAGAAAAGGATTTTACGGTGAGTACAAAAAATCCTATTTTCTCTTTTCGTCCATGGACGGACACAGCCCTCTCAAGTCTTGACATATGGGACGCCCCCAAGCAGTGTCAAAAAAATGAGGGGTGGGAACAGTATCAAAAAACAACAAACTTCACCCCAAACAAGCAGAGCTCCTCAACGGATGAGTTGCAACCCTAAACAGCCGCCTGCAAAACCTTGCGGCCGAAGGAAGCATCTGAAGATGCACTCACATCAACCTTGTAAAATTTTGAGAAGGTGTGCATGGACGACCAAGTCGCCACCTTGCACACCTGTGAGACAGATGCTTGATGTCGGAAAGCCCAGGAAGCACCAATCGCCCTGGTTGAATGGGCCGTGACTGGAAAGGGGGGCGCCCGCCCCTTAAGAGCATAGGCCTGTATGACGGTCTGCCTGATCCACCGAGAAATGGTGGCTGAAGAGACCGCCAGGCCCTTTTGTGGACCACACAATGACACAAACAGTGAGTCAGACCACCGAAACGGAGCCGTAACAGACAAGTACACCCGCAAGGCATGTACCACGTCTAAAGTATGGAGCGCAGTCTCTCTGGGATGCGACGGCCGAGGACACGAGGACGGCAGCACAATGTCCTCATTTAGGTGAAAGGCCGAAACCACCTTCGGAAGGAAGGAAGGCTGTGGGCGTAGCACCACTTTATCCTTATGGAGGACCAAGTATGGTGACTTGCAAGACAAGGCCGCCAATTCAGAAACTCTTCTGACAGATGTAATGGCCACTAGAAAGGCCACCTTCTGAGATAGTGTCAAGAGAGGAATCTCTCTGATGTCCTCAAAGGGAGGTTTCTGAAGAACCGAGAGCACCAGATTCAAATCCCATGGAGGAAGAGGTGGTCTAATTGGGGAAAGCACATGTCGAACTCCCTGCACAAAAGTACCCACCAGGGAATGCGTCGCCAAAGGCCATTGAAAAAAACAGCCAAGGCTAAAATCTGACCCTTAATGGTGCTTAAGGCAAGTTTCTGATCTACTTCACGCTGTAAAAACAGCAGGACCCTGGAAACCGAATACGTCCGTGGACGCCACTCCATCTCTTCACACATAGAGATGTAGGCCTTCCAAGTACAATGGTAGATCTTCCTGGAAGAAGATTTCCGTGCCCTCAGCATGGTTGAAATGACCAAATCTGAAAGACCTCGGTCCCTTAGTACCTGGCTTTCAATAGCAATGCCGTTAAAGCCAGCGACTGTAAAGCAGGATGAAGTATGGGACCTTCAGACAGAAGGTCCTCCCGCATTGGCAGCCACCAGGGTGCATCCGCCACCAGGCGCACGAGGTCGGCGTACCAAGGACGCCGGGGCCAATCTGGAGCAATTAGAATCACCGGGATCCCCTCAGTCTCCACTCTGCGGAGCAGACGAGGAAGCAACTTCAGTGGGGGATAGGCATAAATTAGCCGATACTGACCCCACGGGGCCACCAACACGTCTGACGCGTTTGCCCAGGGATCTCTGGACCTGGCCATGAATCTCGACACCTTGAGATTGAGTCGAGAGGCCAGGAGGTCCACGTCCGGCGTGCCCCACCTCCGGTAAAGGAGTTGAAACACCACCAGATGCAATGACCATTCCCCCTGGTCTAGCATCTGGCAACTCAGATAGTCCGCCTGCCAGTTTTCTACGCCCGGAATGTAGACGGCCGACAGAGCCGGAACGCTTCTTTCCGCCCACCGCAGGATGTGAGCAACCTCGGACGCTGCAGCTGAGCTCCTTGTTCCCCCTGATGGTTTACATAAGCCACCGCCATGGCGTTGTCCGACTGAATCCTGATCGGGCGTCCTTGTAGTCTCCTTGACCACGAGGAGAGACACAGTCTGATCGCCCGAAGTTCCAGGACATTGATCGACAGACAGGATTCGTCCGGAGTCCAGCGACCCTGGGCCAACTGGATTCCCCAGACCCCCCCCCAACCTTTGAGGCTGGCATCCGTCGTAATCACAGTCCAATGGAAGGGAAGGAACGACTTTCCGGACTGAAGAGCCGGGGATCTCAGCCACCAACTCAGAGAAGCCCTGACCAGGTGACTTACCTGAATCTGATGATCCAGAGACAATGGAGATTTGTTCAATTTGGACAGGATCTCCTTCTGCAAGACTCGAGTGTGGAATTGGGCATACGGTACTGCCTCGAAGGAGGCTACCATGAGACCCAGAACTCGCATGCAAAAACGGAGAGACGACCATTTGCGGGATGTCAACAACCTCACCGCAGACTGGAGAGTCTGCAATTTTTCCAAAGGAAGGAAGACTCTCGCCTCCTTGGAGTCCAGAATCAACCCTAGGTACTCCAAACGCTGAGTCGGTTTCAGGACCGACTTCTGAATGTTTAACACCCAACCGAATTCCTGGAGGATCTGAATGGCTATAGACACATCTTCCTCTAATTCTGAGCCAGAAGCTGCTCTCAGAAGAAGATCGTCTAAGTAGCCCATGATAGCAATGCCTCGCTGTCTCAGCAAAGCTAGAATCGGGGCAAGCACCTTGGTGAAAACCCTCGGTGCTGACGCTAGGCCAAAGGGAAGAGCCACAAACTGATAGTGGTCTTCGCCGATTGCAAAGCGCAGAAACCTCTGGTGTATTGTGCAGATTGGGACATGCAAGTATGCGTCCTTGATGTCCAAGGATGCCAGAAAGTCCTCCGGATGGAGCGCAGCAACCACCGAACGAATTGATTCCATGCGGAACTTCCAAACCTTTACAAAGACATTTAAGGCTTTGAGGTCCAAGATCGGACGGACTCCGTCCTTCTTTGGGACCACAAACAGATTTGAATAAAAACCCTGAAACCTCTCTTCCAGTGGTACAGGTAAAATCACTCCGCCCCTTAGTAAATCTTGCACTGCCCCCAATAGGGCAGCCCGATGAGCCGGAAGGAGAGGGAGATTTGAGGAAAATAATCTGTTCGGCGGACAAGAAAGAAACTCGATCTTGTACCCTGAAGTGACAACCTCGCAGACCCACTGGCCGGAGAGCAGAGAGGTCCACCGCGCTTTGAACCTGCAAAGCCGTCCCCACACCCATGAGTCGGGCGGGGGCAAAACTTCATGCAGTGGCAGGTTTGTTTGTACCCAGGGACGCTTCTGTCCCCCAGCTGGACCTTTGTCAGCTTGGGAGGGTCTACTCGTGGGCCCTGACTGACGAAAATACCGCTTCTGCGTGGGAAAGGAAGGACCCAGCTTACGGCGCGGCTCCTTCCCCTTAGTGGACTGAGGGAGAAGAGTGCTCTTACCTCCAGTGACATCCTTAATAATGTCATCCAGCGAGGTACCAAAAAGCCTCCCACCTTTGAAGGGCAAGTCTGCCAAGGCTTTCTTAGAAGCCTGGTCAGCGGACTAGCATTTCAGCCAAATTAGGCAGCGCATTACCACCGCAGATACAGAGGCCCTGGAAATTAAGGGGGCCGCATCCAGAGTGGCATCACAGACATACACAAGGCCCTGCACCAACTGGTCGGCCAGTCTTACACACTCCGGAGAGAGTTGATGTTCCTCCACAGTCTGGTGCAAAATCTTTGCCCATTCAGTGAGTGTCTGAGACACCAAGGTTTCAGCCAAAATAGGCCGCAACGCAGACCCCAGCAAGGTGAACATGGACCTGCTCAGTGCCTCGGACCTCCTATCAGTATGGTCCTTAAATACAGGGGTCCCCTCCACAGGGAGAGTGGTTACTTTATTTAACCGACCGACCGGGGGGTCAACAACCGGAGGAGAAACCCATTTTTTCAAAAGGCTCTCCTCAAAAGGATACCTGACCGCCAGGTGCTGAGGGACCACAAAGGACTTCTGCGGCTTTTCCCATTCCTTATCTATGAATTTATCAAAGAAGGACACATAGGGAAACACCTTCTGTAATCTGGCGCCATCTTGTGGTGGCCGTTGGTATGACAAGACAACCAGCAATGCTTGCCTATTTCACTGCCCGCCCATCTCCTTCCCTTTACTTAGAAGTTAAGCCCCAAACATTATATATATATTTTTTTATTCTAACACCCTAGAGAATAAAATGGCGGTCCTTGCAATACTTTCTGTCACACCGTATTTGCGCAGCGGTCTTACAAGCGCACTTTTTTGAGGAAAAAAATACACTTTTTTAAATTAAAAAATAAGACAACAGTAAAGTTAGCCCAATTTTTTTTTATATTGTGAAAGATAATGTTACGCTGGGTAAATATAATACCCAACATGTCACGCTTCAAAATTGCGTCCGCTCGTGGAATGGCGACAAACTTTTACCCTTTAAAATCTCCATAGGCGACATTTAAAAAATTCTAGAGGTTGCATGTTTTGAGTTACAGAGGATGTCTAGGGCTAGAATTATTGCTCTCGCTCTACCGATCGTGGCGATACCTCACATGTGTGGTTTAAACACTGCTTTCATATGCGGGCGCTACTCACGTATGCGTTCACTTCTGCACGCATTGGTCGTTAAAAAAAAAAACCTGGCTCCTAACTTTTTTAGCTGGCTCCTAGATTCCAAGCAAATTTGTCAAGCCCTGTTCTAGACAATACTGTATATTCCCAATTTCATCATGACTTAACTCAAGGTCAAACAAAACCAGAGCCTTTATCAACCACATGAGTAATTGATTTGATAGGGATTATTACCAGCCTGTCCAAGTCTTCATCCCAGATGATCAGTATATCGGTATGTACCTTACGTAGAACACCAAGTTTTGAGCACAGATATAAATCTGTTCCCTAAAATCTATGAATAAATTGTCATACCTTTTGGCAAGCCTGGCTCCCATGACGGTACCTCTCATCTGTAAATAATAGACTTAAATAAAGGAGAAGTAATTATGGGAAATAAAAATTCTATACTTTCCAGAATGAAATTGGCTTGTCTAGAATTCACATATTGGGACAGAGAAAATGTTGCACTGATTGAAAACCAAACTGATGTTATATAGACGTATATAGAAATGACACATCCCGCAAAACAAGTACATTATTCTCCTTATATTTGTACTGGAAAACTATTTCTAAAATATGTCAAATGAAGGCAACTCTAACACCAACGGCTGGAGAAAAAAAAGAAATATATCTTGCCGAGTGGTAAGTAAGGCTTTCAATTTCAGATGTGATGGGTCTCCCAGGTGGTTTCTGTTAGTTCTTATGAATCTTTGGAATACGGTATGTTAAAAATGTGGAGTGATCAGATATTCAGCTGTCCAGCTTACATACTGAATAGCTTGCACTTTACATTGCAGCAGAGGTTACTCTATTGGTTTAGAAGTCATGAAGTAATGAGAATGCTGTCCAGCGGTTGGTTTTTGCGCTGCCTGTAGGTGGGAACAAGGAAGGTTATTAAGTCTCCATAGGCCTCCCTTATGACAAGATCTCATGAACCCTAGCTACTGGCACAAGCTTCCTGTAACATGGAGGGTATATGAAGCAGTGATTAACCACTGGCCGCCCACCATATAGCAAACTGACAGAGGCAAAGTGGTTCTGTTATCCTGATCGGACGTCATATGACGTGATCAGGATAACTAGCCAGCGCGCGCCCTCTCTGATGGAGACTCTTTACCATGTGATCAGCCGTGTCCAATCATGGCTGATCACAGTGTAAACAGGAAAAGCCGTTTGTCGGCTTTTCCCCACTCGCGTCCTTCAGACATGAGAAGAGGAAAGCCGATCGGTTGCTCCTCTGACAGGGGGGGTCCGTGCTCATTATCAGTGCAGCCCCCCCCCGAAGATGCCCACACTGGACCACCAGGGACACCGCAAGGAATGCCCACCACTAGACATGCCACCCATGGCCACCAGGGATGCCAATCAGTGCCCACAATGGATGCCATTCAGTGCCCACAATGGATGCCAATCAGTGCCAAACAATAATGCCTGCCAATCAGTGATGCCCATCATTACCATCCATCAGTGTACATCAGTGCCACCTATTAGTGCCCATCCGTTCCGCCTATCAGTGCCCATCCGTGCCGCCTATCAGTGCCCATCAGTGCCCCCTTTCAGTGCCACCTATGTGTGCCCATCAGTGCTGCATATCAGTGCCATCTATCAGTGCCCATCAGTGCCGCATATTAGTGCCCATCGGTGCCACCTCATCTTCACAATAATCACTGTATTTTCTGGTAGGATCAGATATTTTCTGTAATTGCATGCAATAGCCTGGAAAAACAAAACAAATGCAGTCACCACCTCAAAAGACTGGTAAGACTGGTATATTGCATATTTGTTCTTGGGTTTAGATATAGTTTATTTGATTTACTGAATCTTTGACTGATGAAAGCTTACAGAAGAGCATTAGATAAGGCAACAAAACAAAAGGTGGCTAGCTTTATTGACCTTTTTGAGGACACACTGGCAGTAATACACCACAGTTCTAATTAGCAATTTGAATGTTTATTCTACAGCAATATTACAATTACACCACCTATACAGACAATAAAATGTGTGCCCTTGTCAGCTTTTCTTCTTCCAGTGTGAGGTGTAAAGATGTTACTTGGATATTTCCTGGAGTGCAGCATCCATCATAGGAAGACTTGGAGCAATTAGCAGTGGATGAACTTTCGCTGATGGTTTTGGATAAGAGGCCTCTCTAATTTCATACAATTTTCTGTGTTGCCCCCAGTTGAGTGTAACAAGCTGCCATTTCCTGTTGCTAGGTCTTGGAAGGGAATGCCTAAGGTTCCCACTGAGATTCAAGCTGAAACTGTCATTCTGGTAGTGCTGCTGGAGGGTGATGTTCCTGGCAGGTGTCTTACTTTAATGAGTCACCAGGAGCTTTGGTTCTTAAAATAACATAATGTGAAATAAAATTAAAACATTTTGATTGCCACAGTAGTTCTCATTTTCTTTTAAATGTAGCTTTGCTGTTGTCGCTGGTATCCATAGCCTGTCTTTCTTACTCCAGCCTTAATAATGTGAAAAAATAATAACATTTTCAAATTTTCTTAACTTTCACTATTTGTAATGGAGATTTGAATCAATGTATATCAGTCGCTGGCAGGCTAGATGTTCTTCACATTTTATTAAATAAAGCTGAGCAGATGGCACTAGAGTGTGTAAAATTCCAGTGTTTACTTGTATTTTGGGATTTGATTTTCGAACTAGCACGGTAATTATAATGGAAAGCCAAAGCTTTTTTTTTCACATTTAATATTTACCTTCAATCATTCTATGCATGAAGGTAAAAAACCTTCTGTGCGCAGCTTCCCCTCAGCCCCCCCCCCAATACTTAGCTAAACCCCTTTCAATCCAGCAATGTCCACGAGAGCCCTGCCTCTCCAGGGATTCTCACACTCCTGATTGGCTTTTGGCAGCACCTTACTATTAAGGGGGTGGGGCAAGGCTGAGCCGTGGATCCGAGTGTGAATGGACACACAGAGCCGCGGCTCAGAAGCACGCCTGCTTGGGTGCCCCCACAGCAAGCTGCTTGCTGTGGGGGCACCCAGCAGGTGGGAGAAGCTATAAGCGCTAGCCAGGGACCCCGGGAGGATCTGGACTGCACAGAGCAGGTAAGTATAACATGTTTGTTTTTTAAAACAAAAAAACAAGGGGCCTGCGGTTCTGGGGAGCAGTAGACTAATATGGGATATTAGGAAGTGCTATTATGTTCCAGTTTTTTTTCTTTAGTTTTTATGGATGCTATGACACGGACCCCTGAATGCCGGGACCCTAAATGTTTGAATCAAGTGCTGTATAGTGACTGTACAATGCTATGTTGTGTTTTTTATACTTTTTGTATGGCAAAACTTTAATAAAAATATTGAAACATAAAACAAAAAAACAAGACTTTAATATCACTTTAATTTGAGTCTCACATGCTTCTTTTCCGAAGCATTGCGGTTCACTGTGTATAGATTTCAGAGAAACTGGCAGAGCCGTCTATCACTTAAAGTAGCGGGCAAACATAGGTCCTGACTGAAAAGCTACAGGCTTGTGAATAAGCAATGGCAATGTTGATAGCCAATACACATATACCCGCTAATGAATGTTTGTTCGACTAGTCCAGCTCCTTGGACATACTGTGTTCCAGTTCATATCCACCATTTTCTGTCCAGGACAGTCAGGGGCAACATCTAACCAATCTAACCAAGCTGATCTGTGGTTCCAAAAAGAGTACCTGTCACCTGTCCAATGCTATAACATGGAGGTTTATTAACCCATTGTGATGACAATCAAAAAAAACATAAAAGAAATATGCAAAAAAAATGATAATAAAATGTATTTAAAAAACTTGCTGTAACCCTCATTGCCCCGCACACATGCGCAAACGCAAATATACGCCTAGGGTGCGCACACGTATGTAAACTACGGTTGCACCAAGTAACAAATTGCAGCGAAAGTCAAAGGGAGAGCAATAATTCTAGCACAAGAGCTCCTGGCCTATCTCTAAACTGATGATCTGTAAAGGCTTTTTAAATCATCACCTATAAAGGTTTTTGGGTACCATCTTTTTTTTTTTTTGCAATATCATTGGTGCGAGCAATTTTAGGACTTTAGCATGTCGGGCATCTATTTACTCAACGCAACCTCATCTTTTATATTTTACAAAATAAAATGGGTATTATAGTGTGTGTGTTTGCACTAAAATTCAATTTATTAAGTTCTTTGTAGAAAATTTGCATTTAATAAAGTCAGCTAATGGATAAATTTTGCTCTAGAGCTGAACTAGTTAAGCTACATATAAATAAATTCTGGAATTAAAATAGCTGCGCCTAGATGCAACAATTTTGACTTTGAACTACCAGACAAAGTCTAGAATACCTTAATGGGTAAATTACTTGCAATGTGTATGTGAATCCAAACGTGCTGAGTGTGTGACTCTGGGCTACTTTAAATACTTGGGAGGTACAGTATATACGTCAGTCAACATTAAAGTGACGCTCCTGGCTCCTGCTCTTGGGAGAATGCCCCCACAGAAAGATGCTTTCTATTGAGCCACTTGTGCAGGCTGGCTCATTTGTCTGCGTCTATTGATATAGACAGTGTGGCAATAGAACCACTTTCACAATTCTGTTCACATGTGTGAAAAACTCGCGCTGCCGTTTTAATTGTTAATGTCACCCCAAATGAAGGAAGCAAACATGCATTTTGCCACGCACCAAAAAAAAAAACACGCAAAACCACAAAGCAGCAAATGCTCCATGAGCTACTATTCCCGGTTTTGTCGTGCATAGGGCAGCCCATCAATATCATATGTGTATTTTAAATGACAGACAGAATATCAACCAAAAATCCAGAAAAAACACATGATACAAATGTTATAAATTGCGTTGCAGTTCAGTGAGTAAAATAAGAATTTGATCCCCAAGCAAAACACAACTTAGTCCTTGGTGGATTTCTGGATTTTTGCTTGATATTCTGTCTCTATCATTTTAAAATACACCTATGATAAAAATTAAAGACCCCTTATTTCTTTGTAAGTGGGCAAACATACAAAATCTGCAGGGGATCAAATAATTATTTTCCCCACTGTCAAGCAAAAACATGTGCAAAAAATGTGCATTCCTCCTATGCTAGGAGTGCATCGGGTCTTAACGTTTAGTAAATGATGGCTAAAGCTGTGCCACACATTTCTATCTATGACTTCCACAGGTGGGCCCCTCTAAACTCAATATGTTTAGCAACATGAGAGAACCGAAACTGAGTATTTAAGCATAAGCATTAAGCACACATTTAAGACTGCCTCTGTGGAAACTTATAAATGTCTGTATTAGTCTATACAAATAATAATCAGAATGATTAATAATCTATATTTTTTACTATTATTCACAAAGGGGAACCACCAGATTTTTTCTTGAATTGCATAACATCTCATTTTGTTTGTGTCTATATTTAAAAAAAAAGAAGCTACTGTCAGGTAAAACAGCCTAAAATAACTACTTAATGCATCCTTGGCGAAGCTTGGCATTGGCAAAGCTGAATTATTTATACAGTAATATAAGTTAGTAAGTAACACACAAGTTAAAAAAAAGTGAAATATGCTGATTCCTTCTGCTGTGTAACCCTGGATAATGTAATGTGCAGTCTAAAAAGCCCATCAGAGATAAGCACAGTTCTTTTTCAAGACTGTTTTAATTAGTTAAAGTGAACCTGTGTCAATTTAAATGTTATGCCTTATCCTAAACCAAAATGGGGTCAAGCTCCTAAAAACATAAACTAAGGGGGGTGTGACCAGACGGTGATAGTGGAGAGTCACTAACACTGAGCATTCCTGTTCCTGTACACGGCACAGTGAACATCAGAACTGCTCACCATCATAGCAAACAGCTATATTCCCATCTGCAGGCACTCAAGACCAGTATGGTGCAGAAAGGTGCAGGATAGTCACACAAAATTTAGAGTTCTAAAGATTAAAGCGGGACTTCATACAAAAGGAGAAGTTCTGCTCTTCCTCCTTCCTCCTCTGCCATATTTGGACCATTTTTTTGGGAAGTCACACTCGCTCCCACTTCCTCTTTTATCACCTAGAAGATTCAATGGGAAGTCGACCTCCCCCCACCCGCAACCTTCTTGGACAGGTCACAGAAGGCTGCGGGATCATTCACAAAGTGCAGTGCGGCTCACACATGCACAGTAGGCAGGGTGTTGTGAAGCCACAAGGAGTCACAGCCGGCTGCCCACAGATAACATGCGGGCGCCTGGGACCCAAAAACCAGTGAAGTAAACGTCTCCACAACTTTATCCCTGACCTGTCTGGTGTTTTCCTTGGCCTTCATGATAATGTTTGTTCATTAAGGTTCTCTAACAAACCTTTGAAGGCTTCACAGAAAAGCTGTATTTATACTGAGATTAAATTACACAAAGGTGGACCTTATTTTCTAATTAGGTGACTTCTGAAGTCAATTGGTTCAGCTAGATTTTAGTTAGGGGTATCAGAGTAAAGGGGGCTGAATACAAATGCCCTCCACACTTTTCAGATATTTATTTGTAAAAAAAAAAATGAAAAACATTTATCAGTTTCCTTCCACTGCACAATTATGTGCCACTTTGTGTTGGTCTATCACATAAAATCCCAATAAAATACATTTACGTTTTTGGTTGTAACATGACAAAATGTGGAAAATTTCAAGGGGTATGAGAACTTTTTCAAGGCACTATAAATGGCAAAACAAGCTTCTGCTAAACTGAGCTTTTTGTTTTATCCATATCCTGAACAGGTCTATTGTTCCAAGTCATGTTCCTATTTGGGAGTGAAACCCAAGCCTCACAGACTCAAGCAAATCAGCAGTTACAACAAAAACCTAATAAACATAGCACCCATCTTAGATCCCTTATGCCCAAACTTCAGGATCAAGAGAACATCTCACCACAACAATACATAAGAAGTCTACCTAAAGATACCAGAAATCCTGACCTGGCTGACACTATTATTGAAATCTTAAACACAGTCCAGGAAAGATGGTCATTACCGAAATTCACCTTGACAGGGTGCACAGAACATTACAACCCTGTGGCCTATCATCTGAGAAACCATGTGACATGTTGTCACTTTTACTACTATGAAGTGAAGGAACTGATCCTCCAAAAGACGCATAACTCAAAATAACTTTTTAGAGGTATACTTCAAATGTACTTTGACAGAGCCTTGATCACATCTACCCAGAGCCTTACTTAGTCCATGTCCTGAATACGTCCTTTGTTCCAGGTCATTTTCTTCTTTGGGAATAGCAGCAGTCAAATAATAGGTTACTATAGCAATAGCAGTGCATCGGCCTCCAGCCTTACAGCTCAGGCACTCATAAACAATGACTACAATAGCTTGGTCGAGCTGAACTTAATCAGCACACCTGCCAGGGGAAAGGCCATAGACCACGGGATTGGGAATTCACCTTACTCTGCTTGTGGGATTTCCAAGTGAAACCAAACCAGGTGTAAATTTTGTAAATAAAAGGTAAAGACCTAGGTTTCTTTATGACAGGATCTGTCTGGCTTCACCTTAAAATAATTATTTAAGAAACTGTAGAGCTGTATTACTCTTATCACACACTTTGCCAGACAACATAACCAATTTTACAGTTGCTGGGTTAAAACATACACAGCATTTTCTTAGTTGCCATTTTAAGCTCACCATTGTGTTAAACTCATGGTCAAACTTTATCTCTTCTCAAAGCCCTAATGGGATCATAATACTCACAATACAACAGTTTAGTGGGTATCTTAGGAGTGGATAATGCTAATGACATCCCTGAGATCAGAGCTAGTTGACCTGCTTAAGTATCCTAAAAGTTATGATACATTGATGTGATAATATGGAAAAGAGAAGACTGAGGCCAAGTGGTAGATGTGTCTCCCAGAACAATAGGCAGCAAGACATCTTCCCATCCTTTGCTATGTAAACAGGGGACTTTGCAAGTGATTAGAATTGGCAAATGTCCAGTTAATGTTTGTTTCCTACTTTTCTGTGAAAAAAAAAAAAGGGATCATTTTGATCATGCAGATATTTACAGGCTGTGCAATAATGAGCTCTTCTGAAGTTCTAAAGTACTCATTGTCAAGCCCTTGGAAAAGGTCAACATGGACCAATATCTGACTGATCATTGCATTCGGCAGCCAAAGTGGCACAGAATATTCTCTGTATGGCTATTAAAAGAATGTAATGGATCCTGTTTTTGTGTATAAACTGTATAGAAAGATAACAAAAACTGTTTCCTGTTCATACATTGCCTGCAAAGTGAACAAATGCTTCTGGTGCTTCTGCTACAGCAGACTTTATCAGGGTGAGCTGATGTTTCACGTTTCACATTTTTAACTCTACTGGCACCAGCAGGCAAAAAAATGCAAATATTTTTCATTGTTTGGCTTTTTCAAAAGTTCATAGATTTACTGACGAGTTATGGTGTATTTTTTGAAGCTGAACATAGCAGAAGATTTATATGACAAAACCAAATTTTTTCTCCTTTAACATGTATTTTTTTAAGTTGATGATTACAAACTAAAGCCTTACTAGGAAACCTGACCTGACCTAAAAAACAAAGCCCCCTGGATCCTAAGTGCAGGCTGTACTCATGGCCTCATCTTCCAGATCAAGGTTAGGACCATTCCTTCCTAAGGTTAAGCCCCACCTCCTCCTGTAATTCAACTGTATAATTGGATATCTCCTTGACAGGTAAAAGTTTCAATGTTAGGAAGTAGCAGCGCTTACGCTTGGTTTGGAGAAAGGTTGAGACCCCAAGTACTGTTTGGGCTCTACCATGATCACTTAATATACTAACATTAGTACTTGCAGTCACCACTTCAATACAAGTACTTGTAGCCATCACTTCCAAGTTTTTCAGGCCAGGTTTCATTTACTTTAACCTTTATTGTAATTATAAGTTTGTATTTAGCCAGTTGTATATCAAAACTGAATCTTAAAATTACAGGCACTGAAAAGCATCAGATGAAAGAAATTATGTGCTGAGACGAATATGGTGCCATTTCTGAACTCTCCTGAAAATATTAGACACATGGTTGCTAATCAGCTGACTTCAAAACTCTAGCCCACTAAGCCAACAGTCAACAGCCAGAATACAGGAGTTTTGGCTTTACCAAGACTTCACTGAGTGTGTACTGAAATTTATTTTATTACAGGGTTACCTGAAATGTATGAAGGATATGCTTTTACTTAACTCAACCCTAGATAATGATGTTTGTTCAATAGAATTTCCTTCATGTCAACCATATGAATATATAACACCTAATGATTTGTTTTGACTATCCTCCTTGGTAACCATGACACCAATAGCTTATTCCGAAGTATAATTGCAATGTCTATTTAGTTGTCATGAGCAATGAGCAATGCAATATCAAAAAGGATCTCACCTGTAAGGACTTAAATCTAGGCAGTAGATAAATAACCAACATTCACTGTCCTATCTATCATCATCATTAGGATTCTGCTTTCAAAAGCTTCATGCAATTTTGTCCACACAGAGGACCCTATTCTTGTGATCCCCAACATCCAGCCATTGAAAAAGATCTACTCCTAATTTAAACTTGATAAGGTCACCCTAATCTCTAGAATTCATACACTCTTTAAAACCAGACAGTGAATAAAGAAGAGATTGTTAAAAGAAATGCAAAATAAAACTAAAAATCTTACCTTTCACAGGCTCGGACAGTCCATGCAGCAATTATCCATAATGAAATACTAAAAACCAACAGTACTGTTCCGGGGCATATTGTCATTAAAGTCTTCATTACAAAACGTGTGTTAAAGTTTATTTTGTTTAGTGCTCCAATGCTTCGTGAAGAGGCATCAGTAAAAAGTTTACTGTGTAAAAGCATAACTCTGGCAATGAGATATAGTCTTAAGAACATTGGTATAGATAAAATAATATCCACATCTGCTGTAGCTGTGGATGGGGTATAAGAGAAGGCAAGTCGTGCTGTCCATGTAAAAGTGTAATTTCCTGGTATGGGATGAATTGCACACACCAGTATTTCCACGCAGATGAAGAAAATGCGCTCATAGGTCATGGCTATTCTCCAGTCATCGGCTCCATTATCCACCATGAATAACTGCAACAAGAAGACATTTAATCAGCAGCTTCTCTTATTTGTGTATCTAAGCCCACTAACATTATAAAATTTCATATAAAATCAACCCTAAAATATTATTTCAGGCTTAGGTGAACTCTACTGAATATGACCACCCACTGGATTGTTTTATCTGAAGCCTAAAGTTTGGTTTCATCCACCTTGTGATCCATTATCAATACATTCCAAACTCAAAGCCAGCAAAGGTCATGTGACAGTATAACTTGGTATAAACATCTTATTTCGTCTCACTGTGACATGAGCACAAAGGCTGAAATGTTTAACAGACAGGATCCTAGAGACCCGCAGATTCAGATCTTTGGACCATTTTTAGAGGGTAATTGGGTATAGCTGAGTATTCAAACACTGATTTATGTAGAGGTGAAAGTAAAAGTATAATGATAGCTTCTGGTTTCAGCAAGAAAAATAAGTAAAATTCAAAAATCCATCCATTTTAGTATATGTAGCAAGGGTGGAATTTTTATTCTGTGAAGTATTTTTTGCTTTATTCGTTTACATGGCATAATTTACTTATAAAGATTTAAAGAATATGTTGCCCCAACATTTCATATTCCTAAAATGTGTCTGTTGTAACTTGCACTTGTGTTAAAAAAGTATCCTTTTCTCTTTGCATTGCTTTCTTTGTGTGAAATACCTGGTGATCCTGCCAGTTTCCCTGCTCTTCTTTTTAAAACTTACCCCGCTAGGCATGAGAGCACATCTATCTCAGCGTGGTCAGTTTTCTGGCTGTGCTGGGAGCACAGCCTGCCTGTCCTCCTATAGCCAAGACTTCAGGTACATTCACTGGGAAGATCAGTGTAATGCTCTTTCTCCACACCTACCTCTCCAAGATCCTTATGCAGCTAAGAACAGAGATTATGTGATACAAAAAAAAAATATCGTTTTGCATTTAATTTCTATTTTAGACTGAATGGGTTGTTTTATAAGTTAAGGGTTCACATATACTTTAAGTTACTCAAATAGTGAGACAACATGTTTTACTGTCATGGTTACAAAAAAAGATCTTATACTTCTAGGTATGTGTCTAACATTCATACATACCAAATAACCTCAAAATATAACTAGGGGTCTCCTGTAAGAAGCTTTTCTGTTACCCAAGGAACAGATATAGAAGTGTTTATCACTGCACACAAAGATTTTAGATCTGGCTGACCCAACGGCATAAAAAAAAATGGTAGTAAAATTCCAGACACATCCTTTTGTAATCACACTGTGCAACTATATGTATTTAACTTGAAGCTCCAGTTTTCTCTTAAAGGGGAAGGTCATCATTTTTATATGCCTTTCTCATTTTTACAAGATTGTTTAATAATAATATTCTATTAAATCTAGAGGTTAACTGTTAGTTACTACAAGTAACGCTTATGCCGCGTACACACGACCATTTTTCTCGTCGGGAAAAATTAATTTTTTTCTCTTTGACGAGAAAAACGACCGTGTGTGGGCTTTCCATCATTTTTCCCGACGAGAAAAACGGCAAGAATCACGATGAGAAAAATTAGAACATGCTCTAATTTTTCTCGTCGTGAATCACAGCATTTTTTTCCGTGGCAGTTTTCCCATAGGGAAACACTGCCAGGGAGCCTACACACGGTCGTTTTTCTCGACCAAGAGAAAAAATGTCATGAAAACCGGCCGTGTGTAGGGGACCAAGCCGTTCCTCGTTTTTCCCGTCAATTTTCTCGACAGTGTTTTCACCGTCGAGAAAATCAATCGTGTGTACACGGCATTAGTAGTTCAGTGCAATTATTTGGTCTCTCTCTTTACGCTTGTTAGGCCTCATGCACACTGAGCATAAGCAAACACCACTTTTAAGAGAGTTTGTCTTTATTTTTTTTCCAGCCTCTTTGTTCCTTTATATTAGCGAATACACACATATGCATTTACAGGCATATTACAAAAGGAGCGTTTAGAGGCTGAAAAAAATAATCACCTGCGTGTTCAAGAGAGGAATGTTTGAGCAGAAAAATGTTTGACACGCCTAAACGCCTGTAAATACGTCTAAACGTGTCTAAACGCTAGGTACATTTAGGGCTTGAGCAGTCATTCATTTTGATAACCAGAACAAATTAATAATCTGGCCAGTGGAATTATTGAATGTCCAAACAGTTGACACGCCTGTACGCACCTAAATGTGTTTGCAAATGTTTTTTTTTTTAACTTCTTTTCTCCTGACAAGAGAAAGGGCATTTAGTGGAGCTGAGCAAACACCCATTGTGTATGATGCCTCAAAGTGGGCCTGAACTTGTACAGTGGAAATGAGCTATTTCAAAATGAAAATGTACAAAGGTTAACAGTGTCAAAGCAGTACCCTGAAAAGTCTACCTTTTGCCTGGAATTCTTAAAAAAAAATACCAGTGCACTTCCTGTGCCTTTGGACTCATTGCTTTATAGCATATCTGCAGTGTAACATCATCAAAGGCACTGCTAGCTGTGATTGCTAGTCTCACAAGATATAGGGTGAGATCAGGGCCGCCAACAGGGGGGTACAGGCAGTACACCTGTAAGGGGCCCGGAGGTCCCCAGGGGCCCGGATGCCCCACTTTTTTTTTATTTCTTTTTTTTTTTTGTACGGGGCCCATTTTTTAAATTTATTTTTATAATTTTTTTATTTAATTTTTTTTTAATTTTTTTTTTAAGGGGCCCAGAGGTCCCCAGAGGCCCGGAGGTCCCCAGGGCCCCAGATGGCAACCTCCCTTCTTTTTAATAAAAGTTATTATAATTTTTTTGTTTTTTGTAAGGGGCCCAGAGGTTCCCAGAGGCCCGGAGGTGTCCCCAGGGCCCTGGATGGCAACCCCTCTTTTTTTTCTATTTTATAATTTATTTATTTTTCTAAGGGGCCCAGAGGTCCCCAGGGCCCCTGATGGCAACCCCCCTTTTTTTTTTGTGTTCGTTAGCTCAGCACCCAAAGCCCCCCCGACCTCAACAATTCGCGGCAGCAGCACCCCCCTGCTTCTCAATTTGTGGCACCCCCCCCCGCTTCTCAATTTGCAGCAGCCCCCCCGCTTCTCAATTTGCAGCGGCAGCACCCCCCCGGGTTCTCCTCTGCTCCAGGGGGCCCATGCCTGAAGCTGTGTAAGGGGCCCCAAAATTCCTGATGGCGGCCCTGGGTGAGATTGATTTGGTGATGTCACTACAGTGCTTTTCATAAATGTATTAGTGAAATGTCATGCAAGTCAAATACAGCTTAAATTTGACATTTATGACCCTTCACTAATAAAAATGTGAGAATCTTCAATAGAGTGCTGGTGATTTTTCATCCTTTTACTGTGATTTAGCACAGCACCATCCAATGTAGTCACTGCTAGCACCATTCTACTACAAGGGGCATTCTAGTCAAACCAGGACTTTTGAGTTTATATAATAAAGGAACAAATTTCAAGGCATGGAACCTGCATTTATTTTTCAACATACTACTCTGCTACATGTATGCAATTATCCCAACATTTACTAATGCCTGGAAAACTTTGGCATTGACAGACTTGTCAGTATGCCTGAACCATCCTAGGACAGCCTGCTTCACTTCGTCATCAGTGCTGAAATGTTGACCTCCGAGGAACTCTTTTAGAGGTCCAAACAGGTGGAAATCACTGGGAGCGAGCTCTGGGCTGTAAGGAGAATGTGGCAATACCTCCCAGCCAAGTTGCTGTAGTGTTGTCCTGGGGCTTGTGCATGGTCCTGGAGAAACAGGATGCTCCTAGTGATCAAACTAGGCTGTTTTTTCAGCAGACGCATATGCACATCACACACAACATGACAATAATATTCACTGTTGATAGTGGCACCACAGTGTATAAAATCCACATGAATAAAGCCATGTTTGTCCCATAAAATACTTGCCATCACTTTACCTGCAGAGGCAATTGTACAAAATGTTTTTGGTGGTGCTTTCATGCTCGTTTTGATTCTGGAGTGAAATGATGTGCGCAGGTCTCGTCACATGTAATGATGCGATCCAGGAAATCCTGTCCTTCCCTGTCTTCAACGTAGGAAAGTTGTCTTGGAACCCAGCGTGCAAAAATGCAAATGTTTGTGAATGATTGTGTTCACTGTTCCCACAGAAAGATTTGTCTCTTGTTTGCTATGACTAAGCACTAGATTTAGTGCGAAACGTGTCAGCTGCCCAGGTTCTTTTGTTTGCTGTGACTTGTAGTGCTGTTTTTAATTCAATAAAGGCAACCATTGTTGAGTGCGGCTGTCCAGAAACATCCTTTGTTCCTTTCTTGTTCGCTGCCTATTAGTAATAGGACACACTTGCCACTGTATATAGTACCGCCATGCTAGCATCCCTTTTTATACCTGTAATATTGAATGTCCTAGTCTGACTTGAACGCCCCTCATATTTTGGTCCAGGGCTCAAAATTTCAAATCCTGAGCTACTAGCCAGACCTCAAGGGTTACTCGCCACCATTTTCCGGGCCCAACCCCTACCATGCCCTGCCCCTAATCCCGCCCCTAAATACGCCCTCAAATTATCTCATGAAATGACACTTAAAATGTTTATGCAAAATTAAGTTATAAAAATAAATATTAACAACTTTATCCATGTCCAAAACTGCAGCCTGCCCGTATCTGCCAATGTAGCCTGTCCGTGTCCACCAATACAGCCTGCCCCCGCCAGTGCAGCCTGTGTCCCTAATGCAGCCTGTGACCGCCAATGCAGCCATCTGTCCCCAAATGCAGCCATGTGTCCCCAAATGCAGCCTTGTGTCCCCAAATGCAGCCATGTGTCCCCAAATGCAGCCATCTGTCCCCAATGCAGCATTGTGTCCCCAAATGCAGCCTTGTGTAGCCTTGTGTCCCCAAATGCAGCCTTGTGTCCCCAATGCAGCCATGTGTCCCCAAATGCAGCCTTGTGTCCCCAATGCAGCCTTGTTTCCCCAAATGCAGCCATCTGTCCCCAATGCAGCCATCTGTCCCCAATTGTAGCCATGTGTCCCCAATGCAGCCATCTGTCCCCAAATACAGCCTTGTGTCCCCAAATACAGCCTTGTGTCCTACCTGTGTAGGGAAAGAGAGAGCCCCCCCCCCCCCCGTCACCACCGCCGCCTGGTTGATCAGCGCGCGGGGAACATAACAGCTTTCATTTCAATAGCTGTGTGTTCACTGTCGCGCGCCGTCATATATAGACCCTTTCCCTTGTCCGGGCACTTTGATAGACAGATCGCCTGTCCAATCCTGGGGCGGGTGATCTGTCTATCAAAGTGCCCGGACAAGGGGAAGGGGCTATATATGACGAAGCACGACGGGGAACACACAGCTATTGAAATGAAAGCTGTTATGTTCCCCGCGCACTGATCAACACGGTGGCGGCGGCAGCTGCAGCGGTTCTTCTCTCTCTTCCCCCCACGATCGCCCCCCCCCAGCTCCCAGGCAGCCCACACTCGCCCAGCCCTCAAAATCCACTCGCAAAATGCGAGCAGGCGAGTGAAATTTTTGAGGGCTGTATTGGTCATAATACTGCAAGGAGTGCAGCGCAGATCTGTATTACACTATTGTGCTTCTCTCTGTTCTCTTGAGGGCTTTCTGGAGAAGAAGCTGGAGGACCTGAGGACCTGCAATAAAAAAGATCCTCTGCATCGGATTCATACATTCTATAGATCTCTGCTTCCTGCACCTCAACTGCTGCTTCTGGAATATAACCTCCCCACTCATTAGTTCACCAGTCATCAGATCCCCAGTAATCAGCTCTAATGTGAGGAAACAAAGCTCTACCAAGATAGCCACCTCCACGCAGAGACACATGGAAGAACAAGGCATGATTAGTTATTAAGAGGAAAAAGCTCCGCTGCAGGAATCCCAGAAGCACTCTCATACAGGAGGTGTTACTGGTCAGATAACCAAGTGAAAACAGAGGGGAAAAGGCCTAAAAAGAAAAGAAAATGAATGCAGCCACCACATATAAGTATTGGTAAGCTGCAATATATTATATTTTTGGTTTTGAATTTAATATTGCTTTAAGTTAATTGATGCAAGCTTGAGAAGACATATAAGAGTGTTCAGTAAAGAGAGAAAAATGAGCGATCCATAAGAACAGATCAAAATTCATCTTTCTGAAACTTACTGTGCTTTGTAAATGGAAAAATATATATATATATATATATATATATATATATATATATATATATATATGTAGTCATAGCAACGGATGTTTTCTTTATTTTTACAGGAAAACCATTATAAGTTTCTGGCAATTACATGTTATTCATATTTCAAGTATTAAAAACGTATGCTTTTTAACCACTTCCGGACCGCCGATATACGTCAGCTGTTTGAAGAGGGATATCTTTGTTATGGCAGCAGCTAGCTTCAGCCGGCGGTCCCGTTTCCGATAATAGTGGTCTTTGTGGTGGATTCGCCGCGAGATCACTTTTATCGGCGGCGGGAGAGGGTGCCGCTCTTCCGTGCCCTGCGCCGCTTACCGGAGCCATCGACACCGGCGGAGGCGATCGGGTCCATCTTGTGGCTAGATATTATTGCATTTTAGTGTAAATATGAGATATGAGGTCTTTTTGACACAAGATCTCATATTTAAGAGGACCTGTCATGCTTTTTTTCTATTACAAGTGATGTTTACATTCCTTGTAATAGGAATAAATTGAGACAATTATTTTATTTTTTTTTAAAGAACAGTGTAACAAATAAAAATAAAAATAAAAGGTAAAATAAATAAGAAAAAAAAAATAGGATCTTTTACTCACCGTAAAATCCTTTTCCTGACACAGCATGACAGCAAATACGTATGGGAAGGCTCCACCTCCCTGCCCAATTCAGGACCGGTTATATTATAAAAGTAGATCTCCTCCCTTCCTGCAGTATTCTCTTTTTTTTCTCACTGCTACAGCCGGTTATGCTACTGCTAAAAAGCAGAATTTTTATTTTTCCCTCACCTTGCCGGACGCTTCTGGCCAAGCCGCACAGGTTCAAGCCTCTCCTGTGACGAAGCTCCCCGCTGTAAAGGCAGACATGAACGCCTATATGGGGGAGACCCCACCCCCCCTCTCAAGATCCAGGAAGATATGGGGGTGAGGGCATCTGGTCTCTAGGGATTGCTCCTTTATCATGATGCCATAGATGGACATTCATTGTACTTTCTGTTTGGACATGAAGCATACAGGTGGTAAGGCACCACATGGTGCACAATTCCATTCAGTTACTGCTGCAAGTATGTGGTTAAACTTGCATTTCTGAAGGGTTGTGGTTGTGTCTGCAATACTGCTAATGATGATAGCAGGTGTTCTGTGCTGTGCTGAAGCCTTCCTACTAACTGAACAAGCCTGGCCCTACAGTCTTGACTTATTTTCTGCAGGTATGCTGTTGGTTTGCATTTCTGAAAAGCATATATCACACATGCGAATATAACTGGCTATCCATAGTGCCACTTTGTTTACTAATGTTTCACAGATTGGAGTCTGTGTCTGCAGTTTTGCTAATGCTTGAACTGATAACAGGTGATATTGAGCCCTTTCCTTTTAATGCAGGGCCTGGCCCTGCAGGCTGGGCTCACTGTGTATTGATGCATGGTTGTGGTATGATCCTTGGTGGTACATGTGTCTAAGGGAGATTTAACCGGCTAGTGCTAATTGTCAGATGACTATTAACTTGCACTGCTTGTCTATGATTACATTAACTCTACAGTGTGAATGACTGTGATGTGTTTATTTCTATGCATTTACATGCTGACCTTCGTTCTAAAATAAAAGTCAGGATCTGTTTAGTCACATTCCTTAGTACTTACCTGTTAGCAATATGTAATTGCTTGTATTATTTGGGGTTCCCCTACAGAAAGATATGTGGTTTGTAGTGGTTACTACTTATGGCAAATACCCCAGGCATGGCTCCAGGCTTCAGCTCATCTGTGAACCAGTAGCAATCAGCCTTCCTAGAGACCAGCAACTTTAACTAAGGTGAGGGCAGGTAGGTATATGGTATATCCTAAAAGAGTGCACATTATGGGCATAATGAGCGTAAATCTCTCCAGCCCTCAACACCAACACCAGTCAACCTACTTCTGCAACAGGGGACAGATCCTCTTCAGCCCTAAAAGAACCACTATGGAGTTAACTGCCAGTGGAGGTAGATCAAGAAGTCTCTACAGTAATCATAGTGGTCTGGTGGTAACTGGTGTGTCGGCCAAAATGCAAAACAAGGTTGCAGGCCAAAGACAGTGACAATTGGGCAGAGACCCGAAAAGGCCTACAGTCACTAATGGTTCCATACCAAGCCTAATCAAACAATTGTGTTTGTTTAAAGGCAACATCTACCTCAGAGCTTGCTTCTGGGAAATTGCTATGACAAGTTGGCATATCAGAAGCAAAAGGTGGATACTTTAACCCCATCCAAACTGACTGTGTGGAGCTCAGGGACTAAGCTATTCAAACAAAGGCATTTAAAGGGTACCTCTGCCTCAAAAGCAGTCGGCCAAACAGGCTGCCTCAAATTAACCAAGGGTGCCATTCTTGCAACAGAAGAGGCAATATCCTTTGCAGAGACCCTGGGACAGCAAATAGATCCAGAGATAAAGAAGGTTCATACTACTGTTAAGTAGTGTTTTGTGTCCTGCGATTGAGCTCACTTCGGTAGCCAGACTGTCAGGACCCCAGACCAGATGAAAGAAGAGCTCTGCTCAGTGATAAACTCTCTATGATGGCGGATCCTAGATTGAAAATGGAGTAGCCAATGATGCAGTTCAGACACTGCGAATACAAAACTATATGCTGTTTCTCCAGTAATCATTGTGGTCAGTGAACCCTTATGTCCCATCCCACAAGTAAACACATGCCGCTTTAAGTCAGAGTGGTGACTGTTCAAGTCGGATCTGGTGATATTTAGAAGGCGGATTAATTCCTTATGTTAATCACCAATGACCAGAGGATGGCCAAAAAGGCAAAGTTACAAAGAGTGAATGACAGGTTAGACCTGGGAGAACTATAGCGGAGAATAAAGAATCAAGAATTATCTTTATTTGCCTAAACCCAAGCCGCCCAATAGGGTCAGCTGACAGTTATATGTAAATTTAAGCTTAGGATCCGTGGGTCCTGTGCATTAAGGAAGCCAATGGAATTTTTTTCATTTCTCTACCAATTCATTGCATTCCCTTCATGATGCATCAGAGCACAAGGGTTGTGATTACATGGTCGTTAGTCAAAAGTAAGGCTTGAATAACAGGCGGAAGGTTAAGGATCCAAAAAATTGCACAGGCCATCGTTGCAATTAATCTCTCCAGCCGTCAGTAAGGCTTGACCTCCACAAATCATACCCCATGATTTCCAAGGAGTATCTTTCATAGCGGTGCGACCCCCCAAGTCGCTGCAACGGTAAAGTAGTCCCTACACTACTTTTAATCCCACTGTGATCTAACTTGGGGCCATAGACATCAAGAATACACAGACATTGATTCAAGACACATAGAAATCGCAGTAAATCGCACGATTTTAGGTCGCAATAGTGGAAACCTAGGCTAAGACTGTCGATGGTCTTTAGACCTAGCAAGTTGTATATTTGCATGGTTGCATAGGAGGTGAGGTTGAGGATGGACACAGGTCCATCAAGTCCAACCTATGTGTGATTATATGTCGATATTACCTTATATATCCTGTATGTTGTGGTCATCCACAAGTGTGGGTGTGTGTGTGTATACTGTATACACACTTCAAAATACCCATGTTGCAGCAAGTACCTTCGCTTGGCAATTCGAGTTTACTACGAGTTCATCTGGCAGACTGTGACCTTTCCACAAACTCCAGACATTTCCTGGGATATTGGGTCCAGTAAGGGCCGACTTGCGGGACCAAGGACTTCTGGTGAGCCTTGTCTGGACAACAGACTGGCACAATGACTTCCAGATTCTGGGTAAAGAGTCCCAGTACAGACTCTGATCGAGTTGGGAGGAACCATCATCGAGAGACCATCATCGAGAGACCAACTAGTCTCATCACAACAATGACCTACCGGGAAGCAATTCTGAATCTCTGAAAAAAAAAAAGATACAATAAAGTTACACTCAGAGAGAGCAACAGTATAAGTATCTCACTTGAACAAATGGCTCTTTCCCATTGGTTGCATCCCACGGTCGCAAGAGCAATAAAGTAGCCGGTAGTAATCCATGAGGTCTGAGGTGCCCAAGGGAAGGTTGACAACTGTGCTAACTGGTTTTGTAGTAAGGAAAGACTTACTTCCTGCACTAGAAACAGTAACTCCACAGAGGAGAAAAGTCCCCTCTTGGGGAGGTAGCTAAACAAACTAATCTTTTAGCGTATCAGCTATTAGGCATACCAATCATCCCAAGTGGTTACTCGTCAGGTATTCATGCCAATGGAGGACAAGGTGTCCAAAAGTCAGAGTTATAGCGGTCGCAGACTGGAGTCTTTCCGAAACGCAACAAAAGAGCCTCGACTATGCTGAAAAGACTCAGCAAAATAGGGAAGTCCTATCTTCGCTGTCAAGAAGGAATGCAAAACTAGTCAACTTCTGTCAGATGTATCTCCCAGCACGTTAAGTAGGGTTTTCTAGAACTTACGGCCAGATGGCGTAAGATACAAAAGCCGTCGGATGACAAGGGACGGTCTCCAAAACAAAAAGCTGTTCAAGAGATCGGCAACAAACAAGGCTATCAAGATATTGGTCTGACTGTAACCTGGGTGGCTTCCCAGAGGTGGAAGCAGAGAAACTAATGACAGCCAACTGGGTCTGCAAATTAGCCAATATGTATATTCAACAAACCTAATACACTCCAGGATCCTTATCCGGATTCACAGTCATTCGGTGGTGATAACAATAATTGCCCTGTGGCTTACAGGCCATAATATCCGCAGGTACAGTCTCAGATCCGAGAACCTCCTCCTATTCTCCTTCCTGAGATCCAACACCTTATACAGCGTAGCCAACAGTATCTTCCAAATTTCATACAAGTTATATCTAGAGGCTGGAGACCAAGAAGTAGAGGTCTCACCGTTAAGTGTTTGAAATCCTATGGAGGTCAGAGCGCCTACTCCAAACTTCAAGTACATTAGATACGAGAAAAACCTACAGAATTTAAAGGATGGAATTCTCTACTCCTTACTGTAAGGATTGCATTGTATACAAGTAAGCCTAGATACGGCATTAAAGGATACATGAAACTCAGTCGTGTCCTCACTCTATGGGATCCAGTAACGGTGGGATCCAGTAACGGTGGGATCCAGTAACGGTTGCATATCTTAGCAACCAATTCCGAAAGACCTGGGCAAGTTATTCTTTTCCCCATTTAGTCTTCCAAATAGTGTGAGACCCATTATCTCACTCTCCATTTAGAGGGATAGGACATCCTAAATATGGCCAGTAACATGGAATAAGTATTCCTTTTGGCGAATAGGTCTAGAAAGATCTCAGACATCCAAGTGTCAAGCTATAAACTACCTTGTTGCTGAAATTATCAGGCAAAATGGCTCTAGTCTCTTCCTCAACACTATACAAAGGTTGGTATCTTTGCAATCTGGGATAGAACATCATCCTTCTGGCATATCCAAACTAAAGTGTTTGAAGTACCACGAACATTGAAAATAGTCAAGGTTTAAAAGAGACATAGAATTGGCCCTTCTTCTAGGCGAAAAACGATAGACTCATCAGGCCTAACGGCATCGGAAAAAGACAATCACTGTCTAACGAAGACAATCGCAGTGGTGCGGATCAAGTTAGTCAAAGCTTAGATGACTAGGACAAACCCATCAGATGAGGGCAGAGACCGCTCTTCCAGTCTGATTGCGCATGCATTGACGGAACTCCAGAATAGTTCCTCCAGAGTTAATATGTAAACTACGACCTGGTCTACATTCAACACGTTTGGGGGTCCATTCTTGTGGACCCAGCAGTCTTAACTACAATACATCTCAGTCGTTAGTGGGGATAGAGCTAATCCTCCTAAACACTTGGGCAGTACCCACCCTTGTTGTCTGGTGTTTTGGTACATCCCATACGTATATGCTGTCATTCTGTGTCAGGAAAAGGGAAAATTTTATACTTACCTGACGGTAATTTTCCTTTCCTGATGCAAGCATGACAGCATATAGGTCCCCTCCCAAAAAAAATAAAAAATAAAAAATAAATAAATAAAATAAAAATATCACGAAAATATAATAAAGGCCTTCGCAGTGATGATAAGTTACGAGAATACTGCAGGAAGGGAGGAGACCTACTTTTATAATATAACCGGTCCTGAATTGGGCAGGGATGCGGAGCCTTCCCATACGTATATGCTGTCATGCTTGCATCAGGAAAGGAAAATTACCGTCAGGTAAGTATAAAATTTTCCCTTTTCTCTGAGTTCATGGACCGACACAGCTTCACCATTGACATAGTGGGACGTCCCAAAGCAGTGTCAGAGAAAAACGAGGGGTGGTAACAGCATAGAAATAAAACTTCACCCCAAACACAAAACAGCACTTCTCCAACGGAGGAGTTGCAACTCTAAACAGCCACCTGCAAAACTTTGCGGCCGAAAGAGGCATCCGAAGATGCACCTACATCAACTTTGTAGAATTTTGTGAAAGTGTGAGCGGACGACCAAGTCGCCGCTTTACATAATTGGGAAACAGACGCTTGATGTCGGAAAGCCCAAGAGGCACCTATTGCCCTGGTGGAATGTGCCGTGACCGGAAAGGGGGGCGCTTGAACCTTTAAGGCGTAAGCCTGGATTACTATCTGTCGGATCCACCTAGAGATGGTGGCCGACAAGACTGCTTGGCCCTTCTTGGGACCAGCAACCGAAACAAACAATGAGTCTGACTTCCGGAACAGGGAAGTAGCAGATAGGTATACTCTCAAAGCTCGGACAACGTCCCAGGAATGCAACGCCGACTCCTTAGGATTCGACGGATGAAGACACAAGGATGGAAGTACAATGTCTTCGTTGAGATGAAAAGCCGAACTGACTTTCGGAAAAAAGGAAGGCTGCGGCCGCAGCACCACCTTATCCTTGTGGAAAATCAAATAGGGAGCCTTGCAGGACAAGGCTGCCAGCTCAGAGACTCGTCTAACTGACATAACAGCCACCAAAAAGACCACTTTCTGAGAAAGTGTCAACAGGGGAATATCTCTAATATTCTCAAACGGTGCCTTCTGAAGCACCAAGAGGACCAGGTTCAAGTCCCACGGAGGTAGCGGAGGACGGACCGGAGGAGCCACATGTCGAACCCCCTGCACAAATGTACTCACGAGAGAGTGAGTCGCCAGGGATCGCTGAAAAAAGACAGCCAGGGCAGATATCTGTCCCTTAATCTTACTTGTAAAAACAGCAGGATTCTGGAAACCAAATAAGTACGCGGATGCCATTTCATTTCCTCACACATGGAGATGTAGGCCTTCCAAGTGCGGTGATAAACCTTCCTAGAGGACGGTTTCCGAGCACTTCTCATAGTAGAGATTACTGAATCTGATAAGCCCCGGTCTCTCAGTACCTGGTTCTCAATAGCCATGCCGTTAAAGCTAGTGACCGTAAAGCAGGATGGAGTATGGAACCTTGCGATAGCAGGTCCTCCCGTAGTGGTAGACGCCAGGGGACGTCTGTTACCAGACGTACTAGATCGGCTTACCAAGGACGCTGAGGCCAATCTGGAGCGATTAGGATCATTGGAATTCCCTCTGCCTCCACTCTGCGGAGCAGAAGAGGAAGAAGCCTTAAGGGAGGGAAGGCATAGATTAGCCGATACTGACCCCACGATGCCACCAACACGTCCGTTGCGTCTGCCCATGGGTCTCTTGACCAGGCCACAAACCTCAATACCTTCCGATTGAGTCGGGAAGCCAGAAGATCTATGTCTGGGGTGCCCCATCTTTGGCAGAGGAGCTGGAACAACTCCGGGTGTAAGAACCATTCTCCCTGGTCCAGCATTTGGCGACTCAGTCAGTCCACCTGCCAGTTTTCCACACCCGGAATGTACACGGCCGACAGTGCCGGTACGCTCCTCTCTGCCCACTTTAGGATGCAAGCGACCTCCGATGCTGCAGCTGAGCTTCTTGTTCCTCCTTGATGATTGACATATGCCACTGCTGTGGCGTTGTCTGACTGGATTCTGACTGGCCGCCCTTGCAGCCTCTGAGACCATCTGAAGAGGCACAGCCTGATCGCCCGGATTTCCAGGATATTGATCGGCAGGCGGGATTCCTCTGGGGTCCAGCGACCTTGCGCCGACTGAACATCCCATACTCCCCCCCAACCTGTAAGGCTGGCGTCCGTCGTGATCACTATCCAGTAAACCGGAAGAAATGACTTCCCGGCCAGAAGAGCTGGTGCTGTCAGCCACCATACCAGGGATCTCCAGGCTAGGTGGCTTACTCGGATTTGATAATCCAGAGATGATGGACATCTGTTCCATCTGAACAGAACTTCTTTCTGTAACACCCAAGTGTGATATTGAGCATATGGGACCGCCTCAAAGGAGGCTACCATAAGGCCTAACACTCGCATGCAAAAACGGAGTGACGACCAACTCTTGGAAGTCAGCTGCCGCACTGCACCCAAACTTTTCCACAGGGAGGAATACTTTTGTCTCTGAGGAATCCAGAATCAACCCCAGGTACACTAGGCGTTGTGTCGGCACCAATACTGACTTTTGCGTGTTTAGTATCCAACCACAAGAGTTTGACAGGGAAGGGACATGCTTACCTCTAATTCTGAGCTTGAAGGGGCCTTCAGAAGAAGGTCGTCCAAGTAGCCCACGATAGCGATACCCCGCTGTCTTAGAAGTGCCAGAATCGGAGTGAGCACCTTGGTGAACGTCCTGGGTGCTGAAGCAAGGCCAAATGGGAGGGCCACAAACTGATAGTGGTTCTTCCCGATTGCAAATCGCAGAAACCTCTGGTGTCTGGAGTATATGGGAACCTGCAGGTATGCATCCTTGATGTCCAAGGAGGCCAGAAAGTCCCCTTGATGGAGGGCAGTGACTACAGATCGAACCGACTCCATTCGAAATCTTTGTACCTTCACAAAGCAATTGAGGGCCCTGAGATCCAAGATTGGACGAACCCCATCCTTCTTTGGCACAATGAACAGATTTGAGTAAAAACCCTGACCCCGTTCCTGTTTTGGAACTGGAATAACTACCCCGCGTTCCAGCAGACCCTGGACCGCCCCATATAGGGCCTCCCGACGGGTCGGTAGTAGCTGGAGATTGGAGGTGACGAATCTGTCCGGTGGACAAGAGAGAAATTCTATCTTGTAGCCTGAGGAGATTACTTCGCAAACCCACCTGTCAGAGACTAGAGCTGTCCACTGAGTCGCAAATTTGCGAAGACGTCCCCCCACCCGAGAGCTGGGTGGGGGGCGGACCTTCATGCGGATGCAGATTTGTCCGCAGGCTTGTTGGGTTTGCGGGACCAAGGACGCTTTTGTCCTTGGGCAGGTGCTTTGTCGGCCTGGGGTTTTTTCCCTGTCAACCTAAGGGGGACGAAACAACCGCTTGCGTGCAGTAAAGGAGGGCCCTTGCCCTTAGCGTGGCCCCTTACCCTTGTTAGTTTGAGGAAGCAAAGTGCTTTTACCTCCTGTGGCATCATTGATGATGTCATCCAGAGAGGCCCCAAAAAGTCTGTCGCCCTTAAAGGGCAGATCCAAAAGGGCCTTCTTGGAAGTCTGGTCCGCAGACCAGCCCTTTAGCCAAATCAGGCAGCGTATTGCTACTGCATAAACCAAAGCTTTTGAAAGCAGGGGAATAGTATCCATGTCTGACTCGCAGACAAACCTAAGGCCCTGGAACAACTGGTCAGCCAAAGTTATCTCATCAGGAGGAGCATCTCGCTCCTTTAACCCCTGGAGTAGAAATTTTGCCCATTCAGTAAGTGTCTGAGACACTAGGGCCCCTGCCAATGCCGGGCGTACTGCCGAGCCTACCACTGAGTATAGGTAGCGAGCGAGTGCTTCAGCTTTCTTATCCACAGGGTCCTTGAAAACAGGAGCCCCTTCTACTGGAATTGTGGTAGCTCTATTAAGTCTGGACACCAGAGGGTCCACTATACGGGGAGAGGTCCATTTCTTCAGAAAACTCTCCTCAAAGGGGTACCGTACCGCAAACATCTTTGGGGCTGTAAAGACCCTTAGTGGGTTCTCCCATTCCTTGTATAAGAGCTTATCAAAATAAGACACACAAGGAAACACCCTAGCAGTGCGGGCAGGTTTACGAAACCCAAAGGGGACTAGAGTCTCTGCTGCTTCTGCAGTATTTTCCAATTTTAGCGTATCCCGCACTGCAGTAATAAGGTCAGATACCAAAGCCTTCTTGTGTACTGACCTGGACTTGGAGTCATCCTCACTGTCCGATCGGTCACAGTCTGCAGTCTCTGATGCGTCAGAATCTGGGCCATGAGCCGTAGCTGGACCTGGTTCTGCATCAGAATTATCCCCAGAAGATTGCAGGGGACGGGGGCATTTATTACCCACTGTATTCCCGTGTGCTGCTTCCACCCTGGCAGCAGCCCATAGGCATCTCAGGGGCACCAGCTGCTAAATCTGGTGTTTCAGGGGAGAAAACATCTGGCTCAGATGCCATGCTGACCACGCGCTGACACCCACAGGGCTCCAGGCAAGATATCAATAGACCACCCTCCTGTGCTGCAGAGATGCTGGGTCACCCAGAGGACTCACCACCCTTGGATCGGTACCGATATGCTGCCGTGTTCTGCGCCTGTGATGCTGTCCCACCGCTGCTGTGTCAGTCTGCTTCTTTTATCAGCGCTTCCTGTGTGAATTTTTCTTGCCAGTGTAATGCACCCTAGAGGCCGGAGACTCTTGCAAAATGGCCACCAGACGGCTGTATGGAAGATAATGTGGGCTCTAAGAAAATGGCTGCCCAGCCGAAGATAGAGGCCAAATCAGCCGTAGACCACAAAAAGATGGCCGCCGCACGGCGGTATACACATACAGCGTGAATAATAACAAACATGGCCGCCGATCAGTCGATAGAGGCCAGTGGGTGTGAACTACAAAAAAAATGGCGCAGAGTGGCGATCATATAACTATAGGCGCGAAACCACAGGAAAATGGCCGCCGGGCAGTCACTAGAGGCCGAAACAGGCATGGACCACCACAAAATGGCCGCCGACAGCATGGAGGGGGAAGCACATACAGGTAAGCAGAAATGACATTCTCTTTTAAATGTTAGTTACAGCCAGCCCCGCTCCAGTGGAACCCCTTAGGTGACCCCCAGCACCCAGCAACCTTAGCCAGAAGCCCAGGGAGGAGGGAAAAGGCAAGGAGAGAGGGAAGAAAGGGGCCACAACCACTTACTTGGTCTCTCCAGAAATGTCCAGCCAAATCACCCAGCCGAGGCAGGGGAGTTTACTTACCTATCCTGCATGTATCATGCTGGAAGACATTCCAAACAGATCATCGTCCACGCACGGAAGGTGACTGTTGGCCAGGCATGCTGCGATTGGACCCTAGGGGACGATCATATGTATGCCCTGGAACGCGACGCTCACCGGACAGGCTGTTGCGACTCGGCCGTAAGGTCAGCCGAAGCTGAGCGGTCCGATGTAAGCCTTGGAGCGTAAGCTCACCGGCCAGGCTGCTGCGACTCTGGCCGAAACAGGGGAGACTACAAGGATCGAAGGTCCAGCCTGTCACCCAGTCGGCAGTTGATCGAAGATCGCAGGAAAACAAAAAAAAATGTAGCAAAATATATTTTTCCCCCCCGGACCAATGGGCCCGAAGGGAGCCATGTCCTACTCCTTGCTAGACAGAAAAAACTGATCTGCGAGATGCAGAGTGAGGGGATATACCCAGAGGGTCCGCCCCCTGGGCGGTACTGTAGAAGGTGTGATGCAACACTTTTTACAAGTTTTCTGCCTAGTCACTCCTAATTAACGGATAATACCCACTATGTTATTAGAGAAGCTGTGTCGCTCCATGAATGAAAGAGTAATTTAAACGTGCCCCGTCCCGCCGAGCTTGTGTGCAGAAGCAAAAGCATACGTGAGCAGCGCCCACATATAATCACGGTGTTCAAACCACACATGTGAGGTATCACCGCGATCGGTAGAGCGAGAACAATAATTCTAGCCCCAGACCTCCTCTGTAACTCAAAACCAGCAACCTGTAGATTTTTTTAAACGTCGCCTATGGAGATTTTTAATGGTAAAAGTTTGTCGCCATTCCACAAGCGGGCGCAATTTTGAAGCCTGGCATGTTGGGTATCAATTTACTCAGCATAACATTATCTTTCACAATGTAAAAAAAAATGGGATAACTTTACTGTTGTCTTATTTGTTTTAACTCAAAAAAGTGTATTTTTTTGTGCTGAAAATGCCCCCCTCGGCTTATACTCTAGTCACCTTTTTGCGCCTGATCTTCCGGACTTTGGGGACCCGGTACCGGCCAGCCATTGTCCTATGGACCTCAAACTTGGTACACATATAGCCCCACTTGTCGTCTATAAGTGTACTAAGTTTGTTGTCCAGGGGACCTACGGTCGAGGAGCATTGATTTTTCAAACCCGGGCACTCCTTCCATAGACTCCCATGTTAAATGGTCATTTCTCTGGTGATTTGGGGGACCCGGTACTGGCTGGTCGTAGGTCCCCTGGACCCGAAATTCGGCACACATGTAGCCCTATTTCTCCTTTATAAGTTTGCAAAGTTTATTGTCTGGGGGATCTACGGCCTGGGTGCACCGATTTTTCAAATCTGGGAACCCCTTCTATAGACTCCCATGTTAAACGTCAGTCTAGTCACGGACACAGTGAGGCATGGGCACAGCGAGGCATGGGCACAGTGAGGCATGCACATGGGCACAGTGAGGCATGCAGATTGACACCCTAGGCTTATACTCGAGTCAATACGTTTTCCCAGTTTTTTGTGGTAAAATTAGGTGCTTCTGCTTATATTCGGGTCGGCTTATACTCGAGTATATACAGTAATTTTATAGCAAAAAAAAAATGTTTTAACTTGTAAACAACAAATCTCAGAAAGAGGTTCGGCCCTTAGGTGGTTAATATTGTTTTTCCCTATTCCCACAACTAAACAGCACATTGCATTCATATTTTTATAATTCAGTGTTTGCAGAGATTGATGAGTTTAAAAATCCATAAAGTACCTTCTCTTTTAGCAGAGAAGGAGGGGAATGTGTTCAACCTCTGAGTCATTAAGTCGTTTGTGTATTCTGATATCCTGCTATTCAAATCTATTTAAAACGCATGCAATAAAGAAATAACAGATAGTAGGAATTAGCTTTCTGAAAACCTAGAAAACTGGCCATCTACTTGTCACCTTCAGGCAGCAGCTGGTAAACATGAACTACCTATATACAGTACAATAATTTTACATATTTACATATAAATTTTCTGGCTAGCAATAAATGAAGACTATTTAAAAACATGTATTGTTTTAGCTCAATGCAAAATAAAACAAGATCACATATAGAAACACAATATACCTTCCTTTTAAGTTGTACTGACTGCTAATTGTTTTTACTGGTTGGATCAGTTTGCATGTATCTCAGACAGTTCTCATTTAAGACACTGTTAAACATGACAGCCACAGAGGTAACCTTTTGCAAATATATTACTTTAATGAAGTGAGAAACATTTAGATGAGAGAATGTGAGAACATTTAAATATAGATTTAGATGTGTTTATACATACATAAAAATGGATTGGTTTTATACTGTAAAAGACCTTCATAAATCAAATGCCAAACTGTAAGATTAAGTAATCTCAAAGATGTTTTTATTGGGTAAATAAGTAACTGAAGTAGTCATCCATCATAATTAAACAATTACAATGTATTAGCCACTATGTACAGTAAAGCAACATGTCATGCTTGCTGAGGGTAAAGTAGTTCTTTATTTGAAACCACTTATCTGAAAGCTCTCCTAAACTACCCATTGAGATTTGAAGATTGTTGTCATGGACACATGTAGTCGTAGGAGGAAAATATCTATGAAAAGGTTTTGCTAAAATACATCCTTTGGATAACCACTTAGAAGATCAAAGAAAAAATACTGTTCCCTCATTATAATCAGAAGTCAGGCCAAATAGTAAGGATGTTGTTATACAGGGGTTTATTTACTAAAGCTGGAGAGTGCAAAATTAGGCTCACTTCTGTATAGAAACCAATCAGCTTCTAACCTCAGCTTGTTCAATTAAGCTTTGGAAATAAAACCTGGAAGCTGATTGGTTTCTATGCAGAAATGAGACAGATTTTGCACTCTCCAGATTTAATAAATCAACTCCACTGTGACTTAGGTGCAAACTGAGTGAGTGAGTGAGTGAGTGAGTGAGTGAATAACTTGTATAGCGCTACAAATGCGAACTAAATCGCCTCAAGGCGCTTTGTATCCAATGACGTCCTGAATCTTCAGAAGAGGTGGGTCTTGAGTTTTTTTCTGAAGGCCCAATGGTTTTGTTCCATACGGATGTCCGTGGGTAGAGCATTCCATAGCCGTGGTCCTTGGACTGCAAATCTTCTTCTTTCTCCCTTTGATTTGTAGCGAGCCTTGGGGATGTGGAGGAGGTTTTGGTTGGTTGATCGGAGAATGCGATTGGGGATGTAGTGTTTTATCTTCTCGCAAAAATATTGAGGAGCGTTTCCTTGTGTGCACTTGTGAGTGAGACAGAGGGTCTTGAATGTGATCCGATCCTTTACGGTTAGCCAATGCAGGGTCCTTAGTGAAGTAGTGATGGATTCCCAGGGTTTTTTCCCTGTTACCAGTCTGCTCCAAATGGTGGAAAACACAAGTTGGAGTAATACACTTACTATAACTCTTTGAAAGAGATTTTATTTTTGGAACACAATGGGGAAAAAAACACAACAAAAAATACAAAAGGGGTGAAGGAACCAGTTTCAAAATTCATTCTTAAACCCAGAGTTTTGGTACCTATGGAAAACAACTACATTTTTTAAATAATTTTCATAATTCAGTCCTATATTTATCCAATAACTAAACATATTTTGGATTTACAGAGATGGAAATAATCACTAATTTCTGTGCAACTACCAGAAATGAGAGACTTATCACAGCGCATCTTCAGATCTCATAGGGTTGTTTTACTAAAACTGGAGAGTTTAAAATCTGGTGCAGCTGTGCGTAGAAACCAGTCAGCTTCCAGCTTTTTTTGGCAAAGCTTATTGAACAAGCAGTTAGTTAGAATCGGATTGGCTTCCATGCATAGCTGCACCAGATTTTGCACTCTTGTTTTGGTAAATCAACCCTAGTGTCTGGATCATAGTGAACCATATGTGAGCCAAAAGCCAGACAAATGGAGGAAAATAATATGGTGAAATTATCTGCAGAAGCTTTTAGTTTTGTCTGTGGAGTATAAAAACAAAACCTAACTATGACTAGTTGATAAGTCCTTCAAAATACACTTAGGGGTGTATTTATGACAAATTTGAATAGCTATACATCCATTGACAGTGCATGTAAATCAGGGATGTGCGGTGAGGTCAGTGGCTGGCGAGGCACTGGCTAGTATTAATGCCAGATACACACAGGTTACATACGCCGCAGTCAATAGAGCAAGAGCAATAATTCTAGCACTAGACCTCCTCTGTAATTCTAAACATGTAACCTGTAAAAAAATTTAAAGCGCCACATATGGAGATGTATAAGTACTGAAGTTTGGCACCATTCTACAAGTGTGCGCAATTTTAAAGTGTGACATGTTCAGTATCTATTTACGCGGCATAACATCACCTTTCATACTATCCCAAAAAAATTGGGCTAATGTTAGTGTTTTTTTTTTTATGAAACAGTTGTTTTCCCCCCAAAAAAAGTGTTTAAAAAAATTGCTGCGCAAATACCGTGTAACATAAGAAGTTGCAACGACCACCATTTTATTCCCTAGGGTGTCTGCTAAAACATTATATATATATAATGTTTGGGGGTTCATAGTAACTTTCTAGCAAAAAAAATATTATTTTTACATGTAGGAGAGAAGTGTCAGAATTGGCCTGGGTGGCAAGGGGTTAATTACCACAAGTAAGTAATATACAAATAATTATTATACAGGTCCTTCTCAAAAAATTAGCATATTGTGATAAAGTTCATTATTTTCTGTAATGTACTGATAAACATTAGACTTTCATATATTTTAGATTCATTACACACAACTGAAGTAGTTCAAGCCTTTTCTTGTTTTAATATTGATGATTTTGGCATACAGCTCATGACAACCCAAAATTCCTATCTCAAAAAATTAGCATATCATGAAAAGGTTCTCTAAACGAGCTATTAACCTAATCATCTGAATCAACTAATTAACTCTAAACACCTGCAAAAGATTCCTGAGGCTTTTAAAAACTCCCAGCCTGGTTCATTACTCAAAACCGCAATCATGGGTAAGACTGCCGACCTGACTGCTGTCCAGAAGGCCATCATTGACACCCTCAAGCAAGAGGGTAAGACACAGAAAGAAATTTCTGAATGAATAGGCTGTTCCCAGAGTGCTGTATCTAGGCACCTCAGTGGGAAGTCTGTGGGAAGGAAAAAGTGTGGCAGAAAACGCTGCACAACGAGAAGAGGTGACCGGACCCTGAAGAAGATTGTGGAGAAGGACCGATTCCAGACCTTGGAGGACCTGCGGAAGCAGTGGACTGAGTCTGGAGTAGAAACATCCAGAGCCACCGTGAACAGGCGTGTGCAGGAAATGGGCTACAGGTGCCGCATTCCCCAGGTCAAGCCACTTTTGAACCAGAAACAGCGGCAGAAGCGCCTGACCTGGGCTACAGAGAAGCAGGACTGGACTGTTGCTCAGTGGTCCAAAGTACTTTTTTCGGATGAAAGCTAATTTTGCATGTCATTCGGAAATCAAGGTGCCAGAGTCTGGAGGAAGACTGGGGAGAGGGAAATGCCAAAATGCCTGAAGTCCAGTGTCAAGTACCCACAGTCAGTTATGGTCTGGGGTGCCATGTCAGCTGCTGGTGTTGGTCCACTGTGTTTTATCAAGGGCAGGGTCAATGCACCTAGCTATCAGGAGATTTTGGAGCACTTCATGCTTCCATCTGCTGAAAAGCTTTATGGAGATGAAGATTTCATTTTTCAGCACGACCTGGCACCTGCTCACAGTGCCAAAACCACTGGTAAATGGTTTACTGACCATGGTATTACTGTGCTCAATTGGCCTGCCAACTCTCCTGATCTGAACCCCATAGAGAATCTGTGGGATATTGGGAGGAGAAAGTTGAGAGACGCAAGACCCAACACTCTGGATGAGCTTAAGGCCGCTATCGAAGCATCCTGGGCCTCCATAACACCTCAGCAGTGCCACAGGCTGGTTGCCTCCATGCCACGCCGCATTGAAGCAGTCATTTCTGCAAAAGGATTCCCGACCAAGTATTGAGTGCATAACTGAACATAATTATTTGAAGGTTGACTTTTTTTGTATTAAAAACACTTTTCTTTTATTGGTCGGATGAAATATGCTAATTTTTTGAGATAGGATTTTTGGGTTTTTATTAGCTGTATGCCAAAATCATCAATATTAAAACAAGAAAAGGCTTGAACTACTTCAGTTGTGTGTAATGAATCTAAAATATATGAAAGTCTAATGTTTATCAGTACATTACAGAAAATAATGAACTTTATCACAATATGCTAATTTTTTGAGAAGGACCTGTATATTGTTTTTAAGGTAATTTACTATATTTTCAAAATCTGTACTCAGCAGGTGGTTTAACGGACAAATTTCTGAAGTTTGAAGTTATAACTTCCAACCAGTAATTTCACAGTAAATAGATAAATAAATTATTATGTTATAACATATAGCATATAAATATATGATTTTGCTTGAATATAACAGTACATTTTCAGCAGAATCAGTTTCTCCCTTTTAACTATGTGAGAAAAACACGGGATTGTGGGTAAATCTTATACCCATAAACAAATGTTTTTTTCCTTGTAGTTAAAGCGGAGCTCCACCCTATTTGAATACATGAGCTCAATCATACAGCAGCCTCTAATACAGTTCTTTTACTGCGCTTCCTGTCTGTGTGATGTGCGGGTAGTCTGCGGGTAGTGCGTCATTTCCTGTAACCGCACTGTGTCCTGGGAGCTTTTCTCATTGCTCCCAGGAGTCATTGCGGAGCCTTGCCGCCATCTTGCTACACCCCACACTCCTGCACAGTAATGATAGAGTGAGAAGAGGGCAAGAGGACATCTTGTTACACCCACCGGAGTTTTTTTTTTTTTTTTTTTTTTAATCTTTCTTTATTGATCTTTTGTCCACAAAAATTACTTACATTTCAATACAAATACAGTAACATTACATACAACAACATACAACACTATTTTTGTCTCCGTTTAGCCCCTACATAAGAACTCATTCATAACATTGTTGGTAAGTATCCTGCAAAATCTGCTCATCTATGTAACATATGACCAGTTATATAGCCCTTATGTTCTTTATCTGCTATTTTGGAGACTCCATAAATCAGAGAAAAAATGGAGAGAGGGTAAGGGTACCCAGAGATGGGAGGAGGAGGGAGGAGGAAGAGGGGAGGAGGGGGAGAGAGATACTAAAGCAAGGAAGAGAGAGAAGAGAGGCAAAATAAAAGGAGAAAGAGAGAGAAAAAAAACACCTAGACACACCCATATAGGGTCCTCTAATACTTGTGCTAACCAAAAGTGAAAAATTTGAATTAACCTATTATGTGTTAAATAAATCAAGAAGACTGTTTTTCCCTGCCTAATAATGAGTGCCTAAAGAAAAATATAAAGCACACACACAAAATAAATAAATAAAATAAAATAAGAAAAGCATGAAAACACACCAATATTGGGGATCCCCTAAAACTTGTGCAAACCAAGAGTAAAACATTTAAATGTACCTATTATGTATTAATTAGATCAAGAAGGCTGGTTTTCCCTGCCTAATAATGAGCATCTAAGAAAGATATAAACCCACGAAAAAAAACAAAAAACATTGTAATCGTGCTAATCAAAGTAGTTAATTACGGCTAAAATATTATGTGTGTATAAATCAGGAAGGCTGGTAATTCCAAGCCTAATTGTGAGTGCCAAAAAGAGAACCATAAAGAAAAGACATATAGACTCAAAAAAAGAAAAAAAAAAGAAAAGCCCCTCTCTACTACTCCCCCCCTCCCCGCTCCCCCACCCCCTCACCATATACCTCCAATTCCCTATACTCCCTCCATCCTCTCCAAATCTTATTGAATTTTTCCCTTGCCTCATTATGGTTTGACATCAGCTCCTCCATCAATCTGAATCTATCTATTTCTTTAATCCATTCTCCCATTGATGGAACTTCTTTTTCCCTCCATTTCCGTGGGATTAGCGCTTTAGCCCCATTCAACAGGTGTGGGACCATGGTCATTCTGTACTTTTTCCTTGTCAGCCCCGTATTGTGAAACAGGCAATACCAAGGATCTTGTTTTACCTCCAAACCACTAATCCTTTTTATCATGTTTAGTATCTCCCTACAATATTTCTGTATCAAGGGACAATACCACCATATGTGGGCATGAGTTCCTTCCATCCCACACTCTCTCCAGCATAAAGGTGACATCTCCTTGTTTATTCTATGCAATTTCAAAGGAACAAAATACCATTTGGTTGAGAGTTTATATTTCATCTCTTTTATTTACTCGTACTCGGGCAAATGCTCCCGATGCTTCACCCGATACCTGGACAGTCAGCGGTGATCAGTGCGGTGGGAGAGTTACAAGCACCAATCACCGCTGTATATATTTAAAAGTCTGACAGCCGTTTCTCCGCCTCTCCCCCCCCCCCCGCGGCTTTCAGCTGCTGTAGTGAAATCAGCGGTGATCGGTGCTTGTAACTCACACACGATCACCGCTGACTGTCCCCACATCCTCCTCCAGCCCCCCTCCGTTCTGCTGCTGTTTTCCTCCCTCCATGCTGCGGTCTCGTGTCCCCCTCTGTTCTCATGTCTCCCTCCCTGACCCCCTCCATTCTCATGTCTCCCTCCATGACCCCCTCCATTCTCATGTCTCCCTCCGTGACCCCCTCCATTCTCATGTCTCCCTCCGTGACCCCCTCCATTCTCATGTCTCCCTCCGTGACCCCCTCCATTCTCATGTCTCCCTCCGTGCTGCCTTCCCCCTCCGTTCTCTTCCTCCACCCCCTCTTACTGTCAGGATGGAGAGCGGAGGTAGGAGCCGGTAAATCCGGCTCCTTACTGTTCCGAATGAACAGAGTCAGTGATCACTGACTCTGTCCATTTACATAACTGAAACATCGTAAACTGTGTTTACAATGTTTCAGTTTATGAATGAAGAGAAGCCGCTGTCTTCTCTCCATTCATTTTCAGCGCAGCTGAGGCTGCTGAGAAAGGGACTGGGGAATCTGTGTCCCTAGTCCCTTTCCCTGTCTCAAAGGGGAGATGTCAGAGGTCTGTTAAGACCCCTGATATCTCACCAAAGCCCCCCAACAGGGCTGATAAAAAAATAAAAAATTTAATAAAAAATATATAATAAAGAAAAAATAGAAGAAAAAACACACTGACACTGTCCACCCCCACCCTTAAAAAAAGAAAGCATTGTAAAAAATAAATAAATAAAATAAATTGTAAAAAATAAAAAAACTAATTGTAAAAAAAAAAAAACTACTGACATGTGCACTGTCACATGAGATTAAAAAAAAAGTATCGGTATTCGGTATCGGCGAGTACTTGGAAAAAAGTATCGGTACTTGTACTCGGTCTTAAAAAAGTGGTATCGGGACAACCCTAATTCTAAGACTTGTCTCTTCTTTTCTACTGTTATAGTTTGATTTAGTTCTATTTCCCATCTTTCCAATATTTTTAAAGCATCAGGTCCCCTTGTTGGTTTCAATACCTTATATATATATATATATATATATATATATTCGATAGTCCCTGTCTTCCAGTTCGTCCACACTCTACAAGTTTTTCCCCACTCTACAAGTTTTTCACTCATAGCTCGCAGGGGTTTTGGTAAAGTGTTTACAAAATGTTGAACTTGTCTATACCTCCAGCTATCACCTATCTTGGGTCCATATTTCTCTCGTAGTTCCAAAACTGAGAACAGAGTGTTCCCTTTCAGTACGTCTTTCAGTTTTAATGTGTTCATAGCTGCCCATCCGAGGAACGCACCCCCCGCTTTCCTGGCGGGAAGTAGTCGTACCCGTGAGGGGCAGCAATGGGCTATTATATTGCCATTTCTTTATTATACACACTCTGTCCCATATCCTAAAAGTTTATTTTGTAATTGAAGGTATCTCTTGGGTGAGGCCTCTATATTGCTTTGGTATCCATATCGGCTTTCCCAGTTCCTTTTTACTCAGGCTCTCTTCTACACCTACCCATTTTTTGTCTCTTTTGTCTATCCTCCTGTAGCCAGTCTAAGACCCTATTTAATACAGCTGCATTATAATATCTTTTCAAATCTGGTAAATTTACACCTCTGTCTTGTCTAGATCTAGACAAAATCTCAGCTGATATACGAGGCTTCTTTTCTCTCCAGATAAATCTCCTTATTATCTTCCCTAGTATTATAAAATATGAGTCTGGGATTTTGGAAAATATACAAGGCTTTAAGAAGTATCATCATCTTAACAGTATTCATTCTACCCCACCACAAAAGTTTTTCTGGCGGATATCCCTTCAGTTCTAATTTTGTTTTGTTTAGTAAGGGAATATAGTTATCTTCATATAGGTCTCTTTCCGTGTTAGACAAAAATATACCTAGGTATTTCATCCCACTCTGTTTCCAGGTAAATGGGTAAATAACATCATATCATCCGCGAACGCAGAGACCTTATGTTCCTTTCATCCACCTCCACCCCCTCTATCTCCTGATTGATTCATATAGTTGTTAATAGTGGTTCTAATGAGAGTACAAAAAGAAGGGGTGAGAGCGGACAGCCCTGTCGGGTCCCATTAAAAAGTGGGAACCTCTCCGAGAGGGTTCCATTAACTCTTACCTGTGCAGAGGGTTTAGAATACAGTGCCTTTATCCATCTTAACATTTTAGGTCCTAATCCTATATGTCTCAAAGTTGCTAACATGAACTCCCAGTTGAGTCTGTCAAAAGCCTTTTCGGCATCTAATGACAGAAACAATACTGGTGTCTTGTTTTTTTTGGCTTTTTGTATCAGGAATAATGTTCTTAGGACACTGTCCCTTGTTTCTCTCCCGGGTCCAAACCCCGCCTGGTCATTGTCTATCAGCCCTGACATGAAATGTTTTAATCTTGTGTCTTTAATCAATGTCGACATTGATCAAGGAAATGGGCTTATAACTGGCACAAAGTGATGGATCTTTTTCTTCTTTTCCTATAAGAGTTATGTGGGCTCTCAGAGCTTCTTCCCGCATTGTCATTCCTCTACCTATGGAGTTCATGTACTCCTGGAAGTACAGTAGCAGGATTTCCACATACCTCTTATAGTATAACGCAGTATATCCATCTGGGCCTGGACTCTTCCCCATTTTAATATTTTTAATTATTTGATTTATTTCCTCCTTTGATATTTCCTTGTCTAATTTGTTCATTTCTTCTTCTGCTATTTCCGGTAACTTAACCTTTTCTAAATATTGTTTAATTTTCCTACTTCTACTCTGTAGTACTAATGGGCCTTGTTCTTTGTTTACGTTGTATAGATTTTGATAGTATTCTTGGAAAATATTTATTATCTCTTTCGTAGAATGTCTCATCTCGCCCTTCTTGTCTTTCATTTTTTATATAAAATTCTGAGTATTTCTAGGTTTACCGTATTTATCGGCGTATAACACGCACAGGCGTATAACACGCACCCTAACTTTAAGAGGGAAGTTTCAGGGAAAAAACTTTATGCAGGCACAGTTTACGCTCTATTTTCAGGGTAAAAAAGTGAGTGCTATACGCCAATAAATACAGTAATTATCCTTGCTAATAATTTACCTGATTTATTTCCCATAGCATAGAATTTCTTTCTTGTGTTATTAAATACCCATTTGGTTTCTTGTTCCATTAAGTCCCTTAGATTTTCTCTTTTCCCAGTTAATGCTATCAAAATTTGTTCTTCCTGTTTTTCTTTATGTTTCTGTTCTAGGTCCTGGATTTCTTCTAATAAAGTTTGTCTCTGGGTCTGTCTTATTTTCTTCCTCTTGGCCTTTTCTGCTATCATCCTACCTCTCATATACACCTTATGTGTTTCCCATAAAATTGATGGGGCCACATTTTCTATGTTATTTTCTTTAAAGAAGTGACACATATCCTTCTCCAGATCATCGGCTATCTTATTGTTATTTAGGAGGGATTCATCTAATCTCCAAGTTCTCTGGCCAGTCGGAATTTCCCCTAATGCAAGGGTCAACTCAACAGGCGCATGGTCAGAGAGCATAATTGATTTTATTTCCACTCTTCTCAAACCTTTGAGTAGCGGATGGTCTATTAGGATATGGTCAATTCTAGACTATGACCTGTGTACGGATGAATAGTATGTAAAGTCCTTGTCCCTTGGATGTAAAATTCTCCAGGACTCAACCAGGTGCATTAGATATAATTTATGCTTAATTGCTCTCAGATATTTTCCTTCAGACCTTAATGATATGGGTTAGGTATCTAATACTGGATCAAAGACAAAATTGAGGTCCCCCGCTAGTATCACCTTTCCCTCCTTAAAGGCCTCCAACCTATTCAGAATTTTCCTCAAATACAATGCCGGCCGCACATTAGGGCAGTATACATTTCCTAAGGTGACTTTCATATTAAATAGGGAACCCTTAATAAAGAGATATCTTCCCTCGGGTCTGATTCCATCGCTTCTAATATAAAGAGAGTGCTCCTATCAAATCCTATCGCAGTTCCTTTTGATCTTTTATTGGGGGAGTAACAATGTATCCAGGTAGGGTAGTCTTTTGAGTTCAATCTATTCTTACATGTCACCTTTAGATGAGTTTCTTGCAGAAACACTATATTCGCCGACATTCCCTTCATCTCCTGCAGTATCTGATATCGCTTATTTGGACTATTCAGTCCTCGCACGTTGTACGTAACTATTTTCAGAACTGCCATAGTCTATACTTCAATTCTTTCTTACCATGATAATAGCGAAATATCAAAAACAAGCAGGAGAGGGAGGGCACTGTATGTTCTACTTCCCGTAGGGAAATTTCCTCTGTCCTTAATATCTTTACCTTCACGGAATTTTGGTTCATACTTAATATCCATATCATACCTTCAATACCAACTTTCAGCAATAAAAATAGGCTAAATTGAAACCACATATACCCCCGCCCCCCCCCCCAGTCACATTGCGAACCAATGTTATAGGTCCTTTGGCCCAAGCCCCCCCAAACCCTCTGGCAGGCGGGGTCTGCCTCAGGGTACCTCATTTGTCCCCCTGTTCCCCGGGGACTCATCCTAAAAATAGGGTTGGCCCTCAGGGCGCAGGTGGCCGTTACTGCTCCATGCTTCCCCCCACCAGGTGCATTCAGTGTTTGTCATTTCATATTATTCTCTTTCTTCTATTGCATTAAGATCCCCCCTTCCTCTTAATTCTTATTTATATTAGACCTATTGGGCTAGGCTCTGTTCCAGTCCTGGTCCTTCCACCTTCTCCATACTGGGGGTCTCTTTTCCCAGTTGTCAACTTGAATAAATTGTATATTCAGTCTACTGCAAAATTCTTGTATGTCTTCTGGAAACCTTACATATGCTGACACCCCCTGATTTTTCACTAACAGACATGCCGGAAAACCCCATCTATAGGGAATGTCATTTGCGCGCAGATGGCTTACTAAAGGCTTCAGTGCTCTTTTACGTGCTAGAGTTTCTGGCGCCATATCTGAAAAGATAGATAGTTTAATTCCTTTGTATTCCATAGAGAAAGAGTTCCTTGTACTTTGGGAGACTAGATCTTTTTGTTCATATTCATGAAACCTTACTATAGTATCCCTTGGTAAGTCCCTTTGAGCGCTATATGCCCTCTGTATTCTGTGAACCCTCTCAAATTGCATTGGCGCCGTTATATCGCGTTTTAGGGCCGTATTGAATATCTCTCACAGCACATCTCCCAATTCTGTGTCTTTGACCTCTTCAGGAAGTCCTCTAACCCGTAGGTTTTTCAACCTACTACGGTTCTCTTGATCCTCAAGTTTATATCGGGCATTCCTTATCTCTATCCAATTCAAATCGGCTCTGTCTTAGTTCTTTTATTGCACTTTTATGTTCTTCTAACTGCTCTTCTATTCCTTCTACTCTTTGGAGTACACTCTGTATATCTTTTCTTGTTGCGCCCATTTCACCTTTGATTGTTCGTTCCAAGCGTGAAATCATTTCTATCATATCCATCATATCTTGTTTTGTTGGGGGGTCTTGAGACCCTTCAGAAGTTATTTCAAGTTGTTGTTGTCTCTCAGATGTTTTCTTATTTTTTAATTTTGGGGATAGGGTTTTATTAGGTTTACTTTTCCCAGGGGTCCCATTGCTCCTCTGATCAGTGTCTGGGTGCCCCTTATTTTTTATAGATGTCGCTGAGGCTGACTCTATTTTTTTACTGGGACTCTCAGCCATTTGGTCTGTCCCTTCTGCGACCAGGTAAGACTTTATTGTGTTACGGCTTGTGCCCTCCCCCTGGTTAACTTTGGGGCCCTTTTTTCCCATTTTTCCTTACCGTAAGACCTTAACTCCAGCAGAAAACAGGCATTCTCCTTTCCTTTCTTTCCCTTTTTCTCTGACAACAGTCTCTTTCTCTGTATTCCAATCTGTACTATGCCTGTTTTATTTGATACCATCCTTTGTCTTCAGGCATATACCACGTGTTGCTGATTTCACAGTTATTTTCACACAAAACGGAGCTTATATGCTTAAATACAGTATTTGGAAATCCAACGGACTGTTTACATGTTAAATGTGAAAATAAGAGGTGTTCTGTCACATTAGCAACCATGTACAGTCAGCAGGTTTGCTGCTGCTTTTCACATTTAACATGTAAACAGTCCGTCGGATTTCCAAATACTGTGTTTAAGCATATAAGCTCAGTTTTGTGTTGAAAATAACTGTGAAGTCTGAAACTCTGGTGGGTGTAACAATATGTCCGCTTGCCCCCTTCTCACTCTATCATTACTGTGCAGGAGTGCGGGGTGTAGCAAGATTCCGGCGACGGAACTGAGCATGCGCGGGAACGAGCGGTGAATGCTGGGAGTTCAGCATTCACTGCAACAAGGAAGAAAGTGCTTGTGGGCTTTTCATGCCCAAAAGCAAAATGGAAACGCCATTACAAAGACAATATAAGTTATAATTACAGACGAAATCGGAAAGCGGATCACTAAAAACAGCAGACGTGTGAGTACTCTTTTGATACTACTTAAATAATTTAATGCCAAAAAAAAAAATGAATGGCGGTGGGAGATCCGCTTTAAGAGGGCTTGGCTGAAAGGGAGCATTTGTCATTTGAGAGGCGTGCCTCCACTGCAGCATTTATATTGGACAGCTAGGATCAACAGTACTTTACCATTGGTCCAAGACTCCAAGCTGTTCATTAAGCTCAGTGCGTCTGACAAGAAGTGAGAGGCACTGTGAGCTCATCCTCTCAGTCTGCTGCAGAGTATGTCAGCTTGTATTTAAAGTGGCCACTCTGTATTTAGCTTCTGACAGGCTGTGCAAGGAGCCCCGTATCTCTGAATCGTAGGTTGTAAGAGCCCCAAATTGTTTACCAGTGGTGGGGTAGGACTTGTTCATGGCAGGTGAGGCCCTGCAACGTGGATGCTTGAATGATGAAAATACTGCATTATTGGCACTAGATGACAATGGCTACCATGGGAAACAAGTGTGCTCCTCTGTGCCAGATTGTCCCCTTAATGTTGTATTTCCACATTCACACATGTAAATGGTTGAGAATATAAGCAAAGAAAATTTGATTTGAAAAAACAAATCACACAGTACGAATTTACATGTAGTTTCAATTAACAAACAGCTATGCATTTTTTTTAATAAATACACTATTTAGTGTTACTTAGCTGACTGTCATTTACAAATGATTCATAAATTCTTATGCTGACTGCCTTGACATGAATGCATAAGGTAAGTTTATTAGAGGTTTTATTGAGTCCAAGATTGTACACGTTGTCTTCAAAATGCTAAGCAAGTTAAAGCGGAGGTCCGGCTATAAAAAATAAAATAAAAATTAAAGTCAGCAGCTACAAACACTGTAGCTGCTGACTTTTAATAAGCACACTTACCTGTCCAGGTTGTCCGCGATGTCGGCCGCCCGAGGCAGATCCGTCCCTCGGACCGGGTCCCGGCGCCGCCATCCTCACTAAGGGAAACAGGCAGTGAAGCCTTACGGCTTCACTACCCGTTTCCTACTGTGCATGCGTGACCCGAGCAGCTATTTGTGAATGGGAACACCATCCTGTGTGTCCCAGAAGGCAGCGCGCCTCCATTTCCCAGGAGGCTTTACGAGGAGGAGAACACAGAACCTCACAGCGGAAGAGGAAGAGGCAGATTAGGACGATCTTCCTAGTAACAGCAATTTCTGGTAAGTATATATATATATTTTTTTTATTTATTTGATTTTTAGCTATTTTATTTATTTTTTTAGGGTGGACCTCCACTTTAAGAGAAAATAAAAAGAATAGCCTCCTAACTAGGCACATCTTAAGCCAAAAGCTTCATCTATACCAACCTTTTTCAACCGGGGTGCCTTCTGGACTGTTCAGGGGTCCCTTGGCAAAAAAATTCAACAAACAATCAATCAAGTCTGAATTTTTTGTTACACAAAGCCACTTTCTTATATGTGCAGCATTACAAGTTTGGGAATTGTGTTGGTCAGTTGCTGGTGTCCCAACAACTGATGATAGCATAGGTTGATCAGAAGGACTCCAAGTGCCTGAGAACATCCTTGTTTGCCCATTACCTGCCCCTCTCTGTCAACACTAGGGTCACATTAGCTGCTTAAGGGAGAGAAAATGGTGCAGAAGAGAAAAGCTGGAATGTTAGTCAGTACCAATGTGCAAGGGTACATTGCATTTTAAAGAATAAATCATCTCTAATGTTGGGTGTCCTATGTGTGTAGATGCTGCTGAAATATGTAAAACTATTAATTTAAGTTTTTACAATTCAGAATTGGGCAAAATTTTAAAGGGTGCCTTGACAGAAAAAAGGTTGAGAAACACTAGTCTATACCACCTACAACACCTTATGAATACAAAGAAACTGCTAACATTAAAAAACATGAATCTAAACTAACTCACGGCATCAACTAAAAAAATGTTGCTACATATGCTAGTGCTAAATGGGTTAGGGAAAACAGAAAAGAAAAATGATCTACAATTTTGTTTTTTATAAATTGTATTCTCACAGAACAACAAACCTACCAAATATACATTTCTCTTTCAAAGACATTTTATATGTACATTTACACTCATATGAGTTTTTTTTAAAAGGAATATATATATCTATCTATATATATATATATATATATATATATATATATATATATATATATCTATATATATATATATTTTTTTTCTGTCGTGTACTGTGACCTTGAAAAAGAAACAATCAATGCTTCTATGTAACCTGCTGCAGAATATAAAAGAGATAACATTCTAATAATAGAAGGCACATGGCCCATACTGAGAACTAACAGTGTAGAAGCAAATTAATTACAAGAGACTTACAATAAAAAAATTATGGTAATTAAAAATCTAATCTATGGAATTTCCCACTCATTTTAAAAATAGCCTGTCATCTTTTTCTTTTTTTTTACTTTTTTAAAGATTAAAGTCCTGAAGATCACTGGTCATAAAGTGTTTAGTTTTACCTTGTTAATGTATAAAAATAAAATACATTTTAATCTATGTGTTTACATGTATTTCATTTTGTATGCTTTGTCCTCTGCAGCCAGCGTCCTTGGTATTATACTAACCTGCCACATACTCACAATCCTAAGACTGATAATAAACTGGCCCGTGTATGCACTGCTTACAATTGTACTATTAATCCCTTGATGCGGACATAACACATATATGTGGCCTACTGGACTAGGCTTTTTGGCATGGCACCACATATATGCGCATCTGTCTTTTTGCCTGGAGCATGCCGCACAGCACACTCCCCGCACAGAGATAAAGGTCTCATCGAGAGCCCCAGGTCCCGTACTAACTGATTGACTATCACAGTGATCAGTCACTGTGAAGCCCGCCCCTTGTGTTTCTCTCTCTGTGGATGGAGAGGAAAGATCTTCCTCTCTCTTTGCAGAAGGAAAAACAAAACAACTGTATGTAAAATAATGATAAAAAAATAAAAATAAAAAAACTAGATTTGGTCTGGGTCAATGCCAGGGTTAGTGTTTGGGTCAAGTAAGAGTCAAAGGCCAAAGTGAGGGTCAAAGGTCAGAGTCAGTATATTTTGGGCATTATTTTCTTTTTTTTTTTTTAATTAGTATTAGTGTCAGTGTGTTTTAGGTAGGACAAAAAAAAAAAGCAAAATGTGCCCTATTGTTTCTGGGCTGTACCACCTACAAACAACAAATAACATACACATATGTGGTATCACTGCAATTCAGGAACAGTACTTTGGTGGTAGGTAATGGTAGTAACAAGAAATATACAGCTAAATTTAGAAAAAAAATGTTTTTGTTTTTTATACTATTTTGGGCCAGGTTTGTTTTTGATAATATAAAATCAGGAGATATCCATTACCACCAAATGAAAGCCCAATTTGTCCTGAAAAAACAAGGTATAATCCACCTAGATACACAAAGTAGTTGTGATGATATGTAGTTTTACTAACACATGTTAAAGTTGTAAAAATGTGCTTAGGCATTATTTTTAGTTTTTTTACCCATAGGCATGAAGGGGTTAATATAAAACCTACATAAGCATGTTTATAAAAATAAAATAAAAAATGTGCCAAATAAACAGAACAGTCTGGCGAGCTTGCAGCCAGGAGGAGATTAATGGGGAGCCCTGAGAATCTGAAACCAGGAGCTTAAGACAATCTTGGAACTTCTGAGGTAAGGTAAGGCCCTTGTTTGCTTACATTTGAGTTATCAGTTCCTTGATCCACTAAGGCCCGGTTCACACAGGGGCGGCACGACTTCGGGGGCGACCTTGGCGGCGCGATCTCAAGATGACTTGAGACGCCCGCCGAGGCGTTTTGCATATTGACTTCTGTATAGAAGTCAATGCAAGTCGCCCTGCGTCGCCCCCAAAAGTAGTACAGGAACCTTTTTCTAAGTCGGAGCGACTCAGGTCGCTCCTATTAGAACGGTTCCATAGCACAGACCGGGACGCAACTCCTCAGGCGACCGAGTCGCCCCTATGTGAACCGGGCCTAAGGCATTTTTGGAACAAAGGGTACCTATGTTACCCTTGTTAATCAAATTATATTGATTGATGGTTCTATGTTATATTGTCACTGTCTACTGTCCATCAGATTGTTATGGATATGAAAAGGAAGAATAGTGCTGTTAACAGGTTATATGAAGCACACATCAGATCTAATATTTTTAGAGGCAAGAAAGTATGAACTCAAGTAGAGAAGAGAGAAGGCTGGCCAGTAATTTGGGCATTAAGTAAGAAAACAAAGGTTCTGGTAAAATGGCAAGCACAAGAAGAGCAGTAAAGAATATAGAACCAGGGATACATTTAAATCTATACTGGGCACCTAGATAAATGGGTGGTGTGGACAAAGGGTGACAGACAATGTAACCTTAGATTAAAGGGTTTTTCATGTTAAGTTGTGTAAGGAATATATATTCAGGAATGTACCACAACTAGTAAATTATAAAACTGGGGAGAAGCTAAAACATGGAGCAGTAAAGGTCAAATTGTATCAGAATAAGGAGTAACTGAACTTTCGACCCTGGCCCAAATAAAATATTCTACATGTGATCAGAAAGGAGGACAGGTCAAGCACTACAGTTGCCTGTCTGATCATAGGAACTAGAGTAAGACACGGTTTGAATCTCAGGCCGGTTCAGAAGGAACTGGCCGAGATTGGAACCGTTAATTGGTTGTAAACCTCAGACATGAAAAATGAATAAAGCATATCCTTCTATAGTGTCTACTTGTCTCAATTAAGAGCACTAAGTGTCATTTCCGTCTGCTGCTTTGTTCCTCTGCTATCAGCACAAATCACTTCTGACATTTCTTCCTGACAAATGGTGACAGGGGAAGGACCCTTCCTGTGAGCTGTGTAAAGGGGGTGTTTCTCTTCTCTCCAATCAGCTCTCACAGCTATCCTCTCTGAGCTCTGCAGAATGTGACTTTAGTTCTCCGCCCCCTTTTTTTTTAAGTCTCAGACAAGCCTAGAAATTCAGCACTTTGAACTGATGTAGAAAAGAGAAGACCTCAGATCAACAGATACAACTTATGTAGGAGATTGATTTAATCTCTGTGTATCACCTGAGGATATATGTAAGGGTTTACAACCACTTTAAGCTGGCCATCAATGAATCGAAATTCGGACAAGTCGGGAACCTACTAGCTGAATGAAAATGACTTATCAATGACCAGCTTAAAACAAAGGTGGTGTTATATCACAACTGCTATAATGCCTAACATAACAACCTAGATGGATTGAATAAATTAGAAAGTTTTGTATAAAAATTAAATGTCTATGCAAGCCAAGCTTGAGCGGAATTCCATCGGAAAAACCATCCAACTTTTTTCTGTCGGAAATTCCGCTCATGTGTATGCGGCATAACAGTTTGGAAGGACCTCATAAACTAAAGCCAGGTGACTAGGTGGTTGTTAAAAGATACAGGTCCTTCTCAAAAAATTAGCATATTGTGATAAAGTTCATTATTTTCTGTAATGTACTGATAAACATTAGACTTTCATATATTTTAGATTCATTACACACAACTGAAGTAGTTCAAGCCTTTTCTTGTTTTAATATTGATGATTTTGGCATACAGCTCATGAAAACCCAAAAATCCTATCTCAAAAAATTAGCATATTTCATCCGACCAATAAAAGAAAAGTGTTTTTACAAAAAAAGTCAACCTTCAAATAATTATGTTCAATTATGCACTCAATACTTGGTCGGGAATCCTTTTGCAGAAATGACTGCTTCAATGCGGCGTGGCATGGAGGCAACCAGCCTGTGGCACTGCTGAGGTGTTATGGAGGCCCAGGATGCTTCGATAGCGGCCTTAAGCTCATCCAGAGTGTTGGGTCTTGCGTCTCTCAACTTTCTCTTCCCAATATCCCACAGATTCTCTATGGGGTTCAGGTCAGGAGAGTTGGCAGGCCAATTGAGCACAGTAATACCATGGTCAGTAAACCATTTACCAGTGGTTTTGGCACTGTGAGCAGGTGCCAGGTCGTGCTGAAAAATGAAATCTTCATCTCCATAAAGCTTTTCAGCAGATGGAAGCATGAAGTGCTCCAAAATCTCCTGATAGCTAGCTGCATTGACCCTGCCCTTGATAAAACACAGTGGACCAACACCAGCAGCTGACATGGCACCCCAGACCATCACTGACTGTGGGTACTTGACACTGGACTTCAGGCATTTTGGCATTTCCCTCTCCCCAGTCTTCCTCCAGACTCTGGCACCTTGATTTCCGAATGTACTTTGGACCACTGAGCAACAGTCCAGTGCTGCTTCTCTGTAGCCCAGGTCAGGCGCTTCTGCCGCTGTTTCTGGTTCAAAAGTGGCTTGACCTGGGGAATGCGGCACCTGTAGCCCATTTCCTGCACACGCCTGTTCACGGTGGCTCTGGATGTTTCTACTCCAGACTCAGTCCACTGCTTCCGCAGGTCCTCCAAGGTCTGGAATCGGTCCTTCTCCACAATCTTCTTCAGGGTCCGGTCACCTCTTCTCGTTGTGCAGCGTTTTCTGCCACACTTTTTCCTTCCCACAGACTTCCCACTGAGGTGCCTTGATACAGCACTCTGGGAACAGCCTATTCATTCAGAAATTTCTTTCTGTGTCTTACCCTCTTGCTTGAGGGTGTCAATGATGGCCTTCTGGACAGCAGTCAGGTCGGCAGTCTTACCCATGATTGCGGTTTTGAGTAATGAACCAGGCTGGGAGTTTTTAAAAGCCTCAGGAATCTTTTGCAGGTGTTTAGAGTTAATTAGTTGATTCAGATGATTAGGTTAATAGCTCGTTTAGAGAACCTTTTCATGATATGCTAATTTTTTGAGATAGGATTTTTGGGTTTTCATGAGCTGTATGCCAAAATCATCAATATTAAAACAAGAAAAGGCTTGAACTACTTCAGTTGTGTGTAATGAATCTAAAATATATGAAAGTCTAATGTTTATCAGTACATTGCAGAAAATAATGAACTTTATCACAATATGCTAATTTTTTGAGAAGGACCTGTATATAAGTCACAATACAAAGCCTTCACATACAGCTGACAAAATCTGAAAGAAAAGTCACCTGGATTAACACCAGATACTGTAACAAAAAGTATGTTTGATTTGACTTGCTTTCCTCAAGGATTCACAGCCTGTTACACTAATATATTTATTCAAGTGCTTTAAAGGAGAAGTGTGGGAAAATAAAAATACATACCACGCCAGCTCTAAGACAGAGAACTGAGCTAATTGCTCAGTTCTCGATCAGCTCTGAACAGAGAGCAATGACTGTCAGGCACCACTCTCTGCTCTGCCCCTTCAGCACTCACGGGTAAATTGCCTACATGCTGAGACCAGACCTTTTTACTATAAATATATTCAAATAATTTTTTAGGGTTTGCAATCTGTAGGTCGTTTTTAATTTTTGTGGCCTAGGTTTCCTTTTGACATATTCTGTTATATTCTTTGTAACATTTAAATGATGATAGTGTTTCTTAATTTCTATATTTTTTTAAATCTCTTTTCTTATAATATATAGCTTTTTTAACTTTGGCCGTGAGCCACATAGGTTTTATTTTTAGCCTTCAAACTTCCTGCCCATGGGAATATATTTTGCAATGTGTCTGCATACAGTAATTTTGAAGAATTCCTATTTCCCTCTCAGTGTAAGTCTTGGAGAGCAGCCCTCAGTCTTCGAAAATTTGCTCTTAAAGTTAAGTGTTTTCATCCTTCCAAGATATGCTTGCTGTTTACAGCTAACATTCTCACGTTATGGTCCCTGCTACCCTTTTATCTAAACATTAGCAATAAGTTCTGCATGGTTAGAGATTACCAGGTCCAGCAGAGCATCATTTCTAGACGGGGCCTCTGTGAACTGTACCATAAAATTGTCTTGTAATAGGTTTATAAATTTTTGCGACTAAACAGTGTCAGCAGTGACATTCCTTCAGTCAATTTCCAGATAGGTAAAATCTCCCAATATAATCACTGTATGTAAACAAGGCGGATCCCCATTCTGACAGGGAAGGAAAGAGAGATCAGCTGTTCCTAGTGATCAGGAACAACGACCTCTCTCTACTCCCAGTCACTCCGTCCCCCGGACAGTTAGAAAAACCTCCCTAGGGTGCCCTTAACCCCTTGATCGCCCCCTAGTGTTAACTCCTTTGCTGTTAGTGCCATTTATACAGTGATCAGTGCATTTTTATAGCACTGATAACTGTATTGGTGTCACTAATCACCAAAAAGTGTCACTTAGGGTCAGATTTGTCCACCGCAATGTCGCAGTCCCGCTAAAAATGGCTATTACATGCCAAAATAGATTCTCCCACTCCTCCCGAGGATACCACATATGTGAGACTTTTCCACAGAGAGGCCCAACATGCAGGCAGCACCATCGGGCGTTCTAGAGGCATAAATTTCAAATCTAATTTGACTACCTATTTCACATTTTTTTTCTTTTTCACACTTTTTTTTTTATATTAGCAGGTTATTTCTCATACACAGCATATGCATAGCACAAATTACACCCCAAAACACATTCTACTACTCCTGAGTATGGTGATACCACATGTGTAAGACTTTTACACAGCGTGGCCACATACAGAGGCCCAACATTAATTTCCTGACTACCTCTTGCACCTTTGAAGACCCTGGTGCACCAGGACAATGGAGACGCCCCAAAAATGACCCCATTTTTGGAAAGAAAACACCCCAACGTATAATCTAAAATCCATAACGAGTCTTTTTAAAATGTTATTTTTTTTTACAAGTGTTTGGAAGATGTGGAAAGAAAATGAAAAAATTTTTTTTTTTACACAATATTTCTAACACATAGCATGTACATACCAAAAATTACACCCCAAAATAGATTCTCCTACTCCTCCCGAGTATAACGATACCACATATGTGAGACTTTTACACAGCCTGGCCACATAGAGAGGCACAACATGCAGGGAGCACCATCGGGCGTTCTAGAGGCATAAATTTAAAATCTAATTTGACTACCTATTACACTTTTGTGAGGCACTGTAGTGGCATGGATGAGAACTGATGTGGCATGGATGAGCATGAATGGGGATGGATGAGCTGTGGATGGGGATGGCTGAGTATGGCTGGGTACGGCTGGGATGATTGTGCATGAAAGAGTATGGCTGGGTACGGCTGGGTAAAGCGGGGTACGGCTGGGATGACTGAGTATGGCTGGAATGACTGAGCATGACTGAGCATGGCTGAGTATGGCTGAGTACGGCTGAGTATGGCTGGGTATGGCTAAGTGTGGATGGGATGGCTGAGTATTGATGGATGGATGAGTATTGCCGAGTATGGACGGATGGCTAAACATGGATGAGTATAGCTGAGTATGGATGGTAGACTGAGCATGGATGGATGGATGACTGAGCATGGCTGAGTATGGCTGAGTACGGCTGAGTATGGCTGGGTATGGCTAAGTGTGGATGGGATGGCTGTGTATTGATGGATGGATGAGTATTGCCAAGTATGGACGGATTGCTGAGCATGGATGAGTATAGCTGAGTATGGATGGTAGACTGAGCATGAATGGATGGCTGAGCATGGATGAGTATTGCTGAGTATGGATGGATGAGTACTGATGAGTATGGAGGGATGGATGGCTGAGCATAAATGAGTATGAATGGATGGATGGCTGGGCATGGATGAGTATTGATGATGAGTATGGAGGGATGGATGGCTGAGTATGGATGAGTACTGATTAGTATGGATGAGTACTGATGAGTATGGAGGGATGGATGGCTGAGCATGGATCCGCACTGATGATTATGGAAGGATGGATGGCTGAGCATGGATGAGTACTGATGTGTATGGAGGGATGGCTGAGCATGGATGAGTACTGATGTGTATGGAGGAAGGGCTGAGCATGGACGAGTACTGATGAGTATGGAGGGATGGCTGAGCATAGATGGATGGATGTGGGCAGAGCAGCACTGTGGGCACTACACATCCAGCCCAGAGCGCTGCTGCACCCGATCTCTCCCCTCTTCGCTCCCACTGCTGTCAGCGGCCATTTAACGCGATCCGTGATGCGCCGGGTCCTCGCGGGAGCGCGATTCTGGGAGGACGTTATAGTACGTGCGCCCAGAGTTATCGAGCCGCGCTGTAGCCGTCATTCGGCTATGGCGCAGTTGTTAAGTGGTTAAGCAGCAATTGTTTTTTTATCTTCTTCTTTATAATCTGAACTCCAGGCAAACAGCTAAATGCACACCCAAAATGCATATATATGTGTGAACTCAACTTTCTGCCTATGCAGTTAATCATTATGGCTAGATCACTGACCCACTTACTGCCTTGCACGGTGAAGCAACATCACTGGTGCTCACTGGTCAAGTTAACAAGCTCCCACTTTTAGTTTGACAGTAGTGTGCAATACAGTAGAGCTTCACTAATTCAAAGTGCTACACAATTTATAAGTCCTGCTTTGTGTTACACACTTTTGGGGTTATTTACGAAAGGCAAATCCACTTTGCACTACAAGTGCAAAGTGCACCTGAAATTGCACTTGGAAGTGCAGTCGCTGTAAATCTGAGGGGTAGATCTTAAATGAGGGGAAGCTCTGCTGATTTTATTATCCAATCATGTGCAAGCTAAAATGCTGTTTTTTATTTTCCTTGCATGTCCCCCTCGGATCGACAGCGACTGCACTTCCAAGTGCACTTTCAGTGCAATTTCAAGTGCACTTTGCACTTGTAGTTTGCACTTGTAGTGCAAAGTGGATTTGCCTTTCGTAAATAACCCCCTATGTGTGCATTTAAAGGGGATATTTTATAAATGCTTGAAGCTTTAAAGGGCAAATCCACTTTCATGGGAAAAAAATAGCAAATAAAAAAAAAATATATATAACATATACAATTGCAACACAAGTCAAATTGTAATTCAATGTTATTAAAAATTACCTTTCCTTTTCAATCTGCAGCTCTGTAGTTTTCTGTAAAGTACAATGCAATATGGCTACCTGTAGGTGTTCTGTACCCAGAAGCATAATTTCCTGCTTGTGTGATTGGCTCACTGATTTTCCCATAAGTGTACACTAATGCCGCGTACACACAAACGATTTTTTCGACGGTGAAAACACTGTCGAGAAAATCGACGTGAAGAACGAGGAACAGCTTGTTCCCCCAACACACGGCCGTTTTAAATGACATTTTTTTTTTGGTCGAAAAAAACTACCGTGTGTGGGCTCCCCGGCAGTGTTTCCCTATGGGAAAACTGCAGCGGAAAAAAACGACGGGAATCACGACGAGAAAAATTAGAGCATGTTCTAATTTTTCTCGTCGTGATTAATGCCGTTTTTCCCGTCGAGAAAAACGACAAAAAGCCCACACACGGTAGTTTTTCTCGTCCAAAAGAAAAAAAAATATTTTTCTCTACGGGAAAAATGATCGTGTGTACGCGGCATCAGATTTTTGGCATCCACTGCAAAAAAGATATACATTTTTTATAAGATACTCCCAATAGAAAATAACGTCTAAAGGGATGCAGGCCCAGCAGCTTTCCTCCTTAGAGCTCTGATTCTGCAGCAGCTGGTTGATAATTATGAAACCACTCCCATTAAACTCAATCGGAACAGGGGCACAGAGGAACAAACATTGATTTCTTTAGAATAACAAAAGGTAGGAATCTGCAAAAAAGTTTGTTAACCACTTAAGGACCGCCGCATGTACATATGCGTCGGCAGAATGGCACGGACAGGCACATCAACGTACCTGTACGTGCCTGCCTGCCCCCCCCCCCCAGTACATGCAGTGGTCCGTTTCGGTTCAGGAGCGATCCGGGATGAGGGGGCGGCCATTCATTTCTGGCCACCCCCTCGCGATCACTCCCGGCGAATGAGATGCTTCCCCTGCTTGTGTAATGTAAACACAGGCAGGAGGAAGTGATGTCATCTCTCTTGCGGCGGTCTTTTCGTCCTGCGCGAGGAGAGAAGACATCTCACAGTAAGTTGCACCAACAGACCACTAACACCAGTACACATAGGCACACTTTCACCCCCCAGTCACCCCCAGATCACCCCCAGTCACAGTGTCACCGTTTGCAGTAATCAGTAAGAAAATGACCACTGCAATCAGTGTCATTTGTGACAGTAAAAAGTGTCAGGGATATTAGTGTTAGGTCCCTTTAGGTCCAGGGTAGCCCCCTAACCCCCCTAATAAAGGATTAACCCCTCGATCGCCCCCCAGGTAACCCTTTCACCCCCTATCGCCAGTGTCACTAAGCAATATTTTTTCTGATCGCTGTAGTAGTGCCGCTGGTGCCGCTAGGTAGCCAGTTATTTTTTTAGGTTCGCCGCCAGGTTTTTATAGCGTCAGGTACCCCCATATACAACCTAATAAAGGTTTTAACCCCCTGATTGCCCCTAGAGTTAACCCTTTCACCAGTGATCACAGTATAAGTGTCACTGGTGACACTGGTTAGCCAGTTAGTTATTTAGGTTCCCCGTTAGGTTTTTATATAGTGCCAGGTACCCCCATATATTACCTAATAAAGGTTTTAACCTCCTGATTGCCCCTACCTAACCCTTTCACCAGTGATCACCGTATAAAAGTGTTTTGGGTGATGCTGGTTTGTTAGTTTGCAGGGTACCCACCGTATATAACCCAAATAAAGGTTTAACTTCCTGATCGCTCGGCGGGTGATATCAATTAGGTTTTAGCATCAGATAGGGTCTGCGTCGCCCCAGGCAGCGTCAGGTTAGTGCCAGTAATGCTAACACCCACACGCGACGCATACACCTCCCTTAGTGGTACAGTATCTGAACAGATCAATATCTGATCTGATCAGATCTATACTAGCGTCCCCAGCAATTTAGGTTCCCAAAAACGCAGTGTTAGTGGGATCAGCCCAGATACCTGCTAGCACCTGCGTTTAGCCCCTCAGCCCAGCCCACCCAAGTGCAGTATCGATCGATCACTGTCACTTACATAACACAACACACATAACTGCAGCATTCGCAGAGACAGGCCAGATCCCTGCGATCGCTAACAGTTTTTTTGGTAGCGTTTTATACATTTGCTGACAGTCAGGTGCTTTTTTACCTGTGAATCCTTACTAGTGTACCACTAAATTTAGAGCCCAAAATGGCAAATCGAAGGTACACTAGTAAAGAGGCCTACGAGTTTCTAAGCATGACAGATAGTGAAGAGGAGGTCAGGCATCTGTCAGATTCAGGCTCAGAATACAATCCCGTAGAAGACAGCGGCTCCATGACAGATAGCTCTGACGACGAAGGTGAGGTCCCTGCTAAGGTCAGGCGTACCCGATCCCGATCTTCTGATGTTGTTGAGGAGTAGTGATGAGCCGAACACCCCCGGGTTCGGTTCGAACCAGAACCCGCGAACGGACCGAAAGTTCGTGCGAACATTAGAACCCTATTAAATACAATGGATGCGAACGTTCGAATTCTAAAGTGCTAATTATAACGACTATTATGCATGTTATTGTCCTAAAAAGGGTTTGGGAACCCGGGTTCTGCACCAGGGGACATGTATCAATGCAAAAAGAAGTTTTAAAAACGGTCGTTTTTCGGGAACAGTCATTTTAATGATGCATAAAGTGAAAAAAAAAAGTCAAATATTCCTTTAAATATCGTACCTGGGGGGTGTCTAAAGTATGCCTGTGAAGTGCCACGTGTTTCCCGTGTTTAGAACTGTCCCTGCACAAAATGACACTTCTAAAGGAAAAACTGCTTGCGGCTTTAATATAATGTCTGGTCCCGGTAATATGGATGAAAATCTTTAAGAAAAATGGCATAGCTACCCCATGACCCCCCCCCCCCCCTTACCAGCCCCTTTGAGTCTTGTATGGATATTAAGGGGAACCCCGCACATAAAATAAAAAAGGCCCTATATACTCTGAACAGCCGTATACAGGCGGTGCATACAAGACAGGGACTGTAGGTTTGTTCTTATGTAGAATCTGTTTGTAATTTTGAACAGGTACATTGTTGAAGTGTAGCTCCAGCCCAAAAATCTATTTTTAAACTTTTTGGAAAACATAGGTAAGGGTTATCACCCCTGTAACATTTGTTTTGCTGTCTGTGCCCCTGTTCAGAACATTTCACCTCACTTTCCGTCCCAATGACAACTGTTTTTGAAATGTGGTGTTTTTCTTGAAACAAGGATTGCTGATAAAGCATCAGTACAGAGGAGACACCTTTCTCCCATATTTATTCTTACAGGAGAGAATTTTCCTTCCTAGTGGTAGATTTCCTCTCACTTCCTGTTGTCTTCTTGCGTTTGCAAGTAGGAGTCGTTTGTAAGTTGGATGTTTGAAAGTAGGGACCTGCCGTATATACTCTGCAGAAATAGGCCCCTTAGGTGTTGGTGTTGGCACAACACTGTAAGCACTCACAGTTACTCTTGGTTGGTGCTGGAACGCCCTGCTGTCAACTATTATATCAGGAATTTTAATTACATATAATTGTTGAACAGTGGTAGTAAAAATTGGGCCTTTGATGGTGGTGCTGGTGCCACAACACTGTAAGCCCTGACAGTTACTCTTGGTGGGTGCAGCAATGGGCCCTGCTGTGAATTATTAGATCAAGAATTGTAATTACATGCCCCTTTTGAACAGGGGCTGAAAAATTGGGCCTTTCGTGGTGGTGGTGGTGGTGGCGTTGCCACAACACTGTAAGCCCTCAGAGTTACTCTTGGTGGGTGCAGCAATGGGCCCTGCTGTGAATTATTAGATCAAGAATTGTAATTACATGCCCCTGTTGAACAGGGGCTGAAAAATTGGGCCTTACGCACTGGTGGCACAACACTACAACCCCTCACAGATACTGTACTTGGAGCACAGCAATGAGCCCTGTTGCAAAGTATTGCTTCAAAAATTGTAATGACACGCCCCTGTTAAACAGGGGCTGAAAAATTGGGCCTTAGGCACTGGTGGCACAACACTCCAACCCCTCACAGATACTGTACTTGGAGCACAGCAATGAGCCCTGTTGCAAAGTATTGCTTCAAAAATTGTAATGACACGCCCCTGTTAAACAGGGGCTGAAAAATTGGGCCTTAGGCACTGGTGCCACAACACTCCAACCCCTCACAGATACTGTACTTGGAGCACAGCAATGAGCCCTATGGCAAATTATTGCTAAAAAAATTGTAATTACACGCCCCTGTAAAACAGGGGCTGAAAAATTGGGCCTTAGCCACTGGTGGCGGCACCCATAAACAAAAATGATCTTCCAAGCTATCATCATCAATCGTATCATTGAGGACTCGGAGGAGGAGGATAGCCAGTCAACATAACAGCACAGGCACTCAGCATCAGCATCAGTCTTGAAGGGATGTGACATGTTAAAATCAATTAGTCTGTTATATCAGCATCAGGTGTGTGGTAGCTGGTGGTGATCCAAGACTGGTTCATCTTGATGAAAGTCAGTCGATCAACCGAGTCGGTGGACAGGCGCACCCTGTGATCCGTGACAAATCCTCCAGCAGCACTGAATGTGCGTTCCGAAAGAACGCTGGATGCAGGACAGGCCAGTAGCTCAATTGCATACTGTGCAAGCTCTGGCCAGTGATCCATCCTCAAGACCCAGTAAGCCAGAGGATTTTCGGTGGGGAAGGTGTCCAAGTCTGACCTTGCCCCTAGATATTCCTGCACCATGTTTATCAGACGCTGGCGATGGTTGCTGGAACCGATCATACTTTGGGGCTGCGGACTAAAGAATTGTCTGAACGCATCGGTCAGACGGCCACCTTCCCCACCGCTCCTTCTTTGACTGGCCGAAGCCTCAGCAACTCGTTGTCCAGGACCAGGAGTTTGTAACCTCCGAGTCTCTGGGAACGCGTTGCACAGACCTTTCTGCAAGGCCTCCCGGAGTTGTCTCATCCTCTGCTCCCTCTGCGACGGTAACATAAGGTCTGCAACCTTACCCTTGTACCGTGGATCAAGGAGAGTGGCCAGCCAGTAATGGTCCCTCTCCTTGATCCGAAGAATACGAGGATCCTTCCGCAGACTTTGCAGGATCAGGGAGGCCATGCAGCATAGGTTTGCTGAGGCATTCGGTCCGGAGTCCTCTGGGTCACTAAGGACGACATGATCCGCAGCCACCTCCTCCCAGCCACGTACAAGTCCACTGGTTTCTTGGGACTGTAAATCATCCCTAAAAGACTGCTGCTGATGATGCTGAGTGCCAGCCTCCACCTCCATGCTGACACAATCCTCCTCCTCCTCCTCCTCCTCCTCTTCCTGTGCGATGGGTGGGACAGAAGGAACACTGTCTGGGTAAAGGGGGCCTTGAGAGGCAAGGAAGTCCTCCTCTTCCTGCCTCTGTTCTGCCTCAAGTGCCCTGTCCATTATTCCACGCAGCGTGTGCTCCAACAGGTGGACAAGAGGTACAGTGTCACTGATGCATGCACTGTCACTGCTCACCATCCTCGTGGCCTCCTCAAATGGTGCCAGGACAGTGCATGCATCCCTGATCATGCCCCACTGGCGTGGAGAAAAAAAACCAAGCTCCCCTGACCCTGTCCTGGTGCCGTAGTCGCACAGGTACTCATTGATGGCCCTCTGCTGCGTGTGCAGCCGCTGCAGCATGGCCAACGTTGAGTTCCACCTGGTGGGCATGTCACATATAAGGCGGTTCTTGGGCAGGTTCAACTCCTTTTGCAGCTCAGCCAGGCGAGCACTGGCATTATAAGATCTGCGGAAATGCACACAGACTTTCCTGGCCTGCCTCAGGACATCCTGTAAGCCCGGGTACCTGCCCAAGAACCGCTGCACCACCAGGTTAAGGACGTGAGCCACACAGGGCACATGGGTCAGTTGTCCCTGTCGGAGGGCGGAGAGGAGGTTGGTGCCATTGTCGCAAACCACCATTCCTGGCTTAAGCTGGCGTGGCGTCAACCACCTCTCGGCCTGGCCCTGCAGAGCAGACAGGACCTCTGCCCCAGTGTGGCTTCTGTCCCCCAAACACACCAGCGCAAGCACGGCATGGCATCTTTTTGCCTGTGTACTTGCGTAGCCCCTTGAACGGCTACGGAGCACCGCTGGTTCAGAGGACAAACCACAGGAAGAGGCCATGGAGGAAGAAGAAGAGGAGGGGGTGGAGGAGAGAGGTGTGTCACAACCAGTAGTAGCATTTTGGAGGCGTGGCGGTGGAACAACCTCCAACACTACTGCACCTTGTCCTGCATCCTTCCCAGCTGCCAAAAGAGTGACCCAATGGGCCGTGAAAGAAAGGTAACGTCCCTGTCCATGCCTGCTGGACCATGAGTCAGCGGTAATATGCACCTTACCGCTGACCGCCCTGTCCAGCGAGGCCAAGACATTGCCTTCCACATGCCGGTAGAGAGCCGGAATAGCCTTCCGTGAGAAAAAGTGGCGTTTGGGAACCTGCCACTGAGGAACCGCACATTGCACAAACTCACGGAAGGGGGCCGAGTCTACCAACTGAAAAGGCAGCAGTTGAAGCGCTAGCAATTTAGCCAAGCTAGCATTCAACCGCTGGGCATGTGGATGGCTGGGAGTGAACTTCTTTCGACGGTCCAGCAGCTGGGGCAGGGAAATTTGCCTGCTAGAATCGGACGTCGGTGTACTGCTAGCAGAGTGGCCGCAACTACTTGGCTGTGACACACCTAATTCTACACCTTCATTCCTCTCAGTGCATGTTTCAGAGAGGACTGAAGTTATAGTGGGGTTGGAGATCCCAGCTGATGCGGTGCAAGGAGAGGTCCGCTTTGTTCTTTGGTGTGGGTCTTTGAGGTAGGCTTGCCAACGAGCTGCATGGCAGGTCAACATATGTCTGGTCAGGCATGTGGTACCCAAGCGGCTGATGTTTTGGCCACGCAATATACGCTTGAGACATATGTTGCAAACAGCAGCTGTGCGATCTGATGCACTAGCCTCAAAAAAGACCCACACCAAAGAACTTTTTGAATGACGGGCAGAGGCAGCGCCCTGCACAGGTGGAGCTCTGCGGTGTGATTCCGTCGGTGTACTGCCCTTACGCTGGCCACCAAAGGGCATCCTGCCTCATTGGAGATGTGCCTCCTCCTCATCCTCCTCCTCCTCCTCTCTCCTATTAGGCACCCACGTGGAGTCAGTGACCTCATCATCCCCTCCCTCCTCATCACTGGAGCCAATCTGGCAGTATGCTGCAGCTGCTGGAACATGACTGCCAGATTGGTGTCCTTCTTGAGCATCCCCTCTGTCTGCTCTCACGCTACTGCCTTCCTGTAGCTGGGTTTCATCATCAGACCCTTCGAAACGCTGGGCATCCTCCTGGAGCATGTACCCAACACTGTGCTCAAACAGTTCGGGGGACTCCTCAGGAGGAGGACATGGTGGGTCTAGGGAAGGAGTGACTGATGATGAGTCTGACATTGATACCAGGGAAGAGGACGCTTTGGCAGCTGCTTTGCCAGTACCCTGAGCCTGGGTGAGAGAGGATGAGGAGGAGGAGGAGGGCTTGGTCATCCACTCTACCAAGTCTTCGGCATGATGTGGCTCAACATGTCCAGCTGCCGAAAAGAAGGACAAGCGTGTCCCATGGCCATGTGCTGATGACAATGCACCGCATCCACGACCAGCACTGTTGCCCCCAGACACATAGCCTGCTTGCCCTCTTTTATTGCCTCCTGACTGTCTGCCTCTCCTTGTTTGCCTTCCAGACATTCTAATAGATGGCCTGCAGGGAGATGGGAAAAAAGCAATAAGGGCTACCTTCAGGTGTCCTTCTCTGTCCCTTTACTTAAGGATTTCTAAATATGGTTGAGGATGATTGCTTTTGCACAGAATAGCACAACGACAATTTCCCTGACTGTCCAAAAAACAAGGATTTCAAAGATGTTTGATGAGGAATGCTTTAGCACAGTATAGCACAAGGAGAATTTCCCTCACTGTCCTTCCCTGTCCCTAGAAACAAGGATTATCACAGTGAAAGAAACTGACACTCTTCCTACCTATAGTTTTCTGTCCCTAGAAAAAATGTTTTTTTAAAGACGGTTGATGATCAATGCTTTAGCACACTATAGCACAAGGAGAATTTCCCTCACTGTCCTTCCCTGTCCCTAGAAACAAGGATTATAACAGTGAAAGAAACTGACACTCTTCCTACCTATAGTTTTCTGTCCATACAAAAAATGTTTTTTTAAAGCTGATTGATGATCAATCCTTTAGCACACTATAGCACAAGTAGAATTTCCCTCACTGTCCTTCCCTGTCCCTAGAAACAAGGATTATCACAGTGAAAGAAACTGACACTCTTCCTACCTATAGTTTTCTGTCCCTAGAAAAAATGTTTTTTTAAAGCTGATTGATGATCAATGCTTTAGCACACTATAGCACAAGTAGAATTTCCCTCACTGTCCTTCCCTGTCCCTAGAAACAAGGATTATCACAGTGAAAGAAACTGACACTCTTCCTACCTATAGTTTTCTGTCCCTAGAAAAAATGTTTTTTTAAAGACGGTTGATGATCAATGCTTTAGCACACTATAGCACAAGGAGAATTTCCCTCACTGTCCTTCCCTGTCCCTAGAAACAAGGATTATCACAGTGAAAGAAACTGACACTCTTCCTACCTATAGTTTTCTGTCCCTAGAAAAAATGTTTTTTTAAAGCGGATTGATGATCAATGCTTTAGCACACTATAGCACAAGTAGAATTTCCCTCACTGTCATTCCCTGTCCCTAGAAACAAGGATTATCACAGTGAAAGAAACTGACACTCTTCCTACCTATAGTTTTCTGTCCCTAGAAAAAATGTTTTTTTAAAGACGGTTGATGATCAATGCTTTAGCACACTATAGCACAAGGAGAATTTCCCTCACTGTCCTTCCCTGTCCCTAGAAACAAGGATTATCACAGTGAAAGAAACTGACACTCTTCCTACCTATAGTTTTCTGTCCCTAGAAAAAATGTTTTTTTAAAGACGGTTGATGATCAATGCTTTAGCACACTATAGCACAAGGAGAATTTCCCTCACTGTCCTTCCCTGTCCCTAGAAACAAGGATTATCACAGTGAAAGAAACTGACACTCTTCCTACCTATAGTTTTCTGTCCCTAGAAAAAATGTTTTTTTAAAGATGGTTGATGATCAATGCTTTAGCACACTATAGCACAAGGAGAATTTCCCTCACTGTCCTTCCCTGTCCCTAGAAACAAGGTCTCGCACAGTAAAACACACTGACACTCTCCCTACCTATCCTTCTCTTTCCCTAAACTAAAGGAATCCAGGTTAAGCAAGAAAAAAAAATGTCACTGTCCCTGCCTATGCTTCTCTTTCCCTGCTCCGGAACACACTACACTAGGCCGCCGTGCTGGCGGTCTTTTATAGTGTGGGGCGTGTACTAAACACCCTCAGCAATAATTGGCCACAGGCATCCTGCCTGTGGCCAATCATTGCTCTCCTCGCTGCCGGCGCTGTGATTGGCCAAGCATGCGGGGTCACAGTGCATGCTTGGCCAATCACAGCGCCTGGATGACACTGCGATGGCGTAGTGCATTGTGGGCCGTTCGCGTCACTCGAATTAGGCGCGAACGGCCCAAATCGTTCGATCTTCGTCGAACGATCGAACAGCCGATGTTCGAGTCGAACGTATGTTCGACTTGAACACCGAGCTCATCCCTATTGAGGAGCAAGAACCGCAGGTCCCTCGTATTATGGAGCAGAGAAGTACTATCGCCGCTATTCCTTCTGGTGAACTGGCAAGCACCAGCGGCCTAGTACACCCTGGATGTACATCCAGCACTGCAGTAACACTTGGTGACGTGGCGAGTCCCATAAGTGCAGTTCAAGCTGGCGAGGTGGCAAGCACAAATAGTGTCCCACTGCCACCAAGAAGAAGACAAAGGCAGGCCCATCGTGCCCTTCCTGCAGAATTCGCCAATACTGATTGGGTCCCCACCACTTCTGCAGCACCCGTACTTCCCCCCTTCACTGGCCAACCCGGTATTCAGTTGGAAACAGCTGATTTTACGCCACTTGATTATTATTCACTGTTTTTCACAGAAGATCTCTATAGATCTATTGTGGACCAGAGTAATTTATATGCTGGTCAATTCATCGCCGCTAATCCCCAGTTGCCTTCCCTTGCCAGAAATTGGAAACCAATTACGGTTTCCAAATTTAAGACCTTTCTGGGCCTTTCCCTCAACATGGGCACACATAAATTCACGTCATTGCGCGCCTACTGGTCCACATGCCCAATTGACCATATGCCTGTGTTCTCTGTCTCCATGTCCAGGAAACGATACGAGCAGATCTTGCGGTTCATGCACTTCAATGACAATGAACTTTGTCGTCCTCGTGGAGACCCTGAATACGATCGGCTCTACAAAATTCGGCCCCTCATAAACCACTTCAACAAACGTTTTGCAGCCATGTTTACTCCCGATCAAATTGTCTGCGTTGATGAGTCCCTGATTACATTTTCTGGCCGCTTGTCTTTCAAACAGTACCTTCCCAGCAAGTGTGCCAGATACGGGGTCAAGCTCTATAAGTTCTGTGACAGGGCAACAGGCTATGTATGGAGCTTTATGGTTTGTGAGAGAAAAGACAGTCACATAGAGCCGGAGAACTGCCCAGATTACATAGGGAGTGCTGGCAAGATAGTGTGGAACTTGGTGTCACCCTTATTCGGAAAGGGGTACCACTTGTATGTGGACAATTATTACACGAGCGTGACACTTATTTGATCATCAAATTGGCGCATGTGGCACCGTGCGACCTAATTGCCGGGGCTTACCCCAGGGGCTTGTAGATTCTCGTCTTAGGCTGGGGTAGAGAGCCTCCTTGAAGTGTAATAATTTGCTCGTTGTGAAGTGGAGGGATAATAAGAATGTTTTCATTCTTACCTCCCTTCACGCAGACACGACAGTCCAAATTCCTACGGCGACTGGTGATGTGGAGTAACCCCTCTGTGTCCACGAATATAAAATATGGAAGAAGTGGACCTCAACGACCAGTTGTTGGCGCCGTACTTAATTGCCCGTAAGGCCAGACGCTGGTACAAAAAAGTGTCTGTGCAAAGTGGATTTGGCTTTGCTGAACGCTCATGTGCTATACAGAGCTTCAGGCGGGACTTTATCCTTCCTTACATTCCAGGAAGAGATTGTCACAGACCTCCTGTATCCAGGCGGTTCTGCACCTCACCATCCCCAACCAAATGCAGTAAGCCGGCTGCATGAGAGGCATTTTCCGTATGTCCTTGAGAGTACCCTTACCCAACGAGCCCCCCAAAGAAGATTTTGTGTCTGTACCAAGCGTGGATATAGGCGTGACACCCGTTATTATTGTCCACGCTGTCCTGACAATCCTGGTCTTTGCATTGGTAAATGTTTTGACCGCTACCACGCACTAGTGAAGTTTTAGTGTAGGGTACAGCATTTTACAGACTAGGAGAAACTTACACAGGGTCTCCCAAGATGCCATCGCATTTTGAGAGACCCGAACCTCGAACCGAACCATTACAGTTGTTACAGTTACATAAAAAAAGTGTAAAAAAAAAAACGTAAAAAAAAAAATAGTTGTCGTTTTATTGTTCTCTCTCTCTCTCTCTCTCTCTATTTTCTCTCTATTGTTCTGCTCTTTACTGTATTCTATTCTGCAATGTTTTATTGTTATGTTTTATCATGTTTGCTTTTCAGTTATCTAATTTTTTTATACTTTACTGTGTTTTATTGTTAACCAATTTTTTTGTTTTCAGGTGCGCCATTCAGCTGCAGCGCAGATTAATTTATCTTAACAGCAACAGCGTTTGCTCCCACGATACATAAAGCCGTGACTCCAGTGCTGTAGGAGGTGATTTCACCACCACAGTTAAAAAAAAGAGCATATATGCCGAAGCATGGGAGCAGCAGGGGCGGAGGAGCGATTTTGCTCCTAATACCATGTACATACGGTTGAAATTCCGACAGAGGCTTGCGCGTGGAAAAGTCTGACCGTGTGTACGCGGCATAACTTTTTATGCTGCGTACATACAGTCGAAATTCCGATGGAGGCTTGCCCGTGGAAAAGTCTGACCGTGTGTACGCGGCATAAATTTTATGCGGGAGCATGCCCCCATGCTTCGGCATATATAAATGGTGCATGTATGCCCATCATTAGAAGTGGGTGGATAAAGGGAGGTATTCTATTGGTGGGCATAACCACCGATCAATCTATTTTTTTCGTTCAGCCAACAGACTGCATGAAAAAAAAGATTACAATACATGTCCAACAAGGACCAGCAACGTACTGAATGATGCCTGCGGGTTTAGGTATCAACTTGGTATCATTCTTTTCAGCCAGCGGTCGGCTTTCATGTAAAAGCAATCCTAGCAGCTAATTTGCCTCAACACTGCTTTTACAAGCAGTGGGAGGGAATGCCCCCCCCCCAAATATAAACAGCGCCATTGGGAAATTTGGAAAGCATTTTATCACACCGATCTTGGTGTGGTCAGATGCTTTGAGGGCAGAGGAAAGATCTAGGGTCTAATAGACCGAAATTACAAAAAAAATAGAGTACCTGTTACTACCTATTGCTATCATAGGGGATATTTACATTCCCTGAGATAACAATAAAAATAGTAAAAAAATTAAATAAGTGTAAGGAACAGTTTAAAAATAAAATAAAAAAGCAAAATAAATAATAATAATAAAAAAAGCACCCCTGTCCCCCCCTGCTCTTGCACAAAGGCGAACGCAAGCCGGTCTGGCGTCATATGTAAACAGCAATTGCACCATGCATGTGAGGTATCACTGCGAAGGTCAGATCGAGGGCAGTAATTTTAGCAGTAGACCTCCTCTGTAAATCTAATGTGGTAACCTGTAAAGGCTTTTAAAGGCTTTTAAAAATGTATGTAGTTTGTCGTCACTGCGCGTTTGTGCGCAATTTTAAAGCATGTCGTGTTTGGTATCCATGTACTCGGCCTAAAATCATCTTTTTTGTTCCATCAAACATTTGGGCAATATAGTGTGTTTTAGTGCATTAAACTTAAAAAAAGTGTATTTTTTCCCAAAAAAAATGCGCTTGAAAAATCGCTGCGCAAATACTGTGTGGAAAAAAAAATGCAACACCCACCATTTTAATCTGTAGGGCCTTTGCTTTAAAAAATATATATAATGTTTGGGGGTTTAACATAATTTTCTTGCAAAAAAAAAATGTTTTCACGTAAACAAAAAGTGTCAGAAAGGGCTTTGTCTTCAAGTGGTTAGAAGAGTGGATGATGTGTGACATAAGCTTCCTAATGTTGTGCATAAAATGCCAGGACAGTTCAAAACCCCCCCCAAATGACCCCATTTTGGGATGTAGACACCCCAAGCTATACGCTGAGAGGCATGTTGAGTCCATGGAATATTTTATATTTTGACACAAGTTGCGGGAAAAAGACAATTTTTATTTTATATATTTTTTTTTTTGCACAAACTTGTCACTAAATTATATATTGCTCAAACATGCCATGGGCATATGTGGAATTACACCCCAAAATACATTCTGTTGCTTCTCCTGAGTACATGAGGGCTTTCACACTGGCGCGGTGCGCTAACAGGACGTGAAAAAAAGTCCTGCTATCCGCATCTTTGGATCGGTGAGAGGAGCGGTGTGTATACCGCTCCTTCCCATTGAATGGGACACTGCAGTAATACCGCCCGCAAACCGGGTGGTATTAACCCTTTTTCGGACGCTAGCAGGGGTTAAAACTGCACCGCTAGCGGCCGAATACCTCAGCTATACCGCCACCGCACCCACCGCCCCAGTGTGAAACCGGCCTAAGGGTTTACATTTTTGATTTCAGTCCTCACTGCCTATCACAGTTTTGGAGGCCATGGAATGCCCAGATGGCACAAAACCCCCCCAAATTACCCCATTTTGGTAGACACCCCAAGCTATTTGCTGAGAGGTATGTTGAGTATTTTGCAGATCTCGCTTTTTTTCACAAAGTTTTGAAAATTGAAAAAAGAAAAGAAAATACATTTTTCTTTTCTTTCTTCATTTTCAAAAACAAATGAAGCAGCAAAATGTATTTTGGGGTGTAATTCCACATATAACCATGGCATGTGTGAGCAATATATCATTTAGTGACAACTTTTTTTTTTTGTCATTATTCAATCACTTGGGACAAAAAAAAATAATATTCAATGGGCTCAACATGCCTCTCAGCAAATAGATTGGGGTGTCTACTTTACAAAATGGGGTAATTTGGGGGGGGGGGTTTGTGCCATCTTGGCATTTTATGGCCTTCAAAACTGTGATAGGTAGTGAGGAGTGAAATCAAAAATGTATGCCCTTAGAAATCTTGAAGGTGGTGCTTGGTTTTCAGGGTCCTGTACACAGCTAGGCTCCCAAAAAGTCCCACACATGTGGTATCCCCGTACTCAGGAGAAGCAGCAGAATGTATTTTGGGGTGCAATTTCACATATGCCCATGTCATGTGCGAGCAATATATCATTTAGTGCCAACTTTTTGTTAAAAAAAAATTGTCATTCAATCACTTGGGACAAAGAAATTAAATATTCAATGGGCTCAAACATGCCTCTCAGCAAATAGCTTGGGGTGTCTACTTTCCAAAATGGGATCATTTGGGGGTGTTTTGTGCCATCTTGGCATATTATGGCCTTCAAAACTGTGATAGGTAGTGAGGAGTAAAATCAGAAATGTATGCCCTTAGAAATCTTTGTTTTCGGGGTCCCGTACGCAGCTAGGCTCCCAAAAAGTCTCACACATGTGGTATCCCCGTACTCAAGAGAAGTAGCAGAATGTATTTTGGGGTGCAATTTCACATATGCCCACGGCATGTGTGAGCAATATATCATTTAGTGACAACTTTGTGCAAAAAAATAAAAGTTTGTCATTTTCCCGAAACTTGTGGCAAAATATAAAATATTCCATGGACTTAACATGCCTCTCAGTAAATAGCTTGGGGTGTCTACTTTCCAAAATGGGGTCACTTGGGGGGGGTTTGTGCCATCTTGGCATTTTATGGCCTTCGAAACTGTGATAGGTAGTGAGGAGTGAAATCAAAAATGTGCGCCCTTAGAAATCCTGAAGGCGGTGATTGGTTGTCGAGGCCCCGCACGCGGCTAGGCTCCGAAAAAGTCCCACACATGTGGTATCCCCGTACTCAGGAGAAGCAGCAAAATGTATTTTGGGGTGCAATTCCACATATAACAATGGCATGTGTGAGCAATATATCATTTAGTGACAACTTTTTGTAAAAAAAAAAATTTTATTTTTTGTCATTATTCAATCACATGAGACAAAAAAAAAAAAATATTCAATGAGCTCAACATGCCTCTCAGCAATTTCCTTGGGGTGTCTACTTTCCAAAATGGGGTCATTTGGGGGGGGGGGGTTGTACTGCCCTGCCATTTTAGCACCTCAAGAAATGAGTCATAAATTAAAAGCTGTGTAAATTCCAGGAAATGTACCCTAGTTTGTAGACGCTATAACTTTTGCGCAAACCAATAAATATACGCTTATTGACATTTTTTTTTACTAAAGACATGTGGCTGAATACATTTTGGCCTAAATGTATGACTAAAATTGAATTTATTATATTTTTCTTATAACAAAAATTAGAAAATATCTTTTTTTTTCAAAATTTTTGGTCTTTTTCCGTTTATATCGCAAAAAATAAAAAAGTCACAGATGCAATCAAATACCATCAAAAGAAAGCTCTATTTGTGGGGGAAAAGGGACGCAAATTTCGTTTGGGTACAACATTGCATGACCGCGCAATTACCAGTTAAAGCATTGCAGTGCCAAATTGTAAAAACACCTCTGGTCTTTAAGCTGCATAATGGTCCGGGGCTGAAGTGGTTAAAATCCTTGCAATGTACATCCAGTAGATCACCCAGAGGGGATTGTTTTTATCTCAACAAAAGTGAAGTTACGCTTTAAACATTAAAAATTGCTTGCATTATGTCAAATAATGTATATTATATACCACTAAATGTACAGGATTTTAAATATGCTAATAAAAAAATAAAAACATGTATTTATTTTATTATGTGTGCTGAAAAAAGATACCATCACTAGTATAAAGTAATTTTTACCATCTATCATAATTCTCCAGACGTCATTTTTTTTAGGAGATGTTGCAGCTGGCTATTCAGAAACCAAAGTAACAAATGCCACAAATGACAAACAAGTAACTAATATCATTATATATAGTAACTGACAAGAGAAAAAAAACTTTTGAGATATTGTGTTGGAGAATGACCTTTGCTGCCTGTTCATCTTTGAATGACAAGAACAGTGTTGTTTATTTTTAAAACCATTCAGAACTTAGGAGCTGCTACTCTTTATGTGTAAATCTTTTTATGAGACACAGACACTGATTATAATACATACATACCATAACAAACAAAATAAGACAGCCAATTTAAAAAAACTGTGCATGAGAAAGTTTTATACAACTAACGCAATTTGAATATATAACTTGACAAATCTTGAACCTGATGGATCCTAAGGCTCCATGTACACTGAAGTTGATAAACTGCAGTTTATTGGCGTTTTGGCGTTTTTTTAAAAAGCCCATTAACTGCACTCTATGTTAGCCTATGTGTTCATGTACACAGAGTTTTTTAGCGTTAATGAGCAGTGGAGTTAATGGGCTTTTTTCTGAACGCAAGAAATTCACATTAAAAGTGCAGTTTTTCGTGGGAAAAAATGCAAAAAAAATGCAAAACGCTGAAAAACCCTAATAAACGCTCAAAAACGCTGGTCGCAAGCGTTTTTTGATTCATTGAAAAAAAAAAAGCTAAAAAACGCTACACTGAAAAACGCTAATAACCGCTAGTAAAAAGGCTGATAAAAGCTATATTTTAAAGCAGCTTTTTCTGCCAGAAATCTGGCGTTCAAAACGACCGTTTTTGAGCTTCTGTGTACATGGAGCCTTAAGGCGCTGAGGTAATAGCCGACATATACACAATGATGTAATTGTGGCTAACCTCTAATGTAACACTGCAAATATCTGGAAGAGGCTACACACCATCAGTATGAATATACCATTATTCATCTGAACAATAAAAGCTTTGCTGAATATGTTTAGATTTCTAAAGTTAAAAGGAAAAACAGAAAATGCATATATAATAGATAGAACCATACCTTTTTAATTCTAATCCTATTGCTAGTTATATTCCATTATTACAATTACTGTTTCAAATAGTAACTGTCTGCCCCCAAAAGCTTAAACTGATCTCATTTGCCTGCAGCTTTCACACACGAGCACATACCTTATTAATAGTTCTTATATAACACATTAACAGACTTTTATTTAAATTCTCTAGCGTGTACTAATTGAGCATCAGAAGTACCATTCAAAAAATAACCAGGACTTTGTAAGAAAAAAACCCCCTGAAGAATAAATGTAGCCTATTTACAGTTTAAAGCGGTTGTATAGTCAGATAAACATTTTTTTTTGTCACCTGTATGGTAAAAGGCATAATGAGCTAGTATGCACCGCATACTAGCTCATTATGAAATACTTACCTGGTCCACGCCGAGGGAGATGATATGTAACCTCGGCGTGTCTTCCGGGTATCGCAGGTCTCCAGCGCTGTGAGTGGCTGGAGCTGCGATGTCATCACTCCCGCGCTTGCGCGCAGGAGAATTCTTTCCGGCAAGGTCCGGCGTCTGCCGGGCCTTCAGCCGAGAATCCCTTGTGCGCATGCGCCGCTGCAGTCAGCGGCTCATTGCGAGGGGAATATCTCCTAAACCGTAAAGGTTTAGGAGATTTTTTTTTACCTACAGGTAAGCCTTATTATAGGCTTACCTGTAGGTAAAAGTTACCAAAATGACTATACAACCGCTTTAAGGTTTGCATAGGACAACATATGTATCACTTGCTATAATACTATTTCATGAATGTATCAAAACTAAGTGGTGACATTATGTCAGGTAAGCAGACTGAATTACTGTAACATGGAAAACATAGGATTTCAGTAAAATCCCTAAAAATTTTAAAACTAAACCAACTGAAAATAGCATGGTAATACATAATGCTAATATATTAATGGGAGTGCTTTATAAATCAGAAATGTAAACAGGCATGCATAAACTAAGCCAGCAATGGAACTATGGCTTGTTAAACTTTCCTATATGTGTATATATATATATATATATATATATATATATATATATATATATATATATATGTATATATATACATACATACATACACACACATATACAGATATATATATATATATATATATATATATATATATATATATATACAGTATTAGTATTGTTTACACAGCTATGTGCAGATAGAAAAGCTCTAGTAAATATCATCTTCCTCCCATCTAGCATCCATGAGTAAGAAAATTATATGTACCGTTCCAAGCTCTACCATAATGGGAACTGCTTCTCATTCAGCTCCCCAGTCTCCGTGGGATTACTTAGTAGCAAAGCAAAATTCATTCCCATTACAGTAAAAGATTGCATCAGGGATATGCCTAAAAATAGGCAGCACGAAAAATAACAATTACGCTCTGAAAAGTTTCATTAATGCATGCCATTCACTAGACATATTTATTTTGAATTGTGAATACTTTTTATTCATACGGTATCTCACAAAAGTGAGTACACCCCTCACATTTTTGTAAATATTTTATTATATCTTTTCATGTGACAACAGTGAAGAAATTACACTTTGCTACAATGTAAAGTAGTGAGTGTGCAGCTTGTATAACAGTGTAAACTTGCTGTCCCCTCAAAATAACTCCACATTGTAGCAAAGTGTAATTTCTTCACTGTTGTCACACGAAAAGATATAAAAAAATATTTACAAAAATGTGAGGGGTGTACTCACTTTTGTGAGATACTGTATATATACTATATATATATATATATATATATATATATATATATATATATATATATTGCTACAATGTAAAGTAGTGAGTGTACAGCTTGTATAACAGTGTAAAATTGCTGTCCCCTCAAAATAACTCAACACACAGCCATTATTATCTAAACCGCTGGCAACAAAAGTGAGTACACCACTAAGTGAAAATGTCCAAATTGGGCCCAAAGTGTCAATATTTTGTGTGGCCACCATTATTTTCCAGCACTGCCTAAACCCTCTTTGGAATGGAGTTCACCAGAGCTTCACAGGTTGCCACTGGGGTCCTCTTCCACTCCTCCATGACGACATCACAGAGCTGGTGGATGTTAGAGATCTTGCGCACCTCCACTTTCAGTTTGAGGATGTCCTACAGATGCTCAATAGGGTTTAGGTCTGGAGACAGGCTTGACCAGTCCATTACCTTTACCCTCAGCTTCTTTAGCAAAGCAGTGGTCATCTTGGAGGTGTGTTTTGGGCCAGTATCATGTTGGAATACTGCCCTGCAGCCCAGTCTCTGAAGGGAGGGGATCATGCTCTGCTTCAGTATGTCACAGTACATGTTGGCATTCATGGTTCCCTCAATGAACTGTAGCTCCCTAATGCCGGCAGGACTCATGCATCCCCAGACCATGACACTCCCACCACCATGCTTGACTGTAGGCAAGACACACTTGTCTTTGTACTCCTCATCTGGTTGCCGCCACATATGCTTGACACCATCTGAACCAAATACGTTTATCTTGGTCCCATCAAACCATACGACATGGTTCCAGTTCCATGTCCTTAGTCTGTTTGTCTTCAGCAAAATGTTTGCAGGCTTTCTTGTGCATCATGTTTAGAAGAGGCTTCCTTCTGGGATGACAGCCATGCAGACCAATTTGATGCAGTGTGCAGCGTATGGTCTGAGCACTGACAGGCTGACCCCCCCCCCCACCCCTTCAACCACAGGATAAATGTTGGCAGCACTCATACGTCTATTTCACATAGATAACCTCTGGATATGATGCTGAGCATGTGCACTCAACTTCTTTGGTCGACCATGGCGAGGCCTGTTCTGAGTGGAACCTGTCCTGTTAAACCGCTGTATGGTCTTGGCCGCCATACTGCAGCTCAGTTTCAGGGTCTTGGCAATCTTCTTATTGCCTAAGCCATTGTTATGTAGAGCAACAATTCTTTTTTTCAGATCCCCAGAGAGTTTTTTGCCATGAGGTGCCAAGTTGAACTTCCAGTGACCAGTATGAGAGAGTGAGAGGGATAACACCAAATTTTACACACCTGCTCCCCGTTCACACCTGAGACCTTGTAACACTAATGGGTCATATGACACCAGGGAGGAAAAATGGCTAATGGGGCCCAATAAGAAAATGTTTACTTAGGGGTGTACTCACTTTTGTTGCCAGCGGTTTAGACATTAATGGCTGTATGTTGAGTTGTTTTGAGGGGACAGAAAAATTTACACTTTTACACAAGCTGTACACTCACTACTTTACATAGTAGCAAAGTGTAATTTCTTCAGTGTTGTCACATGAAAAGATATAATATTTACAAAAATGTGAGGGGTGTACTTACTTTTGTGAGATACTGTGTATATATATATATATATATATATATATATATATATATATATATATATACACACACACACATACATACACACACATATATATACACACACATATATATACACACACACACACACACAGTTGTGCTCATAAGTTTACATACCCTGGCCCCTGGCAGAATTTATGATTTCTTGGCCATTTTTCAGAAAATATAAATGATAACAAAAACATTTCTTTCACTCATGGTTAGTGTTTGCTGAAACCATGTATTATCAATTAACTTTGTTTACTCTTTTTAAATCATAATGGCAACAGAAACTACCCGAATGACCCTGATCAAAAGTTTACATACCCTGGTGATTTAGGCCTGATAACATGCACACAAGTTGACACAAACGGGTTTGAATGGCTATTAAAGGTAACCATCCTTACCTAGGATCTATTTGCTTGTAATTAGTGTATGTGTATAAAAGGTCAATGCATTTCTGGACTCCTGACAGACCCTTGCATCTTTCATCCAGTGCTGCACTGACGTTTCTGGATTCTGAGTCATTGGGAAAGCAAAAGAATTGTCAAAGGATCTGCGGGAAAAGGTAATTGAACTGTATAAAACAGGAAAGGGATATAAAAAGATATCCAAGGAACTGAGAATACCAATCAGCAGTGTTCAAACTCTAATCAAGAAGTGAAAAATGAGGGGTTCTGTTGAAACCAAACCGCGGTCAGGTAGACCAACTAAAATTTCATCCACAACTGCCAGGAAAATTGTTCGGGATGCAAAGAAAAACCCACAAATAACTTCAGGTGAAATACAGGACTCTCTGAAAACATGTGGCGTGGCTGTTTCAAGATGCGCAATAAGGAGGCACTTAAAGAAAGATGGGCTGCATGGTTGAGTCACCAAAAGAAAGACATTACTACGCAAATGCCACAAAGTATCCCGCTTACATTACGCCAAACAGCACAGACACAAGCCTCAAACCTTCTGGCACAAAGCCATTTGGAGTGATGAGACCAAAATTTAGCTTTTTGGCCACAACCATAAACGCTACATTTGGAGAGGAGTCAACAAGGTCTATGATAAAAGGTACACCATTCCTACTGTGAAACACGGAGGTGGATCGCTGACAAAGGCACAGGAAATTTGGTCAAAATTGATGGCAAGATGAATGGTGTGTGTTATCAAAAATACTGGAAAAACATTTGTATTCATCAGCCAGGAAGCTGCGCATGGGACGTACTTGGACATTCCAACATGACAATGATCCAAAACACAAGGCCATGTCATTGGCTACAGCAGAATAAAGTGAAGGTTCTGGAGTGCCCATCTCAGTCTCCTGACCTCAATATCATTGAGCCACTCTGGAGAGATCTCAAACGTGCAGTTCAGGCAAAACAGCCCAAGAATTTACAGGATCTGGAGGCTTTTTGCCAGGCTTTTTGCCAAGAGGAATGGGCAGCTTTACCATCTGAGAAGATAAAGAGCCTCATCCACAAATACCACAAGCTGTCATTGATGTTAAAGGGGGCAATACATGGTATTAAGAACTGGGGTATGTAAACTTTTGATCAGGTTCATTTGGGTAGTTTCTGTGGTCATTATGATTTAAAAAGCGTAAACACAGTTGATTGATAATAAATGGCTTCAGCCAAACACTAACCATGAGTGAAAGAAAAGTTTTTGTGTTATCATTTATATCCTCTGAAAAATGGTCAAGAAATCATAAATTCTGCTAGGGTATGTAAACTTATGAGCACAACGGTATATATATATATATATATGTATATATATATATATATATATATATATATATATATATATATATATGAGAAAAGGTTTACAGCTCTACCGTATAGCCAGTAGCAATTGTATGCTTTTTCCTGTCACTAATAAAAGTACAAACATCTGACTTTAAAATAAAATAGGCTGTTTGTTACAATAAAAAAAAAGTATGCAGTCCCGCAAATCTGATGCTTGTTTTTTTCTGCGTATAGTGGCAAGAATCATGTTGCATTACTTGTAATGTGATTTTTTTTTAGTCATCATCTTCAATCTCCTGCTGAAGGAATGTAACAAAAAAAAAAAAATGCTTGACAGCTGTGCAAACAGTGAATACCAGCCTATGTTGGCACTGTGAGGCCAGCCCACTGTAGCAAGGGAATTTAGTGAGTTGCAGCTGCAGATTATCTATTTCAATTATTCTGCAGGGGGAAGTATATTTTGCCCAGGATTGCTGTTACATTGCTGCATCTTTAACTCTTTTTAGGCTTCCTGGTGGAAGGTTGTGTACAAATATATTTGTAAACTGATTGTTTTTTTTTTGTTGTTGTTTTTTGTGTCACAGGGTGAAAATGAATTGTGTTCTATAGAATATCAAGTAGAGGTAGTAATTTCTCATGGCAGATTACCAAAATGTAGTTTTAATCTTGTGGTTTAGACAATACTGCACTGCATTTACTGCATGTCTCTCTCTCTCTTTTTCTCAAGCAGTCTGACTTTCCAAAAAGGGCTTTTCAGAAAGGATAAATCTGGGTGGTGCTCTTAGAGGAGACACTGCATTAAAATCTTTTCACAAGATACTGAAAATGTATAGATTGATTTTCCTGAAATCTGCAGTAAAAACAGTATAAACGTTCTCTTGTATTCATTGACGGGGAGGATTAAAAGGCATTTAAAAAAAATGCAGCAGGTTTAAAAGTGTACAACCTATTTAGTGCTTGTCTGATGGGTGGTTATAATGCAGATCAGCATAGCTAGACAGGACATGTGTCATTTCTGCAAGGCTAGCAGAAATGTCAATGCATTTTATTAAGATTAACTGCCAATTCCTGCTATTGCTGTAGGAGATACAAAAAACAATCTTCCTGTTCAACAACATTGCTTGTACCTCTTTTTCTTTACAATACAAGCAATCCTCATAGAACTGGTATATGTATCAATGTGATTATATGAAGTACTCTATCCCACAAGGAGCGGGCAGGCAGCAAGAAGCTCATAAACATTACACAAAAATGACTACAATGTGATAAAACAAAGAAATACAGTATAAAGTGTAGTCGTTTTGTAAAAAATGTCACTCCCTCCATCGATTGTAACATTTGTATGGAATGTGTCCTCAGAATGAAAGAGCAAGCTATTCATCTGTGGATCTTTGCCAAGCAATGTGCCCCCAATCCCTCCAGAAATCCATGACAATTGACTTGTAAATGCCTCTGCAAAATTAGATAGAGCTCTGTAAAAAGGGGGCTGCTCCTCAATATAGCTGCATGTGGTGCCCCCTTTAGTTTATAGGAAGACAGGAACTGGGCATTCATATGGGAATTCCCCTTTGTGCACAGTGTATGGAGGATTCTAGGATAGTGAAAGCTTGCAGATAAATAATTCCACACCAGGGTACATTATACAAAGAAAAGCTTCATTGCCCCCCATCCATCCCTGCTCCTGTCTGTACAGATGATTAGTAGCAGCTGACTCCCTCCAGAGCTACTCTTCCCACGCACTGCGGCGCCGCACATGCGCACTGCTCTCTGCACGGGCAGCCTGGAAGAGCCCGGTGATTCCGAGCCGGGGTAACCCCACAATGCGCCTGTAGGCTCATTAATAATCTGCGGGCTCGCTGGGCGGATGGATGCAGCAGCCGGCTATATATAGCTCTGGAGACATTAATAATGCACGGAGCTCTCCGTGTGCCGCTGAGGGGGCAGTGCGGATTGTAGGCAGTGTGTGCTGGGGAGAGAGAAGACAGGGAATCCCCCTCCGCCGCCGCCGTGCCTGACAGAGAGGGAAGACCACATCTACTGTGCGGGAACAGCGCCCCTAGCGACACGGAATCCCGGACCGGGGATTACACGGTATTCTCCTCCCGGGGAACCCCTCTCCCCGACTCTCTATACACAGGACATGATACACACATGTCATCACAGGACATACTACATACATGTCATCACAGGACATACTACACACATGTCATCACAGGACATACTACACACACACGTCATCACAGGTATACACAGGACATACTACACACGTCATCACAGGTATACACAGGACATGATACTACACACACGTCATCACAGGTATACACAGGACATGATACTACACACACGTCATCACAGGTATACACAGGACATGATACTACACACACGTCATCACAGGTATACACAGGACATGATACTACACACACGTCATCACAGGTATACACAGGACATGATACTACACACACGTCATCACAGGTATACACAGGACATGATACTACACACACGTCATCACAGGTATACACAGGACATGATACTACACACACGTCATCACAGGTATACACAGGACATGATACTACACACACGTCATCACAGGTATACACAGGACATGATACTACACACACGTCATCACAGGTATACACAGGACATGATACTACACACACGTCATCACAGGTATACACAGGACATGATACTACACACACGTCATCACAGGTATACACAGGACATGATACTACACACACGTCATCACAGGTATACACAGGACATGATACTACACAAACGTCATCACAGGTATACACAGGACATACTACACACGTCATCACAGGTATACACAGGACATGATACTACACACACGTCATCACAGGTATACACAGGACATGATACTACACAAACGTCATCACAGGTATACACAGGACATACTACACACGTCATCACAGGTATACACAGGACATACTACACACGTCATCACAGGTATACACAGGACATGATACTACACACACGTCATCACAGGTATACACAGGACATGATACTACACACACGTCATCACAGGTATACACAGGACATACTACACACATCATCACAGGTATACACAGGACATGATACTACACACACGTCATCACAGGTATACACAGGACATGATACTACACACACGTCATCACAGGTATACACAGGACATGATACTACACACACGTCATCACAGGTATACACAGGACATGATACTACACACACGTCATCACAGGTATACACAGGACATGATACTACACACACGTCATCACAGGTATACACAGGACATGATACTACACACACGTCATCACAGGTATACACAGGACATGATACTACACAAACGTCATCACAGGTATACACAGGACATACTACACACGTCATCACAGGTATACACAGGACATGATACTACACACACGTCATCACAGGTATACACAGGACATGATACTACACAAACGTCATCACAGGTATACACAGGACATACTACACACGTCATCACAGGTATACACAGGACATACTACACACGTCATCACAGGTATACACAGGACATGATACTACACACACGTCATCACAGGTATACACAGGACATGATACTACACACACGTCATCACAGGTATACACAGGACATACTACACACATCATCACAGGTATACACAGGACATGATACTACACACACGTCATCACAGGTATACACAGGACATGATACTACACAAACGTCATCACAGGTATACACAGGACATACTACACACGTCATCACAGGTATACACAGGACATGATACTACACACACGTCATCACAGGTATACACAGGACATGATACTACACACATGTCATCACAGGACATACTACACACACACGTCATCACAGGTATACACAGGACATGATACTACACACATGTCATCACAGGACATACTACACATATGTCATCACAGGTATACATAGGACATACTACACACACATCATCACAGGTATACACAGGACATACTACACACGTCATCACAGGTATACACAGGACATGATACTACACACATGTCATCACAGGACATACTACACACACACACGTCATCACAGGTATACACAGGACATGATACTACACACATGTCATCACAGGACATACTACACATATGTCATCACAGGTATACACAGGACATACTACACACACGTCATCACAGGTATACACAGGACATACTACACACGTCATCACAGGTATACACAGGACATGATACTACACACATGTCATCACAGGACATACTACACACACACGTCATCACAGGTATACACAGGACATGATACTACACACATGTCATCACAGGACATACTACACATATGTCATCACAGGTATACACAGGACATACTACACACACGTCATCACAGCTATACACAGGACATACTACACACACGTCATCACAGGTATACAGGGGACAATACTACACACACATCATCACAGTTATACAGGGGACAATACTAGACACATGTCATCACAGGTATACAGGGGACAATACTACACACATGTCATCACAGTTATACACAGGACATACTACACATGTCATCACAAGACATACTACACACATGTCATCACAGGTATACAGGAGACAATACTACACACGTCATCACAGGTATACACGGGACATACTACACACATGTCATCACGGGTATACAGGGGGAAAAATGCACACAAGTCATCCCATGTACAGGTCCTTCTCAAAAAATTAGCATATTGTGATAAAGTTCATTATTTTCTGTAATGTACTGATAAACATTAGACTTTCATATATTTTAGATTCATTACACACAACTGAAGTAGTTCAAGCCTTTTCTTGTTTTAATATTGATGATTTTGGCATACAGCTCATGAAAACCCAAAAATCCTATCTCAAAAAATTAGCATATTTCATCCGACCAATAAAAGAAAAAAGTGTTTTTAATACAAAAAAAGTCAACCTTCAAATAATTATGTTCAGTTATGCACTCAATACTTGGTCGGGAATCCTTTTGCAGAAATGACTGCTTCAATGCGGCGTGGCATGGAGGCAACCAGCCTGTGGCACTGCTGAGGTGTTATGGAGGCCCAGGATGCTTCGATAGCGGCCTTAAGCTCATCCAGAGTGTTGGGTCTTGCGTCTCTCAACTTTCTCTTCCCAATATCCCACAGATTCTCTATGGGGTTCAGGTCAGGAGAGTTGGCAGGCCAATTGAGCACAGTAATACCATGGTCAGTAAACCATTTACCAGTGGTTTTGGCACTGTGAGCAGGTGCCAGGTCGTGCTGAAAAATGAAATCTTCATCTCCATAAAGCTTTTCAGCAGATGGAAGCATGAAGTGCTCCAAAATCTCCTGATAGCTAGCTGCATTGACCCTGCCCTTGATAAAACACAGTGGACCAACACCAGCAGCTGACATGGCACCCCAGACCATCACTGACTGCGGGTACTTGACACTGGACTTCAGGCATTTTGGCATTTCCCTCTCCCCAGTCTTCCTCCAGACTCTGGCACCTTGATTTCCGAATGACATGCAAAATTTGCTTTCATCCGAAAAAAGTACTTTGGACCACTGAGCAACAGTCCAGTGCTGCTTCTCTGTAGCCCAGGTCAGGCGCTTCTGCCGCTGTTTCTGGTTCAAAAGTGGCTTGACCTGGGGAATGCGGCACCTGTAGCCCATTTCCTGCACACGCCTGTTCACGGTGGCTCTGGATGTTTCTACTCCAGACTCAGTCCACTGCTTCCGCAGGTCCTCCAAGGTCTGGAATCGGTCCTTCTCCACAATCTTCTTCAGGGTCCGGTCACCTCTTCTCGTTGTGCAGCGTTTTCTGCCACACTTTTTCCTTCCCACAGACTTCCCACTGAGGTGCCTTGATACAGCACTCTGGGAACAGCCTATTCGTTCAGAAATTTATTTCTGTGTCTTACCCTCTTGCTTGAGGGTGTCAATGATGGCCTTCTGGACAGCAGTCAGGTCGGCAGTCTTACCCATGATTGTGGTTTTGAGTAATGAACCAGGCTGGGAGTTTTTAAAAGCCTCAGGAATCTTTTGCAGGTGTTTAGAGTTAATTAGTTGATTCAGATGATTAGGTTAATAGCTCGTTTAGAGAACCTTTTCATGATATGCTAATTTTTTGAGATATGAATTTTGGGTTGTCATGAGCTGTATGCCAACATCATCAATATTAAAACAAGAAAAGGCTTGAACTACTTCAGTTGTGTGTAATGAATCTAAAATATATGAAAGTCTAATGTTTATCAGTACATTACAGAAAATAATGAACTTTATCACAATATGCTAATTTTTTGAGAAGGACCTGTATACAGGGGACAATACTACACACATTTCATCACATGTATTCAGGAGACATACTACACACATGTCATCACAGGTATACACAGGACATACTACCCACACATGTATACCTAGATCAGGAGCAGGGGACATTACTACAGACATGTCATCACAGGTATACATAGATCAGGAGCAGGGGACAATGCTACACACATGTACAAAGAGAGTGTGTGTGTCTATACTGTGTGCTTTCCATGTACTATACACAACACAAGAGACTGAGCACTAATATACACCGTACACTCCTGTTATCATAAGTACAACTAGATAGGGAGTAGAGGAAAACATTCCACACAAGTGAGTGTGGTCTCCATTGTGCTGAACAATTAGTACTAGACACAGGACCAGAGACTAAGCGCTAATATACACAGTAAACCCATGTCTTAATAGGTATACCTAGATCAGGAGCAGAATGAAAATAGTCCACACATGTGTACAAAGTGTGTGTGTGTGTGTGTTTTTCTATTGTGCTGATCAATATGTACTAGACACAACGCAAAAGACTGAGAACTAATGTACACAGTGTATACCCATGTCATCATAGGTATATCTAGACCACAGAGCAGAGGAAAATGTGTGGGTTCTCCATGGGTGTATATAGTACACCCATGTCATCAGAGGGTTACATATATATGAGGTATAATTTAAACATATTCTAGACGGTTGTATTAGAGCAGAGGGCAGTGAAGGTGGTGAGTGTGTGTGTGTATATACTGTGTGCTCTCCATGGTGCTGAACAATCTATAGTAGACACAGGGGACCACGGGTCTGAGCAGAAAAGTATACAGTACACCCATGTCATCTTAGGTATACTTATAGGAGGCATAATACTAACTGATTTTGGAGGAGTGTATTATAACAGAGGGTAGTGAAGGTGAGGGAGTGTGTGCTCTCCATGGTGCTGAACAATCTGTACCAGACACAGGTCTAGAAAATACTCACTAATGTCTTCATAGGTATTATAATATGCATCACACGAACATACTCTGGAGGATAGTATGGTAAGACAGTGAAGGTGTGTAGGTGTGTGTGCTCTACATGGTGCTGAACAATCTGTACCAAACAGAGGACCTGAGGTCTGAGCACTAACACACATACTACACTCATGTCATCATAGGCATAGGACAATGGGGGTTATTTACGAAAGGCAATTTCAAGCGCACTTTGCACTTATAGTTTGCACTTGTAGTGCAAAGTGGATTTGCCTTTCGTAAATAACCCCCATTGTGTACTAGACATAGGAGCTGGGGTTTGAGCTCTAACACGCACAGTACACTCATATCTTCATAGGACATAGGACAATGTGTACCAGACAGAGGACAAGAAATTGTGCAGGAATGTACACAGTAAAATCATGTCATGGGAATACTTATATTTAAAGAAAATATACTGGAGGACTGTAAAGTAGCACAGTGAATGTGGGTGAGTGTGATTGTCTGTACTGTGTGCCCTCCATAATGCTGTTCAATCTGACACAGGGAAAGGTACTGGGCACTAATATACATAGTACACTCATGTCAATGATATACTGATATCAGGCATTATATGAAAATATTATACAGGAGAGTATACCATAACATATGGAAGGTAGAATGAGTGTGTGGCATTGTGCTGAACGCTGTGCAGTACACATAGGTCCAGATGCTGAGCACTTATATACACAGTGCCCTGGTGGCTTGGGTACACTTATATCAGATATCATATGAAAACATCCAAAGTTGGCATATCATGGAAGGTTTGGTGTGCTGGACATGGTGCTGAACACACTGAAGGAGACACAGGGCATGACAATAAACAGTGTGGACAGTACATTTAGGACAAAGGTGCACTTCTATCAGGCATCATATTCCAAACAAGTGTATGAATGTATACAGGAATGATGGATAGGTGTGAGGCTGCACTGTGCCCTGGGAGCTCTTCATGGTGCTAAACAATCGTTATTATTACACACAGGACAGGAGTCTGGTCACTAATGTACACTATACATATGTGTGCATTCCACTTCCATCAGGATCCATAAGAAAAAACGTCCACTATAAGGCTGGATTTACACCTATGCAGTTTTAGTGCTTTTTGCATTTTGCAGATTTGTACTACAGTTCATTTAACATGGTTTCCTATGGAACACGTTATGTAGTGCAGATCTGCAAAATGCAAAAAGCACTAAAAATGCATAGGTGTAAATCCAGCCTTACACAAAGCAGGGGATCACTGTGTGTCTGCGTTGTGTGTCTGTGCTGTGTGCTCGGAGCTCTCCATGGTGCTGAGCAGTCTATTAGCAGACACGGGACAGGAGGCTCAGTACTACTGTACGCCGTATATTCATGTCATAGATAGGTACACTTGTATTATAGTACGCCGTATATTCATGTCATGGATAGGTACACTTGTATTATAGTACACCGTATATTCATGTCATGGATAGGTACACTTGTATTATAGTACACCGTATATTCATGTCATGGATAGGTACACTTGTATTATAGTACACCGTATATTCATGTCATGGATAGGTACACTTGTATTATAGTACACCGTATATTCATGTCATGGATAGGTACACTTGTATTATAGTAGGGCTGCAACTAACGATTATTTTCATAATCGATTAGTTGGCCGATTATTGTTTCGATTAAATCGACTAATCGGTTAATAACCGTTAAAAAAAAAAAAAGGTAATTTTTGGCATTTTTTTATTTTTTGGGGCCAATTTGTTGTTGGGCAGATTACAAAACACAAATTGCCACAAAAACACATTACATGCTTTTCTGCAGCTTCTCCCTTGAAGTATATTAAACCAAAAAACTAAAATAGCACCGTGTTGCGTTAAAAAAAAGTCCTTGCCCTTTCCAAATACGCAGCAGCTGAAAAAATCATGGATGTGAACGTGTCCCATAGAAACCATGTAAATGAACTGTAGTGTGTTTCTGCAAAAAGCACCAAAAAACACAGAGGAGTGACCCAGGCCTGAGATGTTTAGTAACATGGGGTTAAAAAAACTAAAATTAGTACAAAAAGAGCAAATAATCACTACTGTAAGGGATTCATTTTTTACTGTGGGACAGTGAAAGTAATATTTACAGTAGCAATTTGCTCTTTTTTGTACTATAAAGGGTTAATTTTAGTTTATTTTTAACCTCATTATGTTACTGGCCGATTAATCGATTATGAAAATTGTAATCGATTAATTTCATAATCGATTAGTTGTCGATTAATCGATTAGTTGTTTCGGCCCTATATTATAGTACACCGTATATTCATGTCATGGATAGGTACACTTGTATTATAGTACACCGTATATTCATGTCATGGATAGGTACACTTGTATTATAGTACACCGTATATTCATGTCATGGATAGGTACACTTGTATTATAGTACACCGTATATTCATGTCATGGATAGGTACACTTGTATTATAGTACACCGTATATTCATGTCATGGATAGGTACACTTGTATTATAGTACACCGTATATTCATGTCATGGATAGGTACACTTGTATTATAGTACACCGTATATTCATGTCATGGATAGGTACACTTGTATTATAGTACACCGTATATTCATGTCATGGATAGGTACACTTTTACAATAGTATACTGTATATTCATGTCATGGAGAGATAGGTACACCTTTACAATAGTACACCGTATATTCATGTCATGGATGGGTACACATGTATCAGGCAGTATATGGAGGTGTGTACGGTAATGTAGAAGAGACAAGCTTGGTGCTCGGAACTGTCCATGGTAGTAACAGGAGAGCGAGCACAGGAGTACTTGGTACAGTCAGGTCATGCCTTGCCTTTTATTTATAGATGTCATATTAAACCGAGCTGAGAGTCTAGGAAAGCAATCAAAGCAATGCTGTGCAGGCATTCGGACTATTCACACCATTCTCCACCAGCTCATCAAAATGCAGTATAAAGTGTGACCTTGTGCTCGGGAAATCGTGCTGTAATATAGACCAATATAGGTCAATGTGTCCAGATTACAGAGGCTCCTTATTCTGTGTGATCTCTCTGGATGAGATCTCCGTACATTCTCTGTGTGATCTCAATGATTAGTGTGTCTGGGATACAAGAGGGAATACAAGGTGTCGCTGGATAAACTTCTCTTTAGCTGGGATTTTAGGAATTCATTTATCAGCAGCAACCATCATCATGTCATAAGAGGCAACTGTACAAGGAACCCCCCAAGAAGAGGACCACAAATCCGACTCTTCTCCCCTAATTGTACAAGTCATACATGTACTTCACTCTCCTACAGTCTTCATTATTAAATATCACTTGATGAGCAATGGAAGGAAAATACAATTTCATACATCTTCCCCAATGTGACAGAATATGGAAACCCCAAATCACCTCTATCCCACCTCAAATATACACACTTCGTTCTGTATTCCTAGTACAAACACCTTACTTCCACCTGACTCCACTGGATTCTATAAGAATGGAATATATATATACACGTGTAATATATAGGTGTGCAATTAAAGAGATTTAGGAATATATATATATATATATATATATATATATATATATATATATATATATATATATATATATATATATATATAAAAATATATATATTTTCTTAATTCCCAATTCGAATTTTATTGCATACAATTCAGTGACATGCCTCCACCTCCATCTATCTATAATGATCAAAATGAAATCCCCACTATGGGATCACTAAAATCAGCAATAAGATTAACAAGGATCTTACACCAAATAGATCGATCACACATCAGTATACAACTATTGGTTTGAGAGGACTACCCAGAACATATTCCAATCTATTTGACACGGTCTAAAATAAGGTCTTATGTACTCTTCATAAGCACTGTGTGTACTCTCTTTACCAGCAATTGGAATCAGTCAGCAGACTGCTATTTCAGGCTGTAAAGTGTGCAGCACGTGGTGAGATCGTTACTCCAGCACACATGTACTATCCCCATCGCAGTGTGCCCTTCACATCTCACATTGTAGATACAAGTACATCTAAGGGGTCATATTTTATATGCACACATACATCCAAATAATCACATTGCTTATACATGTACATCTAAGTGATTACATTCTATATTTACATGCATCTAAGCAATCAAACCGTATAAACAGATACATCTAATTAACCACATTGCATAAACACCTACATTTAAGTGACCACATAGTACATACACATTCAACTAAGTGATCACATTTTATATATACAGTACACCTACATCTAAGTGATCATATTGTATGTATACATTTAGGTTATAACATTGTATATACACATATCTTAGTGATCACATTTCATATATACATCTAAGTGATTACACTGTATATACACACATCTAAGTGATCACATTGTATGTATACATCTAAGTCAGGGGTCTGCAAACTGCGGCCCGAGGGCCAGATGTGGCCCTTTGCTAGCCTTTATGCGGCCCTTGGGGCACTATTCCTCCAACTAAAATGAGGCACTATTCCTTCCACTGACACCAACAAGGGGGCACTATTTCTTCTACTAATATAAATGATGGGATACTAATCCTCCTACTGATAGGGGCCCTACTCCTCCTCCTACTGACCACCAACCCTGAGGCCACATTTATTCTCACTGGGACATTTTCTGCCCCCGCTGGACACAATCCGGCCCTCCTAAAGTCTGAAGGACAATAAACTGGCCCTTTGTTTGAAAAGTTTGGAGACCCCTGATCTAAGTGATCACATTGTAAATTAAGCTAAATGTTCACATTGTATATACACACACACACACATCTAAATGTTCACATTGTATATACATTAAGCGATCACATTGTATTTACACGCAAGTGATCACATTGTATATACATGTAAGCGATCACATTGTATATACATCTAAGCGATCACATTGTATATACATCTAAGCGATCACATTGTATATACATCTAAGCGATCACATTGTATATACATGTAAGTGATCACATTGTATATACATGTAAGTGATCACATTGTATATACATGTAAGTGATCACATTGTATATATATACACACACACACACACATCTAGGAGATGCAGATGTACAGCAGCACACGCTTTCAGCCAAGCTCTGAGCTCCAGATACAATGATTCATCTGTCAAATAAATACGTCTTTCCCCTGAAACAAAGGCGAATTAATGACACATCGTGCGTGAAAAGTGTTCACCCGGCAGGGAGCGTACACTGCTTGTGGAATCATCACACAAACTGACGGACTGTGATGTACCTACAATCCGCGTTATATAAAAGGTGACCGGGTGTAAACTATACATAAACTTTGCAGGCATGAGCCAGGGCTGCCCGCAGTCCCCCCGCTGGTTGATAGATCCCGGGGAGGACACACACGTGGAATGTCCTAGATGACACTATCAGACTATTTCATTGTATCCAATGCCAAGACAATGACTTCCCCTAGGAATATACACAAGGTGGTGTACACATTACTAGACACAGGAGAGGGGAACAAAGCGCTTTACCTGGATTTCCCTGGCGTGGTATACAATAATGAGACCCAGCAGGATGATCGTGGACAGGCTTATAAGGCATTTTAGGGCTAATGAGTAGAGCGATCCCTGCAACAGAAACACGTGTCAGTATGACAGGGACAAGACACAGCAAGCTGGCAGTGAGGGCAACTTACTATACTTCCTACTCATACATGGGGATAGATTGCCTGCAGCTGGGACTACCCTCCTGGGGGCAATACTACAGGGAAAGGGCAGCTGTCAGGGCAACTGTATCACAGGGACACACACACTTCACACCCAGCCTCCTACAGAGACAGGGAGTGATCAGGAGACACTTCATAGGAGCACAGTCTGGTGCAATCACTCTATCAGCACTCTGCTCAGATCATACAAAACACTTTCACTGGCTGCATGCTGGGGACAATTGTATCACAGGGACACACACACTTCACACCCAGCCTCCTACAGAGACAGGGAGTGATCAGGAGACACTTCATAGGAGCACAGTCTGGTGCAATCACACGATCAGCACTCTGCTCAGATCATACAAAACACTTTCACTGGCTGCATGCTGGGGACAATTGTATCACAGGGACACACACACTTCACACCCAGCCTCCTACAGAGACAGGGAGTGATCAGGAGACACTTCATAGGAGCACAGTCTGGTGCAATCACTCTATCAGCACTCTGCTCAGATCATAGAAAACACTTTCACTGGCTGCATGCTGGGGACAATTGTATCACAGGGACACACACACTTCACACCCAGCCTCCTACAGAGAAAGGGAGTGATCAGGAGACACTTCATAGGAGCACAGTCTGGTGCAATCACACGATCAGCACTCTGCTCAGATCATACAAAACACTTTCACTGGCTGCATGCTGGGGACAATTGTATCTAAGAAACAAGTCCATCCACCTCCTACACTGCCCCTTTACAAAGTGCTGTCAGAGAGGAATACAGGGGGTGATTGGTCAGAAGGCACTTCATAGGAGCACAGCCTGGTGCAGTAACACTGTCAGCACTCTGCTCAGATCATACAAAACACTTTCACGGGCTGCATGCTGGGGACAATTGTATCTAAGAGACAAGTTCATCCACTCTCTCTACACTGCCCCTTTACAAAGTGCTGTCAGAGAGGAATACAGGGGGTGATTGGTCAGGAGACACTTCATAGGAGCACAGCCTGGTGCAGTAACACTGTCAGCACTCTGCTCAGATCATACAAAACACTTTCACTGGCTGCATGCTGGGGACAATTGTATCTAAGAGACAAGTTCATCCACTCTCTCTACACTGCCCCTTTACAAAGTGCTGTCAGAGAGGAATACAGGGGGTGATTGGTCAGGAGACACTTCATAGGAGCACAGCCTGGTGCAGTAACACTGTCAGCACTCTGCTCAGATCATACAAAACACTTTCACTGGCTGCATGCTGGGGACAATTGTATATAAGAAACAAGTCCATCCACCTCCTACACTGCCCCTTTACAAAGTGCTGTCAGAGAGGAATACAGGGGGTGATTGGTCAGAAGGCACTTCATAGGAGCACAGCCTGGTGCAGTAACACTGTCAGCACTCTGCTCAGATCATACAAAACACTTTCACTGGCTGCATGCTGGGGACAATTGTATCTAAGAAACAAGTCCATCCACCTCCTACACTGCCCCTTTACAAAGTGCTGTCAGAGAGGAATACAGGGGGTGATTGATCAGAAGGCACTTCATAGGAGCACAGCCTGGTGCAGTAACACTGTCAGCACTCTGCTCAGATCATACAAAACACTTTCACGGGCTGCATGCTGGGGACAATTGTATCTAAGAGACAAGTTCATCCACTCTCTCTACACTGCCCCTTTACAAAGTGCTGTCAGAGAGGAATACAGGGGGTGATTGGTCAGAAGGCACTTCCTGGGAGCATAGCCTGGTGAAATCACACTATCAGTACTCTATACAGATTATGGACAATAAACTTTCACTGGCTGCATATGCTGGGGGCAACTGTATCTAAAGCTGGATACACACTATACAACTTTCTTTAGATTATTAAAGACTTACCAAAACCATATAACATGTGGTCAGACCTAAGTACTTCCAATTTGTATGCAATCAGGCAGGCCTTTGCACTACATAGTTCAAGGTAAGACCCCTTTCATACTGGAGGTGCTTTTCAGGAGTTTTAACTGTAAAAATAGTGCCTGCAAAGCGCCTCTTAAGCCACCCCAGTGTGAAAGCTTGAGTGCTTTCACACTGGGGCGGTGCACTTGTAGGATGGAAAAAAAGTCCTGCAAGCAGCATCTTTGGGGCAGTGCAGGAGCGGTGTATACACCACTCCCGAACCGCCCCTGCCCATTGAAATGAATGGGCAGTGCTGCCAAAGCCCCTGCAAAGCGATACTTCTTATGAGCACAGCCTGGTACAACCACCCTATCAGCCCTCTGAATTATATTAAATAGACTTTCACTGGCTGCATGCTGGGGGCAACTGTATCAAATAGACAAGTTCAACCACCCCCTAAATTGCCTCTTACAACGTGCTGTTAAGTTCTCAGAGAGGAATACAAAGGGGGTGATTGATCAGAAGGGTCTGGAGTCCAGCCAGTAAGTCACACTATTCAGATTGTATAAAATGGGATTTTACTGGCTGCATGCTGGTGACAGACTCACTGCTGCTCTACAAAGTGCTGTGTGATCAACCTTCCTGCACTCCATAGTGTAGTCAGATGATATAAAATAAACTATCACTGGCTACATGCTGGTAATGGTTATATCACAAGGACACACCAATACGTCCCCCTGTCTCTTTAAAAAGTGCTGTCTGATCAACCCTTTCATTAAGATGATATAAAATAGTCTTTCACTGGCTACATGCTTGTGCCCAGGGGCAAGCAAACAAGGTCAGTCACTCTTTTTCAATTGTAGCCCAGCCTAGTTTATCATCATGCTTCATCCACACTATCAGCATCCTAAAAGATGGACTTTCACTGGCTACATGCTGGAGACAGCTTTATCACAAGCGCACACACAAATAAGACCAGTCACTTTTGACAAAGTCCACTCAGATTTTCCATACAGTAATACAAGGGGATGACTGATGAGGAGTTTCCTGCTTCATCCACAGTATCAGCATCCAATAAGATAAACTTTCACTGGCTGCATGCTGGTGACAGCTTAATCACTTTATCACAAGCGCACACACTAACAAGATCGGTCAGTCGTTACAAAGTCCAATGACATTTTCCATTGGGGAATAGAAGTGTGGAGGGGGTGCTGATCTGGAGTTTCCTGCTTCATTCACACTGTCAGCATCCAATAAATTCAGACTTTCATTGGCTGCATGCTGGTGACAGTTGTATCACAAACACACGCACTAACAAGATCGGTCAGTCGTTACAAAGTCCCCTGAGATTTTCCAAAGAGGAGTAGAAGGGTGGAGGGGGGAGGGGGGGGCTGATCAGGAGTTTCCTGCTTCATCCACAGTATCAGCATCCAATAAGATAAACTTTCACTGGCTGCATGCTGGTGACAGCTTAATCACTTTTTCTTTTTCGTACATCACGGGACACAGAGCGACTTAGTCATTACTAATGGGTTATATAGTTTACCTTCAGGTGTTGGCACTGGCCAATTCCAAACCGGAAGTACCCTCCCCTATATAAGCCCCTCCCACCCGGGAGCACCTCAGTTTTTTGCCAGTGTCTAAGGTGTTGGCCAAAGAGTAACATGTGTTTTCACTGGGCTTGCGTACAGGTTCTTTTGGGCCTTAGTAAGCTGTTCCGGATCCCACCAAAAAAAGCTTCATAGCTAAACGGTCGGTACCCGGGCCTTGCAGCAGAAGAGCAAGGTTTTGCCTGTAATGCTTCTCTTAGGAGGGCTGGACCCTGGGATCCAGAGCTCTGGTCATACCCACGACCAAGACGCTGTCTGTGCAGGGTGCTATACAGGTCCAGGGGAGTGGAATCCTTGGGAACCCGGTCCCTGAAGGTTTAATTACAATGCCTGCCGTGATAGGTGAAGTTTGGACTTTTGTGGACCAAACAAAGTCCTGCGGCGGGGATCAGGTAAGTGGGGGCCCTCAGGAACTTGGTTCTATTGGGGGACCCCCAAGCCTAATTTGTCTTTCTGTCTGTTACCTAACGGTATTCCCGCTAAATATCTGTGTTTGCCTATAACTACTGAAAATGTAAAATTTTAATAGTAGTCAAGAAAAAAAAAAAAAAACAGGGACCGCGGTACCTGTGTTAAACCACTAGAGGCCGCTGTAGTCCATTTTTCTTGTAAATGTGGATCTTTGGTTTTCTCAACTCAAAAGATCCAGGCAGCTGGTAAGTTTCTCTGAGGGAATCCACTTCCTCTGCCCTGTTGCTGCGTTCATCCACCGCACAGGCCCTCCGGCAAAAAGGGCCCTGGCTCCTAGTCCTCTGTTGGTTTTCGAAAAGGGCGCCATTGGCGCACGGGCGCGCGCGCGGGCGCGTGCACGCGCCTCCTATGAAAAAAAAGGGGCGGGGCGGGTGGATGACGCTCGATGCGCGCCGCGGCGCTTCTGCGCATGTGCGGGCGTCCCAGCATGGTTAAAAGACACAGTACAAGTGTCAGCTGCATGCAAACAGAGCTAGCAACAAACAGTGGCACACAGAGGCGGTTGATGCAGGCATCCCCATAGAAAGGCACTTTAGTGGACACCAGCTGGTATATAGCAGCACCTGTGTTAGACTATTACCAGCAAAAATTGGTGTATGACGACGGGAATACCTCAGCTTTGTGCTTAAAGGATATGTCGTCCAGACGCTCCGGAAATAAATCTTCCAGGAAGCCAAAGGGGTCTCCATCGGGCTCTGAGGATATTGGGCATGCTTGCACTGCACCAATCTCCCCTGAGAATGCAGAGGTCAGTAGCCGTAGAAACCCCGCAGGAATGTCTGGTGCTGCGGCTGTCCCCAGTCCACCTGCTCCTGTATATATAACAGAGGAGGTTTTATCCTCAACTCTGGGAGGATTGGAAGAGAGATTAACAGCATTGATCGCTGCTTCCCTGTCACAGGAAAAGCGCGTCCGATCTCCGTCTCCTCCTTCAGAGTGCCTGTTAGTGGAGGAACAGCCCCACACAGAGATCGACCTACCTGAAGGGGATCAGGATGAGGTTGATTCACTTATAGAGGAATCAACAGTGGAAGAACCTTTCTCAGCTTCTCAGGCTGAAAGATTATGGGTTCAGTCTCTGACTAACATGGTCCGATCAGCATTTAAAATGCCTCTGGCGGAACCACCATCCACTACGGTTTCCTCGCTGGGGTCGCTAAAAGCTCCCCAGGCGGTCTGTTCCTTCCCAATCCACCCTTTATTAGAAGGGCTTATTTACCAGGATTGGGAGCATCCTGATAAAATATTTGCTCCCCCCAAGAGATTTCCGGTGATCTATCCCATGGAGGATAAGTTCATAAGAAAATGGAGGGTCCCTATAGTGGACGCAGCCATCTCTTCTGTTAACAAATCACTGACATGTCCAGTAGATAATGTTCCAATGTTCAAAGACCCAATAGATAAAAAATTGGAGTCTTTACTAAAATCTGCTTTCTCTACAGCAAGTATGGTGACACAACCTGCGGTAGCAGCGATTGGAGTCTGCCAAGCAGTGAAAGATCAGTTGAAACAAGTCTTAAGGGACTTACCAGATCAGCAGGCTCATGCCCTAGCTGACCTGCCTAGAGCCTTGTGTTTTGCGGTGGACGCCATAAAGGATACAATCCAACAGGCCTCCCGCTTTACGCTGTCTATAGTACATATGCGTAGGCTTTTGTGGCTCAAAAACTGGTCTGCTGAAGCTCCCTGTAAAAGACTGCTGGTTAGCTTCCCATTTCATGGAGAACGCTTATTTGGAGAAGATCTGGACAAATATATCCAGAAAATTTCTGCCGGTAAAAGTTCACTCTTACCGGTTAAGAACAAGGGTAGAAGTCCTTCTTTTAAGAGGCCTACCTCTCCAGTCCCGGGCACATCGGCTGTGAAGCAGTTCCGACGGCCTCCGCGGTCAAATTCAGGGGGCAGAAATCAGGGACAATCACAGGGTAACAAGAAGCCCTGGATCAAGAGAGGTACAAAACCTCCCCCTAAGGCATGAAGTATTGCCCCCGCTCAATCGGGTGGGGGGAAGACTTCAGTTGTTCACAGAGACCTGGCGGGACACCATCAGAGACAGATGGGTGCTCTCCGCAGTAAGTCTGGGATACAAGCTGGAGTTAAAAGGCACTCCTCCTGCCCAATTTATGAGGTCAAACGTGCCAAGAGATCCCCAAAAGAGAGGATCCCTCCTTCTGGCACTAGAACAACTATTGCTCCAAGGGGTAATCATGAAGGTTCCCCTGGAAGAAAGCGGATTCGGGTTTTACTCGAACCTTTTCACAGTCCCCAAACCAAATGGGGACGTGAGGCCCATATTAAATCTAAAAGGGCTAAACAAGTTCCTAAATATCAGGACCTTTCGGATGGAGTCGATCCGATCAGTGGCCACCGCCCTACAAGGGCAGGAATGGCTAGCCTCGATCGACATAAGGGATGCTTATCTGCATATTCCCATCTTTCCGGCCCATCAGAAATTTCTACGCTTTGCAGTAGAAGGGCGCCATTTTCAGTTCAGAGCCTTACCTTTCGGTCTGGCCACAGCACCACGAGTGTTCACAAAAATTCTGGCCCCATTATTGGCCAATCTAAGAACACAGGGTGTAACGATAATGGCATATCTAGACGACCTGCTACTAATAGACCACTCAGTGGAAAAGCTGGAAGTAGCTATTCACAAGACAATCGAGTATCTGGAATATCACGGTTGGATTATCAACCGGGACAAGTCAGCTCTAAGACCAGTCAAAAGTCTGGAATACTTAGGGCTAAGGCTGGATTCAAATCAGAGAAAGATTTTCTTACCTCCAGAGAAGGTGTCGTCTTTAAGAAATTTGACCCACTTAGTGGGTACAAAAAGAAAACCATCCATACGTCTCTGCATGAGGCTGCTGGGAAAGATGGTGGCTTCATTCGAAGCGGTACCCTACGGTCAATTCCATTCAAGGAATTTGCAAAGGGCCATACTGTCAGCCTGGAACAAAAAAGTTCAGGCTTTAGACTTACCAATGTCCCTGTCCCCTTCCGTTCGCAAGAGCCTCCATTGGTGGTTGGTGCCCCAGAATCTGGAAAGAGGGAAACCCTTCAGTCCGGTTTCTTGGAAGGTGGTCACTACAGATGCCAGCCTCATCGGCTGGGGGGCAGTGCTGGAGCAATGGTCTCTCCAGGGCAGGTGGTCAGAAGCAGAGAAGGCCCTGCCCATCAATCTCTTAGAGATACGAGCAGCCCGGTATGCCCTAGTAGCATGGACATCCAAACTCCAGGGGTCCCCTGTCAGAATTCAATCAGACAATGCCACGGCAGTGGCATATATCAATCATCAGGGTGGCACCAAAAGTCGTGCAGCCCAGAAGGAAGCAAATTGCATCCTGGAGTGGGCAGAAAGATATGTCCCAGCCATATCTGCGGTTTTCATCCCAGGAGTGGAAAATTGGAGAGCGGACTTTCTAAGTCGCCAACAATTATGCCCGGGGGAATGGTCTCTTCACCCCGAGGTTTTCCAGGCAATATGCCAGCGGTGGGGAACACCGGATGTAGATCTGCTAGCATCCAGATTCAACGCAAAGGTGGACAGGTTTGTGTCTCGCACAAGGGATCCCCTAGCTTGCGGCTCGGATGCCCTAGTGTTCCCTTGGGATCGGTTCAAGCTGATATATGCATTCCCACCGCCACAATTGTTACCGCGATTACTCCGCAGAATCAGGGTAGAAAAGAAACCAGTGATTCTGGTGGCTCCAGCGTGGCCCCGAAGGGCATGGTACGCGGAGATGGTAAAAATGTCAGTGAGGAGTCCTTGGACCCTCCCACTTCGTCCGGACCTGCTTTCGCAGGGACCGATATACCACCCTTCCTTACCAGCCCTAGGTTTGACGGCCTGGCTATTGAAGCCCACATTCTGAAAAAGAGAGGGCTCTCTAATTCTGTGGTATCTACCATGATCAATGCCAGGAAACCGGTATCCAGGCAGATCTATTATAGGATCTGGAAAGCGTACATTACGTGGTGTGAGACCAAGAAATGGCATCCACGTAAGTACATGATAGGGAGGATTCTGGACTTCCTACAGTGGGCTGTAGATAGGAAACTGGCCTTGAGTACTATCAAGGGTCAGATTTCGGCCTTGTCAATATTTTTTCAAAGGCCCTTGGCTTCGCATTCACTAGTCAAAGCCTTTATACAAGGAGTGATGCGTATTAGCCCTCCGGTTAGTATTCCCATATGTCCTTGGGACTTAAACCTGGTTCTGTCGGTTCTACAGAAACAACCGTTTGAACCATTACAACACATTTCCTTGGTTCTTCTCACCAGGAAATTGGTTTTCTTAGTAGCCATTTGTTCGGCTAAAAGAGTGTCGGAATTAGCAGCTATGTCCTGTAAGGAGCCATATCTGGTTGTCCATAAGGACAGAGTAGTATTACGTCCTCATCCAGCCTTTCTTCCTAAGGTGGTATCGAGGTTTCATTTGAACCAAGATGTGGTTCTTCCTTCTTTTTTCCCCAAACCTAGCTCAGTAGAGGAAAAGTTATTACATTCTTTGGATGTGGTAAGAGCAGTTAAAGCTTATCTAAAAACCACTGCTCAGATTCGCAGAACGGATTCTTTGTTTGTTCTGCCGGAAGGCCCCAGAAGGGGTCAGGCAGCATCAAAATCTACTTTAGCCAAGTGGATTCGACAGGTCATAATACAAGCCTATGGCTTGAGAAAGAGACCGCCTCCGTTCAAAGTTAGGGCGCACTCCACAAGAGCGGTTGGAACTTCATGGGCAGTGCATCACCAGGCCTCCCTGGCTCAAGTATGTAAGGCCGCAACATGGTCTTCGGTACACACGTTTACTAGATTCTATCAGGTAGACGTTAGAAGTCAGGAGGATGTCGCCTTTGGGCGCAGTGTGTTGCAGGCCGCAAAAGATCCTCATGCCTGATGGCGCCCAGCTTATGTACCCCCCCCTCATTTGGCATTGCTTTGGGACGTCCCATTAGTAATGACTAAGTCGCTCTGTGTCCCGTGATGTACGAAAAAGAAAAAGGGATTTTTATAACAGCTTACCTGTAAAATCCTTTTCTTGGAGTACATCACGGGACACAGAGCTCCCACCCCTCTTTTTGGGACACTTATTGCTTGGCTACAAAACTGAGGTGCTCCCGGGTGGGAGGGGCTTATATAGGGGAGGGTACTTCCGGTTTGGAATTGGCCAGTGCCAACACCTGAAGGTAAACTATATAACCCATTAGTAATGACTAAGTCGCTCTGTGTCCCGTGATGTACTCCAAGAAAAGGATTTTACAGGTAAGCTGTTATAAAAATCCCTTTATCACAAACGCACACACTAACAGGATCGGTCAGTCGTTACAAAGTCCCCTGAGATTTTCCGTTGGGGAATAGAGGTGTGGAGGGGGTGCTGATCAGGAGTTTCCTGCTTCATTCACACTGTCAGCATCCAATAAATTCAGACTTTCACTGGCTGCATGCTGGTGACAGTTGTATCACAAGCACACGCACTAACAAGATTGGTCAGTCGTTACAAAGTCCCCTGAGATTTTCCATAGAGGAGTAGAAGGGTGGGCTGATCAGGAGTTTCCTGCTTCATTCACACTGTCAGTATCTTATAAGATAGACTTTCACTGGCTGCATGCTAGTGACAGCTTAATCACTTTATCACAAGCACACACACTAACAAGGTCAGTCAGACTTTACAAAGTCCACTCAGAATTTCCATAGAGGAATACAAGGGTGGAGGGGGGCTGATCAGGGGTTTCCTGCTACATCCACACTGTCAGCATCCAATAAATTTAGACTTTCACAGGCTGCATGCTGGTGACAACCACACACACTAACAAGATCGGTCAGTCTTTACAAAGTCCCCTGAGATTTTCAATAGGGGACTACAAGGATGGAGGGGGGGGGCTGATCAGAAGGAGTTCCCTGCTTCATCCACACTGTCAGTATCCTATAAAATAGACCTTCACTGGCTGTATGCTGGTGACAACTTTATCACTTGATCACAAGCACACACACTAACAAGATTGGTTAGTCTTTACAAAGTCCCCTGAGATTTTCCATAGAGGAATACAAGGGTGGTGGAGTGGGGGGTTGATCAGAGGGAGTTTCATGCTTCATCCACACAGTCAGCATCCAATTCCTTTTATACTTTTCCTGGCTGCATGCTGGTGATAGTTGTATAACAAATACACACACTAAAAAGATCGGTCAGCCTTTACAAAGTCCCCTGAGATTTTCCATAGAGGAATACAAGGATGGTGGAGTGGGGGGGGGGGTTGTTGATCAGAGGGAGTTTACTGCTTCATCCACACTGTCAGCATCCAATACAGCACACACACCAACAAGATTGGTCAGCCTTTACAAAGTCCCCTGAGATTTTCCATCGAGGAGTAGAAGGGTGAAGGGGGGCTGCTTCCTCCACACTGTCAGCATCCAATAAATTCAGACTTTCACTGGCTGCATGCTGGTGACAGTTGTATCACAAGCACACACACTAACAAGATCCGTCAGCGGTTACAAAGTCCCCTGAGATTTTTCATTAGGGAATACTGGGGCGGAGGGGGTGCTGATCAGGAGTTTGCTGCTTCATCCACACTGTCAGTATCCTATAAGATAGACTTTCACTGGCTGCATGCTGATGGTCATGAAGGGTGAGATCCTCATGCAAAGTTGAGAAGTTGCCCAGGGAGTGATGACAAGGACAGGGGTACATGTGTGTCCCCCCTCCCTCCCCCGGCTCACCTTGTCATAGGCTCCCCAGGACAGTTCGGTCTCAATGACCATGACTACGATGCCGAACATGCCGAAGATGAGCGCGTAGTCGCTGAGCCTCTTGCGCTTCTCGAAGAGCGCCCTGCGGTGGCCGAGCTTGTAGCCGATGTTCTGGTTCTTCTTCTTGCCGGACTTGTTGTTGTTCCCCGCGGAGGTGGAGGGTGATGCTCCGCTGTGGGGGACGAGGTTGTTGGAGTTGTGCTCGGGTTTGGAGACGACGATCTCGGGCGCGGAGGCGGTGGCAGAGGCAGAGGAGATGGGTTGTAGGGGTTGGGACTCGGAGTCGAGTTCATGAAGGTTCCTGCGGGACGCGCTGAGGTTGCTCAGGGGTCTCATGACGCCTCCGTTGTACCTGCAGCTGCTCATGGCTATTTCCGTGAAGGGGTTACTCTCCCGGCGCTGGTCGTTGCTGCCGCTGAAGCTGGGGCTCGCCTGCTGGCGGCTGTGGCACTGCTGGTAGAGGGGTAGAGGAGGTGGTGCGGGAGGGTGGTGCAGGTGGTGGTGCGGGGCTCTGGACGAACTGGCATGGCTGGAAGGCGTCAACTCGCTCACGTTCAGCTGGCTGCCCTGCCGGGAGGAGGCGGAGGACAGCGGGGAGGTGCGGAAGGCGCCGGCGGGGACCGGGGATGAGGTACGGAGAAGGGGGAGGTTGTCCCCGCCGTGGTGGAACGAGCAGCTGTTGCACCGGAGACACGGACCGTCCTGCTGCTGGAAGAAGAGCTGCTCGTCCGGCGGGCTGTACTGCTGAGGAGGCGGAGGAGGAGGAGGCGGCTGCTGCTCGGGGAAGAAGCCGTGCTGGAACTGCAGCGATGTTTCCATGTCAGGGCTGTTAAAGCTGCAGGAGGACCGCCAGGCTGACGACCCGGCGCACTGCGCTCTGCCAGGGATGGGGAAGTCCTCCTCAGCTCCGGAGGAACGGCCCATCTCGGCTCCCGTAGAATCCAGCCGAAGCGTCTGATTGGTCGGGCGGACCAAAACAACGGGCATGACGTCAGCGCCTGGGCGGGGACTCCGGCTGCAGCTGGTGTGTGAGGAGCGCGGCTGCCTTCAGTGTGATCCGGAGCTGGGACGGGGAGCCAGGGAGGAACCCCAGCACGTGTCTGATCAGCTCATCATCGGCACTGCCTGCACCTAGCACCGGCACATGGATGATCCTGGATACTCATGGACCGGGAGGGCACAGCGGGGGCTTCATAGTGAGGACATCTGCAAGAGATCAGACAGAGGACATTAGTACCGGAGACACCGATCATCACCTTCATACTACATGGATAGACTTTACATAGAAAGGGCACACTACTCAAACCTGACATTCACAGCATTTTATAAAGATCTCATCTGATTGCATTCATGTAGATCTTCACTAGAACCTCCGCTACAGATCCATCCGTGTGATCAGAGATATGGTGACATGTCGTTGTGTAACATTCATTCAGTAAAGATCCTGATTGCATTCATATAGATCTCCACTAGAACCTCCGCTACAGATCCATACATGTGATCAGAAATATGGTGACATGTCATTGTGTAACATTCATTCAGCAAAGATCCTGATTGCATTCATATAGATCTCCACTAGAACCTCCGCTACAGATCCATACATGTGATCAGAGATATGGTGACATGTCATTGTGTAACATTCATTCAGCAAAGATCCTGATTGCATTCATATAGATCTCCACTAGAACCTCCGCTACAGATCCATACATGTGATCAGAGATATGGTGACATGTCATTGTGTAGCATTCATTCAGTAAAGATCCTGATTGCATTCATGTAGATCTTCACTAGGACCTCCGCTACAGATCCATACATGTGATCAGAAATATGGTGACATGTCATTCTGTAACATTCATTCAGCAAAGATCCTGATTGCATTCATGTAGATCTCCATTAGAACCTCCGCTACAGATCCATACATGTGATGTGATCAGAAATACGGTGACATGTCATTGTGTAGCATTCATTCAGCAAAGATCCTGATTGCATTCATGTAGATCTTCACTAGAACCTCCGCTACAGATCCATACATGTGATCAGAAATATGGTGACATGTCATTGTGTAGCATTCATTCAGCAAAGATCCTGATTGCATTCATGTAGATCTCCATTAGAACCTCCGCTACAGATCCATACATGTGATCAGAAATATGGTGACATGTCATTGTGTAACATTCATTCAGCAAAGATCCTGATTGCATTCATTCAGATCTTCACTAGAACCTCCGCTACAGATCCATACATGTGATCAGAAATATGGTGACATGTCATTGTGTAACATTCATTCAGCAAAGATCCTGATTTCATGCATATAGATCTACACACATTTATAGTTCTATTCATATGATGGGATCAGAAATACAGTGACATGTCTTTTTTTTATTATTTAAACAATACATTATTCGCTTTTTTAAGGTGCCATGGCTTTTTGTAGCAAAGATCCTGCCTGATTGCAGCCATACGGATCTACACTAGAAAATACAGTTCTATCCATGTGATGGGGTCAGAAATACGATGACATGTCTTCTGGTAGCATTCATTCGGCAAAGATCCTGATTGCATTCATATGGATCCCCATTAGAACATTCATTCATAGTTCTATCCATGTGATGTGATCAGAATACGGTGACATGTCATTGTGTAGCATTCATTCAGCAAAGATCCTGATTGCATTCATGTGGATCCCCATTAGAACATTCATTTATAGTTCTATCCATGTGATGTGATCAGAAATATAGTAACATGTCATTGTGTAGCATTTATTCAGCAAATATCCTGATTGCATTCATGTAGATCTTCACTAGGACCTCCACTACAGATCCATACATGTGATGGGATCAGAATACGGTGACATGTCATTGTGTAGCATTCATTCAGCAAAGATCCTGACTGCGTTCATATAGATCTCCACATATATTTATTGTTCTATCCATGTGATGGGATCAGAATACGGTGACATGTCTTCTGATAGCATCCATTCAGTGAAGATCCTGATTGCATTCATATAGATCTCCATACATTTATAGTTCTATCCATGTAATGGGATCCTGTCTTCTCCTCAAATATTACTTTTAGGCTCCATGCACACTAGCGTTTTTTAGAAGCTCCACAAATGTTAGAAAAAAAACAAAAAAAAAACGCTGGGTGAAAACTGCTTGTACAGTAAAACCTTGGATTGCGAGCATAATTCGTCCCAGAAACATGCTTGTAATCCAAAGCACTTGTATATCAAAGTGAATTTCTCCATAAGAAATAATGGAAACTCAAATGATTAGTTCCACAACCATTTATTCATAAGTCTTTCAGTTTATAGTCCATATAAAAAGAATATAGCAATGTGACCAGATTGTGTAACCATAAAATGTCCATCCACAAATGGGAGCCTCCCCAAGGGGATTAGAGGCAAAATCCAGCAGGAGCTACAGAGTAGGGATGAGCTTCGTGTTCGAGTCGAACATACGTTCGACTCGAACATCGGCTGTTCGATCGTTCGACGAAGATCGAACGATTTGGGCCGTTCGCGCCAAATTCGAGTGACGCGAACGGCCCACAATGCACTACGCCATCGCAGTGTCATCCAGGCGCTGTGATTGGCCAAGCATGCACTGTGACCCCGCATGCTTGGCCAATCACAGCGCCGGCAGCGAGGAGAGCAATGATTGGCCACAGGCAGGATGCCTGTGGCCAATTATTGCTGAGGGTGTTTAGTACACGCCCCACACTATAAAAGGCCGCCAGCACGGCGGCCTAGTGTAGTGTGTTCCGGAGCAGGGATAGAGCAGCATAGGCAGGGACAGTGACTGTTATTTCTTTCTTGCTTAACCTGGATTCCTTTAGTTTAGGGAAAGAGAAGGATAGGTAGGGAGAGTGTCAGTGTGTTTTGTGCTTGTGCTATAGTGTGCTTAAAAAAAACATTTATTCTAGGGACAGAAAACTGTAGGTAGGGACAGTGTCAGTTTCTTTCACTCTGCAAGTCCTTGTTTCCAGGGACCTGGAAGGACAGTGAGTGAATTGTCCTTGTGCTATATTGTGCTTAAAAAAACATTTATTCTAGGGACAGAAAACTGTAGGTAGGGAGAGTGTCAGTTTCTTTCACTCTGCAAGTCCTTGTTTCCAGGGACCTGTAAGGACAGTGAGTGAATTGTCCTTGTGCTATATTGTGATTAAAAAAACATTTTTTCTAGGGACAGAAAACTGTAGGTAGGGAGAGTGTTTTTTTTCTTTCACTCTGCAAGTCCTTGTTTCCAGGGACCTGGAAGGACAGTGAGTGAATTGTCCTTGTGCTATATTGTGCTTAAAAAAAATCATTTTTTCTAGGGACAGAAAACTGTAGGTAGGGAGAGTGTTTTTTTTTTTTCACTCTGCAAGTCCTTGTTTCCAGGGACCTGTAAGGACAGTGAGTGAATTGTCCTTGTGCTATATTGTGCTTAAAAAAAACATTTATTCTAGGGACAGAAAACTGTAGGTAGGGAGAGTGTCAGTTTATTTCACTCTGCAAGTCCTTGTTTCCAGGGACCTGTAAGGACAGTGAGTGAATTGTCCTTGTGCTATATTGTGATTAAAAAAAACATTTTTTCTAGGGACAGAAAACTGTAGGTAGGGAGAGTGTTTTTTTTCTTTCACTCTGCAAGTCCTTGTTTCCAGGGACCTGGAAGGACAGTGAGTGAATTGTCCTTGTGCTATATTGTGCTTAAAAAAAACATTTATTCTAGGGACAGAAAACTGTAGGTAGGGAGAGTGTCAGTTTATTTCACTCTGCAAGTCCTTGTTTCCAGGGACCTGTAAGGACAGTGAGTGAATTGTCCTTGTGCTATATTGTGATTAAAAAAAACATTTTTTCTAGGGACAGAAAACTGTAGGTAGGGAGAGTGTTTTTTTTCTTTCACTCTGCAAGTCCTTGTTTCCAGGGACCTGTAAGGACAGTGAGTGAATTGTCCTTGTGCTATATTGTGATTAAAAAAAACATTTTTTCTAGGGACAGAAAACTGTAGGTAGGGAGAGTGTTTTTTTTCTTTCACTCTGCAAGTCCTTGTTTCCAGGGACCTGGAAGGACAGTGAGTGAATTGTCCTTGTGCTATATTGTGCTTAAAAAAAACATTTATTCTAGGGACAGAAAACTGTAGGTAGGGAGAGTGTCAGTTTATTTCACTCTGCAAGTCCTTGTTTCCAGGGACCTGTAAGGACAGTGAGTGAATTGTCCTTGTGCTATATTGTGATTAAAAAAAAACATTTTTTCTAGGGACAGAAAACTGTAGGTAGGGAGAGTGTTTTTTTTCTTTCACTCTGCAAGTCCTTGTTTCCAGGGACCTGGAAGGACAGTGAGTGAATTGTCCTTGTGCTATATTGTGCTTAAAAAAACATTTATTCTAGGGACAGAAAACTGTAGGTAGGGAGAGTGTCAGTTTATTTCACTCTGCAAGTCCTTGTTTCCAGGGACCTGTAAGGACAGTGAGTGAATTGTCCTTGTGCTATATTGTGATTAAAAAAAACATTTTTTCTAGGGACAGAAAACTGTAGGTAGGGAGAGTGTTTTTTTTCTTTCACTCTGCAAGTGCTTGTTTCCAGGGACCTGGAAGGACAGTGAGTGAATTCTCCTTGTGCTATATTGTGCTTAAAAAAAACATTAATTCTAGGGACAGAAAACTGTAGGTAGGGAGAGTGTCAGTTTATTTCACTCTGCAAGTCCTTGTTTCCAGGGACCTGTAAGGACAGTGAGTGAATTGTCCTTGTGCTATATTGTGCTTAAAAAAAACATTTATTCTAGGGACAGAAAACTGTAGGTAGGGAGAGTGTTTATTTTCTTTCACTCTGCAAGTCCTTGTTTCCAGGGACCTGTAAGGACAGTGAGTGAATTGTCCTTGTGCTATATTGTGATTAAAAAAAACATTTATTCTAGGGACAGAAAACTGTAGGTAGGGAGAGTGTCAGTTTATTTCACTCTGCAAGTCCTTGTTTCCAGGGACCTGTAAGGACAGTGAGTGAATTGTCCTTGTGCTATATTGTGATTAAAAAAAACATTTTTTCTAGGGACAGAAAACTGTAGGTAGGTAGAGTGTTTTTTTTCTTTCACTCTGCAAGTCCTTGTTTCCAGGGACCTGGAAGGACAGTGAGTGAATTGTCCTTGTGCTATATTGTGATTAAAAAAAAACATTTTTTCTAGGGACAGAAAACTGTAGGTAGGGAGAGTGTTTTTTTTCTTTCACTCTGCAAGTCCTTGTTTCCAGGGACCTGTAAGGACAGTGAGTGAATTGTCCTTGTGCTATATTGTGATTAAAAAAAACATTTATTCTAGGGACAGAAAACTGTAGGTAGGGAGAGTGTCAGTTTATTTCACTCTGCAAGTCCTTGTTTCCAGGGACCTGTAAGGACAGTGAGTGAATTGTCCTTGTGCTATATTGTGATTAAAAAAAACATTTTTTCTAGGGACAGAAAACTGTAGGTAGGGAGAGTGTTTTTTTTCTTTCACTCTGCAAGTCCTTGTTTCCAGGGACCTGGAAGGACAGTGAGTGAATTGTCCTTGTGCTATATTGTGATTAAAAAAAACATTTTTTCTAGGGACAGAAAACTGTAGGTAGGGAGAGTGTTTTTTTTCTTTCACTCTGCAAGTCCTTGTTTCCAGGGACCTGGAAGGACAGTGAGTGAATTGTCCTTGTGCTATATTGTGCTTAAAAAAAACATTTATTCTAGGGACAGAAAACTGTAGGTAGGGAGAGTGTCAGTTTATTTCACTCTGCAAGTCCTTGTTTCCAGGGACCTGTAAGGACAGTGAGTGAATTGTCCTTGTGCTATATTGTGATTAAAAAAAACATTTATTCTAGGGACAGAAAACTGTAGGTAGGGAGAGTGTCAGTTTATTTCACTCTGCAAGTCCTTGTTTCCAGGGACCTGTAAGGACAGTGAGTGAATTGTCCTTGTGCTATATTGTGATTAAAAAAAACATTTTTTCTAGGGACAGAAAACTGTAGGTAGGGAGAGTGTTTTTTTTCTTTCACTCTGCAAGTCCTTGTTTCCAGGGACCTGGAAGGACAGTGAGTGAATTGTCCTTGTGCTATATTGTGATTAAAAAAAACATTTTTTCTAGGGACAGAAAACTGTAGGTAGGGAGAGTGTTTTTTTTCTTTCACTCTGCAAGTCCTTGTTTCCAGGGACCTGGAAGGACAGTGAGTGAATTGTCCTTGTGCTATATTGTGCTTAAAAAAAACATTTATTCTAGGGACAGAAAACTGTAGGTAGGGAGAGTGTCAGTTTATTTCACTCTGCAAGTCCTTGTTTCCAGGGACCTGTAAGGACAGTGAGTGAATTGTCCTTGTGCTATATTGTGATTAAAAAAAACATTTTTTCTAGGGACAGAAAACTGTAGGTAGGGAGAGTGTTTTTTTTCTTTCACTCTGCAAGTCCTTGTTTCCAGGGACCTGTAAGGACAGTGAGTGAATTGTCCTTGTGCTATATTGTGATTAAAAAAAACATTTTTTCTAGGGACAGAAAACTGTAGGTAGGGAGAGTGTTTTTTTTCTTTCACTCTGCAAGTCCTTGTTTCCAGGGACCTGGAAGGACAGTGAGTGAATTGTCCTTGTGCTATATTGTGCTTAAAAAAAACATTTATTCTAGGGACAGAAAACTGTAGGTAGGGAGAGTGTCAGTTTATTTCACTGTGAAAGTCCTTGTTTCAAGGGACAGAGAAGGACACCTGAAGGTAGCCCTTATTGCTTTTTTCCCATCTCCCTGCAGGCCATCTATTAGAATGTCTGGAAGGCAAACAAGGAGAGGCAGACAGTCAGGAGGCAATAAAAGAGGGCAAGCAGGCTCTGTGTCTGGGGGCAACAGTGCTGGTCGTGGACGCGGTGCATTGTCATCAGCACATGGCCATGGGACACGCTTGTCCTTCTTTTCGGCAGCTGGACATGTTGAGCCACATCATGCCGAAGACTTGGTAGAGTGGATGACCAAGCCCTCCTCCTCCTCCTCATCCTCTCTCACCCAGGCTCAGGGTACTGGAAAAGCAGCTGCCAAAGCGTCGTCTTCCCTGGTATCAATGTCAGACAAATCATCAGTCACTCCTTCCCTAGACCCACCATGTCCTCCTCCTGAGGAGTCCCCCGAACTGTTTCAGCACAGTGTTGGGTACATGCTCCAGGAGGATGCCCAGCGTTTCGAAGGGTCTGATGATGAAACCCAGCTAGAGGAAGGCAGTAGCGTGAGAGCAGACAGAGGGGATGCTCAAGAAGGACACCAATCTGGCAGTCATGTTCCAGCAGCTGCAGCATACTGCCAGATTGGCTCCAGTGATGAGGAGGGAGGGGATGATGAGGTCACTGACTCCACGTGGGTGCCTAATAGGAGAGAGGAGGAGGAGGAGGATGAGGAGGAGGCACATCTCCAACGAGGCAGGATGCCCTTTGGTGGCCAGCGTAAGGGCAGTACACCGACGGAATCACACCGCAGAGCTCCGCCTGTGCAGGGCGCTGCCTCTGCCCGTCATTCAAAAAGTTCTTTGGTGTGGGCCTTTTTTGAGGCTAGTGCATCAGATCGCACAGCTGCTGTTTGCAACATATGTCTCAAGCGTATATCGCGTGGCCAAAACATCAGCCGCTTGGGTACCACATGCCTGACCAGACATATGTTGACCTGCCATGCAGCTCGTTGGCAAGCCTACCTCAAAGACCCACACCAAAGAACAAAGCGGACCTCTCCTTGCACCGCATCAGCTGGGATCTCCAACCCCACTATAACTTCAGTCCTCTCTGAAACATGCACTGAGAGGAATGAAGGTGTAGAATTAGGTGTGTCACAGCCAAGTACTTGCGGCCACTCTGCTAGCAGTACACCGACGTCCGATTCTAGCAGGCAAATTTCCCTGCCCCAGCTGCTGGACCGTCGAAAGAAGTTCACTCCCAGCCATCCACATGCCCAGCGGTTGAATGCTAGCTTGGCTAAATTGCTAGCGCTTCAACTGCTGCCTTTTCAGTTGGTAGACTCGGCCCCCTTCCGTGAGTTTGTGCAATGTGCGGTTCCTCAGTGGCAGGTTCCCAAACGCCACTTTTTCTCACGGAAGGCTATTCCGGCTCTCTACCGGCATGTGGAAGGCAATGTCTTGGCCTCGCTGGACAGGGCGGTCAGCGGTAAGGTGCATATTACCACTGACTCATGGTCCAGCAGGCATGGACAGGGACGTTACCTTTCTTTCACGGCCCATTGGGTCACTCTTTTGGCAGCTGGGAAGGATGCAGGACAAGGTGCAGTAGTGTTGGAGGTTGTCCCACCGCCACGCCTCCAAAATGCTACTACTGGTTGTGACACACCTCTCTCCTCCACCCCCTCCTCTTCTTCTTCCTCCATGGCCTCTTCCTGTGGTTTGTCCTATGAACCAGCGGTGCTCCGTAGCCGTTCACGGGGCTACGCAAGTACGCAGGCAAAAAGATGCCATGCCGTGCTTGCGCTGGTGTGTTTGGGGGACAGAAGCCACACTGGGGCAGAGGTCCTGTCTGCTCTGCAGGGCCAGGCCGAGAGGTGGTTGACGCCACGCCAGCTTAAGCCAGGAATGGTGGTTTGCGACAATGGCACCAACCTCCTCTCCGCCCTCCGACAGGGACAACTGACCCATGTGCCCTGTGTGGCTCACGTCCTTAACCTGGTGGTGCAGCGGTTCTTGGGCAGGTACCCGGGCTTACAGGATGTCCTGAGGCAGGCCAGGAAAGTCTGTGTGCATTTCCGCAGATCTTATAATGCCAGTGCTCGCCTGGCTGAGCTGCAAAAGGAGTTGAACCTGCCCAAGAACCGCCTTATATGTGACATGCCCACCAGGTGGAACTCAACGTTGGCCATGCTGCAGCGGCTGCACACGCAGCAGAGGGCCATCAATGAGTACCTGTGCGACTACGGCACCAGGACAGGGTCAGGGGAGCTTGGTTTTTTTTCTCCACGCCAGTGGGGCATGATCAGGGATGCATGCACTGTCCTGGCACCATTTGAGGAGGCCACGAGGATGGTGAGCAGTGACAGTGCATGCATCAGTGACACTGTACCTCTTGTCCACCTGTTGGAGCACACGCTGCGTGGAATAATGGACAGGGCACTTGAGGCAGAACAGAGGCAGGAAGAGGAGGACTTCCTTGCCTCTCAAGGCCCCCTTTACCCAGACAGTGTTCCTTCTGTCCCACCCATCGCACAGGAAGAGGAGGAGGAGGAGGAGGAGGAGGAGGAGGATTGTGTCAGCATGGAGGTGGAGGCTGGCACTCAGCATCATCAGCAGCAGTCTTTTAGGGATGATTTACAGTCCCAAGAAACCAGTGGACTTGTACGTGGCTGGGAGGAGGTGGCTGCGGATCATGTCGTCCTTAGTGACCCAGAGGACTCCGGAGCGAATGCCTCAGCAAACCTACGCTGCATGGCCTCCCTGATCCTGCAAAGTCTGCGGAAGGATCCTCGTATTCTTCGGATCAAGGAGAGGGACCATTACTGGCTGGCCACTCTCCTTGATCCACGGTACAAGGGTAAGGTTGCGGACCTTATGTTACCGTCGCAGAGGGAGCAGAGGATGAGACAACTCCGGGAGGCCTTGCAGAAAGGTCTGTGCAACGCGTTCCCAGAGACTGGGAGGTTACAAACTCCTGGTCCTGGACAACGAGTTGCTGAGGCTTCTGCCAGTCAAAGAAGGAGCGGTGGGGAAGGTGGCCGTCTGACCGATGCGTTCAGACAATTCTTTAGTCCGCAGCCCCAAAGTATGATCGGTTCCAGCAACCATCGCCAGCGTCTGATAAACATGGTGCAGGAATATCTAGGGGCAAGCTCAGACTTGGACACCTTTCCCACCGAAAATCCTCTGGCTTACTGGGTCTTGAGGATGGATCACTGGCCAGAGCTTGCACAGTATGCAATTGAGCTACTGGCCTGTCCTGCATCCAGCGTTCTTTCGGAACGCACATTCAGTGCTGCTGGAGGATTTGTCACGGATCACAGGGTGCGCCTGTCCACCGACTCGGTTGATCGACTGACTTTCATCAAGATGAACCAGTCTTGGATCACCACCAGCTACCACACACCTGATGCTGATATAACAGACTAATTGATTTTAACATGTCACATCCCTTCAAGACTGATGCTGATGCTGAGTGCCTGTGCTGTTATGTTGACTGGCTATCCTCCTCCTCCGAGTCCTCAATGATACGATTGATGATGATAGCTTGGAAGATCATTTTTGTTTATGGGTGCCGCCACCAGTGGCTAAGGCCCAATTTTTCAGCCCCTGTTTTACAGGGGCGTGTAATTACAATTTTTTTAGCAATAATTTGCCATAGGGCTCATTGCTGTGCTCCAAGTACAGTATCTGTGAGGGGTTGGAGTGTTGTGGCACCAGTGCCTAAGGCCCAATTTTTCAGCCCCTGTTTAACAGGGGCGTGTCATTACAATTTTTGAAGCAATACTTTGCAACAGGGCTCATTGCTGTGCTCCAAGTACAGTATCTGTGAGGGGTTGTAGTGTTGTGCCACCAGTGCCTAAGGCCCAATTTTTCAGCCCCTGTTCAACAGGGGCATGCAATTACAATTCTTGATCTAATAATTCACAGCAGGGTCCATTGCTGCACCCACCAAGAGTAACTCTGAGGGCTTACAGTCTTGTGGCAACGCCACCACCACCACCACCACGAAAGGCCCAATTTTTCAGCCCCTGTTCAAAAGGGGCATGTAATTACAATTCTTGATCTAATAATTCACAGCAGGGCCCATTGCTGCACCCACCAAGAGTAACTGTCAGGGCTTACAGTGTTGTGGCACCAGCACCACCATCAAAGCCCCAATTTTTACTACCACTGTTCAACAATTATATGTAATTAAAATTCCTGATATAATAGTTGACAGCAGGGCGTTCCAGCACCAACCAAGAGTAACTGAGTGCTTACAGTGTTGTGCCAACACCAACAACTAAGGGGCCTATTTCTGCAGAGTATATACGGCAGGTCCCTACTTTCAAACATCCAACTTACAAACGACTCCTACTTGCAAACGAAAGAAGACAACAGGAAGTGAGAGGAAATCTACCCCTAGAAAGGAAAATTCTCTCCTGTAAGAATAAATATGGGAGAAAGGGGTCTCATCTGTACTGATGCTTTATCAGCAATCCTTGTTTCAAGAAAAACACCACATTTCAAAAACAGTTGTCATTGGGACGGAAAGTGAGGTGAAATGTTCTGAACAGGGGCACAGACAGCAAAACAAATGTTACAGGGGTGATAACCCTTACCTATGTTTCCCAAAAAGTTTAAAAATAGATTTTTGGGCTGGAGCTACACTTCAACAATGTACCTGTTCAAAATTACAAACAGATTCTACATAAGAACAAACCTACAGTCCCTGTCTTGTATGCACCGCCTGTATACGGCTGTTCAGAGTATATAGGGCCTTTTTTATTTTATGTGCGGGGTTCCCCTTAATATCCATACAAGACCCAAAGGGGCTGGTAATGGGCTGGGGTAGGGGGGGGGTCATGGGGTAGCTATGCCATTTTTCTTAAAGAATTTCATCCATATTACCGGGACCAGACATTACATTAAAGCCGCAAGCAGTTTTAAATGGCTTTTTTTTCCTTTAGAAGTGTCATTTTGTGCAGGGACAGTTCTAAACACGGGAAACACGTGGCACTTCACAGGCATACTTTAGACACCCCCCAGGTACGATATTTAAAGGAATATTTGACTTTTTTTTTTTCACTTTATGCATCATTAAAATGACTGCTCCCGAAAAACGACCGTTTTTAAAACTTCTTCTTTTTGCATTGATACATGTCCCCTGGTGCACAACCCGGGTTCCCAAACCCTATTTATGACAATAACATGCATAATAGTTGTTATAATTAGCACTTTAGAATTCGAACGTTCGCATCCATTGTATTTAATAGGGTTCTAATGTTCGTTCGAACTTTCGGTCCGTTCGCGGGTTCTGGTGCGAACCGAACCCGGGGGTGTTCGGCTCATCACTACTACAGAGTATAAAAGAGCAGAAAGGCGCCTCTAAGTGTAGCAAGGGTGGGGATTTTTCTCTCCTAAGGAGGGTTCTTTCTTCTTCTCTCCCCTATTATATATTTTTTCTATTTTTTCTTTATATAAAAATAAAAATGAACTTTTTTGCTATGAATTTAGAGCAATTTTAATAACAATTTATATATATATATATATATATATATATATATATATATATATATATATATATTTTACATCACCATATAATTATATAATATTTGTCACAATTACACATATATTTTTCACAATATTTCACTTCATTTTTATATATTTTCTCTTTATTGAGAAATATTCTTGTGATATATTACTATTAATATCCTAATATACACATGTTGTATTTTCACTTTATTAATTTAGTTTACCCTATTTAATAGGGGTATTATTATTTAATTCACTCTAGTGCATTCTTACATGCGAGTGTCTCTTGGTTACACTTGGTCAACTTCTGTATTGTTGTCTGATCTTTTGCATTGGTTCTGAGCATGCGTGTTTGTACTTTGGACTTAAGTCCGATGGACTTGTGTACACACGATCGGATTAGCTGACGTAGGACTTTTGTTGCCGGAAAGTTTGTCTGTTTGCACAGCGAACATTTGTCTGATGAAAAACGAAAAAGTTTGTCCGATGGAGCGTACACATGGTCGGATTTTCCGCAAAAACAGGTCCGTCGTAGGTTTGTTGTCAAAAAGTCCGATCGTGTGTACGGGCCTTAACAGAAATGTTACAATGTTATCCCTAAAAGGAGTTCCCTGAACTATAGGTGATCAATCTGTGTTAAGGCCTGTATACACGATCGGATTTTCCGACGGGAATTGTGTGATGGCAGGCTGCTGTCGGAAAATCCGACCGTTTGTATACTCCATTGGACATTTGTTGTCGGATTTTCTTCCCCAAAAAAATGTGAGATAGCATGCTTTAAAATTTTCCGCCAACAAATGTGTGCCGTCGGATTATCCGATCGTGTGTACACAAGTTTATCGGACAAAACTCCGAAGTACAAACACGCATGCTCAGAAGCAATGCTAACCATAACACAACATTAGCAGAAGTTGCCCAAAGGGTGACGCTAAAGAGCAGAAAAAACACGTAGTTTTGTGTTTGTTGGCCAACAATTGTGTGCCGTTTGTATGCAATACAAGTTCCTGGCCAACGTCCTTCGGACAAAAGTCCTACGCTTTGTCCGCGGAAAATCCGATCGTGTGTACCAGGCTTAGGTTTCCAGAATCATATGCTGTGCAAACATTTAAAGTGAAAGTAAAGTGGAACTAATCCAATCAATTTAACAGATTCAAAAATAAGTTGCATTCATGGAATGCCAGGGATGCTAACTGTCACATATGCTTGTATCCTCAACCAAACTGTCATACCATCCAATGGCTGGTGTCATAACTGATCACATGTGCAGCATCATGGCAGTTGAAGATCAAACAAAGGCCAAGATGGCAGCTTCTTTGGCTAAAAAAAAGATTATGGGGTTTAGTTCCACTTTTAAGGTACATTTTTACCCCCTTAAAGTGGAACTTTACACATAACAACTTGATAAAAAAATATTTTTTTTTTAGCAAGGAACATACCGTATATACTCGAGTATAAGCCGAGTTTTTCAGCACATTTTTTTGTGCTGAAAATGCCCCCCTCGGTATATACTCGAGTCACCTTTATGCGCCTGATCTCCCGGATTTTGGGGACCCGGTACCGGAAAAGTCAAAAGCCGGGCACCCCTTCCATAGATTCCCATGTTAAATGGTAATTTCTCCAGTGACTTTGGGGACCCGGTACCGGCCGGTTATAGGTCCCCTGGACCCCGAACATGGAAAACATTTTGCCCCATTTTTCCTCTACAAGTGTGCAAAGTTTGTTGTCTGGGGGACCTACGGCTGGGGAGCACCGATTTTTCAAATCCGGGCACTCCTTCCATAGACTCCCATGTTAAACGTCAGTCTAGTCATGGGCACAGTGAGGCATGGACACAGTGATGCATCGGCACAGTGAGGCATGGACACCCTAGGCTTATACTCGAGTCAATAAGTTTTCCCAGTTTTTTGTGGTAAAATTAGGTGCCTCGGCTTATATTCGGGTCGGCATGGTGAAATGTCTTCTCAAAAGTTACAGAAATGTTACAATGTCATCTCTAACAGGAGTTCCTTGAACTATAGTTTATCAGTCACTGTTAGACACCAGAATTGTAGCACTTACAATGATAATCTGCATAGTCTTAGAGCCCATTCACACAGGGCGGCACGACTTGTCCCGCGACTGTGCTGGGCGTCTTCAAGACGACTTCAATGGTGACTTCCAAAATGACTTCTGTATTGAAGAAGTACAGGAACCTTTTTCTAAGTCGGAGCGACTTCAGTCGCTCCGATTAGAAAGGTTCCATTGTACAGAATGGGACGCGACTTGTCAGGCGGCTGAGACGCCTGACGAGTCGCCCCTATGTGAATGGGGTCTTAGGGACCTATGGCAGAAAAAGCACTGCTTTTAGAGGCTTTTTTTTTTGAACACCAGGGGTGACCCCTCCATTAACCACCTCCCTACTGGGCACTAAAACCCCCTTCCTGCCCAAGCCCTTTTTCAGCTTTCAGCGCAGTCACATTTTGAATGTAAATTGCGCGGTCGTGCGACGTTACTCCCAAACAATATTTGCGTCCTTTTTTTCCCACAAATAGAGCTTTCTTTTGGTGGTATTTAATCACCTCTGCGGTTTTTATTTTTTGCGCTATAAACAAAAGAAGAGCGTCCAGTTTGGAAAAAAAACACAATATTTTTTACTTTTTGCTATAATAAATACCCATTTTTTTTTCAATTAAAATTTTCCTCAGTTTAGGCCGATACATATTCTTCTACATATTTTTGGTATAAAAAAAAATTGCATTAAGCGCGTATTGATTGGTTTGCGCAAAAGTTATAGCGTCTACAAAATAGGGGATAGTTTTATAGCATTTTTAATTTTTTTATTAGTAATGGCGGCGATCTGCGATTTTTATTGTGACTGCGATATTGTGGCGGACACATCGGACACTTTTGACACATTTTTGGTACCATTCACATTTATACAGCGATCCCTGCTATAAAAATGCATTGATTACTGTATAAATGTGACTGGCAGGGAAGGGGTTAACCACTAGGGGGCGGGAAGGGGTTAAATATGTTCCCTCAATGTGTTCTAACTGTGGGGGGAGGGGACTGACTGGGGGAGGTGACCGATGGTTGTCCCTATGTACAAGGGACACACCATCAGCCTCCTCTCCCTCACAGGACATGGATCTGTGTGTTTACACACACAGATCCACTTTCCTGCTTGGTTCCCGGGCAATCGCGGGTGCCCGGCGGCAATCGCGGCCGCCGGGCACGCGCACCGGGTCCTTGGTAACGCGGCGGGCACGCGCACGCGCCGCCGGCGGCGCGCACGCGCGCGCGATCCCCCTCCTTCTGAAGGACGTTCAGGAACGTCCACTCAGAAGGAGAGAGCACCCACCCGGCCGTATATGTACAGTGGCCGGGTGGGAAGTAGTTAAGGGCACCGTCCCCTCCCCCTATCCATGTGTCTGGCCCCTTTCAGGATGCCCCCAGGCACATGATTCCAATGCGGAGTGGGTGTTTTTTTGAAACACCGATTACAGCCAGAGGCTCTAATAGGCTTAAAAATAGGGTGGGCTCGGGACGCAGAGAATACGCTCGGAGCCCACTCAGATGTGTAAGAACAGCGAATGAATATTCACTATTCTTACACTGAATCTCCTCTCTGCCAATCAGAAAGGGGGTCTGAGACCCGTTTCCCAATTGCCCGAAAGGAGAAGCGTTCCGATTGGCCACCGAGGAGGAGATGGAAGCCGTCGAGCAGGGTAAGGAGAAGCTGCTCATGATGCCCGCTGTCGTGATGCCTGATGTCATGATGTCCGCTGCCGTGATGCCCGCCATGGATGGGGTAAGTGCACTGACCAACCAACTCGACCGGGGGGGGGGGGGGGCACTGTTTGTCCCCCCCCACCGAAAAAATTGACACAGGAGGTCACTTATATGGCACAGGCACCATTCACATAATGACTTGTATTTTTGTCAATTAATGTAAGGCATTTTCTGATTGTGGGTGATCATGATATCACCACCCACCTCTCCAACTCACCCAATCAGAGAAAACTTTGCATTCATTGAGAAAATGCAAGGAATTTTGTGAATGGCATCCAAGTGAGTGACTGCCTGTGTTCAGGAAGTACCAGGCAGCCACTACTTAAGCCCCATACACACGATCTGACTTTTTGACAACAAACTTCAAAATGAGCAGGTTTTCCAAAAAATCCGACCGTGTGTAAGCTCCATCGGACAAACTTTTTCGGTTTTCTCGGACAAAAGTTCGCTCTGCAAATGGAAAAAATTTTCAGCAACAAAAGTCAGACGGTGCAAAGCCCTTTCGTGTGTACAGAAACCCATCAGACTTTTGTCCGAAGTACAAACACGCATGCCCAGAACCAATGTTAAAATCAACAAACAATAACAGAAGTTGACCAAAGGGTGGCGGTAAAGAGTAGAAAAACCATGTGATGTTGGAAAAGTTTTAGGAAAGTTTGCAGAAAAGTCCTGCCGTGTGTATGCTATGGGTGTTCCCAGCCAACTCCCTTCGGACAAAAATCCACGGAAAAGTTTGTTTGAAGTCCGACTGTGTGTACGAGGCTTTACTGGAAGCTAGCGACAGTCACTTTAATAGCAGTGCTTACTACAGTGATTTCCAGTTTCCAAGGGGGATCCCACAGGTATTGGGCATGCATACTTACATTTATCCACGCAGGATCAATATGGCTATGCAAACAAAAAAGCCATACCTGGAATTAAGCTTTAAATGGACTGATATAGATGGGCTTTACATAAGTGACTAACACTGGTTCAAATTTTTTGAGCAGTTACAGAACAGTTTTTTCCCTTGCGGTATTAGGCCTCATGCCCACGGACGTTTTTACAGCCGCGTTTTTGAGCGTTTTTTACAGCTTAAAAACGCCTGTCCATGTTAGTCTATAGCTTCATGCCCACCTAGACGTTTTTGAGCTGCAAATAGCATAGACGTTTTTAAGCTGTAAATAAAACCCAGGACCAGTGCGTTCCTTAGCGTCGGCGTTAGGCATAAAAAAACGCGAAGTGTCAAAAAACGCAGCGATTGCGTTTTTGAGCTCCGACGTTTATTTTTTATTTATTTTTTTCGAAAATAAAATAAAAAATTATACAATAACATGGACAGGCGTTTTTAAGCTGTAAAAAATGCGGCTGTAAAAACGTCCGTGGGCATGAGGCCTTAGGGTTTTAGCATGCTAAAACTGGTACAGGCTGGTGGTTGTGTGGCAGTGGTAAAGGCAGGGCTCAAAATTTCAAGTCCTGAGCTACTAGCCAGGCCTTAAGTGTTACTCGCCACCAGTTGCCCCACCCAATCCCTACTATGCACCGCCCGCCCCTAATTCCGCCTCTAAACACGCCCTCATAAATTATCTCATGAAATGACACTTAAATGTTCTATGCAGATTTAAGTTACAAAAATAAATATTAACAACTTTATCAGTGCAGCCTCACCTGTGCCCACCATTGCAGCATCAGCTCACCTGTGCTCACCATTGCAGCCTCAGCTCATCTGTGCCCACCATTGCAGCCTCACCAGTGCCCACCATTGCAGCCTCAGCTCACCTGTGCCCACCATTGCAGCCTCAGCTCACCTGTGCCCACCATTGCAGCCTCACCTGTGCCCAACATTGCAGCCTCAGCTCACCTGTGCCCACCATTGCAGCCTCACCAGTGTCCACCATTGTAGCCTCAGCTCACCTATGCCCACCATTGCAGCCTCAGCTCACCTGTGCCCACCATTGCAGCCTCACCAGTGTCCACCATTGCAGCCTCAGCTCACCTGTGCCCACCATTGCAGCCTCACCAGTGTCCACCATTGCAGCCTCAGCTCACCTGTGCCCACCATTGCATCCTTAGCTCACCTTTGCCCACCATTGCAGCCTCAGCTCACCTGTGCCCACCATTGTAGCCTCAGCTCACCTGTGCCAACCTTGCAACCTCAGCTCACCTGTGCCCACCATTGCAGCCTCAGCTCACCTTGCCCACCATTGCAGCCTCAGCTCACTGTGCCAATATTGCAGCCTCAGCTCACTGTGCCCCCATTGCAGTCTCAGCTCACTGTGCCCCCATTGCAGTCTCAGCTCACTGTGCCCGCATTGCAGTCTCAGCTCACTGTGCCCGCATTGCAGTCTCAGCTCACTGTGCCCCTATTGCAGTCTCAGCTCACTGTGCCCACCATTGCAGCCTCAGCTCACTGTGCCCGCCATTGCAGCCTCAGCTCACTGTGCCCGCCATTGCAACCTCAGCTCACTGTGCCCGCCATTACAGCCTCAGCTCACTGTGCCCGCCATTGAAGCCTCAGCTCACCTGTGCCACCATTGCAGCCTCAGCTCACCTGTGCCACCATTGCAGCTTCAGCTCACTGTGCCAATATTGCAGCCTCAGCTCACTGTGCCCGCCATTGCAGTCTCAGCTCACTGTGCAGAGGATCATCACGGGGAAGAGGAGATCCACAGGATCACAGAGTGGATAGCCCGCTGTTACAGTTTACATTACAATTGCCTCCGCTCGTAATTACACACAGCCCCGCCTCCCGACCCCGCGCCTGTGATAGAACATGTCCCAGAATTGGACTGGCGTTCTGTCTATCACATGCGCGGGGTCGGGAGGCGGGGCTGTGTGTAATCACGAGCGGAGGCAATTGTAATGTAAACTGTAACAGCGGGCTATCGCTCTGTGATCCTGCGGCTCTCCTCTTCCTCTATGCTCTCGATGGAAAGAACAGCTCCCGTTCAACCCCACATGCCGGCGGTATTCCCCCCCCCCCACTCCCAGGCAGCCCAGCTCCTCACCAGAAACAATTTTCCACTCGCAAAATGCGAGTAGGCGAGTGGAGAATTTGAGTGCTGGTAAAGGGATGGTGCCTTGCATTGTTACAACACAAAACACTGTATAAGCCGGTTCACACAGGGGCGACTCGTCAGGCGACTCAGCCGCCGGACAAGTCGCGCTCCGCTCTCTTCAATGGAACCGTTCTAAACGCCAGTCGCTCCGACTTAGAAAAAGGTTCTTGTACGACTTTGGGGGCGACTCGGGGCGACTTGCATTGACTTCAATACAGAAGTCATTTTGCAAGTCGCCTCTGAAGTAGTCTTCAGATCGCCTTGCCGAGTCGCCCCCAAAGTCGTGCCGCCTGTGTGTGAACCGGCTCTTAACCTTTCTTATCTTAATTGAATTGTCACAATATTACATTTCGTTCATTTTCATGCCCCGCAGCTGGGCTGCAGTGCAATAACCAGAAAGGACATGAGGTGGCGGTGCATTGTAACATTGTAAAAAAAAGGAATTTTTACAGAACACGCTGCCACTCACCTCAAGGCAGTGATGTGGGGTGAACAGGCGGCTTCATGCACAGATGTCTATTGAAGTCAGACCCAAAATCGGCAAAAGTAGTGCAGGAAATACTTTTGTAAATTAGTGCAGCGCCGCAAAGTCGGTGTTACACCGATTTGAACTGTGCTATTGCCGGCAATAGGCTGCGACTTCTCATGCGATTTGAACTGTCAAAATCGCATGACAAATCGGTTCAGTGTGAACAAGGGCTGAAGGAAGTTTAGATAGCTTACTTACTGGCAGGATCAACAGGTTATAAAACTTTTGGGGAGATTGACTAAGCCCAGGTTTACACAGGCTTAAAACTGGTGCACACAGATTCCGGAGCAGCTGTGCATAGTAACCAATCAGCTTCTAGGTTTTAGCCCTCGTTCACACTGAACAAGGCTTTGAAATAATTTTCGACTTCGGGGGTGACTTGAAAGACATCTGTGCAGGTTCATGCAAAGATATCTATTGAAATCGCCACCGAAGTCACCAAAGGTAGTGCAGGAACTACTTTTGGAAATCAGTGTGGCGTTGCACCGATTGGGATGCTCCTATTGCCGACAATAGGCTCCGATTTGACCTGTCAAATCGCGCCAATGTGAACAGAGGCAGAGCCCTGGTTCACATTGGTACGATGTGACATGCGATTTGACATGTCAAATTGCATGTGATTTCGGCAGCAATGGCACCGTCCTAATTTGTGGCGCCGCACCGATTTCAAAAAGTAGTTTCTGTACTACTTTTTGGGATTTCAGGCTGCGATTTACATTGATATCTGTCAGGTGTCTCTGAAATTGTGGCCGAAATCTGGACTGACATGCGGGAGCGAAATCAGCTCAGTGTAAACGAAGGCTTATTGTCAAAGCTTAATTGAACAAGCTGGATTTAGATGCTGATTGGCTGGCACAGCTGTACCCAATTCTGTTTGCAGCAGTTTTAGTAAATCCCCCCTATGTAACATCAGGGACTCCAATAAATACAAACTACTGTGTTAAAGCTGCTAACTGATTGAATCATATATGTATTTTTTATTTTTTTTTTGCCATAATTCCACTTTCACTGAGCAGCACTCCAAGAGATTGCCATGTAAATTTTGCTTTATATCATTTATAGCACACACATTTAAGGTTTCATGTACACTGGGCATAAAAAACATTGCTTTTACAGGCATTTATTTTTTCCAGCCTCTAAATGCACCTCTATGTTAGCCTATGTCAGTGTTTCAAGGCGCCCCAACAGGTCATGTTTTCAGGATTTCCCTCAGATGAAACAGCTGTGGGAATTACTAAAGCAGTTAAACTGATCAAATAACCTGTGCAAAACAATGGAGAGCCTGAAAACATGACCTGTTGGGGCGCCTTGAGGACTGGAGTTGAGAAACACTGGCCTATGTGGCCATGCACACATAGGCATTCACAGGTAGGGTTGCTACCTCATCCCTTTTAACACATATGAATTACACAGGTTCTGAGGATAATTTAAAGCAGATAAGGCACCAAGTGAGTTTAATTACCACCTTAATCAGCCACAGAACCTGTGTTATTCATATGTGTTCTGTTTTAAAGGGATGAGGTGGCAACCCTATTCACAGGTGTATTATAAGAGGAGCATTTAGAGGCTGAAAGAAAAAAAAAACATTATTTGCCCACTCAGGAAACGAGCTTTTGGACAAAAAAAAAAAGTTTGTCGAGCCTAAACGCATTTAAACATGTCTAAATGCGCCTAAATTCTAGGCATGTTTATCGCTTGAGTGTTCTTTCATTCCAATGACCAGCATAGATTATTATTCTGGTCAATGGAAGGAATGAAAACCCCAATTTTTGACGCACATAAGGCCCCTTTCACACTGGGTCGTTTTGCAGGCGCTATTGCGCTAAAAATAGCGCCGGCAAACCGTCCTGAAACAGCCGCTGCTGTGTCTTCAGTGTGAAAGCTGGAGCGGTGCGCTAGCAAGATGGTAAAAACAGTCCAGCTAGCCGCATCTTTGGAGCGATGTGTATACCGCTCCTCCACCGCTCCTGCCCATTGAAATCAATGGGGCACCGCCGCTATACCGCCGGCAAAACGCCTCTGCAGAGGCGCTTTGCGGTGGTTTTTAACCCTTTCTCGACCGCTAGCGGGGGTAAAACTGCCCCGCTAGTGGCCGAATAGCGCTGCAAATCCGACGGTAAAGCGCCACTAAAAATAGCGGCGCTTTACCGCCGACGCACCTCCTGCCCCAGTGTGAAGAGAGCCTAACACGTTTGAGAAACAGTTTTTCCTGCTAGGAACAAAGTCATTTAGAGGAGCTGGTCAAACGCCCAGTGTGCATGAGGCCTAAAAGTTCACCTTGCAAAGGGTTAAATTCGCAATGAAGTAAGCCAGTCAGATCCCTGTATTCATTTCAGCCATACAATATGGCAAATAGAAGTTAAATGTTGAATGAGTGCTATAATTTCAATCTAATGTTTTCACCGATATGCATATTATTTTATAATTGGTGAAATTTGTTAAAATCTTGTGATAATAGCTCAAAATTATTGTCATATTTTTTTCAATCATTAGCATTGTTTTTAATAAGCATCTGATACAGATATAGGATTCGTACTATACATAAATTGGGAAATGGAAGTCTCTATTAGCAACAGTAAGATTGAAAGGTCATTTATAATAAATAAACGAGCAGTTCGAATAAACTACACTTAAATAAGTTGCAGGAACCTTTAACCATCCTCCAGAGCTTAACTGGTAAAGTTAGAGAATTGGAATGTAGATGTTCCCTTATTATTATTGTAACTTTTGTATTAATTACTTCACGAGTTTCTTGTACATAGAATACATGTGCTGCGGGGACATACAGTCATAAAACTAGAACTGACTGCTGGACTTGCTGCTTAGTTGGTGAACATTTAATACCGTTTCCACTTGTCAGTGTCACTCATCTGTTCACTCTGACCAACTTATTTTTGTCAGTTTGTTTAATGTAGACCAGGAGATGTTTTTACTTTGAAAATCTATTTGGAAGGTTCTGGATATTTTTAAGTTGCTCTTTGAATCTCTTTTCTAAAAGATAGGTGTGTCTTATTGTGTCAGTCGGGGTTGTGATTGTGGCATCACATGAAAAGCTTTTACAGCTCATTAACCATAAATAGGCACCAAAATGATTCCTCTGATTATGTTGTGCAGGCGATATTCAATATGCTCTACGAAATTGACAGTTATGTACACCTGTGTGTCCTTGGTGCACATATTTTTATGCATATGTGTAAGGACATAGCGGTGAGTCTTTTCAATTTGTATTTATTTCTTTTTTTATTACATTTTATTACTATTTTATTACTTTTTTAAGTTTGCTTTTATTTATTTTTTACTTCATTGTATTACTACTTATTACTAAGGGGCTGATAGTATTGTTCAGTGAAAGATCCTCTAAATGGAGACATTAAAAGGAAGTAAACCCTGATGGGTTTTACTTCCTCTTTATTTCCCTGCAAAGGTAAAGCATCGCATAGTAGCCCGTTATGTGTCACTTACCTGAAACCGAAGCCCGCGATGTCACCACTGACCCCTGTACAGGAAGCGTCCATTCTTCACCCCTCTTCCTTCCGAGGCCGCGGACTCCGGCTCTGTGACTGGCCGGAGTCGTGTGATGTCACTCCCAAGCATGCTCGCGGGAGCCTCCAGTCACGGCATGACCCTACTAGAAACGGCACAGTGTACCCTTTCTAAAGTGCACATGCGCCGAATACATCGGCGCATGCACAGAAGACATTGGCGTTCAGGGACGTTGTAAATATCTCCTAAACTGTGTAGGTTTAGGAGATATTTCCAGCACCTACAGGTAGTAGGGTGACCACGTGTCCCGGATTGCCTGGGACAGTCCCGCATTTTGCAGGTCTGTCCCGGGCACATTCATTCCAGGACAATACAGTGTCCCGGAATGAAACTGACACAGACACCCCTCGGGCCAATCTGATGCCCCCAAAAAAGGATGCCACATCACCGCTTTACTCACTGACAGTACTTGTCCTGGCCGGGAATGCCTGGAGGAGCACGATCCCACCCCCTGCTTGTGATTAATCTAGGCTTACCTGTAGGTGAAAGTGGTTGTACAGGGTGTACAACCACTTTAGGGGGTTCATTTACTAAAACTGGAGAGTGCAAAATCTGCATAGAAACCAATAAGCTTCCAGCTTTTTTGGACAACGCTAAATTGAACAAGCTGAAGTTGGAAGCTGATTGGCTACCATGCACAGTTGCACCAGATTTTGCACTCTCCAGTTTTAGTAAATCAACCCCTAGGAGTCTCCCCTTTCCCGACTCAGCTGATCAAAGACAGAGAGTCCCCAATCATGTTCTACACCTGGCTTGCTGTCATCTGATAGCTGTGAACCCAGAAGTGCTCAGGGCAGATCACCTCCAGGTTCTCTTTCCAGAGTAGAGATTGGGTATGTGATCTCTCCCTCATACACACAGCTCATCATCCTGATGGTAGTAGTTTTAATTGTCCTGGCAAGGAGGAGCAGCAAAGTCCGAGAACCACGCATGCGGGTTGGTTGGGGGTACCACCACTTCCCCCGCCTATAGAAATGATCAGGTGGCTGTACAGTCAACCTGATCACTTCTACACTAGAGCCTTAAAGGGTAACTCCACCTTTGTGGGGACAAAATAGCAAATAAAGAAAAAAGAATATATTGCTATTGCAACACGAGTCATATTGTATTTGAATGTTATTAAAAATTACCTTTCCTTTTCAGTCTGCAACCGCTGTAATTTTCTGAAAATGCAATGCAATATGGCTACCTGGAGGTGTTCTGTACACAGAATGTATACAGAACGCCCCCAGAAACATAATTTTCTGCTTGTGTGATTTTTGAGGCATCCCCTGCAACAAATATGTCATTTTTGGTGAGATACTCCAGATAGGAACACGTCTAAAGGGATGCAGGCCCAGCAGCTTTCCTCATTAGTGCTCTACAGCTGCACAGCTGATTGATAATTATGAAACCATGCCCATGAGACCCACTAAGCAAAGAGGCACAGAGGAACAAACTGTGATTTCTTCAGAATAGCAAAAGGTAGAAATCGGCTACAAAGTTTGTTATAATCCTTGCAATGTACATAGATCACACGGGGGGGAATGTTTTTTTCCCCATCAAAAGTGGAGTTACGCTTTATTCTAAAACAAGCTTGTTTCAATGCCATGAAGTGTGGAAAACAGCATTTCCAGTTGCTTTGGGTCAATCTAAAGCAGATAGGGATTTGGAATTCTGACACTTTTTTTGAGCATTCTTGTTTTGGGTCTGTATTTCTCTTCTGATGGGTACAGTGCCTTAAAAAAGTATTCATACCCCTTGACATTTTCCACATTTTGTCATGTTACACCCAAAAACGTAAATGTATTTTATTGGGAGTTTATGTGATAGACCAACACAAGGTGGCACATAATTGTGAAGTGGAAGGAAAATGATAAATGGTTTTCAATTTTTTTTTACAAATAAATATCTGAAAAGTGTGGCGTGCATTTGTATTCCGCCCCCTTTACTCTGATACCCCTAACTAAAGTTCAGAAGTCAATATTTTGTAGAACCACCTTTTGCTACAATTACAGCTGCAAATCTTTTTGGGGATGTCTCTACCAGCTTTGCACATCTAGAAAGTGACATTTTTGCCCATTCTTCTTTGCAAAAAGCTTAAGCTCTGTCAGATTGGATGGAGGGCATCTGTGAATAGCAATTTTCAAGTCTTGCCACAGTATCTCAATAGGATTTGGGTCTGGACTTTGACCGGGCCATTCTAACACATGAACATGCTTTGATCTAAACCAGGGATCCTCAAACTTTTTAAACAGGGGGCCAGTTCACGGTCCCTCAGACTGTTGGGGGGCCGGACTAGTTTGAAAAAAATATACAAAAATCCCCCCCCCCATCACAGACTCCTCTCCCATCACAGACTCCTCTCCCATCACAGACCCCTCTCCCATCACAGACCCCTCTCCCATCCCAGACCCCTCTCCCATCACAGACTCCTCTCCCATCACAGACTCCTCTCCCATCATCTCCCATCACAGACCCCTCTCCCATCACAGTCCCCTCTCCCATCACAGACTCCTCTCCCATCACAGACCCCTCTCTCATCACAGACCCCTCTCTCATCACAGACCCCTCTCTCATCACAGACCCCTCTCCCATCACAGACTCCTCTCCCATCACAGACTCCTCTCCCATCACAGTCTCCTCTCCCATCGCAGACCCCTCTCCCATCGCAGACCCCTCTCCCATCGCAGACCCCTCTCCCATCACAGACCCCTCTCCCATCACAGACCCCTCTCTCATCACAGACCCCTCTCTCATCACAGACCCCTCTCCCATCACAGACTCCTCTCCCATCACAGACTCCTCTCCCATCACAGTCTCCTCTCCCATCACAGACCCCTCTCCCATCACAGACTCCTCTCCCATCACAGACCCCTCTCCCATCACAGACCCCTCTCCCATCACAGACCCCTCTCCCATGACAGACTCCTCCCCATCACAGACTCCTCCCCATCACAGACTCCTCTCCCATCACAGATCCCTCTCCCATCACAGATCCCTCTCCCATCACAGATCCCTCTCCATGACAGACTCTTCCCATCACAGATCCCTCCATCAGACTCCTCTCCATCACAGAGCCCCCTAATCACAAAGTTCCCCATCACAGATCCCTCCCACCACAGACTCCTCCATTACAGATCCCTCAATCATAAAGCCCCATCACAGATCCCCCCCAATCACAGAGCCCCCATCACAGATCCCTCCAGCGATATTACAGTGTCCCTACCATTAAATCACAGCACTTCCCCTTCACAGCACTCCCCCCTCCCCTACCTTATTCATACAATACGCGAAGCACGGCAGGTCCGGACAAAGCGCGGGGCTTTTCAAGTTAAAGGCAGATGATTGATTGCTGGGACCGCCCCGCTGCCTAGTAACCAATTACCCGCTTCTTAACTTGAAAAGTCCCGTCCTTTGTCTGGACCTGCCGTGCTTCGCGTCTTGTGTGAATAAGGTATGGGAGGGGGGAGTGCTGCGGAGGGGAAGTGCTGCGATCCTATTAAAGGGGCAGTACGTGCCGCGGGTCGGCTAAATCACCTTGGCGGCCGTAGTTTGAGGACCCCTGATCTAAACCATTCCATTGTAGCTCTGGCTGTATGTTTAGGGTCGTTGTACTGCTGGAAGGTGAACCTCTGCCCCAGTCTCAAGTCTTTTGCAGACTCTAACAGGTTTTCTTCTAAGATTGCCCTATGTCTGGCTCCATCCATCTTCAAATCAACTCTGACCAGCTTCCCTGGCCCTGCTGAAGAAAAGCATCCCCACAACATGATGCTGCCATCACCATGTTTTATGGTGGGGATGGTGTGTTCAGGGTGATGTGCAGTGTTAGTTTTCCACCACACATAGTGTTTTGCTCTTAGGCCAAAAAGTAAAATTTTGGTCTCATCCGACCAGAGCACCTTCTTCCCCACACGCCAGGGTGCTAGGTGTAGTCCTGGACTCTCTTTTTGGCCCCACATTCAATCACTTTCCAAAGCTTGCCGTCTCAACCTCCACAACATATTCAGATTACGCCCCTTCCTAACCAATGACACCACAAAACTCCTAATCCACTCCCTGGTTATCTCTCCCCTTGACTACTGCAACTCCCTCCTCATTGTCCCCTATTCAGTCCATAATGAATGCTGCTGCCAGACTCATCCATCTTACAAACCGCTCAGTGTCTACTACTCCTCGCTGCCAATCCCTCCATTGGCTGCCACTCACCCAGCTAATTGAATTCAAAATACTAACAACAACTTACAAAGCCATCCACAACCTGGCCTCCAACTACATCACTAGCCTAGTTTCAAAATACCAACCAAATCGTTTTTTTTTCCGTTCCTCCCAAGACCTCCTGCTCTCTAGTTCCCATGTCACCTCCAGGACTTCTTCCGAGCCTCTTCCATCCTTTGGCATTCCCTACCCCAATCTCTCCAACTATCTCCAACTCTATCAACTTTTAGGCAATCCCTGAAAACTTTTCGCCTATCCTGCCTCCACCTAACTGTACTTTTATTTTCTCCACCAGCTCATCCCCCACAGTTATTACCTTCTGTATCACTTGACCCTCCCTTCTAGATTCCAAGCTCTAACGAGCAGTGCCCTCTGATTCCTCCTGTATTGAATTGTATTGAAATTGTACTGTCTGCCCTCAAGCTGTAAAGCGCTGCTCAAACTGTGGGCGCTATATAAATCCTGTATTATAATAATAATAATACTGGCACATTGATTTAGTTGTTGGTTTAATTTTTGTATTGCTATGGGGTATTTGTAAATTAACCTCATAATAACTTTATTGACAGCCAAGTAACATTAGTGTAAAAGAGAATGCTTATACATTGCTCATTTATACTGAACTGAACAGAATTTTCAATAAGCCACGATGACTTCGACCATGAGTCAGGTTTTTTCTTCCACAGTTATTGTAGTAAATTTGCTTCTATCATCAATTGCATGTTACAAGATGTAGCTAAATGGTCTACTTTCCTCTTTCAATGTATGTTAAAGCCTGTTTTCTGCATAAGAGATGCAGCCCTTTTGGTATGTGTGGTAAAGTGCACTTAGACAACTATCAGAGTGCTACTTCAGAATGGTCACACCTAAATCCTTAGGTATTCAGTAGCCCTTACTTGTAACATATGTTGAGGCAATTGATGTGTGCTCAGCTATCTGTTTAATGTGCAGTAGAGTATAGTTGACACATCTACTCTAGTATACAATAAGCCGGTAGGAAAAGCATTGTTATTTGAAGCACAACAGTTACTAGCTTGTAAGTATAATGCTATTTGCCACCTGTTGTTTTCCCTTCTGGCTTATGTAACACAGTAGATAGTGATTGTAAAAAGAAAGGGAAAATGTACAAAAAAAAAGTATAAAATACATTTTTGTTTCTTGTTTTAGTACCGTAAATCTTCCTTAATTCTAAATTATTATTATTTTTTAAAACTATCATAAATTGCCTACTTTGTTTATAATGTAGGATTATTCATTCAGTAACTCAATAAGATCTATTCAGTAAGGCCATGCAAACAGCAGCAATCATGTGCAAAGTACAATACCCTTTGAAAGTGCAATCACATTTCACTTTATTATGTCAGAGTGGTATGCTGTTGTACTAAACTATGCGTAATTCTATACTTTACAGTTTTGTCTGTCTCTTTTATAAGAGAAAACAATGTAGCCCATAGCAGCTAATCAGAATATATACTATATTACCAAAAGTATTGGGACATCTGCCTTTTCACGCACATGAACTTTAATGGCATCCTAGACTTTGTCCGTAGGGTTCAATAATGAGCTGGCCCACCATTTGCAGCTATAACAGCTTAAACCCTTCTGGGAGGGCTGTCCACAAGGTTTAGGAGTGTGTCTATGGGAATATTTGACCATTCTTCCAGAAACGCATTTGTGAGCTCAGGCATTGATGTTGTATGAGAAGGCCTGGCTCACAGTCTCTGCTCTAATTCATCCTAAAGATGTTCTATCAGGTTGAGGTCAGGACTCTGTGCAGGCCATTTAAGTTCCTCCACCCCAAACTCACTCATCCATGTCAGTGCCTGACCTCACAATTGCGCTTCTGGAAGAATGGTCAAACATCCCCATCCACTCCAAACTCGCTAATCCATGTCTTTATAGACCTTGCTTTCTGCACTGGTCCAAATCATTTGGTGGAGGGGGGATTATGGTGTGGGGTTGATCCATCCTTTGCATGTAAGTTTCTCAGGATTGGTACAACTGGCCTCTCCTGTTTATGCTTTATGTCATTATAGGCTAAATCCATTTTTTATATACATTCTTTTTAGATTGCTTGTTGGAAGCATCCGCCCCTGATGAGTTAAATACGAAACGCGTCAGGCTAAAAAGGATGCCAACACACTTCCATACCAGCTTTTTGATCCATCTACAATTTTACCACCATCATGCCTACACAATTGTTACATCTTGTTGTCACTCCACTGCACTATGCCGCTTGAAGGAACCAATGTACACATATGCGCACTCATGGGATTTGCACATCTATCTATCATACTGTTATGTAATTTTAGTTGATGTTAGTTTGTAAACTTTATGTCCATGAATCATATGCACTGTCATATTGCCATGAGTTTCTAAGTCAATGCAAGAATATGTCCTCTATGTCTACGATATGTGTGTAATATCATGTGCAATCCCATCATTCTCATATTGTAATACATTTTACTCCTCATGTTATTAAACATGTGTTTCCTTTATGCTCCCCCACCTTGTCCAGAACCTCATTCAAAGTCCCAAATTCCCCCCTTTTTTTCAACATTGTGAGAACAGTTTGGGGATGGCCCCTTTCTGTTCCAACATGACTGCGCACCAGTGCACAAAGCAAGGTCCATAAAGACATGGATGAGCGAGTTTGGAGTGGAGGAACTTGACTGGCCTGCACAGAATCTTGACTTCAACCCAATAGAACATCTTTGGGATGAATTAGAGTGGAGACTGCGGGCCAGGCCTTCTCATCCACATCAGTGTCTGACCTCACAAATGCGCTTCTGAAAGAATGGTCAAACATTCCCATAGACACACTCCTAAATCTTGTGGACAGCCTTCCCAGAAGAGTTGAAGCTGTGATAGCTGCAAAGGGTGGGCCAACTCAATATTGAATTCTACAGACCAGTGGTCATCAACCCTGTCCTCAGGGCCCACTAACAGGCCAGGTTTGCAAGATAACTGAAATACATCACAGGTGATATAATTTTCTGCTCAGTGATTGCAGTATTCTAGTCTGCATCTCCCCAAGGTAATACATAAAATCTGGCCTGTTAGTGGGCCCTGAGGACAGGGTTGATGACCACTGCTACAGACTTAAGCCTCGTACACACGGTCGGACTTCCATCGGACTTTTACGTGTTTTTTTGTCCGAACGGAGTTGGTTGGGAACACCCATAGCATACACACGCTCTGACTTTTCTGCAAACTTTCTTAAAACTTCTTACAACATTGCGTGTTTTTTCTGCTCTTTTCTGATCTTTACTGACACCCTTTGGTCAACTTCTGCTATTGTTGGTTGATTAACATTAGTTGTTTTGTCCATCGGACTAAAGTCCGATGGTTATCTGTACACACGGTCGGACTTTGCTCCATCGGACTTTTGTTGGGCAAAAGTTTGTCCGTTTGCAGACCCAACTTTTGTCCGATGAAATCCAAAACCAAACGAAAAAAGTTTGTCCGATGGAGCGTACACATGGTCGGATTGTTGGTCCAACTTGCTTAAAACTAAGTTTGTTGGGCAAAAGTCCGACCGTGCGTACGGAGCTTAAGACTAGGATGCCATTAAAGTTTATGTGCGTGTTAAGGCAGGTGTCCCAATACTTTTGGTGATACAGTGTATTTCTCTTTTAATGCATGGAACGGCTGGAAACAGATTGGTTTCCCTCTGTGTCCAGAGCAATAGAAATTCGCACATTGTGTAAATAAAGTGTCTTCTTTCTTTCCATCTATTTCTTTATTTAAATTTCTCTTCTTTAGTCTGCTTTTTTATTTTCACTTCCTCAGAAAGCCTGCTTCATGAAAGAAAGTGTATTGCCCTGTATACACGATCGGAATTTCCGATGGGATAAAATCAGACGGAATTCCGTTCAAGCTGTCTTGCATACACACTGTCAGACCAAAATAGGATTTTTATAACAGCTTACCTGTAAAATCCTTTTCTTGGAGTACATCACGGGACACAGAGCGACATAGTCATTACTAATGGGTTATATAGATACCGTCAGGTGCTGGCACTGGCAACTTCCAAAACCGGAAGTACCCTCCCCTATATAAGCCCCTCCCATCCGGGAGCACCTCAGTTTTGTAGCAAAGCAATAAGTGTCCCCAAAGAGGGGCGGGAGCTCTGTGTCCCGTGATGTACTCCAAGAAAAGGATTTTACAGGTAAGCTGTTATAAAAATCCTATTTTCTTTCTCGTACATCACGGGACACAGAGCGACATAGTCATTACTAATGGGATGTCCTAAAGCAATGCCAAATGAGGGGGGGGGGGATACACCATATATAAGCTGAGCGCTATCAGACATGAGGATCTTTTGCGGCCTGCAACACACTGCGCCCAAAGGCGACATCCTCCTGACTTCTAACGTCCACCTGGTAGAACCTAGTAAACGTGTGAACTGAAGACCATGTTGCGGCCTTACAGATTTGAGCCAGGGAGGCCTGGTGATGCACTGCCCATGAAGTTCCAACTGCTCTCGTGGAGTGCGCTCTAACTTTGAACGGAGGCGGTCTCCTTCTCAAGCCATAAGCTTGCATAATGACCTGTCGAATCCACTTGGCTAAAGTAGATTTTGACGCTGCCTGACCCTTTCTGGGGCCTTCCGGCAGAATAAACAAAGTATCCGTTCTGCGAATCTGAGCAGTGGCTTTTAGATAAGCTTTAACTGCTCTTACTACATCCAAAGAATGCAATAACTTTTCCTCTACCGAAGTAGGTTTGGGGAAAAAAAGAAGGAAGAACCACATCTTGGTTCAAATGAAACCTCGATACCACCTTAGGAAGAAAGGCTGGATGAGGACATAACACTACTCTGTCCTTATGGATAACCAGATATGGCTCCTTACAGGACATAGCTGCTAATTCCGATACTCTTTTAGCCGAACAAATGGCTACTAGAAAAATCAATTTCCTGGTGAGAAGCACCAAGGAAATATGCTGTAATGGTTCAAATGGTTGTTTCTGTAGAACCGACAGAACCAAGTTTAGATCCCATGGACATATGGGAATATTAACCGGAGGACTAATACGCATCACTCCTTGTATAAAGGCTTTGACTAGTGAATGCGAAGCCAAGGGCCTTTGAAAAAATATTGACAAGGCCGAAATCTGACCCTTGATAGTACTCAAGGCAAGGTTCCTATCTACAGCCCACTGTAGGAAGTCCAGAATCCTACCTATTACGTACTTATGTGGATGCCATTTCTTGGCCTCACACCACGCGATGTACGCCTTCCAGATTCTATAGTAGATCTGCCTGGATACCGGCTTCCTGCCACTGATCATGGTAGATACCACAGCATTAGAGAGCCCTCTCTTTTTTAGAATGTGGGCTTCAATAGCCAGGCCGTCAAACCTAGGGCTGGTAAGGAAGGGTGGTATATCGGTCCTTGCGAAAGCAGGTCCGGACGACGTGGGAGAGTCCAAGGACTCCCCACAGACATTTTTACAATCTCCGCGTACCATGCTCTTCGGGGCCACGCTGGAGCCACCAGAATCACTGGTTTCTTTTCTACCCTGATTCTGCGGAGTAATCGAGGTAACAATTGTGGCGGTGGGAATGCATATATCAGCTTGAACTGATCCCAAGGGAACACTAGGGCATCCGAGCCGCAAGCTAGGGGATCCCTTGTCCGAGAGACAAACCTGTCCCCCTTTGCGTTGAATCTGGATGCTAGAAGATCTACATCCGATGTTCCCCACCGCTGACATATTGTCCAGAAAACCTCGGGGTGAAGGGACCCTTCCTCTGGGCCTAATTGCTGGCGACTTAGAAAGTCCGCCTTCCAATTCTCCACTCCTGGAATGAATATCGCAGATATAGCTGGGACATATTTTTCTGCCCATTTCAGGATGTAATTTACTTCCCTCTGGGCTGCACGACTCCTGGTGCCCCCCTGATGATTGAATTCTGACAGGGGACCCTTGGAGTTTGGATGTCCATGCTACTAGGGCATACCGGGCTGCTCGTATCTCTAAGAGATTGATGGGCAGGGCCTTTTCTGCATCCGACCATCTGCCCTGGAGAGACCATTGCTCCAGTACTGCTCCCCAGCCTATAAGGCTGGCATCTGTAGTGACCACCTTCCAAGAAATCGGACTGAAGGATTTCTTTTTTTTTTCCAGATTCTGGGGAACCAACCACCAACGGAGGCTCTTGCGAACGGAAGGGGACAAGGACATTGTAAGTCTAGGGCCTGAACTTTTTTGTTCCAGGCTGACAGTATGGCCCCTTGCAAATTCCTTGAATGGAATTGACCGTAGGGTACTGCTTCGAATGATGCCACCATCTTTCCCAGCAGCCTCATATACAGGCGTATGGACGGCTGTCTTTTTTGTACCCACTAAGTGGATCAAATCTTCCAAAGACAACACCTTTCCTCGAGGCAAGAATATTTTTCTCTGGCCTGAATCCAACCTTAGCCCCAAGTATTCCAGACTTTTGACTGGTTTTTAGGGGTGACTTGTCTCGGTTGATAATCCAACCGTGAGATTCCAGATACTTGATTGTCTTGTGAACGACCACGTCTAGTTTTTTCACTGAGTGGTCTATCAGCAACAAGTCATCTAGATATGCCATTATCATTACATCTTGTGTTCTTAGATTGGCCAATAAAGGGCCAGAATTTTTGTAAACACTCGTGGTGCTGTGGCCGAACCGAAGGGTAAGGCTCTGAACTGAAAATGGCGCCCTTCTACTGCAAAGCGTAGAAATTTTTGGTGGACTGGAAAGATGGGAATGCGCAAATAAGCATCTTTGATGTCGATCGCGGCTAACCAATCCTCCCCTTATAGGGCAGTGGCCACCGATCGGATTGACTCCATTGGAAAGTCCTGATATACAGGAATTTGTATAGCCCTTTTAGAATTAATATGGGCCTCCCGTCCGCGTTTGCTTCGGGACTGTAAAGAGGTTTGAGTAAAACCCGAACCCTCATTCTTCCAGGGGAACCTCCATAATTACTCCTTGGAGCAATAGTTGTTCTAGTGCCAACAGGAGGGACTCTCTCTTCCGGGGATCCCTTGGCACGTTTGACCTCAAAAATGGGAAGGAGGAGAGTCTTTTAACTCCAAACTGTATCCCAAACATACTGCGGAGAGCACCTATCTGTCTTGATCGTGTCCCGCCAGGTCTCTTGCGAACAACTGGAGTCCTCCCCCCCACCCGACTGAGTGGGGGATCAATGAATTTAACTTTGGGGGAGGTTTTGTACCTCCCCTGACCCAGGGTTTCTCATTACCCTGCTATTGTCCCTGTTTTTTACCCCCGGGAATTGACCGAGGAGGCCGTCGGAACTGTTACACAGCCGATGCCCCAGGGACTGGAGAAGCAGGCCTCTTAAAGAGGGACCTCTAACTCTGTTTTTAACCGGCAAGAGCGTATTTTTACCGCTGGAAATTTTCTGGATATATTTGTCCAGGTTTTCCCTGAATAAGCGTTCACCATGAAATGGGACGCTAACCAGCCATTCTTTACAGGGAGCTTCAGCAGACCAGTTTTTGAGCCATAGGAGCCTACGCATATGTACTATAGACAGCGTAAGGCGGGAGGCCTGATGGACTGAATCCTTTATGGCGTCAACCGCAAAGCCTAAGGCTCTAGGTAGATCAGCTAGGGCAAAGCCTGCTGATCTGTCAAGTCCCTCAAGACCTGTTTCAACTGATCCTTCACTGCTTAGCAGACCCCAATAGCTGCTACTGCTGGTTGTGTCACCAAGCTTGCTGTAGAAAGAAGCAGATTTGCATAAGGACTCCAATCTTTTATCTATTGGGTTCTTGAACATTTGGACATTATCCACTGGACATGTCAGTGATTTATACATACAAGAGATGGCTGCGTCCACTGTAGGGACCTTCCATTTTTTTTTTTTTTATGAACTTATCCTCCATGGGATAGACCACCGGAAATCTCTTGGGGGAATAAATATTTTCTCAGGACGTTCCCAATCCTGGTAAATGAGCCCTTTCAGTAAAGGGTGAAGTGGAAAAGAACAGACAGTCTGGGGGCTTCTAGCGACCCCAACGAGGATACAGTAGTGGTTGATGGTTCCGCAAGGTGCATTTTTAAATGCTGATCGGACCATGTTAGTCAGAGACTGAACCCATAATCTTTCAGCTTGAGATGCTGAGAAAAGGTTCCCCCACTGTTGATTCCTCTATAACAGAATCAACCTCATCCTGATCCCCTTCAGGCAGGTCGATCCCTGTATGGGACTGTTGCTCTGCTAACAGGCACTCTGAAGGAGGAGACGGAGATCGGGCGTGCTTTCCCTGACAGGGAGGCAGCGATAAATGTTGACAATCTCTCTCTAATCCTCCCAGAGCTGAGGAAAAAACCTCCTCTGTTACATACACAGGAGCAGGTGAACTGAGGACAGCCACAGTACCAAGTACCCCTGCGGGGTCTCTACGGTCACTTACCTCTGAACTTCAGGGGAGACTGGTGCAGCAAAAGTATGCCCAAGATCCTCCGAGCCCGATGAGACCCCTTTCGCTTCCTGGAAGATTCAGTTCCGGAGCTTCTGGACGGCATATTCCTAAGCCTAAAGCTGAGGTATTCCAGCCGTAATACACCACTTTTACTGAGAATAGTCTAGCACAATTGCTGCTATATCACAGTTGGTGTCTACTAATGTGCCTTTCTAGGGGATGCCTGTATCAACCGCTTGCTGTATGCCCTTTTTTAAATGTTGCCAGCTCTGTCTCTGTACTTCATAGCCAGCTCACCACACAAAAACTGTGGTTTTTACATGCTGGGACGCCCGCACATGCGCAGAAGCGCTGCGGCGCACACAGAGCGTCATCCCCCAGGCTCCGCCCCCTTTCCTGGCTCACCTCTATATATAGAGGCGCGTGCACGCGCACGCGCGTGGCCACGTGCGCCTTCGGCGCTAATTTTGAAAAATGGAGACTAGGGACAAGAGCCAGGGCCCCTCTTTGCCGCAGGCCGGGGGATGGACGAGCATTGCAACATGGCAGAGGAAGCAGTTTCCCATAAGAGAACTCACCATCTGCCTGGACTTGCTCTGCTGAGAAGAAACTAGTCCACATGACAAGAAAACATTCCACAGCGGCCTCTAGTGGACAAACACAGGTACCGCAGTCTAATATCTTAAATATATATAAAAAATTTTTTTTTTTTTTTTTTTTTTTTTGACCACCATTAAAAATTATTACATTTTTTTAGTAGTTACAGGCATGCACAGAATTTTGCGGGAATACCATTAGGTAACAGACAGAAAGACAAATTAGGCTTGGGGGTCCCCCAATAGAACCAAGTTCCTGGGGGCCCCCACTTACCTGTTCCCCGCCGCAGGACTTTGTTTGGTCCACAAAAGCCCAAACTTCACCTATCACGGCAGGCATTGTAATCAAACCTTCAGGGACCGGGTTCCCAAGGATTCCACTCCCCTGGACCTGTATAGCACCCTGCACAGAAAACATCTTGGTCGTGGGTATGACCAGAGCTCTGGATCCCAGGGTCCAGCTCTCCTAAGAGAAGCATTACAGGCAAAACCTTGCTCTTCTCTGCAAGGCCCGGGTACCGACCGTTTAGCTATGAAGCTTTTTTGGTCGGATCCGGAATAGCTTACTGAGGCCCAAAAGAACCTGTACGCAAGCTCAGTGAAAAACACATGTTTCTTCTTGGCCAACACCTTAGACACTGGCAAAAAACTGAGGTGCTCCCGGATGGGAGGGGCTTATATAGGGGAGGGTACTTCCGGTTTTGGAAGTTGCCAGTGCCAGCACCTGACGGTATCTATATAACCCATTAGTAATGACTATGTCGCTCTGTGTCCCGTGATGTACGAGAAAGAAATTCCAACCGTCCAAAACGCAGTGACGTAAAACATTATGACGAGCCGAGAAAAATGAAGTTCAATGCTTCCGAGTAAGCGTCGACTTGAATCTGAGCATGCGTGTTTTTTTCTCCGTCGGAGTTCCACACACACGATCGGAAAAAAATAAAACATGTTCTATTTCTAAACTCAGACGGAAAAAAGTCAGATGTGGCCCACACACGATCGGAATATCTGATGAAAAAATTCCGTCTGACTTTTTTCATTGGAAATTCCGATCGTGTGTACAAGGCATATGAGTACAAGAACTATTATCTAAGAGGCTTCAAGGCTATACAGCACTGCTTTTGAAACATTAGGTAACCAAAAAGAGTATCTTGTTTACCCAGCCATGTGTTGACTTTCCCTTTAACAAATTGTATTTTCTGCTGACTAAAAGAGTACTCCCCTGCACCTAGAACCACTAACTGAAACAAAATAGCTGTCATTAAGTAATTGAATTTCTGACCTGGATTCAATTTCCTGAAATTCTACTCTCTATCACCTTTAAAGTTGCTGTTCAGACGCCTCTGCCCTTTTTACAGCTTCAGTTGAATAATTTATCTTAGCAGATTCCCTCAAAGAATGTAGTATATGAACCAGGTAAAGGCTTTTCACGTTTTAATTCAAAGAAAGCGGCTAATACACCCATTTAAATTTATTGCGTTACAAATCTGATTGTCAAGAAATAGCCCATCTGAACTGGATGGAGGAACCTGAAGACGTAGGTAATCGTCCAGTGCTCGACAGAAGTAAAATTCTCATCACTGCCTCTTAATTTTCCATGCTCCAATAATCTCGACACTAGTAAACTAGCACATACATCTTACAGATTAAAATTATTCGACAACATGTTTCACAGGAGTCAAACACCTATATTAAGTGGTGGAAACTTGGGACGATGCCATGAGTAAACTTGTCAAAGAAATAGATAGCACTGGCAAGAATACACCGCCGCGCACATAAATCTCCCTGGCATGATGGTTCTTTTATATATAAAATTGACTTTTTTTAGATTGAAGGAAGAAATTTTGATATGTAGAGCCTTGATTATAAAAAATAAATAAATAATATATAGAAAGAGAAGACACTGGGATTGATTTACCAACGAAGGACAATTTTTGTCCCATTTAACTCGGTGAAATTGTATCCACTTCAGCTATACCTTCATTTGCAAAGAAAATTACTTTTTTCTTAATCCCTCTGCACATGATTGGCTGTCCAACGTGAGAAATGTTCTGCTTTAGTAAATCAACTGCACTGCCTATGGACCCGATGGACAAGAATCTTTTTTTTCAACCTGTGTAGCTAAACGGATTCCAGCCAGCTTTTTAAATTTATGTTGTTAAAGATACATTTTCTTTTTTGACAGATTTTTATAAATGAGTTCTTTCATTCATCAATTAAACCTGAGTAAACTGCTCTTGTTCAGGGTGTCTTTTCTTTATGTTCTATATGCATGCGGCAGAAGAAACAGTTCTTTGTTCGATTACTGTTCTTTTTACTTTTGTTTTTGTAAAAATTGCCATTGACAAAAAATTAGTTAGGCCCCTTTCACACTAGCGGACCGTATGTCCGCTTTTTCATCCATCCGTTTACAGATGAAAAAGGGACATACATTGGTCCCTATGAGATCGCGGGTGTCAGCGGATGAACATCTGCTGACACCCGATCTCATCCGTGTCCGCAAACCTCCGGTTCTGTAGACGGAGGAAGATACAATTTTTCTATCCGTCTGCAGAGCGGATCAGATGAACATGGACAGACGGTCCGTGTTCATCCGATCCCCCCATAGGGGAGAGCGGAGATCTGACAGGTGCGGTCCCTGCACAGTGTGCGGGGACCGCCCTGTTATCCGCCGGCTCAGCAGGGATCAGCGGAGCGATCTCCGCTGAGCAAGCGGAGGTTCACGGTGCGGATCCTCACGGATCCGTCCCGTGTGAAAAGGGCCTTATTCAAAAATGGAGTTGCTTGACTATAAAGTACATCAAAACAAACTACAGACATACCCCACTTTTAAGTACACAATGGGACCAGAGCATGTATGTAAAACGAAAATGTACTTAAAGTGAAGCAATACCTTTTTTCACTTTTGGGGCATCAGGGGCTGTAGTGGGGGTGTCAGGGGCTGTAGAGGGATGTCAGGGACTATAGTGGGGGTGTCAGGGACTGTAGAGGGGGGGTCAGACAGTGTTTTTCCAAGTAGTGGGGAATCTGAACTATCCGTGCACGGATTACTCAGCTTTAGCTTTAGCTTGAGAGCCACTTTACATACACTCACGGGTATGTCCTTACTCGTGAGTGTATGTAAAGTGAGTGTACTTAAAGCGGGGTATGCCTGTAGTTAAAAATTTACAGATGCTTGACATTAGCCTAAGTTTATCAATCTTGTTCTGAACCTGTAATAATTAAGTTTTAATGTTATAAGGGTCAAACACATTAAAATATACCTGTCAGTACAATTATGGCACTGGACAAGCTGTGGAACCACAATACAGGCACCAAGCAAAGCTGTATATGCAGTATCTCACAAAAGTGAGTACACCCCTTACATTTTTGTAAATATTTTATTATATCTTTTCATGTGACAACACTGAAGAAATGACACTTTGCTACAATGTAAAGTAGTGAGTGTACAGCTTGTATAACAGTGTACATTTGCTGTCCCCTCAAAATAACACAACACGCAGCCATTAATGTCTAAACCGCTGGAACCAAATCTGAGTACACCCCTAAGTGAAAATTTCCAAATTGAGTCCAAAGTATCAATATTTTGTGTGGCCACCATTATTTTCCAGCACTGCCTTAACCCTCTTGGGCATAGGGTTCACCAGAGCTTCACAGGTTTCCACTGGAGTCATCTTACACTCCTCCATGACGACATCACAGAGCTGGTGGATGTTAGAGACCATGCACTACTCCACTTTCTGTTTGAGGATGCCCCACAGATGCTCAATAGGGTTTAGGTCTGGAGACATGCTTGGCCAGTCCATCACCTTTACCCTTAGCTTCTTTAGCAAGGCAGTGGCCATCTTCGAGGTGTGTTTTGGGTTGTTATCATGTTGGAATACTGCCCTGTGGCCCAGTCTCCAAAGTATGTCACAGTACATGTTGGAATTCATGGTTCCCTCAATGAACTGTAGCTCCCCAGTGCCGGCAGCACTAATGCAGCCCCAGACCATGACACTCCTATCACCATTGACTGTAGGCAAGACACACTTGTCTTTGTACTCCTCACCTGGTTGCCGCCATACACGCTTGAACCAAATAAGTTTATCTTGGTCTCATCAGACCAAAGGACATGGTTCCAGTAATCCATGTCCTTAGTCTGCTTGTCTTCAGCAAACTGTTTGTGGGCTTTCTTTTGCATCATCTTTAGAAGAATCTTCTTTCTGGGACAACAGCCATGCAGACCAATTTGATGCAGCGTGCGGCGTATGGTCTGAGCACTGACAGGCTGACCCCCCACCCCTTCAACCTCTGCAGCAATGCTGGCAGTACCCTTACGTCTATTTTCCAAAGACAACCTCTGGATATGAGGCTAAGCACGTGCACTCAACTTCTTTGGTCAATCATGGAGAGGCCTGTTCTGAATGGAACCTGTCCTGTTAAACCGCTGTATGGTCTTGGCCACCATGCTGCAGCTCAGTTTCAGGGTCTTGGTAATCTTTTTATAGCCTAGGCCATCTTTATGTAGCACAACAGTTATTTTTTTTCAGATCCTTAGAGAGTTCTTTGCCATGAGGTGCCATGTTGAACTTCCAGTGACCAATAAGGGAAAGTGAGAGCGATAACACCAAATTTAACACACCTGCTCCCCATTCACACCTGAGACCTTGAAACACTAATGAGTCACATGACACCATGGAGGGAAAATGGCTAATTGGACATTTTCACTTAGGGGTGTACTTACTATTTTGCCAGCTATTTAGACAATAATGACTAATGTGTGTTAAGTTATTTTGAGGGGACAGCAAATTTACATTGTTATACAAGATGTACACTCGCTATTTTACAGTGTCATTTCTTTAGTGTTGTCGCATGAAAAGATATAATAAACTATTTTCAAAAATGTGAGGGGTGTGCTCACTTTTGTGAGATACTTTACCTATTATATGCAGCCTTCTACATCCCAGGTTGCTATACAAGCACATTCCAACACTGTTTAGTAGTATGAAGCGATGACCTGGCTCCATCCACATGTTCCTGTTGGCCAGTTAGGTCACCTAAATTAGCAATAGTGTACTAGGCAAATGTGAGAGGTGGCAGGTCAGCACTCAACACCATCAATAAGTGTTGCAACTCTCAAACAGAGGCTCAAGCAGCAAAATGAATACCAGTAAACCTGAATTTATGTAGTACATTTTTGTGCTGCAGCTACAGTAAATGGTTGGTGCAGACCACCATGTAAATCTGAGCCAATGAGGATGATTTGCTAAATGAGTTTTCAATCTTCACTTCAAGTAGCAACATAAAAGAAATGGCCCAAATTATATTTTTTATGTGACTTTTTCACTCTCATGTGTAACTTATAAAAACTGCTTCAATACTGGCAACTTTTACCCCCTTCCTGCCGAGGCCAATATTTAGCTTTCAGCTTTTAAGGACAATTGCACAGTCATGCAACACTGTACCCAAATACATTTTTATCATTTTTTCTCACAAATAGAGCTTTCTTTTGGTGGTATTTAATCACCGCTGTTTTTTTTTGTTTTATGTTTAAAAAACAAACAGAAAGACCGAAAATCTCTGTCAGAATATTTTGTAAATAAGGCCCCTTTCACACGGGGCGGATCCGTGCAGATCCGCCCCGTGAAGCTCCGCTTGCTCAGCGGGGATTGCTCCGTTGATCCCCGCTGAGCCGACGGATGACTGGGCGGTCCCCGCACACTGTGCAGGGACCGCCCTGTCAGAGCGCCGCTCTCCCCTATGGGGGATCGGATGACGACGGACCGTAGAGTCCGTTGTCATCCGATCCGCTCCGCCGACGGAAGGAAAAATAGGGTTTTCCTCCGTCACACTTTGGCGGAGCGGAGCGGGTCGGATGTCAGCGGACATGTCTCCGCTGACATCCGTGCCTCCATAGGGGTACATGGAGGATCCGTTTCAGGTTCGCCTAAAAAACTGACAGGCGGACCTGAACGGACCTCCGTGTGAAAGAGCCCTTTGTCATTTTTCTCCTTCACTGATGTGAGCTGATGAGGATTCACTTATGGGCACTGATAGGCTGCACTGATGGGCACTGATAAGGCAGCACTGATGGGCAGTGATGAGATGGCACTGAAGGGCACTGATGAGGAGGCACTAGTATTCCGCACTGAAAGGTGGCATTGATGTGCGGCACTGATAATCACTGGGAGAACACAGTGATTCTTACTAGTGGCTATAGCAGCCGTTGGCAATAAACGCGTGAAAAATCTGGCATGCTTGTTGTACCCAAGTTCATTGATTGATCAACTTGGTACAATTCAGCCTGCCCATACATGGTTCGAATTTTGGCCAGTTCCTGTGTGAACCGGCCGAGATTCAAACCATCTATGGCCAGTTTAAATCAGTCCCATTTTATATGCAAAGAATTATTTAATCTTAAAGTGCTATGTCTTTTCCGCAATAGTACACACATACCTGTCTGCTCACAGCTTTTCTATTGAATGTAAACTTAGCTGCATATGCAATCTCAGCTCAGTGAAAAAGGGCATTTAGAAAGGATTTTTCATCCCAGAGATCAGAGAGAGGTGAGTGGGAGGTAGGAGTAGAAGGGGAGTTAATTTTATCCTAGAGATGGGCTTTAAAGTATCCTGTAGAAGGCCTAAGATTATGCTTATTGCATATTGCACATAAGTCCCTTACAAATTCTGCAATTGGCCAGTGAGGCCACCATCACAATTAAAGACATAGGCTCCCAGTGGGTCTTCATTCATATAGCTTTGAGTGGGTGAATTGCTAGCACCAATTGGTTATTAATCGTATTTCCTTATCCCCTTGATTTGGGATTCACACATTATGACATCATATTTAATATCCCTGTTATCTCAACCGATAGGGTTGTTTGTTACACATCAATTACATATATTCATTTATTATTTGGCAGCCCCTCAAGACAATCATATAACACATTCCCTGTCTTACTCTGGAGACTGTCCTGCTGAGGATTATGCGGCCTTTTGGTGTCACCTTGCATGGACAATGCATACGTTCTCACAACCACAGCTCCCGGAGAAGATGCCCCTTTCATAAAGGGGGTTTCCAGCCTTTTGTTTTGCACTCTCCTTGCACAGCGATTCTGTGAGTATATCATCTCAAATGGGGATAATCCTTTATCTCCCCCCTCTTGGTCTGTTTTCTTGGGACAGCTTTTCAAGGATTCCTTATATTTTATACTTTAGATTTCATTACAGATATACACATGTTTGCTCCTGAAGAATGGATAAAATTCCACGAAACGCGTCAAGCTTTTGTATCTACCATGTTTAAATTGATCATGTGTTTTTAATATTTTTTATTATAATCATGTACTTTGTATAATCAATATATGAACGGTTTGTGTATCTCGGTATCTATTCGAAATTATGGGAAGTTAAGAGGTGTTATACCCATGATCCTTCCCTATGGATATGTGTTATTCATGCTTTATATGTATGTATACAGACTAAATACTGTGACAATAATTAGGTTTATGTATCATTATTCAATCCGGCCATAATAAATGCCAATTATCAATTATTTGTATTGACTGTGTGGCTCATTTAAAGTCCCACTCTGCTAGCTTTCCTTTTTTCAACATAATAGGGATGGAGGCATGACAAAGTTCCTGCCTCATTTATAGTCCCGCTAATGCCCTTTTCTCATCACAATTAAAGGTCAATGGTGAGGAACTTGAAGTGGAGGGAGTGGGACAAAGAGCCAACTTTCTAGATGAAGTCCCTGTTTGTATATCAGAGTAACCTGATTTCCAGGGCTTTTCATTACATTCTGGAAGATACGTGAAGATAGGTAATTAGAAGTGCCTAATATAAGGTCTGTTATAATAATTTCACTCTACCAATGTACATAAAAAAAAAAAACCACACCGCTTAAGAGTGTATGTCTTGCAGGCTGAGTCACCCTCTAGCTTTTTATATCCCTTGAGGACTCCAGAAACAAGATCCTTTAGCAATAGTTTCTGTATTTGTAACCATCCACCTAGCAATCTAACTGATATAAAACAGTTTCCCAGTCCTCTTGTATGGTAAAAATGCAGAAGCAGGTTTGCAAACATGGCAAGTTTAGTTCAAAGAGCTCACCACTAGTAAGGTGATTTACCTCTGCAATATCTAAAAAAGAACCGAACTTCAGGTTGACTGAACATCTAAATGGAATCTGTTAGTTTCCAGTGCTTGCAAAGGCTCATGATGAGCAATGTTGGATGCTGCTATCAGGAACGTTGGCCAAACTCAGGTATGAACACAGTTGTTCTATGGGCACATTAAACTCTAGGGAAAATAATAGATCTTCTAGGTGAACTATATCAATTGTAGGGCTTTAACAAATATTTTTACAAATTCATACCTTCCTTTATTATGAAGAAGTTGTTGTTTTTTTTCACCATGTCCTTTCTCACTCTGATTTCTGAATTATAGGATTAGAATTAGAAACCACCATATGTCATTTTATTTCTGTAATGAGAAAAGCTGCAGTTTCTTCATCCTTAAAGCGGATGCACCGCGGCCAATCTTTTTTTGTTGTTGTTGCATGCAATGTGTTTTTACATTACAAAGTAATACTCACAATTTTGATGACTTCTACCATCGCCTGTCCGTTTTCGTGCAAAAGAGTAACTTATAAAAACCGATATCTGCAGTTTCCATTTTGCTTGTGGGCACTGTGAAGCCCACAAGCACTGACTTCCTGGAAGCGGTGAATGCTCTTCTCCCGGCATTCACCGCTCTATCTCTTGACGGCGAGCAGCGCCGTAAATCTTCCTGGTTGCTATTACAACGGGCGGCGTCATTGAAAATGCACGCCCCGTTGTGATGGCATTCACATGTGTTCTCGAGAGATTTCGCAGGACAGCGTTCCGCAATGTCTCCTGGGAAGCATGACACTGTGCTCCCAGGAGACATTGCGGTGCCGGGGAAAAGAATAGAGACGCCCACTCCCGCGGGAGGAAAATACCGGAAGTCAGACTTTGCAATGCTATTACAAGGTATTTAAATGACCAAAAAAAAATTCTTCTAGCAATTGTGTATGTATGTGGTGCGATGATGAGGATATGATACTGTTGTTATTTTGGGTGAACCTCCGCTTTAAGATAAAAAGGAGCCTCGGAAAATCTAATCACCCAAAGGTAAACTACTATGTTAGGGGATGCCTGAAAGCTGTTCGAGTACAAGCTTCAGGGAAAAGTTATTCACAGAAGCGCGAAATGAGACTTCTGGTAATAATATGTACACTGGTGTTGTACAGAAAGCACCCAGGTTGCTATATTGCAAGGAATCATTTTTTTTTGTCAGTTTTAAAACATTACAACAGCTGATAGAAAATAAAAATTTACTTTTTTAATAAAAATAATTTAATTAAATAACTAAATTGTGGTAGTTATATCATGTTATATCAGTTTCATTTATGGCAAGGTATTTGTAAATAAGATGTTGGAAAATCAACTTTTTTATAAGGATGGCCATGACATAAACATAGAATCATGGTTAATAGCTATTGAACTTTTGCTTGCATCATTAAATGCATAGAGTAAGTGCTCACATCAGATATAGAGTTTGACAAAGAATGCCACAATTAAACACAAGGGGTCTCACTAGCTCCAGCCATTCGTGCAGCAGTTTGTGCTATGAGCCTCTACAGGCACAGATGCCTTTTTGACAGTTTTGACAGATTGTACTCCAGAACTGTTGGCACACAAAAACATTTCTTCTTTCAGATATAAATCAATTCCATTATACTAACTAAGAATCAAAAACCATAACTCATTCAATCAATAATCACTATTATTACATTTATGTGTCACTACCAAATTTTTATTTTTGTTTTCTTACAGAAAACGTGTATGTTAAAATGCATGAGTTGCTAGTATACGCCAATGCATGTTGAATACCACATTGGGCCTAACAGTAATGTTAACACATGCCTGTTAACTTTTGATACCTTCATAGCTTTTTGTGAGTATAATTATCTGTGAAGCTTTTTTTGTGTGTTACATCCCTATTTTGACAGATTAGCATCTGTAGTGTACAAGCAGCCACACAAACTCCTTTTCTGTCTTGTTGGGCATCAACTGAAGGCCTACTCAATTGATAATAGCCCATATACACATAGCAATAATGATACATTTCCAATGGAAGGCAAAAGGCATTTGTATAAAAAAAAATACTCCAAAAATAATGATAAATATTGTACAACAAGAATGAAAGCTTTGGGTGTCTACATACTACATACAAAAATCACACCAAAGTATATCAAAAAGTAATAATAATACCTTATCCCCTTGGATAATAACAACCACCCCAACAAAAAAGTATATATAAAAACAATTAAAAGGCCAACAGCAGTAGCCAAGAACCAGAAGGTGATAGACTAAATGAAAAGGGTATCCTTAAACAACATATATACCCATGACATGGATGTAAGGATGGACACATGATTGGTTAAAGCAAAACATGCAAATGTATTGGAATAAATCTCATTCCACCAGTCCTAGGAAATAATAAGATGCAAATAATTGCTGGCCAGCAATAATTACATTTATCCTGTAATTACCGTATATACTCGAGTATAAGCCGACCGAATATAAGCCGAGGCACCTAATTTTACCACAAAAACTGTGAAAACGTATTGACTCGAGTATAAGCCTAGGGTGTCCATCTGCATGCCTCACTGTGCCTCACTTTGCCTCACTGTGCCTCACTTTGCCTCACTGTGCCTCACTTTGCCTCACTGTGTCCATGCCTCACTGTGTCCATGACTAGACTGACGTTTAACATGGGAGTCTATGGAAGGGGTGCCCGGCTTTGAAAATTGGTGCTACCCGGCCGTAGGTCCCTCAGACAAGAAACTTTGCAAACTTATAGAGGAAGAGTGGGGCTATATGTGTACCAAGTTTGGGGTCCAGAGGCCCTACGACCGGCCGGTACCGGGTCCCCAAAATCACCAAAGAAATGACCGTTTAACATGGGAGTCTATGGAAGGGGTGCCCGGGTTTGAAAAATCGTTGCTCCCCGGCCGTAGGTCCCCCCGACAAGAAACTTTGCACACTTATAGAGGAAGAGTGGGGCTATATGTGTGCCAAGTTTGGGGTCCAGGGGACCTACGGCCGGTCGGTACCGGCTCCCCAAAATCTGGGAGATCAGGCGCAAAAAGGTGACTCGAGTATAAGCCGAGGGGGGCATTTTCAGCCCAACAAATTCAGCTTAAAAACTCAGCTTATACTCGAGTATATACGGTATATGTAGTAGTAACATTAATTGATATGCTTTAAAGTACTTGTCAATATACATTAACGTAAAAAATTACATCAATACATTATCTGACAGGGCTAATCTGTGCTATCATATGGGATCCTAAGATCTTAGAAGATCCAGATCTGGTCATGTTGAACAGCAAAGCATAGAGTTTCCATTAACATGAAGATCATATAAATTTCAACCCCTAATGCCCCATACACACGATCGTTTTTCATGCCGTTAAAAATGCCATTAAAAAAAATGGCCATTAAAAATGATCGTGTGTAGGCTCCAGAGCATTTTTAACGACGTGAAAAACGGGCATTAAAAATTTCGAACATGCTCTCTTTTTTCACGTCGTTTTTCATGTCGTTTTTTTTAACAACGTGAAAAATGATAGTGTGTATACTTTAACGACGTGAAAAAAAACGCGCATGCTCAGAATCAAGTATGAGACAGGAGCGCTCGTTCTGGTAAAACTAGCGTTCGTAATGGAGATAGCACATTCGTCACGCAGTCACGGACTGAAAAGCACGAGACTGAAAAGAGCGAATCGTCGCTCAACAAACTTTACTAACATGAAGGGTGGCGCCATTCGAACGGAACTTCCCCTTTATAGTGCCGTCGTACGTGTTGTACGTCACTGCGCTTTGCTTGATCGTTTTTTTAAATGATCGTGTGTACGCAAGACAGGCTTGAGAGGAAACATGAAAAAAAACGACGTGAAAAACGGCAAGAAAAAAAATGGCAAGAAAAACGATTGTGTGTATGGGGCATAAGAGTTACCAATGACATCACATATAGACCCAGGATCTTAGAAGGCCAGAAGTAAGGTGATTAAACCCCTTTGGGGTCAAATACCGTATATACTTGAGTATAAGCCGACCCGAATATAAGCCGAGGCACCTAATTTTACCACAAAAAACTGGGAAAACGTATTGACTCGAGTATAAGCCTAGGGTGTCCATCTGCATGCCTCACTGTGCCTCACTTTGCTTCACTGTGCCCATGTGCATGCCTCACTGTGCCCATGCCTCACTGTGCCCATGCCTCACTGTGCCCATGCCTCACTGTGTCCATGCCTCACTGTGCCCATGCCTCACTGTACCCTTGCCTCACTGTGTCCATGCCTCACTGTTCCCATGCCTCACTGTGCCCATGCCTCACTGTGTCCATGCCTCACTGTGCCCATGCCTCACTGTGTCCATGACTAGACTGACGTTTAACATGGAAGGGGTGCCCCGGATTTGAAAAATCGGTGCTCCCCGGCCGTAGATGCCCCAGACAAAAAACTTTGCACACTTAGAGGAGAAATGGAGCTACACATGTGTCAAGTTTAGGGTCCAGAGGACCTACAGCCGGCCAGTACCGGGTCCCCAAAATCACCGGAGAAATTACAGTTTAACGTGGGAGTCTATGGAAGGGGTGCCCGGATTTGAAAAACCAGTGATCCTCGGCCGTAGGTCCCCCGGACAACAAACTTTGCACACCTGTAGAGGAAGAGTGGGGCTACATGTGTGCCAAGTTTGGGGTCTAGGGCACCTACGGCCGGCCAGTACCGGGTCCCCAAAGTCCGGGAGATCAGGCGCAAAAAGGTGACTCGAGTATAAGCCGAGGGGGGCATTTTCAGCACAAAAAAATGTGCTGAAAAACTCGGCTTATACTCGAATATATACGGTAAGTGAAATCTTAAACAATTCAGGAGCTCATGTGCTTCACATGTCCATTCCAAAGATGAAAATAATGGGTTATTTGCCAGATAATGTATAGATGTGATTTATATACTGTGATATATGTTATTATCTGGCGGAATATTTGGCTGAAAAGGTTATTATTACATTTTAATTTACTTTGGTATAATTTTTGTTTTTAGTTTCCTTTGATAGACCCCCAAAGCTCTCATTCTTGTTTTGCATTATCACTAATAATACCTGCTTGTCCCTTTGTTGCCTATGGGTTTGGTCTGACACCTACAGATGTAGCCTTGGCATGAAGGAATCATTCAAAAGAATATGATTTGCGAAAGCTTGAACATGTTGGGCAAATATCATGGCTTGATAAGTTCAGCTTGTGTTAGAAGCCTAAAGTTTTGTGTCTCTAGTGAGGGATTAAACGCATCAATGTTCAATAATCATCACCCCTAAGCTGCTGAGTCTGTGTCATTGTCTGGAGCAGTGATTCTCAACCAGGGTTCCGTGGAACCCTAGGGTTCCTCCAGAGGTTGCTAGGGGTTCCTTCAGCATTGGGAAATTTTTGCCTCTCAGATCATTTCCTACTGACACCATTAATCTTTTTAGCTATCTGTAAGGAGGCAATTCTTCCCAATGACCACAAGTGTAAGGACCATCCTTCCCACTGACCATCACACTAAGGTTTCATGAATTGTAGATCTGTAATTTTTAGCAGGGGTTCCGAGACCGGAGAACTATTTCAAGGGTTCCTCTGTGTTGAAAAGGTTGAGAAAGGCTGGTCTGGAGTATAGCAGAGAAAGTTGATTTCTAACAGCTATCTATGGTCCTTTTAGTGTAATGGGTGCCCTTACTGATCAACTGAGGTATGCAGAAGAGGTGTGGGTCGGCAGCAGCTTCCTGTCAGTATTAAGGCTCAGGTAGATCTGTCTTTGTTAGCCCTTGTCAACCCAACTTAGTGTAAAATGTTACACTATGCTAAAATGTTTTACGTAAAGATTTTTTTTTTTTTTTTTTTATGGGTTTGTTGCAATGCATCATCAAAGGGGGGAAAAGCTCTTCCAAAAGTGGAACTTTCCCCACAACAACTTAATTAAAATAATGTTCTTTAGCAAGAAACATACGGTACATTCCACATTAATAATAATGCTACCAAAATGAGTGTGTTCTGTAAATTGCCTCCAGCATTGTTCCTGTTTTTTCTTTAATGAAGCTCAGAGCCCTTGAACAGTAGTAAATCTTTAGGCTATCAGCAGATTGACCTCTACAGACTCAGCAGAGCCTAAAACTAGAGGGCAACTAAGGGTGTGCAGAGCAGGATGAGACAGTGTATTACTGGATTTTAAACAGTATAGGCCCTTACTGGATGTTTAATGTTTTACGTAGCTATACCTGCAAAAGGGACCAGCCTGACTTTGTTTTCTGACTGAAGTTCTACTTTAAGTAAAACATATATACTTACTTTGAGCGTTACCATTCCATTACATAAAAGTGGCATTAACCCCTTGACCTCCAGAAGATTTACCCCCCTTCATAATCAGGTAATTTTTCCTGATACGGCACTGCGTTATTCTAAATGAAAATTGCGTGGTCATGCAATGCTGTACCCAAATAAAATTTATGTCATTTTTTTTCCCCCACAAATAGAACTTTCTTTTAGCCCAGGTTCACACTGGGCTGCGGGAGTGAAGCCGTGCGAGTTCAGCTGAACTCGCACGGCTTCACTCTCCCTGGCAGTCCGCAGGTTTCTGCACAGATGTCAATGTAAATCGCGGCCGAAATCGCAAAAAGTAGTACAGAAACTACTTTTTGAAATCAGTGCAGCGCCGCAGATGCGGCGTCGCACCGATTAGGACGGTGCCATTGCTGGCAATTTGCGGCAAATATCGCCGTTCTGACATGCGATTTGACATGCCAAATTGCATGTCAAAACGCACCAGTGTGAACCAGGGCTTAGTGCTATTTGATCACAACTGCATTTTTTATTATTTTGCGCTATAAAGAAAAAAAGACCAACAATTTTGAAAAAAATATATATATATTTTTAAATTTCTGTTATAAAACACATCCAAAAAAAAATTTTAAAATTGAATTTCGTCATTAATGTAGGCCAATATGTTTCTGCTACATATTTTTGGTAAAAAATCCCAATAAGCATATATTGATTGGTTTACACAAAAGTTATAGCGTCTACAAACTAGGGGATATACCATATACTGGAATTTGGCGATCAGCGACTTATAGCGAGACTGCGACATTGCAGCGGACATTCCGATACTAACTAACACTTTGTGGGAACAAGTGACACTAATAAAGGGATCAGTGCTAGCAATATGCACTCTCACTGTACTAATGACACTGACTGGGAAGGGCTTAAACATTTAGGGCGATCAAAGGCATAACATGTGGTTGAGTGTGTACTACGTTGTTGTTTTACTAAGGGATGTGATGGATTTTATTCCCTGCTTTGCGGGGAATCAAAATCCATCACTTCCCCGCTGACAGGACAGAGCTCTGCCTTGTTTACAGAGGCAGAGTTCTGTTCTGTCTCTCTCCTCACCGATCAGCAGGTGCTGGTGGACATCCATTGGCCAGCACACGCTGATCGGCTTGTGCTATGTCTAATCACAGCACAGCCAGGTCACGGGCGGTGCCTGCATGCGCCCCCTACCCAGAAGTGCCAGATCACATACTAGGTACACAATCTGGCACAGAAGAGCCACTCTGCCACTGTACATCTAAACAAAGCTGTTGGCAAGTGGTTAATATGATATCATATTAATCAGCAGACTTCGTTGATTAGATTTTGCAGTAAATATGGAGGTGAGCTTAATATGTACAGGCAAGGGCATTTTTTCAAATGTTTATTCTTTATTGCCAATTAAAACCAAAGGAAAAAAAAATCCATGTATCCAAATTTGCTACGAAATTAAAGCCTTATCTGTTCCTACAAAAACATTGTATAATATGTTAAGGTAGACTACGAAACCTAAAGGTCCTTGGCCTAATGGGGTTGAAAAGTCTTACCTTCAGTGACATCCGTGTTGCAGTTAAAGTGTTACTAAACCCAGTAATATGAAAATAGTTCATCTGCCCCCCCCCCCCACAGTGCCCACAGCTTATAAATCTTTTTACATTAAAATACTGTACTGCCACTATATACCTTTTTGGATGAACTGTATACCACGTGAATCGACCTCACCCCTCTAACCCCTTCTCATTCTCGGCTTGTTGGTCTTGTCTAGGGGTTTAGTACTGGGGGGAGGGATGCGATACACCACTGCCCATGTCCTCCAGAGAGACTGGAGGTGAAAGCCAGAACTATCGGGTTTTGTGTGTGTGTCCCAGAGTCAAATCCTTTCTTCGAAATGACTCCCTTTGCTTCTAGTAACCAGAGTTCCACACACTGAAAAGGTCCAACTCGTATTTATTCTCTTCCAGCAATAAACAGTCATACAGCACAGACAGGTTGAGACCCAGAGAACACTTCAGTATTTGTGGGGAGTAGGTCAAGGCACAATTCTTTAAGTAGAGCTAACCACTGTGGTGTCACCAATGGTTATGATGTATAGTCACTGCCACCGACTATATAGAACAAGAGCATGAATTACCTTCACTATCACAGCCCCTGTCAGAGGGAAGACATCCGTCCAAGAGAGTTACCGGAGGCCTCTCCGTCACCGGCAAATGCTGCGCCAGACTCTCCGGAGAAGTTCCGCTCACCAGCCTCCTCAATCTCAGACACGGGCACCCAAGGCGTTAGGGCCCCCTCGGATTCCTCCACCCTCGCGGAACTCAGTCGAAGGTACTGAGTCTCAGGCCTCCGCATTAGTACCTCACCCCAGGCTAAAGGTGCCTGGGATGGACTCCATCTCCCGCTCCCGCCAGGTCAAGGGCACCTGGGCCCGGAACGCCGGAACGCCAGCACCCAGGCTGAAGGTGCCTGGGCGCGGCCGCGTCCTCCGACTCTGAAGCCCAAGGTCAGGGCGTCCGCCCCTTTTATCTCCTCTCCCTTTGCGTCACAGCAGGTTCCCCGGCCCCGCTGTACCAGCGCCAGGAAAGGACAAAAAGGGATGCAGTCTTGCGGTGAGTGTTCAGCTCCGGCCCAGGGCGACAGCGCCACCTGCAGGCCGCAGGGAACCTCACACCACCAGAGTCCTCCAAGAACCATAAAATGGACTCAGATTCCCTAACAATCAGTGCATCTGGGTTACACTACCACCCAGATGCCTCCCCTAAATTCACATACCCGCTACACTCTCCCCCTGGTGATTTGACACTGGTCCCCAGTGTCTGGTGCAAACCCATGTCTCCCAAGGAGTGGTAGCATAAGTTCGACCCAGAGACCAAACTACACATAGAATCCAACCTCACAATTTAGACATGAATTGTGCCAGGACCTAGAACGGGAAAGGGGAACAGGAATATAAAACAATGAACTTGGTATATAAAACTTTAAAATGATTCTACACATTGAAATCCCCCCCTCGCTATCTTAGAACCACCCCATTCTCAGCAGCCTTGACAGACGAGTCTCCTGCAGATGGAAAAGAAAAGAAAACACACATCCTAACACAATGTACATGTTTTCTTGGAAGGAATGGGTCTATCCAAGGAGAAACCCACTCGCTCCAATAATCATGGTGTATAGTGTACAGAAAAAAAAACAATCGTTGCGCAACACCGCCACCTGGTGGCAATGCCCCAGTCAAGACACTGAGCAAATCCAGATGAACTTTTCTCTCTTCTTCTTTTTCCTTTTCTGTAGACTTGTGCACAACGGAAAAATTCGTTCCGTTTCGGTTCGTTTCTTTCCGGTCCTGTTGATTCGTAATCATTCGTAATTTTGCTAGACGGGATTTTTCGTGTTCGGACTCATTCGTATTTTTGCAAGCGACATTTTTCGTTGAATTTTTTGTTGCTTTATAATTCGTACTTTCGGTAGAGTACGTTGTTTTTCGTTGATTCTGGACACAACTCCTACTTTCGTAACTTTTTTTGGGTTCGTACTTTCGGTAGAGTACGTTGTTTTTCGTTGATTCTGGACACAACTCCTACTTTCGTAACTTTTTTTGGGTTCGTTGATTCGTAATTTTCCGTGTCTCTCTCACAACGACGCTGCCTATTATGCCTAATGTGCTTCGAATGGATTTGTACTTTTCTAAATACATTGCGGTTATTTGTAACGATTCGAAATCTCGTATTTTACTTTCGTTTTTAACATGCGGCTATAGGCTCCGCCCCTGTACACCATTTTGAGAGGGTTCAGCACGGTGAGGGAGAAGCAGAGAGCAGAGCAGAGTGTTATTGTGCTTCGAATGGATTCGAAATCTCGTATTTTACTTTCGTTTTTTACATGCGGCTATAACCTCCGCCCCTGTACACCATTTTGAGAGGGAGTTCAGCACGGTGTGGGAGAAGCAGAGAGCAGAGCAGAGTGAGTGTTATTGTGCTTCGTATGGATTCGTACATTCGTAACTTTTTCATAACGAATTATGCCGAAGACATTCGGGCATTCGCTATTTGCGGTATAATTTATTTCGGATTCGGTCTTATTCGTAATTGCTTTGTTCGGAAATTCGAATGCTTCCGAATGTCCGAAAGTTGCTAAATTCGGACGAATTTCAATTCGTTACGAAACGAATTGCACAAGCCTACTTTTCTGTACTGTGACCCTATACTAGCTATGCCCCAAAGTCACTGATTTATTTTTCTTGATGAAAGGAGAAAGAAGGAGAACAAAACAACCATAACAGCTCCCATTTCTCCTAAGAGCAAAACTCCCAAAATGTAGGGCACAGTCCCTGTGTTCCAGCAGATACTCTGGAAAGTTCAGCAGTAAGAAGAAAAAAAGAATATAAAGGAGTCTTTTTCTCCTATAAATAGAACTTCGGATGTGGCAGGAACAAAAGCTTCAAATGCTTGTCAAAAGCCTCCACGTTGTACTCAATGTTCCCTCCATCCTTCCGACAGATAACCACCCTGTCAGCATGGATGTGCCTTCCCAACATCCACTCCGCCTTACAGTCCTTGAATTTTCTGGTAACTGTAGGGGAACAAGAAAGGTATCGGCGTGCGTGAGGTACCTTCAGCTTTGTCCATACGAAATCATCGTACCACCGCTGCCGAAAAACTTCCACCTCATAAAACAATTGTCGGGGTAGATATGGGTATTCCCACCCATATTCTCGGGCAACCTTCTGACAAAAGAGACGCTGCAGCCTTGCCAAGGGTGGCATTGTGGCACGGTCTCCTTCTCCAGGCAGAACAATTGACTCAGGATGTCGAGGTACTCCAACCACCTCGGCAGACATGGGCCTAGGAGCCCGCAGTGATGCGCGTTGCACTCCCGCAACAGGAGCAGGTGAAACACTTGATGATTCAAGAAGCGAGGGTGTAGGCAGGGGACTCGATTCTTCCCTGGGCTCCGGGGCCTCCACCCGGGGTGTACTATTCCCAATGGACATAGGTGGGTCCCTTGTGACACGGGACGAGGGTAACTTCATCTTGTCCCAACCCTTCTTGTGGAAGATTTCATCTATCTCCCCATCATCACCGGCATCAGATAGTGACTCTAGGTTGGAGGTGTAATAACACCCTGCGGGCAGGTAATTCCCCGTAGACACGGAATCACCCCCCTCGATGGGTTCCACCGACCGTGGGCTCCCGGCACCTCCAACCACACACACAGTCCCAACCCCTGGCTCACCTGGGCCTTTTGAAGAACAGGGATGTCCAGGGCTCTTCCCTCCGGATCCATCCAGGCCAGGCAAGCGACAGGGCGAAGCTCTTCCACGACCACAGGATGCCATCACCAGGCCAACTTTCTTCTTCGGCGGTGGGAGTAGGGAGCTTGTGGCGACCGATGCAGCATCCTCGGATTTCTCTCTCTCAATCTCCTTTGGGGCAGTCACTTCGCCCTGGTCAGTGCGCGCAGGAAACGCATAGGCATCGATCTCTCCCTCCGGAGTGGCAGTACCCGTGAGGTAGTTGAGGTGGAAGGCGTGAGGCCTTTCTGTGGATGGCTACACCTCGAAGAGGAACTCTTTGCAGACCTCACATCGCCCGAACGGCTTCAACTGCACACTGACCCCTTCGTGCCGGAATCCCCACGTGTGTCCTTCCACATGGCCAGACTCCTCCCACACTCTGCATTTGTTCGCGGGCTTTCTCTTCTTCCCGCCCACGAACTGCGCAGCTATGGTGGGCCTCGTGGCGTGTTGGCCAATATGGCCGACCTACTCGGAACTCCTCCGGGCAGCAAAGTTCAAATTCAGACACAATACACATCCCGGACACGATGCCCCCACGTGTAGCGACCTCACCACTCTCACCCCTTCTCATTCTCGGCTTGTTGGTCTTGTCTAGGGGTTTAGTACTGGGGGGAGGGATGCGATACACCACGGCCCATGTCCTCCAGAGAGACTAGAGGTGAAAGCCAGAACTATCAGGTTTTGTGTGTGTGTCCCAGAGTCAAATCCTTTCTTCGAAATGACTCCCTTTGCTCCTAGTAACCAGAGTTCCACACACTGAAAAGGTCCAACTCGTATTTATTCTCTTCCAGCAATAAACAGTCATACAGCATAGACAGGTTGAGACCCAGAGAACACTTCAGTATTTGTGGGGAGTAGGCCAAGGCACAATTCTTTAAGTAGAGCTAACCACTGTGGTGTCACCAATGGTTATGATGTATAGTCACTGCCACCGACTATATAGAACAAGAGCATGAATTACCTTCGCTATCACAGCCCCTGTCAGAGGGAAGACATCCGTCCAAGAGAGTTACCGGAGGCCTCTCCGTCACTGGAAAATGCTGCGCCAGACTCTCCAGGGAAGTTCCGCTCACCGGCCTCCTCAATCTCAGACACGGGCACCCAAGGCATTAGGACCCCCTCGGATTCCTCCACCCTCGCGGAACTCAGTCGAAGGTACTGAGTCACAGGCCTCCGCATTAGTACCTCACCCCAGGCTAAAGGTGCCTGGGATGGACTCCATCTCCCGCTCCGGCCAGGTCAAGGGCACCTGGGCCCGGAACTCCGGAACGCCAGCACCCAGGCTGAAGGTGCCTGGGTGCGGCCTCGTCCTCCGACTCTGAACCCCAAGGTCAGGGCGTCCGCCCCTTTTATCTCCTCTCCCTTTGCGTCACAGTAGGTTCCCCGCCCCGCTGTACCAGCGCCAGGAAAGGACAAAAAGGGATGCAGTCTTGCGGTGAGTGTTCAGCTCCGGCCCAGGGCAACAGCACCACCTGCAGGCCGCAGGGAACCTCACACCACCAGAGTCCTCCAAGAACCATAAAAGGGTCTCAGATTCCCTAACAATCAGTGCATCTGGGTTACACTACCACCCAGATGCCTCCCCTAAATTCACATACCCGCTACACACGGTTACATGATAAAATGCACAGTTTCTCCAGTGCTGAGAGTTCAGGAAGGAGGAGATTTTCACTACAGCCTGTATACACGCCCACATGTGTGATGTCAATATCATGTGACTTGGCTATCACGTGACCTCAGAGAACAAGTAACTGTTCTCTCTAGCATAAAAGACACAACTAAGCATGTGCAGGTTGGCTATTGCCTGTGTTAGCTGGCCTTCCCCAGATAGACAGTGCAGGGAGGGGGAGGATCTATGCATACATGATTACATGATAAAACAGCCTTTTTACACAATGCAGAGGATTAACCCAGTGGCGTCAGGTGCTCAAAGATTTTGGGGGGGCGCAAACAAACAGAAAAATTCTGAAAAACAACCCCATCAATTGCAGCCTCACTGTACCATCAAACGTAGCCACTGTTCCATCAAACGCAGCCACTGTGCCCATCAAATGCCGCCACTGTGCCCATCAAATGCCGCCACTGTGCCCATCAAACGCTGCCACTGTGCCCCATCAAATGCTCCCACTGTGCCCCATCAAATGCTCTCACTGTGCCTATCAAATGCTCCCACTGAGCCCATCAAATGCTCCCACTGTGCCATCAAATGCTCTCACTGTGCCCATCGAATGCTGCCACTGTCCCCCCCCTCGCCTGCCGCCTGCCCGGCACTTACCCTGTTTCGGTGGGGCGGCGGTGTCCTCCATGCTCCTCCATGTCCTCAATGTCTTCTCCCGTCCTCTCCTATGACTGGATGCTTGATAGGTGTCCAATCACGGTGCCTGTCAATTCAGCCAATCAGGTGACGGGTAACAGACCCAAGCACCTGATTGGCGGAGCGGCGGTTCAGTGTTAGGAAAGTGAATACTCATTCGCTTTTCTAGCACAGCTGGGTGTACTGCGAGCGCCAAGCATGGCGCTCACTGTTTACCTTTTTTGACGTCTGTTAGAGCTTATGTCTCTAATCAGGTGCTTCAAAAATACCCCCCGTGGGCGGCCATGGATAGATTCATGCAATGCATAGATCTATCTATTGGTGATAGAGGGGGTGGCTGGAGAGAGGGGGTGGACGCACCACCACTGGATTAACCCCTTAAGTACCACAGTGCATAAAACAAGCATGCTTTGCTGCATATACAGACTGATTTTACATTTGTGGGTTTAGTAACACTTTAAGCAACACTGCTAGGTTACCTTCCTGCCCCCAGCCTGTAACTGGACAATAAAGGAGCAGTAGCTGACTGATGAGGTCTTCTCTGTGCACTCCCCTCCTGCGAGCATGTTTCTTGTCAGTACATATGAGTGAGTGAGTGAATAACTTGTATAGCGCTACAATTGCGAACTAAATCGCCTCAAGGCGCTTTGCCTCCGGTGATGTCCTAATCCTTCAGAAGAGGTGGGTTTTAAGTTTTTTTTCCTGAAGGCCCGATGGTTTTCTTCCATGCGGATGTCCGTGGGTAGAGCGTTCCATATCCGTGGTCCTTGGACTGCAAAACTTTGTTCTCCCTTCGATTTGTAGCGGGACTTGGGGATGTGGAGGAGGCTTTGGTTGGTTGATCGGAGAATGCGATTTGGGGTGTAGTGTTTTATCTTCTCGCATAAATATTGAGGAGCGTTTCTTTGTGTGCACTTGTGGGTGAGACAGAGGGTCTTGAATGTGACCCGATCCTTTACGGTTAGCCAATGCAGGGTCCTCAGTGAAGGGGTGATGGATTCCCAAGGTTTTTTCCCCATTACCAGTCTGGCTGCCGTGTTCTGGACGACTTGTAGGCACGCAATCTGGTATTTAGTTAGTCCTATGTAGAGGGAGTTTGCGTAGTCGAGTCGGGGGTTGATGATTGTTCCAACTACTACTGCTATGTCCTCTTCTGGGATGAAGGGGATGAGTCTACGCAGCAGGCGGAGGAGGTGGTGCGATCCGCTGACTACTGATCCTATCTGTGCATCCATCGACATCTCTGAGTCAAAGATGACTCCGAGGCTTTTGACTTTGGTGCTCGGGGTAATGTTCTGTCCAAGTATGGTGGGTGGTGTCCAAGAAGTCTTAGAGCACGGGTGACAGGGGTGATCCTTAAGGGACTCTGCAAGAAATTGCGCGAGTTTCAGAGGTGAAGGCTCCTAGTTTCACTGTCTGGGAACGATTTTCTAGGAAGGATGCAAACCAGGGTAGATCAGGGTCTGCGACTTTTGCTACTTCTTTAAGGCGAATGAGTAGAGTTTTGTGGTCTACTGTGTCGAACGCTGCACTGAGATCCAGCAGCACCAGAAGACATGATTCTTCGTCATCTGCAGCTTCGAGGGCGTCATCCCATATTTTGAGAAGGGCTGTTTCTGTGCCATGGCCTGGGCGGAACCCTGATTGTAGTGGATCCAAGAGTTTGTGGGAGTCCAAATGAAGTTGTAGCTGTTGTACTACTGCTTTCGCCATGATCTTTGAGATGGTGTTAAGACTTGTTACTGGTCTGCGGTAGTTTGGGTCTTTTGGGTCAAGGTTGGGTTTCTTTAGGAGGGGTTTGACTATGCCTTGCTTGAGGGAGATCGGAACAATACCTTCTTTGAATGATTGATTTACGAGTAGGGTTGAGCGGACCCGAACTGTAAAGTTCGGGTCCGTACCGAACTTTCGGGTTTTGGGGTCCCGGACCCGAACCCGAACAATTGACTGTATGTTCGGGTTCGGGTCCTGTGTTCGGCAATATGCATGTAAAGTCACGCTTGTTTCCCGTGCTTAGAACTGTCCCTGCACAAAGTGTCATTTCTGAAGGAAAAAAAGGCATTTAAAACTCACTCGCGGCTATAATGAATTGTCGGCTCCCGGCAATACATAGAAAAGTCATTGATTAAAAAAAAAAAAAAAGCGTAGGGGTTTCCCCAAATTCAATTACCAGGCCCTTCAGGTCTGGTATGGATATTAAGGGGAACCCTGCCGCAAGTTAAAAAAAAAATGCGTGCGGTTCCCCCAAATATCCATACCAGACCCTTCAGGTCTGGTATGGATTTTAAGGGGAACTCCACCCCAATTTTTTTTTAAAAAATGCCGTGGAGTACCCCCAAAAATCCAGACCAGACCCTTTATCCGAGCACGCAACCTGGCAGGCCGCAGGAAAAGAGGGGGGGACGAGAGAGTGCCCCCCCTCCTGAACCGTACCAGGCCACATGCCCTCAACATGGGGAGGATGTCCCCATGTTGATGGGGACAAGCGCCTCATCCCCACAACCCTTTCCCGGTGGTTGTGGAGGTCTGCGGGCAGGGGGCTTATCGGAATCTGGAAGACCCATTTAACAAAGGGGACCCCCAGATCCCACCCCCCCTATGTGAATTGGTAATGGGGTACATTGTACCCCTACCATTTCACAAAGAAAGTGTAAAAAATTGTAAAAAAAAATACACAGACACCATTGGGAAAGTCCTTTGTTAAAAATAAAAAAATAAAAAATAAAAAAAAACATTCCAGCGATGAAATCCAGTGTCCCACGGCGATCCCGATGTCCAGCGCTGTACAGTCGAAATGTCATTGGCTGAGCCTGTGCGGACCTGATGGGGAACTTCCTAGGCAGTGTATTAAATGAATAGACCCGCCCCTTCTAAAGTTCCCCATCAGGTCCGCTCAGCCAATGACGTAGTGTAAGGCTGAGGACCTGATGCGGAACGTGAGAAGGGGCAGGTCTATTCATGTATTATACTGCGGAGGAAGTTCCCCATCAGGTCCGATAAATCCAATGATGTAGGCAGGGTCTGACATACGAGGGGGCGGACCTGATGGGGAACTTCCTCCACAGTTTAATACATGAATAGACCCGCCCCTTCTCACGTTCCGCATCAGGTCCTCAGCCTTACACCTACGTCATTGGATGAGTGGACCTGATGGGGAACTTTCTCCAGTAAAATAAATGAATAGACCCGCCCCTTCTCATGTTCCGCATCAGGTCCTCAGCCTTACACTACGTCATTGGCTGAGCGGACCTGATGAGGAACTTTAGAAGGGGCGGGTCTATTCATTTAATACACTGCCGAGGAATTTCTCCATCAGGTCCGCTCAGGCTCAGCCAATGACATTTCGTCTGGACAGCGCTGGACATCGGGATCGCCGCGGGACACTGGATTTCATCGCTGGAATGTTTTGTGTTTTTTTAATAAAGGACTTTCCCAATGGTGTCTGTGTATTTTTTTTTACAATTTTTTACACTTTCTTTGTGAAATGGTAGGGGTACAATGTACCCCATTACCAATTCACATGGGGGGGCCGGGATCTGGGGGTTCCCTTTGTTAAAGGGGTCTTCCAGATTCCGATAAGCCCCCCACCCGCAGACCCCCACAACCACCGGGCAAGGGTTGTGGGGATGAGGCCCTTGTCCCCATCAACATGGGGACATCCTCCCCATGTTGAGGGCATGTGGCCTGGTACGTTTCAGGATGGGGGAGGGCGCTCTCTCATCCCCCCCTCTTTTCCTGCGGCCTGCCAGGTTGCGTGCTCGGATAAGGGTCTGGTGTGGATTTTTAGGGGGACTCCACGCCATTTTTTTTTATTTTGGGTGGAGTTCCCCTTAAAATCCATACCAGACCTGAAGGGCCTGGTATGGATATTTGGGGGAACCACACGCATTTTTTTAAAATTTGTGGCAGGGTTCCCCTTAATATCCATACCAGACCTGAAGGGCCTGGTAATTGAATTTGGGGGAACCCCCACGCTTTTTTTAAATTTTTCATCAATGACTTTTCTATGTATTGCCGGGAGCCGACAATTCATTATAGCCGCGAGTGAGTTTTAAATGACTTTTTTTCCTTCAGAAATGACACTTTGTGCAGGGACAGTTCTATGCACGGGAAACAAGCGTGAATAGTCCTCAGAAGTTTGGGTCCCCATTGACTTCAATGGGGTTCGGGTTTGGGGTCAAGTTGGGTCCCGAACTCGAACTTTTTTCCGAGGTTCGGCCGAACCCGTCGAACCCGAACATCCAGGTGTCCGCTCAACTCTATTTACAAGATGTGTTACGGTGGGTGCTAAGATGTCAGTACATTCTTTCAGGAGTTTTGTAGAGATAATGTCATTTGGTGATGTACTGTCTCTGAGACTTCTGATGATGCTTTTGGTGGTGTCGATGGTGATCGGGACCAGCGAAAATTTAATCGATTGTATAATGTTTGTATTAATTTCCTCTTCTTGCTTAGGCTGAGTGAGGTTGGTTTTTTTTTCTGTTGAATTATTTCCCGGATGTTTTCGATTTTGTGGATAAAAAAATCCGATAGTTCATTGCAGAATTCTTGGGTTTTGTTTGCTGGAGGCTCTAAACAGGTGGGGTTCATAGTTTGAGCGACTAGTTTGAAAAGTTTGCAAGGTCGGTTTAGGGCTTTTGAGATGGTGTTTGAGAAATGTTCTTTTTTTGCTTTGAAGATCGCTTTGTGGTATTTATTAGTTAGTGCTTTGTAGTTAGTGTGGTTTTCCTTTGTTGGGTGTCTTCTCCAGGCTCCTTCCAGGCTCCTTCCAGGCTGCAAGACATTAATTGGCCCCACATACTGTCCCTCTTTATCTCAGTCTGAGTGCTGCTGTACAGGGGTTTACAACAGGCTGAAATTCAGGTTCAGGTATTAATATAAGTTGCATAAAATATTTGATGTGATGGATGCATAACTGCATTAAATGATTCTTTGTTAATATCTGATGGGAGATAGGCTTTAAATAAAACATGACAGAGGGAGCCTTTTGTAGCACAAAACTGTAGGTAAAGGTAAACCCAACCTTGCCAATAAAGCGCTTAAAGCAATCCTTTTGCTGTACAAAATATTTGATCAAGGCATAGCCGTAAAAGAAGTCTGTAAATACGTACAGTTTCTACTGCCTGCACCAATGATCCTGAGAATTTTTTATGTGATGTTTGCATGAAAGCTAACACTTCTGAGACTGTCAATTTCCAAGGTCCCCCACAGCTATGATCCGTTCCTCCTGCTGATCTCCATGTCACTATTTTCTATAGCCACCACAGGAGACCCATGAGATTGACATTCCCAGAAGTATTGGTTTCCCTGTGGACTTCACATGAAGACTTCTTTAGACTGGATCTGTGTTTCATAAAGCAAGCAACAGGTAAGGTACTACAGACCTTTACAGGTATGCTTAGAAATAACATTTTCAGTATAGCAACAGTCACTTTAAGGTAGCAACAGTGTTGAAGTGCATAGACCGGTGTTTGTCTCACTCTTTATATCCCTGTAAAGCCCTTTTATAATTGAGGTGCAAGCTGCAAACATTCCCTACATTAACCACTTGCCTACTGGGCACTTAAAGCGGAGGTTCACCGTAATTTTTTTTTTTTTTAAAAGCCAGCAGCTACAAATACTGCAGCTGCTGACTTTTATAAAAAGGACACTTACCTGTCCAGGTCTCCCGCGACGTCGGCAGCCGAAGCCGAGCTTCCGCTCGGCTCTCGGCTTCCCCCGCCGCCATCCTCGGTGAGGGAATCGGGAAGTGAAGCGCTGCTGCTTTACTGCCCGGTTCCCTACGGCGCATGGGGGTGACGCGAAGGGGCGGGACTCCCGCGGGAGTCTGCTCCCGGAAATGGCACAAATACCTGTTTTATACAGGTATCTGCACCCCCTCCCCCCTGAAAGGTGCCAAATGTGACACCGGAGGGGGGGAGGGTTCTGAAAAGCGGAGGTTCACTTTTGGGTGAACCTCTGCTTTAAAGCGGAGTTCAACCCATAAAGCAGGGATATGCAATTAGCGGACCTCCAGCTGTTGCAAAACTACAAGTCCCATCATGCCTCTGCCTCTGGGTGTCATGCTTGCTGTTGTCAGAGTCTCGCTATGCCTCATGGGACTTGTAGTTTGGCAACAGCTGGAGGTCCGCTAATTGCATATCCCTGCCATAAAGTGTACTTTACATAAATCCACAGCATTCATCTTCAGCAACAACATTTGGGAATTTTTTTATTTATTTTTTACTCACTCCTTCGGCACTGTTGCTATGGGGTCCCTTCTATTCTGCCACTTCCTCTCCACGGCGATTGACATAATTTCCCTTCAGCGCATGTGCTCGCCAGTGCTCCTGGGAGATGTGTGTCATCCTTTCCCAGGAGTCAGTGGGCAGCGCCGAGGGCTAGCATTGCGTTCTTTACAAACCGGAAATGACGCCATGAAACCATAACAACGGGACATCCTTTTCCTGCGCCCTGTGTAAACGGCGCACGTGCGAGAATGGGAGGTGCATGCTGGGTATCCAGCATCACAATATCCAGGAAGAGAATGCCAGTGGGCCTCACATGCCCACACTAGAGATGGAAGCACTCTTCATAGCACAAATAAAATTGAATGCTATAAAAAAAATGGAATTAAGCGGCGATTTCAGTAATAACATTGATTATTAGTGTTTAAATAGTTTAATAGCATGGAATACATTTAAAAATAAATAAATCTGGGTGGAACTCCGCTTTAAACCCCCTTCCTGCCCAGGACATTTTTCAGCTTTCAGCGCTGTCGCATTTTGAATGACAATTGCGCGGTCATGCAACACTGCACCCAACTTAGATTTTTATAATTTTTTCACACACATAGAGCTTTCCTTTGGTGATATTTAATCACTGCTGGGGGTTTGTTTTGTTTTGTTTTTTTGCTAAAAAAAAAACGAAAAAAGACAGAAAATTGTGGGAAAAAATGGGTTGTTATAAAATGTTGCAAACAGGTAAATTTTCTCCTTCATTGATGTGCATTGATGAGGCTGCACCGATGAGCACTGATAGGGTGCACTGATAGGCACTGATAAGGCGGCACTGATGGGCACTGGTAGGTGGCACTGATGGGTGGCAATGAAGGGCACTGATAGGTGGCACCGATGGACACTGATAGGCACTGGTAGGTGACACTGATAGGCAGCACTGATGATGAAGCACTGATGGGCATTGATTGGCAAGCACTGATTGGCACTGATAGGTGGCACTGGTGGGCATTGATAGGTGGCACTGATAGGCAGCACTGATATGCACTTATAGGTGGCACTGGTAGACACTGCTTAGCGGTATGCGGGACCGATGTCCCTCTGACAGAAGACGGTAATCAGCTTTTTTTTTCACTGGGGACCCCAGAAGAGGAGATTCAGGGCTGCCCTGTGCAATACCTTTGCCTGTTATTGTTTTAATTATAAAAAATATCCTTTGCAACCGCTTTAAGCTCAGCCCCAGCCGAAACCCTTTGATTCTACTATCAGACGCCAGAGCATTAGACAACTGATGACAGGGGAAAGTCTTATATCAAAGAGAAGGGCTTAATCTTGACTTGGAAAGAAGTTGAGGCTCGGTGTGCAGATCCTAGGATCTAAGGGGCTTCCTAGGAAAATGGGGATCAATTTAACCACTTCTCTACTGTGCACGAAAACCCCCTTCCTGCCCAAGCCATTTTTCAGCTTTCAGCGCTGTCACACTTTGAATGACAATTGCGCGGTCGTGCGACGTGGCTCCCAAACGAAATTTGTGTCCTTTTTTTCCCACAAATAGAGCTTTCTTTTGGTGGTATTTGATCACCTCTGCGGCTTTTATTTTTTGCGCTATAAACAAAAGAAGAGCGTCCAGTTTGGAAAAAAAACACAATTTTTTAGTTTTTGCTATAATAAATACCCATTTTTTTTTTTTTTATAAAATTTTCCTCAGTTTAGGCCGATACGTATTCTTCTACATATTTTTGGTTAAAAAAAAAAATCGCAATAAGCGCGTATTGATTGGTTTGCGCAAAAGTTATAGCGTCTACAAAATAGGGGATAGATTTATAGCATTTTAATTTTTTTATTAGTAATGGCGGCGATCTGTGATTTTTTATTGTGACTGCGATATTGCTGCGGACACATCGGACACTTTTGACACATTTTTGGGACCATTCACATTTATACAGTGATCCCTGCTATAAAAATGCATTGATTACTGTATAAATGTGATTGGCAGGGAAGGGGTTAACCACTAGGGGGCGGGAAGGGGTTAAATATGTTCCCTCAAAGTGTTCTTACTGTGGGGGGAGGGGACTGACTGGGGGAGGTGACCGATGGTTGTCCCTATGTACAAGGGACACACCATCGGTCCCCTCTCCCTCACAGGACGTGGATCTCTGTGTTTACACACAGAGATCCACTTTCCTGCTCGTTTCCCGGGCAATCGCGGGTGCCCAGCGGCAATCGCGGCCGCCGGGCACGCGCACTGGGGCCTTGTGAACGCGGCGGGCGTGCACGCGCGCCTCCTAGCTCGTTTTAAAGGGAGGACGTCATATGACGTCCTCCCAGAACGAGAGTATCCTCCGCCCGCCGTCAATTGACAGTGGGCGGGGGACAAGTGGTTAAAGACTAACACAAGTACATGTTGCATGTACTTTGGCAACATCTTTCTTTACCTTAGACACTTTTTAGGTTTGGACATGTTCACTTTAACTACTTGCCTACTGGGCACTTTCACCTCCTTCCTGCCCAGGCCAATTTTCAGCTTTCAGCGCTGTCGCACTTTAAATGACAATTACAAGTTCATGCAACACTGCACCCAAACAGAATTTTTATCATTATCAAGCACGAGCAGGGGAAGATGTCATATGACGCCCTCCCGGCAATGTGCGACCATGCTATAGCCATCATTCAGATATAGCATGGTCGTGAAGCGGCATTAAACCTCTCCAAACCAAAAAAGTCATAGATTGCAGCTTTCCAATCATGATGTGGTGGCTTCATTTGTTTTCTTTTTTAGACTTTCTTCCCTCTGTTTTCACCTGGTGATCCAGCCAGTAACACACATCCTGTATTAGAGTGCCTCCACTCTGGATGGAGTGCAGAGACATCTTTGGATAGTAGCATTATCAGTTTGGGGGAAGGGAATGTTGGATGTCCTAGCAGATTTAGATACACTAACAAACTGAAGCTAAACTCCAGTTAACAGTTTTAAACAGTTACAGCAACAGTTTTGTTCCATTTGGGATAAAGGTTTTACATAAAATAAATAAATGGTTTGTCTCATCCCTCCAACTGCTACATCTTCAGGACAGTGGGGTCTGTTGAAAAACAGCAGACTTATTAGCTAGATCTAAAAAAACAAAAAAAACAAATGCAGCCACCACATCTAATGCCGCGTACACACGACCATTTTTCTCGTCGGGAAAAATTAAATTTTTTCTCTTTGACGAGAAAAACGACCGTGTGTGGGCTTTCCATCATTTTTCCCAACGAGAAAAACGGCAAGAATCACGACGAGAAAAATTAGAACATGCTCTAATTTTTCTCGTGGTGATTCACGGCATTTTTTTCCGCTGCAGTTTTCCCATAGGGAAACACTGCCGGGGAGCCTACACACGGTCGTTTTTCTCGACCAAGAGAAAAAATGTTGTGAAAACCGGCCGTGTGTAGGGGACCAAGCCGTTCCTCATTTTTCCCGTCTATTTTCTCAACGGTGTTTTCACAGTCGAGAAAATCGATCTTGTGTACACGGCATAAGAGTTGGTAATCTGCAATATAAGAAATACCACTGTAAGCGCTCCTAACCATTAGGTTTATTCTTCATTCAGCATAGCAATAAACTGTTCCCTTTTCTACCTTCCTACTAGCTTCACTTCCCAATCACTGCAATAGATGATCCCTGCATGCACTCATGACAAAGACAGATCTCCAGAATCTGAGAGAGAACGATCTCTCTGCAAGGCGAGGTAGAGCTGCCTACAAGGGAGCTACTAGAGCCGGACCAGGTAGGGAGAGAGATGCGAGGAAGCTTTGTAAAGGGGAGGGCGTTGGGGTTGCACACTGTGCATAGCGCATTCCTAAACCCTGCACTATGTATGTAACTCACTCCTGAATCCTGCACGCTATACACAGCACACCCCTGAACTCTGCACTCTGCAGGTAACTCACTCCTGAACCATGCACTTTGTACATAGAGCACCCCTAAACCCTGCATTCTGTACGTAGCGCAGCCCTGAACACTGTACTCTGTACATAGCGCACTTCTGAATCCTGCAGCCTGTAAGTAGTGCACCCCTGAACACTGCACTCTGTACATAATGCGCTCTTGAACTCTGTACTCTGTATGTAGCACACCTCTGGACCCTGCACTTTGTACGTAGCGCACCACAGATACAACCGTCCCTTTGAGGGCATCATACTGCTGATGTGGCTTGCGATTAAATTACCTTTGATACCCCTGCTCTAGAGCATTTGTATGAGGTGACATGTGCTTCTGACCACTGAGAACACTGATTGTCATGCTAAGGAATTTCCCATCTGTTGGGAAATCTCACAATGTTTTTGCCTTTGATATCTGAATGCATGCAGCTTCTTTAGTCAGCTATACCTGTATTCCAAAGAACACACCGGCTGGGTTAAGAATGGGCAGACTTGTCATCAGTCTTTATTTTTAGTAGGCACGTAAGCTGTCACACTAAAAGATTCACACAAGTGATTTCATGCATTTTCATGCAATTGTGAAATGTTGTTTTTCAGTCTAGGATTCCATATTTGCCTTATAAAAAATAGAGGAATTGTCCACATTCAAAAACAAGATTGTGTCATAAGTACTATATAGATGTTATAATATATTGCATTCTTGTACACATCATTTGTTAACTTTTGAATAACGTGATCAATTTTTAATTATTAAAAATTAAATTTCCATTAACTTATACAATAAAAATACAATTTGGTTATTGGTTTACTTTTATAACATGTTTTGTACGTTTATTGACTTGAATGTTTGTTTTCTTTTGTCTTGTATGGTTTAATATTCAAATGTTCAAAATCAAAGCTTGTCTATCAGAATTTACAGAGAAATCATGTCATACCTACAGCCATGTTTTTACAGCAAGCTGTATGCCATACAGAAATCCTTAGTCGGATTTCCATATTGAATAATTGTATTTACTAAAGCTCATAAACAATGTATATACAGTGATAATATAGGTGTAATTATCTGCTTATCAAACACCTGACCTATGTTTACATTGATACAGGGTGTAAATCAGCCTTTTTTCAACCAGGGCTTTGTGGTGCTCCAGAGTTCCTCCGGAGGTTGCTAGGAGTTCCTTGAGCAATGAGCAATTTCTGGCAAGCAAATAAGTAAGCACTTATTTTCTTAATATCTGTAAGAGGGGGATTCTTCCAGCTGACCACAAATGTAAAGAGCATTCTTCCCACTAGCTATTATACTAATGTACCATGCGATGTACATAGTGTTTATTAGAAGTGGTTCCCTGACTCCATAAAGTTATTTTAATGGTTTTCCGGTGTTAAAAAGTTTCAGAAAGACTTTCATTAATGGTATCTAAAGTATTTTTTTTCCTTTTGGCTAGAGAGGGCAAGGATGAGATTGTCTGTCAAGTTTTTTTTGCTGCAATACAAAATCCAACAAAACAAACAGGGTGCAGCTAAGTGTAGTATTAAAAGTGCTTTATTATCAGAGCATGCGCGGAGCCGGCTGAGGCAGGCATGTCCTACTGAAGCTCCGCTATTCCCGGGACTCCACGGCCATTTTAAACACCCGAATGGAAGGGTAAATAATATGTAAAGCCTACCTACACCTTCCTCAGTGCCTGGAGATTATCCTAGTATGGTTTTTGGAACCTCCCGCGGGAGAACCAGAGCAAAATCCCTCAAAGATAATCTCCTCAGAGACGCCTGTAAGATGGCACAGTCTAACTCTCCTCACACAGGCACACCTCACGCTGACAGGAAGCATCAGCAGTTACCTCAGGAAATACATAACACAGACTCTGAATATGGAGCTACTTCTCAGCAACAACATTCAGACTCACTACACCCAAATGATATTAAACAGTTTGAGAAGATGCTGCAGAAAGCCTTAAAGCAGACCTCTGACCATATTACTGAAAAATTAACCAAAGAAATTTGTGACTTAGGTCAGCGCACTGCTGACTTAGAAGACAAAATGGATGACTTAGAGAATAATGTATTTACTCATGAAAATAAATTAGAATCTCTCAAGGAATAAAATCTTTTGCTGCAAACACGTTTGGAAGATTTTGAGAATAGGGCAAGACACTCAAACCTCCGCATACAAGGTATTCCTGAGTCCATTATTGATCTTTCATCTACTATTACAGCCCTTATTCAAGAATTAACACCGTCAATTCCAATTGAGAGATTGGAAATGGACAGAATACATAGAGCCCTTGCACCCCGCAAACTAGATGGTCCTCCTCGCGACATAATTGTGAAATTTCACTTTTTTCGCACCAAAGAACAAATTATGATTGCCGCAAGGGGTAAGGAAAACCTCAGTTTCCAAGGTCACTCATACCAGATCTTTGCTGATCTATCCCCAATAACTGTTGCTAAAAGATGCGCAATGAAACCTTTATTACAGAAATTACAACTACATCAGATTCCTTATCAAGTCAACAAGCATACATGCAGATCCTCTGATGAACTACTGAATACTCTGCAAAGACTCCACCTATGCAATGGGCCATCACCTAGTCCTCGGCGACGAACAGCATCCAGTTCTCCACAAAATACCTCCAAAGTAGGAAATGACAGAAAAAAAACAAAACTCAACCAAGAGGAGTCGCTTCAGTTCCCCAGACCTGGATCCTCCAGACTCAATGGACTGAAGACTATTATTCATTCTTCTTTTTACATTACAGCTTTTTTTTACATTAGAATGGTCTTGCTTCCATTCTCTAGTTATTAAATAACTATTCTCATTTCATATCCTATAGATTCTTCACCAATGCAATTCAAACATCTAATTTTAGATTTTTTCTTCCCTCCCCCCCCCCCTTTTTATACATATATATATATATATATATATATATATATATATATAAATTCTTACTTTTCATTCTTATTTTTTCATTTTTGACCCTCCCTAGACTACGATCATTGAAACCTTCAATTATCCAATTATCTTTAAACCCCTTTCCACCCCCCCCCCTCCCCCACATCCCTTGCCCTTGTCTCACATCCCCATTTCCCTCCCTCCCTCCCACCCATTTAACTCTACCCCCCCCGCTTTCCCCACTCTCCTATTTCCTTCAATACTAAAACTGAGGGTCTTATATTATTAAATATTATACTATATTATTATATTAGTCTGTTTAAATGCTTATTTACTGAATAGTTGTAAATTCTGTTTTTTGTGTAAGTGTTAACCAATTATTTTTTTATATACTTATTATCCTAACTATTAGAGACATTTCTGCCTTAACCACAACTAACAACCCAGAGGTAACCAGTATAATTCAACAAAATGTTTAATTTAAATTCATACTGTAAATATTACTAATTACTTGACCATAGCCATTTTATTTGCTATATTGTTGAATATATGCTAATTCTTTTTATTTTTTATTTATTTTTTTATTTTTTCTTCCTCTTTATATTTTACAATGGCAATTTTTTGTGAATTTTTGCCATATTTGGATGATATACTAAATTTTTGTCTTTAGATATATTTTTTAAGCCTTGGGGGACCCGAGAATTTGTCACTGCTCCCTCCATTTTTTCTGTCCCAGGACTCTCCTCCACCTTTTTTTGTGTGAGGGGCCTCCTCGGATAGATTTTGTGCTTCTGGGCTTGCATTTTTTTCCCGCCCGGAAAGCCAGTGTTTTATCCTTTTATTATATAAAAGTTATTGTAAGTTATCTATCTCATAATGATTCTCCTCTTTTTTTCCCTTTTCAATACTCTATCCCTGTTTTTCCTTTCTTTTTATTTCCTCCCCGGGTTTAACATTATCCTACACTTTATGACTAGTTTACTGAGCAAAAATCTCTATAAATTAGTGTAGCGCCCTTCCCAAATGGTGTAAATTTAGGGGTAGTCTGAGCCAGTAGTTGGGCTCAGACCTGGATAATTGTGTTGAAATTTGCTTCTGCTCTGGGTGTGATACTGCCTGGCAGTTATATTTCCTGTTCGCCTGTAGGTGGCACTGCCATTAACGGCTCTGGCTGGAATACAGGGGTATCACAACACCTTGGGTGTCCTCTCTCGGCATCCGTGCAATGGGCTTGTGAACCCACTGTGCATGCTGTGAGAGGGTACATAAGGGGCAGACGCCATTAAGTCCAGGCCTGTGTGCGCACCTCGTGGCCCGCATGGCAGGGGGTGCGTGCGTGTGTTCCAGCCCCGGGCACCTTCAGCCCGAGGCTGCATCGCTGCCTGGTAGGCCCAGCTCTGCTGGCTGGGGCCTATGCCTTTGGAAAGGATCCCAAGCTGCCCACCCTTAGGGAAGGAGGCCAGGGGAGGATCTGCCCCAGATGAGACTGGCAACGGTACTGCTGTCTCGGGAGGAGGCCTGGAGACTCACCTAAGGAGGGATCCATTACTACAAGCCCTGCAATACGCCAATCTGGCATAAAGGTTCTCTCTATTGCTTCGCTGGGAGGTTCAGGACTTTGATAATCCTGTGGCAGAGGATTCCTGATCGCATCACTAAATTCTCAGATAAAGTTGATCCGTGCATCATCCCGGCTGCTAGAACCAGTGAACAGGACTAACCGGGTGAGCAATACCCACTCAGGCTTGAGTGGCGACGTTATGCCTTTAGTGTTGCGTGCCTGAACCTTCCCCTATTCTTCTCTCGTTTCCTACTTTCTCTACAAGTTCCCACAGCAAGAAAAGGAAAATAAAGCCTTCCTGTTTAGGTTTTACATTTGTTTGGACATTGACTTTTTCTAGAGACTTTCTATACCCTGACAACGGAAGCCTTGGAGGTAGTTTGCATGACCCAAAACAAAACCAGCCGGTCCCTTAAATGGGGGTAAGTGCTACATTAGTATAATGGCTCCCTTAAATTTTCTTACCTTAAAAGTTCAAGGTCTAAATGTTCCACAAAAACGAACTAAAGTCTTTCGATCTTTGTCTTCCTCTAAAGCACACATAGTGTGCCTCCAGGAAACCCACTTTACTGAAAATTCGACACCTAAATATTTTGGTACATTGTATCTCCAAGTTATTACTGCTTCAGCTAAAACTAAGCAAAGGGGAGTACTAATTGCATTTCATAGATCTACACCTTTTTCTCTCCAGACTGAGATCAAAGACCCTGAAGGTCGTTATCTTATCTTTACAGGGCATCTGTGTGATATCCCGATCACAGTGGTATCCTACTATGTGCCTAATAGAAATCCATCGTCCTTTCTCTCTCACTTGTTTCAAGTTATTGATTTGCATAAAATGGGCACACTTTTGATCGAACCAAGTTATTTACCCTTATATAGATAAATCACCTACTCCTCTCGCATCTAACCCTCAATCTCGAATGTTTCAAAGACTCTTACAGAGACACTCCCTACTAGATTCATGGCGAGAAATCAACCCCACCAAACATCAATACTCCTTCTATTCCCATCCACACAAATCATTTTCCCGTATCGACCACATTCTAATTTCAATATGTATGTCCCCGGAATTGCTTACATCATCTGTCTTACCCTTTACATGGACCTGACCATTCTGCAATAATTTCTTCCTTCGCCTCCCTCATACCCAAAAAACATGACCCCACATGGTATATCAATGACTCAAACTTATCTCATCCATCACACTCTATTAATTTAGAAATAGCCATAAAAGAATATCTGAAAAACAATAAAACTCCTGACATATCTCCATTAACTTAATGGGAAGCTCACAAACCCATTCTACGTGGAGCATGTTTACGCCAAGCATCATATCTTAAAAGAGAAAAGCAGAAACTACAACTAAAATTAGAAACAAACTTCAATACCTGTCACGCAAACTTTCAAACTAATCCAACTCCTGCAACTAAATCTCATCTAGACGAAGCTAGACTAAATCTTGACCTTTTTCTATTTGACTCAGCAGACAAAACTTTACGTAACTCCAAACATAAATTCTATATGAAAGCTAATAAGCCTGGCAATCTTTTGACTCGAGCTCTTAAAAAATGAAACAGCCCATTTAAACCGATTCGACTAAAAATGACCCATAACACTTATACTAGCAATCCAGAAAAGATCCTACAAACCTTTCACAAACATCTTAAATCTATGTACAATACAGAAGAATCATTTGAACAACCCTCTGCAGAAACATTTTTCTCACAAATTAAACTCCCAACTATCCCTTCAAATCAACAGGAAAATCTGGAAAGGCCAATAACTTCCACAGAAGTTGAACTAGCTATCAAATCCCTTAAGCTGAATAAAAGACCAGGCCCGCATGGTTTTTCCGCCCTATATTACAAAAAATTCTCCCATCTTCTTGCACCAATGCTGTCAGACGCTTTTAATTAGCTTTTTAATAGTCAATCTTTTTGCCCTGAAACTCTAACAGCCATAATCACAATGATACCTAAACCCCAGTCCGACGAAACATCCTGTACTAATTATAGACCCATTTCTTTACTTAATCTTGATATAAAATTACTAGCTAAGATACTAGCGACCCGTTTAAACAATTGTAGCGGGTACTTACTTTCCCGGGTGCATTTTTTGAATCTGGCTGTGACATCAGTGCTATTTTCCCTGTGGTCCACGAGGTGGCGCTGTCACTGTGACCGGAGGGACGAATATCACGATGTGCCGAGGCCCTTTTTGTCCTCTCTCGGCAGCGGTATGGTGGGGTGGGGAACCTGCCGTGCTTGCTGGGGGAGGGTATAAAGGGGGCCGGCCATCTTGGTCACGGGGTCTTCGTCCCAAGCACCTTCAGCTTGCGGACGTGCGTTCGTGCTCGTCCCCTAGGAGACCTCGGCCTAGGGGACCAATGGAGATCGTGTTCCACCTCAGGCACCTTCAGTCCTGGGGTGAGGTACTTACAAGAAGGTCCGGAGCTCAGTGCCCAACACTGAGTTCCGCGAGGGAAGGGTCCTAAGGCACTTCGGGGATGGAGGCCTGAATCTGAGTAAGACGCAATGGACCGGGGAGAGCTCCTCACTCGAAGACCCGGTGCAGCAGACTGCCGGTGACGGGTGAGTCTCTTGTCGGAGACCATCCAGAAGGATCCCCTTCACCTCGTGCGGAGACCATAGCCCACTCTCCAGGAGGAGAGTGGAGGACCGAATTTGTGTCTGGGCCTATTCACACTCACACCTCCTTTTCTGTTCTATCTATCAAGGAAGTCCCTGTATGGTGTGTTCTAATAAAGGAGTGTTGGACTTTAATGGTGTGAGGCTCACTTCCTGGCGGACGAAGTTCACGGTGACTCTTGTAGGGAGGATCCGGGTGCACAGCACAGACCCGAAGGTAAACAAGACATTGCTGATACCATAGGTATTCCCACGTGGTGGAAGCTAGGCGTAGCCCACCCGCTCTCTCTCTCTCCCCCATCAGATACCCCTAGACAAGAGACAGTGCGAGTCGCACGGAGAGAGAAGAGGGGAAGGCGCTACACGTGGGGGCTCGGGTCCGGTATTGTGTTGTGCATCACAGTATTGAACAAGTCTGCTGGATGAGTTAACTGAATAGGCCAAAGTGCAGCCCTGCTCGAAGTCGTGGAATTGACCCTAGACAAGGGAAAGGCCCGCGCAGGAAGAGCGGTGAACGGGGGGAGGCCCAGCCGTGTGAGGTACTACACGTGGGGGTTTCTAATTGCACTGCGCCAACAGACACAACCCCCGCCGCTTAGTTCGTGGGCGTGGCTCAACCAAAGAAAGTGAAAAAAGCCCGCGAACTGGAGCAAAGGGGAGGAGTCCAATACGTGAGAGGGCTACACGTGGGACATTGGCGCGAAAACTCTGCAGTGTGCGACGAACCAGCAACAAGTCACCATGTTTGGACATACTTCATGGATCCCAGTTCACCCTGCTACTACCACGATGACTGCTGCTGCTCCGATAACGGATACCGGGATCCGGCTGAAGCCAAGGGGTCGATTCGCCCTGTATTCGTGCATGGACGTAGAGGCCCTGGGTGTAATTTGTCCCGGGTGCTCGGGACTGGTGTGCCACCTGAAGCCCTTCGGACAATGTGAGGCCTGTGGGGAGTTTCTGTTCGAGGTGGATCCGGTAGTTGAAAGGCCGAGAACCATCTACCCAGGCCGGGCTTCAGGTAACACTACTCGCAGAGGAGGAATTACTGCTGTAAAAGCCATCCCAGCGCACACTGCAGCGACCGAGGAGGAGGTCGTTAAAACTCAACGGGAGAAATCCGAGTATGTTGACTCGGTCACCACTGCCTCACAGCATCCGCCACCGAAGAAGAGAACCAGCATGGTGGCCCCGACCAGTGGTGGTGGCGGACCATCTCGCCAGCTTACGCCAGGCCTAGACGGATCCATTGACGAGTGTTCCGGACGTCCCGCTTCAAGTAAAGGCCGAGGTGAGCCGGGCAAAGAGACTTGGTGCATGGGCGGAGGTGCCGGGAAGGCATGGCCCAGTACGCCTGCGGGAGGTGTTAGCTCCGTCTCTACAACGGACTACATACCCGCGGAGGAGTGTGATACCTCGGATCTGGAGTCGCTCTCTGATATGGGAGATGACACCGCTATTGACGAACTGTTTGCAGAGAAGGGCTGGGACAAAGTACCGCTAGCTTCATTCCGAAGGCCTTGAGATTCACCCATGTCCACGGGGAGAGTACACCCCGGGTGGAGGCACCAGCGCCTGAACAAGGGTCCTGTCCCCAGCCCACATCTACATCTCCGGTGCCGCCTGCATCAGGTACTGGGGAGCAGAGGTTGATACTACGGGCACCTATGCCCCAACCAGAAGTGGTTAAGGCCCCTCGCCATCCGGACTCTATAGTTCTACCCGGTGAAGGGGACAAAGCCACAATGCCTCCGCTGTCAAGGCTTCAGAGACTCTTCTGCCAGAAAGTTGCTGCTGACTACGGGTGGGAATATCCGTACCTCCCCAAGGAGTTACTCTACGAAGTGGAGGTGTACCGAGAGCGCTGGTATAATGACTTCGTGTGGACCCACCTTAAGGTCCCACACGCCCGCAGGTATTTGACATGCTCTCCAAAGACATCTCAGCGGTTCAAAGACTGCAAGGCAAAGAAGGTGAGGATGTGGAGTACCATTTGGAGACCATGGATCGGCATCTAAAACCTATTGTTCTGCAGCATCCCCGCTCCTACCTCTGAGGAAAAAGAGACTCCATTTGTTTGCTTTTTGAAAGGACTTTGCACCCCCTGAACTTTGCTGTTTGACTTTCTTGCTGGTGCCATCATCAGTGTTTTGCCCCGCAAGAGGGGTGCTTGTGTTATTCCGAGGAAGAACTGTTCCAGTTGTTGTTTTTCTTTCCTCTCCGGTGAGAAGTTGCAGACTTTGGGGTAGATAGGGCCTGGAGTCAAGCAGCAAGAAAAGAGAAGATGGTTCAACGGGTGCAGTTACCGCGAGGCTGTCACCAGGTGGCAGTCTCGTGCAACGTTACACATTGTACACACTCACACTGGAGGAAAAGATATTTCTCTTCGGAGGAGTTTCTTTTTCTCTCACACATACACATGTGTCAGGGTTTTATTGTTTCTTTTCTCTTCCCTCTGCAGGAGAGCGTCCCGGCAAGATTATGGAACCTGGGGTGGTTCTTAGTTAGGATGGGAGGGAAAAGTATAATGTTTTAAATGTTGTCTTTCACTCTTCTTTTGTTGCAGGGGCTCAGACACAACTTCTCCGTTAGGATAGTTTCCTAAAAATTTTTGGTTTTTCAAATTGTTAGTTGGTTTCTGGATTGGATTATGTCAGCCGTTGAGGGCGTGATTCACTCCAGACACTGGGGTCCAGTGTCAAAAGACAGGGGGGAATGTGTAGCGGGTACTTACTTTCCCGGGTGCATTTTTTGAATCTGGCTGTGACATTAGTGCTATGTTCCCTGTGGTCCACGAGGTGGCGCTGTCACTGTGACCGGAGGGACGAATATCACGGTGTGCCGAGGCCCTTTTTGTCCTCTCTCGGCAGCGGTATGGTGGGGCGGGGAACCCGCCGTGCTTGCTGGGGGAGGGTATAAAGGGGGCCGGCCATCTTGGTCACGGGGTCTTCGTCCCAAGCACCTTCAGCTTGCGGACGTGGGTTCGTGCTCGTCCCCTAGGAGGCCTCGGCCTAGGGGACCAACGGAGATCGTGTTCCACCTCAGGCACCTTCAGTCCTGGGGTGAGGTACTTACAAGAAGGTCCGGAGCTCAGTGCCCAACACTGAGTTCCGCGAGGGAAGGGTCCTAAGGCACTTCGGGGATGGAGGCCTGAATCTGAGTAAGACGCAATGGACCGGGGAGAGCTCCTCACTCGAAGACCCGGTGCAGCAGACTGCCGGTGACAGGTGAGTCTCTTGTCGGAGACCGTCCAGAAGGATCCCCTTCACCTCGTGTGGAGACCATAGCCCACTCTCCAGGAGGAGAGTGGAGGACCGAATTTGTGTCTGGGCCTATTCACACTCACACCTCCTTTTCTGTTCTATCTATCAAGGAAGTCCCTGTATGGTGTGTTCTAATAAAGGAGTGTTGGACTTTAATGGTGTGAGGCTCACTTCCTGGCGGACGAAGTTCGCGGTGACTCTTGGAGGGAGGATCCGGGTGCACAGCACAGACCCGAAGGTAAACAAGACATTGCTGATACCACAGGTATTCCCACGTGGTGGAAGCTAGGCGTAGCCCACCCGCTCTCTCTCTCTCCCCCATCAGATACCCCTAGACAAGAGACAGTGCGAGTCGCACGGAGAGAGAAGAGGGGAAGGCGCTACACAATATTATAGGCTCATTAATAAAAAAAGATCAAGTAGGTTTTATGCCTTTCCGCCAAGCAGCAGATAATGTACGTAGGGCAACGCTACTGATTCAAGCAGCTAAAACACGACAAATACCCATGTGTCTTCTGTCGTTAGATATTAAGAAAGCTTTCGACACAGTGTCATGGCCTTACTTGCATTTCACTCTACAACAATGGGGCTTCAGACCACATTTTCTTAACTGGGTTTCCTCACTATACAATAATCCTAAAGCATATATCAAATATGCTGGATACAAATCAAATCAGTTTGACATAAATAGAGGAACACGTCAAGGTTGCCCTTTGTCCCCACTTTTATTTGTCCTACTTATTGAACCCCTTGCTCAGGCAATACGTTCGGATCTCTCAATCAAAGGATTAGACTTGGCTGGCCATCAACACAATTTGTGTCTATTTGTTGACGATATTTTAATTTTGATGTCTTTCCCCAGGGGAGGGCTGGGCCAGGGGGCAGGGTGGCAATTGCCTCCCAGGCCACCCTAACTTATGTTCAAAATGGCCAGCAGCCGCTGCCTGCTACCATTTTCTTTTTTATTCTGGTCTAGGAAGTCGGACTGGGGGCACGGCCATGGCGGCCGACCACTAGCTGTTGCATTTCGGGAGTTGTAGTCCACGCTCAAGCTTCCGGTGGGTGGAAAACAAAGCAGCGCAGGGGAAACTACAACTCCCTGGGACCGGATTATTGGAAGCAGACAGAGGCAGGGCGTGCCAGGGAGTCGGGACGCGGGGCTGGGCGCTGGCTGCAACTTGACCCCAGGATCAGGAGCGTTACCCCCCCAGGAGACCGTGGCGTGCAAGGACCTGCTGAGCTGAGATCGCTGAGGTGAGAGACCCTGACACCCCTAGCTGACCCCCATCTCCCCCACCATACACCCCATGTAACCTGCCCCAGTGATCAGGCTTCATTAATGGGCACTTGAGTTGGCTGCACGGATAAGCACTATTGAGGCTGCATTGAAAAACCAGGTGGGCCATGGATGGTGAGCTGATTCAGTGGTTCAGTGGGCCACTTGACTGGACTTGCCCCCCAGGCCTAAGGCTACCAGCCCTCCCCTATCTTTCCCTCATATTTCAGCCTCCAACCTTATAAACAAGCTAGAACATTTTGCCCCCATTTCTGGACTTAAAATTAACCCTCAAAAATCCACAGTCTTAAATATCTCCTTACCTCCTCACATCCTACAACAAACGCAAACATCCCTCCCTTTTTCTTGGTCTACATCTAGTCTGGCTTACCTAGGAATCCATCTAACTCCTAATCTATCTGAAATCTTCTCGGCTAACTTTCCTCCAATGCTGCAACAAATCACGAACTATCTTAAACAATGGTCATCTTTGCCAATCTCATGGATTGGTAAAATAAATGTCATTAAAATGAATATAATACCTAAGATTATATATCTATTTCGTGTGTTACCCATTCCAGTACCGGCATACTTTCTTAGGAACCTCCAGCGAAAAAACTTAGCGTTTATCTGGGGCTCCCAGAAATCTCACCTACACAAACAAACACTATACCTCTCCAAACTAAAAGGTGGATTAGGATTTTCTAACTTTGCTACTTACTACCATGCAGGTCAAATAGCACTTATTCATAAAAACCACGCGAAAAGCGAGATTCTACATTGGGTAGCACTAGAATCAATTGATTATGACCCTTTCTCTATAACAAATCTAATATGGACTAATCCATCTGATTATAAAACTCTTAAAAACAAGATCACCAAACACACAATATCTATTTGGGATACATTTAAAATATCATCTGGTCTACAATCTCCACATGCTCCCATCTTGTCTTTTCTTAGAAATCCACTTTTCTATCCAGCTAGTACATTCCGAAAATCTTTTAAACAATGGATTTCCTCTAATCTAACTCAACTTTGTGACCTAATAACACCTACCTCTTTTAAAACATTCCCTGAACTTTGTGATAACCACCAACTTCCCAACTCAGAACTCTTTTGATATTTACAGATCAAAAAAAAATTCACACCATATATACAGGGCATGAGTAACTTGGACGAATTTACACACTTTGAATGAATTTGTAAACAAGACCCTCATTCAAAAGGTCACATATCATTATTATATAATTCTCTTGTTACTTTGCCTAACGCAGATACACCATCATATATGATGAAATGGGAGAGAGACTTTGGACTTTGTTTGGAGGCATCTACTTGGAATAAAATTTGGACTGCAACAAAATTATCTTCACAAAATATTACAGCCCTAGAGACTAACTATAAAGTACTTATGCATTGGTACCTGGTCCCTATTAGAATTGCAAAATATAGCCCCCAATTCTCTCTGCTCTGCTTTCGTGGCTGTGGTGAATTAAGATCCCATATACACATATTTTGGGAATGTCCGGTTACAAAACAGTTTTGGAAAGAGATTTTTCTAATGCTCTCAACTTTATTCAATAAATGGATTAAATCAGATCCTCTAATTGCGCTCCTAAACCTGAAACTGGCCAATATTTTGCATACTCAATTTAACCTTTTACTACAAATCACCACAGCTGCAAAGCAGACAATCGCCAAAGCTTGGAAAACAAATACATTAACGATTTCTGAAACCATAAATAGAATTAATCAAGCTTTGACTCACTCCAAAACAGAAGCCATATCTTATGATAATATAGAAAAATTTGAGAAAATTTGGAATCCTTGGGTGGCTCATTTCTTCTCCCCCAATTTTGACACCACTTTATTAAGACCTTGTTAACACAGATACAAATATATACCTGGTATACCCCTACGTATGACTAACATTATAAAAAACCTCTGGGACTTATTTTTCCTTCTATTTTTCCTATCTTTATTTTTCTTACCTTTATTTCTCTTTCTATTCTATTCTCTTCTCTTAACCTGTCTTTTCTTTTGATATCCATTGATGTTTATAAATTTAGTAGCAAAGTTCTTCAGATCACACTCCTTATTTTTTGTTTGTTATACAATAAGTTATTGAGTTCCATAGAATTAATACTGTATATACTTGAGTTTAAGCCGACCGAGTATAAGCTGAGGCCCTAATTTTACCACAAAAAATGGGAAAACGTATTGACTCGAGTATAAGCCTAGGGTGAGAATGCAGCAGCTACTGTAAGCGGAAAAGAGGGTCAACCATGCCCATTTGCAGCTTCACTGTGCCCATTTGCACGCCTTACTGTGCCCATTTGCAACCTCACTGTGCCCATTGAAACCTCACTGTGCCCATTGCAGCCTTACTGTGCCCATTCTCACTGTGCCCATTGCAGCCTTACTGTTCCCATTGCAGCCTTACTGTGCCCATTTTGACTGTGCCCATTGTAGCCTTACTATGCCCATTGCAGCCTTACTGTGCCCATTCTCACTGTGCCCATTGCAGCCTTACTGTGCCCATTGCAGCCTTACTATGCCCATTCTCACTGTGTCCATTGTAGCCTTACTGTGCCCATTCTCACTGTGCCCATTGCAGCCTTACTGTGCCCATTCTCACTGTGTCCATTGTAGCCTTACTGTGCCCATTCTCACTGTGCCCATTGTAGCCTTACTGTGCCCATTCTCACTGTGCCCATTGCAGCCTCAGTGTACCTGTATTCTTGACCGGCTGCGGTCATCCATTTTTCAAAAGTCGCGTCTTCCTCCTGGTCCCGTTCTGTGATAGTCAGTGTATCTGTCGGGTCGCGGGCATCCATTTTTCAAAAGTTGCGGCTTCCTCCTGGTCCGTGATAGGCGTTTGACACTGTGTCCTATCACGGAGATCCTCTCATCCTCGGACTCAGTTTCCCAGCAGACACTGTGTTCAGTGTTCCGCCAATCACGGACCTTCTTTCATCCTCGGACAAGGGGACGAGTATGTACTCGAGTATGTACGGTATGTACTTATCAGATATGTAGTAAATATCTGTTTTCACACCTTTTTTTTTTCTCTCCTTCCCAATATATGTTAATTCAATGACATATATACATTGAAATTGTATTGCGGTCATCCATTTTTCAAAAGTCGCGTCTTACTCCTGGTCCCGTTCTGTGATAGTCAGTGTACCTGTCGGGTCGCGGGCATCTATTTTTCAAAAGTTGCGGCTTCCTCCTGATCCGTGATAGGCGTTTGACACTGTGTTCCGCTACCGCCTATCACGGAGATCCTCTCATCCTCGGACTCAGTTTCCCAGCAGACACTGTGTTCAGTGTTCCGCCAATCACGGACCTTCTTTCATCCTCGGACAAGGGGACGTCCATGATAGGCGGAACATTGAACACAGTGTCTACTGGGAAAGTCCGAAGATGAGAGGACCTCTGTGATAGGCGGTAGCAGAACACAGTGTCAAATGCCTATCACGGACCAGGAGGAAGCCGCGACTTTTGAAAAATGGATGCCCGCAACCCGACAGGTACACTGACTCGAGTATAAGCCGAGGGGGCTATTTTCAGCCCTAAAAAAAGGGCTGAAAAACTCGGCTAATACTTTTTTTTCTCTCCTTCCCAATATATGTTAATTCAATGACATATATACATTGAAATTTTTATTATTTTTTATCTTAATAACGGTGTCCATTCATACACCATTTTTATAAATTGTTTATATCTGTCTTGTAATCTACTAGAATTTACATCAAACATGTTTTTAATTTATGTAACACCAGTTATTGCTTATCATAGATTAGCTTAAGCCTTTTTCTTTTATTATTGGAATTCAATCTAGATACAGACATGAATTCTCTGTTTTCTATACATGCTACTATTTATTGTAACTATGACTGTCAAATATGGATATATCTGTAACATCTCTTAAAACTTAATAAACAAAATTGACAAGAAAATGGCTTTATTGTAAACAAAGGTGATAAAAAATGGCAACTCACAAACAACGGATGTAGGAAACCAGATGCTTTTTCCATTTTATCAAGGTCCAGCACAGTCAGGGGCCCGGATGGCAACCCCCCTTTTTTTTTTTTGGAAGGGGCCCAGAGGTCTCCAGGGGCCCTGAGGTCCCCAGGACCCCGGATGGTAACCCCCCTTTTTTGTGTATTTTTTATGAAAAAATAATATATATATATTTTTTTGTAAGGGGCTCAGAGGTCTCCAGGGGCCCGGAGGACCCCAGGGCCCCGGATGGTAACCCCCCTTTTTTGTGTATTTTTTATAAAAAAATATATATATATATATATATATATATATTTTTTGTAAGGGGCCCAGAGGTCCCCAGAGGCCCGGAAGTCCCCAGGGCCCCGAATGGTAACCCCCCTTTTTTATGTATTTTTTTATAAAAAAAAAATATTTTTTTGTAAGGGGCCCAGAGGTCCCCAGGGCCCCAGATGGTAACCCCCCTTTTTTATGTATTTTTTATAAAAAATAAAAAAAAAAATTGTAAGGGGTCCAGAGGTCCCCAGAGGCCCGGAGGTCCCCAGGGCCCTGGATAGCAATCCCCCTTTTTTTGTTCTTTTTTTTGTTTTGTAGCACCCAAAGCCCCCCCGACCTCAACAATTCGTGGCGGCAGCACCCCTCTGCTTCTCAATTCATGGCACCCCCGCTTCTCAATTCGCGGCTGCCCCTGCTTCTCAATTTGCCCCCCACGGTTCTCCTCTGCTCCAGGGGGCCCATGCCTGAAGCTGTGTAAGGGGCCCCAGAATTCTTGGTGGCGGCCCTGAGCACAGTGGTTAGATGCAGCTGGCCTAGGTCACTGCTCTAAAGCGGTTCCAAACACATAAAACTCAGCAAAATGCAACAAGGGACAGCTAGAGACGACACAGGTAAAATACCAAAAGTGGGCATGGCTACACATTTGCCCTCTTTATGAAGCCTGCCTATTAGTGTGTACTATGTGCTATTTACTGTATATATATATATTTATACCTAGTTAGGAGCTTATAAAAAAAAAGGTATGTAACAAAAGGAAAAAGGAGGAACTAGAGGATAGTGTGTACCTCCAGCTCTTCATTAAGGTCCAGTTCACACTAAATCGCAGATCAGCCAGAGATTCAGGGCTCCAGCCGCTCTGCATTGCCAGCTGGCTAGGGGGCAGTGTGGTGCACGATTAAGCGTAACGCACCATCCCCCTTTTTTTTGTTTTGTTCAGTCTTTATTTAAAGGAGTTGTAAAGGCAGAAGTTTTTTTTATCTTAATGCATTCTATGCATTAAGATAAAAAACCTTTTGTGGATAGCAGACTCCCCAGCACCCCCCTAATTACTTACCTGAGCCCCTTCTCTCTCCAGCGATGTCCGCAAATGTCTAAGCCATCTGGGACACTCCTCCTGATTGGCCTAGAGACAGCAGTGGCGTGATTGGCTCCTGCAGCTGTCAATCAAAGTCAGTCAGCCAATAAGGGGAGAGAGGGGGCAGGGCCAGGTCAAGCACCATGTCTGAATAGACTCACGGAGCTATGACGTGGTTTGGGTGCCCCCATAGAAAGCTGCTGGCTGTGGGAGTCACTCGATAGGAGGGAGGGGCCAAGAGCAGCAAAGAGGGACCCGAGAAGAGGTGGATCCGTGCTTCTCTGTGCAAAACCAACCGCACAGAGGTAAGTATAACATGTTTGTTATTTTAAAAAAAAAACAAGACTTTACAATCACTTTAAAGTGTACAAAAGGTACACTTCATTCACTGCAATGTCAGGCGGTGTGATTTGGGCCTGACATTGCAGTGCGACTTGGGCCGATGCACTGTGATAAAATGCAGCATGTCTGGACATTAAAACATAGCACGCCACAGCACAACATTAGGCTAAGTTGCAGTGTGACTGGGACACATGGCAAACAATTGTTTCCTGTGTGTCCCTGCAGTGATAGACATGTTACCATGCGGTACAATGTCTGTCACTGCATATAGTGTGAATTGGACCTTTAGAAGCTAAAGTGGGTTGAACTGGATGGACTTGTGTCTTTTTTCAACCAGACTAACTATGTAATTATGTAAAGTGTTTAATGAGAAAATCCAATAGGTTTCCCTATGGCATAATCTCTGAAATCATTCAGTGAAGGATGTGCACTTGAGGATAGCTTCCAATACCTCTACTTTAAGACCTACTGTGGAATGGCCATGTTTGTGCTTAAAGTGTCTGGGTACACTGTGATCCATACTGCCCTTCTCAATATGCCTCCTGTGCTCGCCAAACCTCAGACACACTGCACAAATAGTGCATTCGTCGTATAGCAAGCCAAAGGGGCAGGAGAGGCAATACATCACAAACTGTGTAGGACATGTGAAATAAGAGGGCAAGGTGTATGTCAGACCACTCTCAGTTAAAAAAGTATTTTGTCAATGGTGGACAAATGGACACATCTTACATTTCAGTTTATGGCACTGGTACATGCCAGTAAGATTGCAGAAATGTGTCAGAGGATAGGAATTGGAAACAACTTTATAATCTTAAAACCTCTCCTTTAATATATTGCTCTGGGATTTATAGTCAGAATCTTTGGTACAGTTTTTGTGGAGACGACAGAACTGGCTCTCAGGAAGGTTCCTAATCCACTTCAGATGGTGACAACTGTTGAAGTGGAAATAGGAATTAAGAATTAAGGGCTTGAAATTAGTTTTTGATATGATAATGGCATCATCATGACCTAATTTGAAGTCTAAAAATATCCTGACATTCATAAAAGATAATACCATTGTGTTGTTGTTACAGTAGGACATTTTTTCTTCATTGGTATCAGGTGGGTCATCCCAAACAAAGATGAGATCATTGATGTATCACCCAAAGAACACGATGAGAGCAGAGAAAGGGTTATTCCTCCAGATATTAAATTCTTCCCATTGTAAGATTGGTATACCTGGGTGCGAAATGCACACTCATAGCTGTGCCTTGTAACTGTAGATAGCAATCATTCTCAAAGTAAAATAGTTCAGTGAAAGGTAAAATTGCGTACAATGTAAAATTTATTGGGCTTGGATGTGGTGGAGACCAGAATATGTGGTAGGAATTAGACCAAGGGCTGAAACATTGACCTGTATAGTGAATTAACATCCAAGGATACCCAATAATATGATGGAAGCTATGTGTATTCCTTAAGGGTATCAAATAGATGTAGGGAATCCCTGAAGTTTTTTGCTGTCTTTGTCCCTGCATGATCTTACATATTAAAACCTTGTTACTGCATGTAATGGATCAGGTTCCTGGGGGTATGGAGGCAAGGGAGGCTGGAAGGTGCACAAGAAGTCGTCTTTCACACTTCCTTTCATATCGACCAGCATGCTCGCCATTTATTGTAAAAAAACCTCAAAGACCCTCAATTTGGACACGGGTAGTGCTGAAAAAACAGCATACACACAAATATCTACATTGCCACCACTCACAAAGAGCAGGCTTGTGAGGAACCTTGCTGTTGACAATTCTGGTAAGTACACCTGCATTCAAGTACATAGGCTTTACAGACAACACACACTGCTCTCAGTAAATTTAACTAATAGGTTAGGTAAACTAGGCAATACCACTCATAGAATTAGTGCAAACACACACTCACAATCTCTTACCGCCAGCTACCACTCTACCAAACTCTAAATGGCTGGACACACACAGGCAGATGCAAAGCCCCCTATGCCAAGAGAACCTCTTATATACAGTATCTCACAAAACTGAGTACACCCCTCACATTTTTGAAAATATTTTATGTTATCTTTTCATGTGACAACACTGAAGAAATTACACATGCTACAATGTAAAGTAGTGGGTGTACAGCTTGTATAACAGTGTAAATTTGCTGTCCCCTCAAAATAACTCAACACACAGCCATTCATGTCTAAACTGCTGGCAACAAAAGCGAGTACTCCCCTAAGTGAAACTGTCCAAATTGGGCCCAATTAGCCATTTTCCCTCCCCGGTGTCATTTGACTCATTAGTGTTACAAGGTCTCAGGTGTAAATGGGTAAAGGTGTGTTAAATTTGGTGTTATCACTCTCATTCTCTCCTACTGGTCACTGGAAGTTCAACATGGCACCTCATGGCAAAGAACTCTCTGAGAATCTAAAAAAAAAGAATTGTTGCTCTACACAAAGATGGCCTAGGCTATAAGAAGATTGCCAAGACCCTGAAACTGAGCTGCAGCACAGCATACAGCAGTTTTACAGGACAGGTTCCACTTAGAACAGGCTTCGCCATGTACGACCAAAGAAGTTGAGTGCACGTGCTCATTGTCATAGTGCTGCCAGCATTGCTGCAGAGGTTGAAGGGGTGGGGGTCAGCCTGTCAGTGCTCAGACCATACGCTGCACACTGCATCAAATTGGTCTGCATGTCGTCCCAGAAGGAAGCCTCTTCTAAAGATGATGCACAAGAAAGCCTGCAAACAGTTTGCTGAAGACAAGCAGACTAAGGACATGGATTACTGGAACCATGTCCTGTGGTCTGATGAGACCAAGATAAACGTATTTCCTTCAGATGGTGTCAAGCGTGTATGGAGGCAACCAGGTAAGGAGTACAAAGACAAGTGTGTCTTGCCTACAGTCAAGCATGGCAGTGGGAGTGTCATGATCTGGAGCTGCATGAGTGCAGCCGACACTGGAGAGCTACAGTTCATTGAGGGAACCATGAATGCCAACATGTACTGTGACATACTGAAGCAGAGCATGATCCCCTCCCTTCGGAGACTGGGCTGCAGGGAAATATTCCAACATGATAATGACCCAAAACACACCTCCAAGATGACCACTGCCTTGCTAAAGAAGCCAAGGGTAAAGGTGATGAACTGGCCAAGCATGTCTCCAGACCTAACCCCTGTTAAGCATCTGTAGGGCATCCTCAAATGGAAGGTGGAGGAATGCAAGGACTCTAACATCCACCAGCTCCATCATGTCATCATGGAGGAGTGGAAGAGGACTCCAGTGGCAACCTGTGAAGCTCTGGTGAACTCCATGCCCAAGAGGGTTAAGGCAGTGCTGGAAAATAATGGTGGCCACACAAAATATTGACACTATGGGCTCAATTTGGACATTTTCACTTAGGGGTGTACTCCCTTTTGTTGCCAGCGGATTAGACATTAATGGCTGTGTGTTGAGTTATTTTGAGGGGACAGCAAATTTACACTATTATACAAGCTGTTATTGGTCCTAACCTAACTAAAACTATTGTGGCAATGAGAAAAATATAATGATTCCTGGTCATGGAAAATACACCTCTTTTTCTCTGCTGCCTATAAAGGTACATGGCTACTTCCACAGAGGTGTGGAGCTTCATTATGAATACCTATGGGACCAGGACATTTTAGGTTAAGCTCACCACTTCATTACGATCTGACTATATAATCTGGTATGGAGAAATGTCTGGATGGTCACACTCCAAACATTTTTTACATTTATTGAGTCAAAAACATATTACACTCCATACAGCAAACGAGGGAAGGAGATACAGCATGCAATACAGCTAATACGTTTCACACCATACTTGGTGCTTAATCATAGCTACAATCTACCTACAAATATGCCTGTCTGACTGGATACAAATTGATTGGATAGTTTAGACAAGTCATCATATCACATCGTTTTGGTAAACCTAATGTTGGTTGTACAGTAATACCAGAAAAGAACAATGGGACTTTACGGTGCTCAATATCTCAGGAATTAGACAAAAAATAAAAAAAGAATGGTTAAAAAAGATATTTTATTGACTTAAAAAAGATAAAAAAGCATTTCATTAAAGCCCAAAGAATTAAAAACAATAGTTAATATAGTTTATGCCGGACACAAATCCACCTCAAAACCCCCTTGATATAACAATACCATAAAAATGATATATAACATCGTAGAAATTAGGGTTGTCCCGATACCACTTTTTTAAGACCGAGTACAAGTACCGATACTTTTTTTCAAGTACTCGCCGATACCGATTACCGATACTTTTTTTTAATGTCAGGTGACAGTTTTCAAGCACAATACAGATTAGGTGGCACTGATATGCAGCACTGATAGGTGGCACAGATTAAGCAGCACTGATGAGCACTGATATGATTAGGTGGCACGGATATGCAGCACTGATGAGTACTGACAGGTGGCGGGCACTGATGACTGGCACTGACAGGTGGCACTGATAGCTGGCACTGACAGGTGGCACTGATGGCTGGCACCAACAGATGGCTGGCACTGACAGGTGGCTGGCACTGACAGGGGGCTGGCACTGATAGATGGCACTGGCACTAATAGATGGCAGGTGGCTGGCACTGATAGCATTGACAGGTGGTAGTGATAGATGGTACTGACAGGTGGCTGGCACTAATAGGTGACACTGAGTAAGCAGCACTAATGAGAACTGACAGATAGCGGGCACTGACAGGTAGTGGGCACTTATAGGCACGAGAGGATTTATTTTTCTATGCTGCCTCTGCGACGCCCATCTTAGTACACCCTGCACTCGGCCTCAATAAAGCAGCAGCGGACATCTTGTTACAACCCAGCTCGAACTACATGGGCTGGGTGTAACAAGATGTCCGCTGCTGCTTTATTGAGGCCGAATGCAGGGTGTACCAAGATGGGCGTCGCATTTTTCAAGCACTGACAGTGTAACACGGAGCGTCACTTCTTTTAATGTGACGGCTCCGGTCGACGATGGATCATGATGCGGCTGCAAGCTTACCCGCCTGAGGACTCTCCGCTCCACTCTGCTCTCCGCTCCGCCCCTCCCGCCCTCCGCTTGCCGACTCCGCCCGCTGACTTCTCCTCTCCACTCTGCTCTCCGCTCCGCCCTCCGCTTGCCGACTCCGCCCGCCGACTCCGCCCGCTGACTTCTCCTCTCCACTCTGCTCTCCGCTCCGCCCTCCGCTTGCTGACTCCGCCCGCCGACTCCGCCCGCTGACTTCTCCTCTCCACTCTGCTCTCCGCTCCGCCCTCCGCTTGCCGACTCCGCCCGCTGACTTCTCCCATCCCAGGTATCGGCAAAGGCATCGGGAGCATTTGCGCGAGTACAAGTACTCACGCAAATGCTCGGTATCGGTCCCGATACCGATACTAGTATCGGTATCGGGACAACCCTAATAGAAATTATTACAGATCCATATAAAGACTGGTTGGTTGAGGCAACTGCTGTATCTCTACGTGTTTCACTTTAGGAGCTTCATCAGGAGAATTTGTGCTGGTGATAGAAATATCACAAAGAAATCACATGACATGAGTACATAAACAAAATATAAAACACCAAACAGAACAGAGCATGGTGGGATATTTTTATGGGGAAATACCCGGAGTGTACTGTATGTTATAAGGCTTGACAGGCATTTATGGAGCTGTTATGCTATTCCCTTCCTAATGTTGGTCCATGACCCATACGCACATGTATTTTGCTGATTAGGACTGTTTTTTATCCCCAGACTCATTCTTGTGAATTTATGTGTGAGGACACACTTTACTGAGGACACACTTTTTTGTATTTTGGGTCCTGCTGCATATGCCAGGACAGGTAATTTACATTCTCTCTCTATAATATTTTGGTGTTTTCCTGAAATGTATTTTATTTTTATGTGCGTGTTTGTGTATGTATGTGTATATGTATGCATATGTATGTATACTGTATATATATATTGGTGTTCTCTCTGTGTCTTAATATATATGAGAACAATACAGTAAGACCCCATTCACACTGGGGCGTTTTTCAGGCGCTTTAACGCTAAAAATAGTGCCTGTAAAGCACCTGAAAGAAGCCTCATCTGCAATCCCAATGTGAAAGCCCAAGTGCTTTCACACTGAGGCACTGCACTGGCAGGGCATCAAAAAAGGTCCTGCAAGCAGCTTCTTTGCAGCGCTTTAGGAGCTCCTAAAGCGCCCCTACCCATTGAAATCAATGGGAAGTGCCAGCAAAGCGTCTGCAAAGCGCTTGGCAGCGGCGATTTGTGGGCGCTTTTAACATTTTATTCAGCCACTAGCGGGGGTTAAAAGCGAAAGGGCTCTAAGTGTTATATAACTTTATTGTCAGGTAATACCTGGTGCTGTGCCCTATCCTCTCTATGTACAGTATGTTATTTTATGACAATTACCTGGTGTCAATTGCCTGCATTGCCCTGAGCTCCCATTCAATCCTATGTACTGATTATGAGAAGTTTTCTACAGTGATATATGCTGAGAGTAAGTGCTAGGTCATATATATGTATTTTCTCTTTTTCTCTTTTTTTCTGTTTGGCATTTTATTTTATTTTTTATGTACTCATGTCATGCAATTTCTTTGTGATATTTTTATCACCAGCACAATAATTCTCCTGATAAAGCTCTTACAGTGCAAAGTTTAGAGATACCGCAGTTGCCTCGACCCACCAGTCTATACGGATCTGTAATAATTTCTATGATGTTATATATAATTTTTATGGTATTGTTATGTCAAGGGGATTTTAAGGCGGATTTGTATCTGGCATAAACTATGTTCCCTACTGTTTTTAACCACTTAAGAACCAGCGCACGACTATATACGTCCTTACTTTGAAGAGGGATATCTCGGTAACGGCAGCAGCTGCTGTCACAACTGAGGTATCCATCTCTTCAGGCGCCGGTCCTGTAAACGATAATGGTGGTCTCTGCCATGGATTCACCACAAGATCACCGTTATTGGCGGCGGGAGAGGGGCCCCCCTCCCGCTGCTTTCCTGCGCCCTCTGCCGCTTACCGGAGCCGTCGGTAGCGGCGGAGGCGATCGGGTCCTCTTCCTAGCTGGGTATGGAGATGAGTGAGGGGAAGATGGCCCCCACTCGTCTCCATACCATAGCAGGGCGGAAGCGACGTCAAAACGTCACTTCCGCCCATACGTCTTAAAGGCACATTTTTTTGTTGTAATTTTTTCAAATGACAAAAATTTTTTTATTTTATTTTTTTTATTGCATTTTAGTCTAAATATGAGATGTGAGGTCTTTTTGACCCCAGATCTCATATTTAAGAGGAACTGTCATGCTTTTTTCTATTACAAGGGATGTTTACATCCCTTGTAATAGGAATAAAAGTGACCCATTTTTTTTTTTAAACAGTGTAAAAAGAAATAAAATCAAGTAAAATAAATAGGAAAATATTTTTTTTTAAAGCGCCCGTCCCGACGAGCTCGTGCGCAGAAGCGAACGCATACGTGAGTAGCGCCCGCATATGAAAACGGTGTTCAAACCACAGAATTGATGTATCGGCGCAATCGTTAGAGCGAGAGCAATAATTCTAGCCCTAGACCTCTGTAACTCAAAAGATGCAATCTATAGAATGTTTTAAACGTCGCCCATGGAGATTTTTAAGGGTAAAAGTTTGACGCCATTCCACGAGTGGGTGCAATTTTGAAGCGTGACATGTTGGGTATCAATTTACTCGACGTAACATTATCTTTCACAATATAAAAAAAAATTTGGCTAACTTTACTGTTGTCTTATTTTTTAATTCAAAAAAATGATTTTTTTCCAAACAAAGTGTGCTTGTAAGACCGCTGCACAAATACGGTGTGACAAAAAGTATTGCAATGACCGCCATTTTATTCTCTAGGGTGTTAGAAAAAAAACTAATATATAATTTTTGGGGGTTCTAAGTAATTTTCTAGCAAAAAAAAAATTTTAAACTTGTAAACACCAAATCTCAAAACGAGGCTAAAATGTCTTTTTATCTTTTGTAAGTCAATAAAAGATCTTTTTAACCATATTTTTTTGTCTAATTCCTGAGATATTGAGCACCGTAAAGTCCCATTGTTCTTTTGTGGTGTTACTGTACATTTCATAGGAATGTGGGTCTCCACTCTCCATTCCCCTTCTATTGCCTATTTGATTCTATGGTTGGTTGTGAAAGGATTTTACAGTTAGATTGTAACGTGTGCTGAATTAAGAGTCTTAAAAAGTTAAACTTTTTAAGACTCAGCATTTCCATTCTTGTGGGCAATACTGCATTTTGCATTCTGCTCTCTACCTTGAGGGCTTGTGTGTATTGATAGAACAGATGCATACATTTAATAAGGAGAGAGAGATATATAGAGTATGAAAATCTGGGAGGACTTTGGTATATATAGCAATACATTACAGTGCATTAATTCTCTGAAAAATAGCACTAAAGTAATTGTAGTGCATAAGCTAGCTGACAGGAACAAGTTACCGAAAACACATAAAAATATTAAAGAATGCTTTATATGTAAAATGAATCATTTATCAAATGTATTGCTGCCCGTTCTGTGAAAATATCTACTGCATTAGAATAGCAGATCTTCCAATTGATATCTCTGGGAGAAATAAATTCTGTGTGACTAATGTGGATATAAATTATAGCATCATAAAGTTCCATTATACAATAAGTAAATTATTCATTAACCATAAAAGTTGGTAATCTATTGAAGAAAAACTAAATCATATCTGATCAGTAAGTGCACTTTAGTGAGTCCATACGGTATAATGTATGGTAAAGATCCTTAAGTAACCGAGTAGCCCTAATGTTGTTTGCAACTTGTGGTTTAGTATAATACAGGCTCAATTCACGAAGCTTTACAAAGAATAAGGATCTTTATTTTCAAATCTGTGACTGTCATTATCAAAAATCACGAGACTGAAAATAGCTGTCACTTTTTTTTAAAATAAACCTCATCTTGGTGTTTTAGCGTGTGAATTCTGACTTATGTCGGCATTGTGTTTATTCCATCTGTCTGCAAACTCCATTGGGAAAATAACAAAGAAGCTATATAGCATTATTGTCCTCCAGTTGACTGTCAGGTCACCTGTGGCCAGGTGACAGATGCACACGAGTGCACCGCAAGGTAGTGAACCCTATGGCTGACTGCTGCGGATAGGAAACTGGGTGGTTGTGGAAAGCGGGACCAGAGGAGCACAACCGGGATCCTATGGGAAGCTAGAGCCAAGATTCCCCAGGGCGCGGAGTCTAAGACCCAGCAGGTCTTCTCCAGAGCCTCTAGTGGTGAGGATGTTATGCTGCAGGCTGGGACCAGGTCGCGGCCCCTAGAGTCTCATAGCTCACGCCCCGTAGGATAAGGGGACAAGAGGGGAAGCAGCAGCACGAGATATAAGAGTAACGAATAACAAGCTGAAAGTCAAGGGCCACAAGCAGACAAGGATAACGAAAGACAAGCCGAAGGTCAAGGGTCACGAGCAGACAGGGATAGTCGGGGACAAGCCAATAACGTAACAGAGAGACAGACGTAGCACACGGCAGGCAGGAACCCAAACACACAATGCCTAACAAACACGTTGATCAGCAAAGCAGGTGTCACGGGCCGGACTGACGGCTAGTGGGGATACAGGAGGTGGATCCTCTGTACCAGAGAGGGGATGGCACGGGTCGTACTGAGGGACCGGTTCTAAGCAGCTACCGGTTTTCACCAGAGCCCGCCGCAAAGCGGGATGGACTTGCTGCGGCGGTAGCAACCAGGTCGTGTCCTCCAGTAGCGACTCCACCTCTCTGGCGGCTGAGATAGGCGTGGTACAAAAGGACTAGGCAGAGGCAAGGTCAGACGTAGCAGAGGGTCAGGGCAGGCGGCAATGGTTCGTAGTCTGAGACAATGGCAGCAGGTCAGATACACAGGCAAGGCAACTCACAAAACGCTTCCACAGGGTACTAAGACAACAAGATACGGCAAGGACAGGAAGGAGAAGTGGGTTTATATCAGATTTGGGTGTGCACACAGTAATTGGGCCAGGCACCAATCAATGGTGCGCTGGCCCTTTAAATCTCAGAAGGCCGGCGCGCGCGCGCCCTAGAGCGCAGCGGGGCGGCGCGCGCCGGGAAGGAGCAGGAGGGGGATGGTGAGTAGGATGGGATGCGATCCGTGGACGGAGATGTGCCGCCACGTGGATCGCATCCCCGCCGGTAACAGAGCAGCGCCCATGGCCAGGGGGGCTGACCGGAGCGCTGCAGGGGGACCGGTGCCGCGAGCGCTCCGGGAAGGATGGGACACCCGGAGCGCTCGGCGTTACAGTACCCCCCCCTTAGGTCTCCCCCTTTTCTTGGAACCCAAGAATCTACGGATGAGCTCCTTGTCTAAAATGTTGGTCTCAGGCTCCCAGGATCTCTCTTCAGGACCACAGTTCTCCCAATCAATTAAAAAAAAATATTTTACCTCGGATGACCTTGAAGGCGAGGATTTATTTCACTGAGAAGACATCGGAAGAACCAGAGACAGGAGCAGGAGCAGTGACCTTGGGGGAAAATCGGTTAAGAATGAGGGGTTTGAGAAGAGACACATGAAAAGAATTGGGGATACGAAGAGAAGGAGGAAGATGGAGTTTGTAAGAGACAGAATTGATTTGGTTTTAGATTTTAAAAGGTCAGAGGTAACGAGGGCCCAGCTTGTAGCTAGGTACCCGAAACCGAACATATTTGGAGGAGAGCCACACTTTGTCACCAGGGACATAGACAGGAGGAATTCTTCTTTTTTTATCTGCATGTCTCTTCATGCGGGCAGAGGCCAGTGATAGCGACTTTTAAGTCTCTTTCCAGATAGAGGTGAAGTCTTGAGTTAATTCATCCACGGCAGGAACTCCAGAAGAAGTGGGGATGGGGAGGGGGGGCAATGGGTGACGGCCGTAGACCACAAAGAAAGGTGATTTGGAGGACGATTCAGAGTTCTTGAAATTGTATGAGAATTCTGCCCAGGGCAATAGGTCGACCCAATCGTCTTGACGGGCGGAGACAAAATGTCGTAAGTAGTCACCAAGGACCTGGTTAACTCTCTCCACCTGTCCATTGGATTGCGGGTGATAAGCTGAAGAAAAATTCAACTTAATCTTTAGTTGAGTACAGAGAGCTCTCCAAAATTTTGAGATGAATTGAACGCCTCTATCAGAGACGATATGTGAGGGTAGCCCATGGAGACGGAAAATTTGAAGAAAAAAATACTTCGTCAACTGAGGTGCAGTAGGCAGACCAGGAAGCGGGACAAAATGAGCCATTTTCCAAAAGCGGTCAACGACCACCCAGATGACAGTGTTACTATGAGACAAAGGAAGGTCCGTGATGAAATCCATGGCAATGTGGGACCATGGTTGTTCAGGCACAGGTAGAGGAAGGAGAAGGTCTTGTCACGTGCACAGATAGTGCAGGCCCGTACAAAGTCAGTCATATCTTTTTCCTGGGTAGGCCACCAATAGTGTCTGGCCATCAATTGTATGGATTTTTTGATCCCAGCGTGACCGGCTAGATGGGACGAATGGCCCCACCTGAGTATCTGGAGACGAAGGCATGGAGGAACGAAAGTTTTTCCTGGAGGAACTGGCACCAGAGAAGCAGGAGCAGAGGAAATCAGACACTCAGGGGGTACGATGTGTTGAGGGGGAGTCCCGGTTTCAGAGGCATCGGAGGAACGGGACAAGGCATCAGCCCTGACATTCTTGTCTGCGGGACGAAAATGGATCTGGAAATTGAACCGGGCAAAGAACAATGACCACCTGGCCTGGCGAGGATTTAAGCGCTGAGCGGACTGAAGGTAGGACAAATTTTTATGGTCAGTGTAGATGGAGATAGGGTGAAGGGATCCTTCCAGGAGATGTCTCCACTCTTCTAATGCCAACTTGATGGCCAACAGTTCACGGTCACCTATGGAATAGTTTTTTTCAGGAGGGGAGAAGGTTTTAGAGAAAAAACCACACGTGACGTTTCCTCCTTTAGCGTTTTTTTGAAGAAGAACAGCTCCGGCTCCTACCGAGGAGGCGTCAACTTCAAGGAAGAACGGCTTTATGGGGTCTGGTCGAGACAGGACAGGTGCAGAGGAGAAGGCGGTCTTAAGGCGAGTAAAGGCTTCTTCCGCTTGAGGCGGCCAGGACCTTGGATTTGCGTTTTTCTTAGTCAGTGCCCCTATAGGAGCAACGATGGTGGAGAAGTGGGGTATGAACTGACGATAGTAGTTGGCGAATCCAAGGAAGCGTTGGATAGCACGGAGTCCAGAGGGGCGTGGCCAATCCAAGACTGCGGAGAGCTTGTCAGGGTCCATTTGAAGGCCTTGTCCTGAGACCAGATAACCTAGGAAAGGAAGGCTGCTGCGCTCAAAAAGGCATTTTTCAAATTTAGCGTAAAGATGATTTATGCGGAGGCGCTGGAGCACTTGACGGACATGGAGCCGATGTTCCTCAAGGTTGGTAGAGAAGATTAGGATGTCGTCAAGATAGACAACCACACAGGTATACAGTACGTCCCGAAAGATTTCATTGACAAAATCCTGAAAGACTGCAGGAGCGTTGCAAAGTCCAAATGGCATGACGAGATATTCAAAGTGACCATCTCTGGTGTTAAATGCGGTTTTCCATTCATCTCCTTCACGGATTCTGATGAGGTGATAAGCGCCCCTGAGGTCCAATTTCGAAAAAACTTTTGCTCCGCGCAGACGGTCAAAGAGCTCCGATATGAGAGGCAGAGGGTAGCGGTTTTTAATAGTGATTTTATTGAGACCACGATAGTCTATGCAAGGGCGTAGTGATCCGTCCTTCTTGGCAACGAAGAAGAACCCCTCTCCGGCTGGAGAAGATGATTTCCTAATAAAACCTCTCTTGAGGTTCTCCTGTATGTAATCAGTCATGGCCTTGGTTTCAGGAGAGGAGAGAGGGTAAATTCTGCCACGGGGAGCAAGTCAATGGGGCAGTCGTAGGGTCTATGTGGTGGTAAGACCTCTGCCTGTTTTTTGCAAAAGACATCAGAAAAGTCCTGATAGGCCTTGGGAAGGCCGGGCAAAGGAGTAGCGATGGGAACTTGACTGGTGGGTACAGACTTAAGACAATGCTTGTGGCAGGAGTAGCCCCAGGATTTGATGTCCCCAGTGGTCCAGTCGAGGGTAGGAGAATGACGCTGGAGCCAGGGTAGGCCAAGAAGGATGTCAGAAGTACAGTTCGGCAAAACAAAGAATTCAATTTTTTCTTGGTGAAGAACACCAACGGACATGAGCAGGAGTTCAGTGCGGTAACGCACGGTACAATCCAGATTCTCTCCATTTACAGAGGAAATGAAGAAGGGTTTGATGAGACGGATAACTGGAACGTTGAACCTGTTGATGAAAGAGGCTTCAATAAAGTTTCCTGCAGAACCAGAGTCCAGGAAGGCCACCGCAGAGAAGGGGGAGCCAGCAGAAGGGGAAATCCGCACAGGAATAGTCAGACGTGGAGAGGAAGAATTCACACCTAGTAACGCCTCTCCCACGTTCACTAGGTGCGGGCGTTTCCCTGACGTAGAGGACGAATAGGGCAGTCCTTTAGGAAATGTTCAGAGCTTGCACAATAAAGGCATAAGTTCTCATTCCTACGGCGAGTCCTCTCTTGTAGGGTCAGGCGAGATCGGTCCACCTGCATGGCCTCCTCAACGGAAGGCATAGTATCAGGATGCGTTGGATTCGGGAAGAGAGGAGCCAGGCGCGGATAACGCCTGGTGCGAACAAGATCTTTCTCCTGGCGAAGCTCTTGGCGTCTTTCAACGTAGCGTATGTCAATGCGGGTAGCTAAGTGGATGAGCTCCGTCAGGGAGGAGGGTATCTCTCGTGCGGCCAGACAATCCTTGATGTGGCTGGATAAACCTTTCTTGAAGGTCGCGCAGAGAGCCTCATTATTCCAGGATAGCTCTGAGGCCAGTGTGAGGAACTGTATGGCATATTCGCCCACAGAGGAGTTTCCTTGGACAAGGTTAAGCAGGGCGGTTTCAGCGGATGAGGCTCGGGCTGGTTCCTCAAAAACGCTACGAACCTCAGCAAGGAAGGACTGAACGGTGGCTGTAGCAGGGTCATTGCGGTCCCAGAGTGGCGTGGCCCAGGCCAAGGCCTTCCCAGACAACAGACAGACCACAAATGCCACCTTAGACCGTTCTGTGGAAAACTGGTCTGACATCATCTCAAGATGCAGGGAACATTGGGACAAGAATCCCTGGCACATCCTAGGATCCCCGTCAAATTTCTCCGGAAGAGACAAGCGGATCTTCGAGGTAGTAGCGGCAGCTCGGAGAGGGGAAGATGCTGGAGCTTGTGGCGGCAGACGCTGCTGGATCATGGCGGTCAACTGCGACAGCTGCTGTCCTTGTTGGGCAATCAATTGTGACTGCTGGGCAACCACAGTAGTGAGATCAGCGAGACTAGGCAGCGGCACGTCAGCGGGATCCATGGCCGGATCTACTGTCACGGGCCGGACTGACGGCTAGTGGGGATACAGGAGGTGGATCCTCTGTACCAGAGAGGGGATGGCACGGGTCGTACTGAGGGACCGGTTCTAAGCAGCTACCGGTTTTCACCAGAGCCCGCCGCAAAGCGGGATGGACTTGCTGCAGCGGTAGCAACCAGGTCGTGTCCTCCAGTAGCGACTCCACCTCTCTGGTGGCTGAGATAGGCGCAGTACAAAAGGACTAGGCAGAGGCAAGGTCAGACGTAGCAGAGGGTCAGGGCAGGTGGCAATGGTTCGTAGTCTGAGACAATGGCAGCAGGTCAGATACACAGGCAAGGCAACTCACAAAACGCTTCCACAGGGTACTAAGACAACAAGATCCGGCAAGGACAGGAAGGGGAAGTGGGTTTATATCAGATTTGGGTGTGCACACAGTAATTGGGCCAGGCACCAATCAATGGTGCGCTGGCCCTTTAAATCTCAGAAGGCCGGCGCGCGCGCGCCCTAGAGCGCAGCGGGGCCGCGCGCGCCGGGAAGGAGCAGGAGGGGGATGGTGAGTAGGATGGGATGCAATCCGTGGACGGAGATGTGCCGCCGCGTGGATCGCATCCCCTCCGGTAACAGAGCAGCGCCCACAGCCAGGGGGGCTGACCGGAGCGCTGCAGGGGGACCGACGCCGCGAGCGCTCCGGGAAGGATGGGACACCCGGAGCGCTCGGCGTTACAGCAGGCTTGCAGTGCACAGGTTAATATAGTGTTCTGTGATAGGGCCTGGGGTGGAGTCAGGCTGTGAGGAGATTATAAAGGAAGCCAGGTGAAAGGGTTCAGGCCTCTAAGATGAACACATGGGAAGGAAGGTAAGCTGACAGACAAACACTACTGCATATCCATGACAGTACCCTCCCTCTTATGGGCCCTCCCCCGCCTGGGCCCAGGTTTAAAGGGAAATCTCTGATGAAACCTCCTCAACAGATGAGGTGCAGCGACATCAGATGCAGCGATCCAAGACGCCTCCTCAGGACCAAAACCTCTCCAATGCACAAGGTACTGAAGAATGCCTCTGCAGAGCCGAGAATCCATAACTTGTCTAACCTCGTACTTAAGATTATCCTCAGAGACCGAAAACGAGGTAGGGAGATGACAAGAAGATCTATTGAGGACCAAAGGCTCTCTAGGAATAAGCAAGGGCATGAGAGGATCAACAGGAATCTGAGGAGGGTCCCCTAGACCCTTAAAGGGGAACTGGTCATCTTGCACAGGACCATCAGACTGGGCAGATGTCAGTGGAACCCTGAAGTCAGGTTGGTTAGAAGGTGACATGTCGCCGGAGTCAAGCTGAATAGCTGAAGGACAAGCAGAATGTCCTGAACAAGAAAAAGTAGGAGGCTCACTGGGCATGGGCTGGACTGGCATAACTAGTACAGAGGCAGAGTGAATAGCTGAGTCAGGTGTAGCGACTACCTGAATCGCATCGCAAGATGTAGCGACTGCAGGACTTGTAGACAAGCTAGCCTGGCTGTGCGTCCAAGGGTGGTTAGGGACAGAGAAATGTAAATGGTTATGCAACCTGGAATGAATGACCGGCTCAGGTTCACAGGGGGCAACCTTGGGTAGGCAGGACGAGGAACAGGAGGGACCCCAAGCCAGGATCTGTCCAGTAGTCCAGTCCACATGAGGAGAATGGAGCTGTAACCATGGGAGACCCAAAATTATAGGCGTTGAGGCCTTGGGTAAGATAAGGAAGGATATCCACTCCTGGTGGAGTGTCCCCACCCACATCTTAACAGGAAGGGTCTGGAAGCAGTTTGCAGACTTGAAACCCAGGAATCGAATCAGACTCAGGTGATGCGATTCCTCCAGGATCTGGCTTCTCGCTTTGAGCAGCTTCAGGCCTCCTTGGGAACCCTGAATCCGCAACCTCAAATACAACCAGCGGCTGCACCTATTGCACCAGTCGCAGCCACACACTCACTACAACTGCCAGCTCCGTCCCGTTTCTCTGGGGACTCCAAGGCTTGCAGGGGGTTCCTTAGCCAATGCACAATTCATTTTGAGCTCCAGCCCCAAAACTTCCTGTCTGATCGGGCTAAGGTAGCCTATATCATTTCCCTCCTCTCTGGTGAAGCTTTAGCCTGGGCAGCCCCTCTGTGGGAACTGAATGATCCAGTGGTTTCTAGCCTGTCTGGCTTCTTGAAACTTTTTCGGAATATCTTCGAAGAACCGGCTCGTGTCTCTTCAGCGGGACAGTATGCCCTTCATTTCCGCATACTGTCGGCTGAGTTGAGCTGGAACAATGAGGCCTTAGTCGCAACCTTTTTGCATGGCCTGTCTGATAGAGTGAAGGATGAATTAGCAGGAAGAACCATCCCCACTGATCTGGCCGGCGTTATCTCCTTGTGTAACCAGATCGATATTCGCTTTCAGGAGAGGACCTTAGAAAAGCAACGCCAGCACTCCTTGGTTCTTAGTCAGCCTGAGCTCCCCTCTCTTCGACCCGTAGAGCATCTCCTACCAGCTGAGGAACCCATGCAGCTGGGTCGGACCAGGCTATCCTCCGAGGAACGTGCTAGGCGCAGAACTCTTGGTCTGTGTCTTTACTGTGGGGGCAAAGGTCATTTTCGTGACACTTGCTCTCTTTGTCCAGAAAAACGTTCGGGTCCACTTCATCTGGAAAGTGGAGTATTGGACCCAGAAATATCACCTTCCCCTTCTCGTCTTCTGCTTTCTGTGTTCCTTCATGTTGGTGCTTCTTCTCATTCGGTCTCAGCATATCTGGATTCCGGAGCCGCTGGTAATTTTATGGACTGGGAAATCGCATCGTCCATGAGACTTACTCTTTTGCCCCTCACCACACCATTGGTGGTCTTGGCGATTGATGGTACTGTTCTCCCAGGGGGACCTATCCGCTTCCAGACCCTCCCTGTTAAGATGTCGGTAGGGACACTCCACCAGGAGTGGATATCCTTCCTTATCTTACCCAAGGCCTCACCTTCTAACCAACCTGACTTCAGGGTTCCACTGACATCTGCCCAGTCTGATGGTCCTGTGCAAGATGACCAGTTCCCCTTTAAGGGTCTAGGGGACCCTCCTCAGATTCCTGTTGATCCTCTCATGCCCTTGCTTATTCCTAGAGAGCCTTTGGTCCTCAATAGATCTACTTGTCATCTCCCTACCTCGTTTTCGGTCTCTGAGGATAATCTTAAGTACGAGGTTAGACAAGTTCTGGATTCTCGACTCTGCAGAGGCATTCTTCAGTACCTTGTGCATTGGAGAGGTTTTGGTCCTGAGGAGGCATCTTGGATCGCTGCATCTGATGTCGCTGCACCTCATCTGTTGAGAAGGTTTCATCAGAGATTTCCCTTTAAGCCTGGGCCCAGGCGGGGGAGGGCCCATAAGAGGGAGGGTACTGTCATGGATATGCAGTAGTGTTTGTCTGTCAGCTTACCTTCCTTCCCATGTGTTCATCTTAGAGGCCTGAGCCCTTTCACCTGGCTTCCTTTATAATCTCCTCCCAGCCAGACTCCACCCCAGGCCCTATCACAGAACACTATATTAACCTGTGCACTGCAAGCCTGCTTTGCTGATCAACGTGTTTGTTAGGCATTGTGTGTTTGGGTTCCTGCCTGCCGTGTGCTACGTCTGTCTCTCTGTTACATATTTGGCTTGTCCCCGACTATCTCTGTCTGCTCGTGACCCTTGACCTTCTGCTCGTTCTTTCGTTATCCTTGTCTGCTTGTGGCCCCTGACCTTCAGCTTGTTATTCGGTTCTCTCATATCTTGTGCTGCTGCTTCCCCTCTTTTCCCCTTATCCTACGGGGCGTGAGCTAGGAAACTCCAGGGGCCGCGACCTGGTCCCAGCCTGCAGCATAACATCCTCACCACTAGAGGCCCTGGAGAAGACCTGCTGGGTCTTAGACTCCGCACCCTGGGGAATCTTGGCTCTAGCTTCCGTTAGGATCCCGGTTGTGCTCCTCTGGTCCCGCTTTCCACAACCACCCAGTTTCCTATCCGCAGCAGTCAGCCATAGGGTTCACTACCTTGCGGTGCACTCCTGTCCCCCTACGGTGTGCATCTGTCACCTGGCCACAGGTGACCTTGAAACAAACTGTCAGGTCACCTGTGGCCAGGTGACAGATGCACACGAGTGCACTGCAAGGTAGTGAACCCTATGGCTGACTGCTGCGGATAGGAAACTGGGTGGTTGTGGAAAGCGGGACCAGAGGAGCACAACCGGGATCCTATGGGAAGCTAGAGCCAAGATTCCCCAGGGCGCGGAGTCTAAGACCCAGCAGGTCTTCTCCAGAGCCTCTAGTGGTGAGGATGTTATGCTGCAGGCTGGGTCCAGGTCGCGGCCCCTAGAGTCTCCTAGCTCACGCCCCGTAGGATAAGGGGACAAGAGGGGAAGCAGCAGCACGAGATATAAGAGTAACGAATAACAAGCTGAAAGTCAAGGGCCACAAGCAGACAAGGATAACGAAAGACAAGCCGAAGGTCAAGGGTCACGAGCAGACAGGGATAGTCGGGGACAAGCCAATAACGTAACAGAGAGACAGACGTAGCACACAGCAGGCAGGAACCCAAACACACAATGCCTAACAAACACGTTGATCAGCAAAGCAGGCTTGCAGTGCACAGGCAGTGCCGATCCTGACCTCCCTGGGGCCCTAAGCAAAATTCTGCTAAGGGGCCCTTTACGGCGGCAAAAAATGGGTGTGGTTTACGCTGAATTGTGGGCGTGGCTTACGTGGGCGCGGCTCGGAGGGGTGTGGTTAGAGTCGGAGATGAATGAGGGATGGAGGAAGAAAGAGAGAAAGAAAGAGGGAGAGATAGAAAGAAAGAGGGGTGGAGGGACAGCAGGCCCAGATCCTACACCACAATAGAAATATGTGTATTCCAGAAAGTTTAACAAATCAGCAGATAAAGATACTCCAAACACCTGGTGTTAGCGCTTCAATCATCCCGGCACCATGGTTGTTATGGTGTCAGGATGACTGAAGCGCATTATTTCTATTATTACATTGTAATATAGAATGAAATTATTCAACTCATCATAATGCAGAATCAGTGGAAGCCCCGATTCCCTCCTTACACCAGGCATTCCCAGCGGAGTCCCCCTTACACCAGGCATTCCCAGTAGAGTTCCTCCTTATATCAGGCATTCCCAGTAGAGTCCCTCCTTACACCAGGCATTCCCAGTAGAGTCCCTCCTTACACCAGGCATTCCCAGTAGAGTCCCTCCTTACACCAGGCATTCCCAGCGGAGTCCCCCTTACACCAGGCCTCCCCAGCGGAGGCCCCCCTTACACCAGGCCTCCGCAGCGGAGGCCCCCCTTACACCAGGCATTCCCAGCGAAGGCCCCCCTTACACCAGGCATTCCCAGCGAGTCCCGCCTTACAGCAGGCCTCCGCAGCGGAGGCCCCCCTTACACCAGGCATTCCCAGCGAAGGCCCACCTTACACCAGGCATTCCCAGCGAGTCCCGCCTTACACCAGGCCTCCCCAGCGGAGGCCCCCCTTACACCAGGCATTCCCAGCGGAGGCCCCCCTTACACCAGGCATTCCCAGCGGAGTCCCCCCTTACACCAGGCCTCCCCAGCGGAGGCCCCCCTTACACCAGGCATTCCCAGCGGAGTCCCCCCTTACACCAGGCCTCCCCAGCGGAGGCCCCCCTTACACCAGGCATTCCCAGCGGAGTCCCCCCTTACACCAGGCCTCCCCAGTGGAGGCCCCCCTTACACCAGGCATTCCCAGCGGAGGCCCCCCTTACACCAGGCATTCCCAGCGGAGTCCCCCCTTACACCAGGCCTCCCCAGCAGAGGCCCCCCTTACACCAGGCATTCCCAGCGGAGTCCCCCCTTACACCAGGCATTCCCAGCGGAGTCCCCCCCTTACACCAGGCCTCCCCAGCGGAGGCCCCCTTACACCAGGCATTCCCAGCGGAGGCCCCCTTACACCAGGCATTCCCAGCGGAGGCCCCCCTTACACCAGGCCTCCCCAGCGGAGGCCCCCCTTACACCACGCATTCCCAGCGGAGGCCCCCCTTACACCAGGCCTCCCCAGCGGAGGCCCCCCTTACACCAGGCATTCCCAGCGGAGGCCCCCCTTACACCAGGCCTCCCAGGCGGAGGCCCCCCTTACACCAGGCATTCCCAGCGGAGGCCCCCCTTACACCAGGCCTCCCCAGCACCAGGCCTCCCCAGCAGAGGCCCCCCTTACACCAGGCATTCCCAGCGGAGTCCCCCCTTACACCAGGCATTCCCAGCGGAGTCCCCCCCTTACACCAGGCCTCCCCAGCGGAGGCCCCCTTACACCAGGCATTCCCAGCGGAGGCCCCCTTACACCAGGCATTCCCAGCGGAGGCCCCCCTTACACCAGGCCTCCCCAGCGGAGGCCCCCCTTACACCAGGCATTCCCAGCGGAGGCCCCCCTTACACCAGGCCTCCCCAGCGGAGGCCCCCCTTACACCAGGCATTCCCAGCGGAGGCCCCCCTTACACCAGGCCTCCCCAGCGGAGGCCCCCCTTACACCAGGCATTCCCAGCGGAGGCCCCCCTTACACCAGGCCTCCCAGGCGGAGGCCCCCCTTACACCAGGCATTCCCAGCGGAGGCCCCCCTTACACCAGGCCTCCCCAGCACCAGGCCTCCCCAGCAAAGGCCCCCCTTACACCAGGCATTCCCAGCGGAGTCCCCCCTTACACCAGGCATTCCCAGCGGAGTCCCCCCCTTACACCAGGCCTCCCCAGCGGAGGCCCCCTTACACCAGGCATTCCCAGCGGAGGCCCCCTTACACCAGGCATTCCCAGCGGAGGCCCCCCTTACACCAGGCCTCCCCAGCGGAGGCCCCCCTTACACCAGGCATTCCCAGCGGAGGCCCCCCTTACACCAGGCCTCCCCAGCGGAGGCCCCCCTTACACCAGGCATTCCCAGCGGAGGCCCCCCTTACACCAGGCCTCCCCAGCGGAGGCCCCCCTTACACCAGGCATTCCCAGCGGAGGCCCCCCTTACACCAGGCCTCCCAGGCGGAGGCCCCCCTTACACCAGGCATTCCCAGCGGAGGCCCCCCTTACACCAGGCCTCCCCAGCGGAGGCCCCCCTTACACCAGGCCTCCCCAGCGGAGGCCCCCTTTACACCAGGCATTTCCAGTGGAGGCCCCCCTATACACCAGGCCTCCCCAGCGGAGGCCCCCCTTACACCAGGCATTCCCAGTGGAGGCCTGCCTTACACCAGGCATTCCCAGCAGAGGCCTTACACCAGGGTAGGCCCCCCTTACACCAGGCATTCCCAGCGGAGGCCCCCCTTACACCAGGCATTCCCAGCAGAGGCCCCCCTTACACCAGGTGTGATGCCCCAGCAGCAGAGACTCTCTCCGCCGCCATTACGCAGAGGGGACTGTGGAGGAGCCGGCCAGGTGGCTGGCAATAGGAATTAAGCTGCGGCGCCGCCGCCCACCCCCGCCCCTTCCCACATTTCACTCACACACAGACAGACATTAGCGGGGCGGGAGGTGCCGCAGCTCAATTCCTATTGGCAGCCACCCTGACCCTCCTCTTGGTCTACAAGAAAATGAAAATTGTCTCCGCCCGGCCTGCGGACCTCTAGTGGCGGCGGTTGCGGCGGCGGCGAAGATTCGGGGGCCCCTAGTAATTACTCGGGGCCCTATGCAGCTTGCCTAGCAAGCCTATAGGGCGGATCGGCCCTGTGCACAGGTTAATATAGTGTTCTGTGATAGGGCCTGGGGTGGAGTCAGGCTGGGAGGAGATTATAAAGGAAGCCAGGTGAAAGGGTTCAGGCCTCTAAGATGAACACATGGGAAGGAAGGTAAGCTGACAGACAAACACTACTGCATATCCATGACATTGACAACTGCGATAACTTGCTGTAAGCACCTCTGCTGATCGTACTCTAATAGTTTACAAACTCCTATGACTGGCACTAGGGGACTAAAATAAGGTACAACATTGTGAGATAGCTGAGGGGCTTGTTCAAAGTGCAAAAGAGGAGTCAGGAGTTAATGTGGGTAACAGGCCAAGTCATGCGTTGTAGGTCAGAGAGTAAATTTAGGCAAACCAAAGAGCAATACCAAATATCAGAGACAAAACAAACTAGGAAAGCAGAAAAAATGGATGTAAATTGGCCTGGCACTCAGTCACAGGTAAACAGAGTCAGGACAGGAGGGAAATAAAACATGTGAAAGAATTCAGTGAGATGGCAGATGTGTAAAAACCTAGGGTAGGCAACTTGTTGATCTGCAAGTAGAGTCGTATCTACCTGGTAGATCTTAAAGTGGTTGTAAACCCTCTCTTATACCCAGTGAAGTGAATATCCCCAGGTGATACACAGAGCTGAAACAAATCCTCCTACACAAGTTTTACTTGTTTATCTGTAGTCTTCTCTTGTCTACTACTCTTCAAAAGAGCACAATTGTGATTAAATCCTTCTGCATCTGTCAGAAGCAGAGAGGAGGGGGTGGAGAGCTGCAGTTAGAGCTCTTATACACTGTGTGAGAGCTGATTAGATGAAAGGGACACCCCTCCACATTGGGGGGGGGGGAGGAACAAAGGAACATTCAGAGCTCTAATCTGAATTGACAAGCTGTGTCCTTATCCCCCTCCCCGACACAAATTGATCTCATGTGTCGGGAAAACTTGTCAGAAATGACTCATGCTGATAACAGAGGAATGAAGCACCAGAGTTAAATGAAACCTAGAGCTTTGAAGAGAGACGAGTAAGTGCTTTGTTCAGATTTCAGGACTGAGGTTTACAACCACTTGTGTTTTTTTAAGGGGAAAAATAAGTTTACAGGATTGTGGGGACCACCTGCTGGCTTGTCGGACTACTGCTGTCTTTCTTCACTTTACTGGGAATTTGCCAGTGCTTAGGGAGCAAACACAGCAAGAGGGACACCCACATACACAGAAATGCCACCATAAACTTGTTCCCTAATCAGATAAGATCTGCTCTGTCAAGGTGTGAGGAGGGGGGCTTTAACATATATTTGTCTACCCTTACCCTTACTTCCTATTCAGCTTGCATCACCTGCCCAATGAATAGTGAACACTGGTTGACTTTCTTAGCAACGCTTGCTGGTTTAGGGCTGGTTCACACCAGATGCAGTGGGACTGCATTGGGTGGTTATTTTAGTGCAGTCCCACCACATGGACAAGGCAAGATGCTTTGTCTCCTGTGTGCCAGGTTGACACCACTACACTGCAGTGGTGTGCGGCCACACTCCACTGAAAAAAAATAATGCATGCAGTACTTTTTATCAGCAGTGCAGTGCAAGGCAATCCATTGCCTCACACTGCTTGGCGGGCAATTGAACTTTGTAAGATGTCTGTGTAACTGCTTAATAAAGTTCATTAAAAAAAAAAGAAAGAAAAAGGAAACAGTGCAAACTCAGCATTTCATCACTGCACTGAGCTCACTTGGATAACACTACACACCAGACAGTGGTTTGTTGTTCTAATAAGGAAAAAGTCTATTATGTCTAAGAAGCGTCCTAAAAAATCTCTCCTTTGTCTCAAATTCCTTCTGAAAAAAAGTAGTGAACATCCTATGCCTTGTGCCTAATAGCTGTATATCTACAGAGTGGGGTCATCTCCCTCCCCAACTCTAAATGCTAGTCTTGCAAGATACTTTGTGGGATTTGGTGATGTCACTAGTGTGCTGCTTGATGGAAAAGGAGCTGTACTTGAAATGAGGGCCTGCATTGCAAGTATCTCCTTGCTTTTGCTCATCCATTATGTGGACCTGTGTTTTATGCATCTCTGCTGCTATTTCTTGAATACTGCCACATTTATCAGATCAACAGTCATTGGGGGGGGGGCAACTCTAACATAAAGAAGCAGGGGATCAAGAAGCCTTGACAAAATGGGACAAACCTTGAAACAGTTTGTCATAGTTACTCGGAAATAGACCAGGAACGGGGGTTTTATCCTCATTCAGCTACCCAATCTGCAAGCCTGTCAGAAGGGAAAGGAGAAAGACACAGGATTTTCTGTAGTCATGTAGACAGGTGCCTGTGGTATGCCTTTGTTTGTGCATTATTACTTTAAATATTTCTGGCTGATGATGTGGGGATAGGGTCATTGCGTGTCTTCTGGGGTATACAGTATGTGTGCAGCCTCAACCTCAGGGAGTCTGGTGTGGTATCAGAACAGTAAGGACCAGTGCTATGATGCAACTCTTTTTCTTGTTGCCATCTATCCAAAGGGCCCATTCTCAGGGAAACCACGTGTCATAACCTTGAGTTACTATGGACATTTTTCAACTCAGGTATGGTCAGCACAAGTTACCTATGCACCAATCTTATGGATGGTGTTTTGCTTTAGCAGCACTGCCAATCTACCTCAAAAGATGTCGCACAGCCAAATGTATGTTTATTATTATTTTGTTTATGAGAGAAATGTTCTGAAGATTGATGTGTCCCGTTCATGTAAGCTTTCAAAGTCTGTAAGTAAAGGAGACTTTTTATTTAATGAAGAAGTTGTCTATGTCACTTAATGGGAAGAAGTGCTTTAAGAAGGAGAACAAGTGGTGTACCACAAGAATCTGAATACTGGGAGTTAAAGCACACAAATGGGTGTGTAATGACACATGCAACCCACAGGTTGAGGACAGTGTAAGCATAGAAGCCAGCCAGTTAAGAGGAGAGTGGCTTGGTAGTTGCAGGGCACCGTGTTGGTAGTCCCTCGCCTCACGACCTGGACCTCATACTGGAACCTGCTGCGGCCCCAGGTGGGTCCAGACTTAGCCTGGAAGAGGCCAGGTATATGTGGAAGATACTGAGGGAGAGGTCAAGAGACAAGTGTCTTTAGGTGTCCTGCATAAACAGCTACTTCTCGGAAAATATTAAAAAATGGAGTGCTACTTAAAATGGCTTGTAGGTACATAACCTTCTATGCAAAAAGGCCAGAAACCAGAAAAGCTCATACCAGTGGCGTAACTTGAATCTTCAGGGCCCCGGTGCAAGAAACCATGAAGGGCCCCCACCAGGGTTGTTGCTGGGTCTACAAAAGATCTCAGGCTATAGCCCATAGCAGCGAAGTAAAAAAAGTCATATATTTGGGCGGGCATACACACATATATATATATATATATATATATATATATATAGATGTATATATATTTATAGATATATATATATATATATTGTTACATATCTGAGTGCGGATCCCCCACTTACATCAGGGCCCCCAGAGATCCCCCACTTATATCAGGGTCCCCAGAGAGCCTCCCTACTTATATTAGGGTCCTCAGAGCCCCTCTCATTACATCAGGGTCCCCAGAGAGCCCCCCCTTACTGTGATGGAGCTAATAAATGTTATCTCTCTCTCTTTAACCACTCAAATATTGTTATTTTCTTTTCTTCTTTATTATTTTTTATTGTTTCTTTTCTTTCTTGTTGGGATGTGTGTATATATATATATATATATATATATATATGTGTGTGTGTGTGTGTTTTGGTATGTAACAAGACAGCAGTATTTTCCTTGACTAAAAATATGACAGAGGAATTCACTCCTTATTTAAAACGAGAAACAGATGTTCCCTTCACTCACTACATACTCTTTGACCCCCTCCTTTTTCACCCCCTCCCATCGTGAACTAGAAGATGGCGGTTGAAGCTAAGGAATGCAGCAACGTGGCCAAGAACAGACGTCACAGGAAGAGGACCATATACAGATGAACCAATGATATGCACACATATGTGATGACGTGTGCTTATGTCACTTTGTTTATATAAGGAGCTGTAACCTAAATAAAGGCAGAGTTGATGAGGAAGAGCTCATACTGACAAGTGTGTCTCAGTGTGTGATTCTTTTAGCATGCATGCATTCACATCACCTTGAATTTGGGTCAGAGGCAGAATAGAGCATACATCCTGGAATTGGACCAGGGATAAATCTATTACGTGGACTCTGGATTGAGTTCTCTGGACGTAGCCGACCTAGTTATGGCTGTCAGCGAATCGAGGCGTGGCTGACGGAACGAGGCCTGATCAACTTCGCAACACGGTAAGAGAAGAGTGTTATATTCCTTACCTGTGTTATTCCGGCTCGGTCACCCTCCCTTTCGCTCGCATTCAGTCTGCTATTCCAAGATCATCAAAGACGGGTAACTTCTTGTCCAGGGCCGATTTAATAAGAACATGTCGACCTATTCTGCCGCCTGATATTTTCTGTTATGTTCTGTTTTGACTTGAATGTGGCTATTTCAGCAGATGTCGGTATGTGAAGGGGAGACACAGTTTCCTTACCAGCAGTCTCTGTAGAATGATGCTGGTTTATGAGGGTGTCAGGGAATAAATGGAGATGCAGTTGCCTTGCCTGCCTTTGTACAAAGCTGATTACGAGAGGGTGTGCGGATATTAGAGACACAGTTACCTTGTCAGCCCCTGTACAAAGGTAATGGTTGAAAGAGGGTGTCCGGAAATAAATAGAATATATATATATATATATATGTATAAATACACCTCACTATAGTGAGTGTGGGAGAATACGAACCAGGTAGGTTCGGGGTTAAATATTACCTCCATACAGACAGAAGGGCTGAAATAGCGTGTCATATTCTAACTGTGTTTGTGGATTACTGTTTGGTGTGGCTGGGATTTAGTTAAGGTGATACAGGGAAGATATCCGGGAGGTTTATTGGGCCTTAAGACCCCTGTTGAACGGCCTGGAAGATGTTAAAATTTTTGCAGTCAACGTGACTCTTCATGTTCATTTTGGGATGGGACGGGAGCTAGGAGCAGTCTGGACCCCCTCCTTTTTCCTTTTTGTTTTACACTCAAAGACATTCCTAAGCCCAGCTTGTCAGCTATCTCCCAGTCTTGCCTGAAAAGGAAAATCATTCTCCTCCCACTTTTGTACAAGGGGAGCTACTGCTCCTTTTGTGAAGAAAAAAAAAAGGGAATGGTTTTTAAACTTGCGCCTGTAGCTAGCCTACAACTGATTTTAAACCTGGGTGTACCTTTAGATTAGGTAGACTGGAGATTTTTTAGCTACTCAGTCAAATTCTATTTGGAGCTTATTTTTAGCCTGAACCTCAGCTCAGTATCTGAGCGGGCTAATTTAAAAACTCTTCACAGGACGGAGTTACGTATCTAGCATTTAAATTGGGGAGGGTGGACCCCGTCCCACAGCAGAAACAGCACAGAAATAAGGGTAGGGGTAAGAATGGGACAACATCTCACTAGACTGGCAGAGGGCAGCTTGGCCTATGACCTGGTGCTACAGCGAGAAGAGGCACAAATTGTGAAAGGATTGAAACAGTTAATGAAAGTTGCTGGACTATGCAAACATGGTGGTCGTTTGCAACAGGAAGAATGGAGAATTAATAGAAAAGAAAGGGTTGTTGACAAATACTAATTCAGTCTCGGCAGCAGAAGCCTGGTTCAGGGTAGCGAAGTGGTTAATGAAAGAGGGGTGGGTGGAACAGGAAATACGGAACAAGGAGGGATTGATGTATGTATATCATAAAGGAAAAAGCCTGCCCCCACCCTATGATGGTGGCCAAAAGTGGGCGTGGGAGGTCCTCACTCCCTGAGAGGTATCTTGATCTTGATATAGTGCGGTCTTCCCCCGAAGGGTCCCGACACGCTTACAAACACATACACATTCTAGGGCCAATTTATAGGCAGGATCTGATTAACCTACCAGCATGTCTTTGGAGTGTGGGAGGAAACCGGAGTACCCGGGGAAAACCCACGCAGGCACAGGGAGAACATGCAAACTCCAGGCAGATGGTGTCGTGGTCGGGATTTGAACCAGCGACTCTATTGCTGTTAGGTGAAAGTGCTAACCAATACACCACTGTGCTGCCCCTCACCCTGACCGCCCCGGGCTCTGCTCAGAATGCAGTTGTAAGTCAGAGGACCTCCTCCAGAAGTCCCTCCCCTTGCAAACAGGCCTTCCTATCATCCCATCCATTCCAACCCCTTTACCCCCTGTGCCCAGTATTGAATGCAGATGGCAGCTTTTACTGCCCACCGGTCATTGCCCCAGTGATGCCCTAAATACAGGGTTCAGTAACCCAACCATCTGCTGCCTTTGCCCAACATGCTCCAGTGTCAGGACCCCGTCACTCTACCCCGGCTGGGCCACTAGCACCTCTCGCAGCAGTACCTCCACCGCCCTTAAGCCAACCTTCCTTTACCAACCCACTGAGTACAATTTGGGACGGTCCCAGATCCCTCCTACTTATCCTCAATAGATGTATCTTGTGTGGGAGTGGACGGAATATCTCGGTCCAGCCCCCTCACAAAACCACTACAGGTGGGCACTACCCCGGCATTGTTATCTAGATTTGTGGTCTCGAACACCTGTCCCCTCAATCTACTGGGGGCAGGTGTTCTTTCCAGGCTTCAGGCCTCTATATCATATAATGCAGATGGGTCCATCTCCGTTTCCACTGCCTTGAGTGAGGGAGACACATTAGCATTGTGTTCCCTCCCCATACTGATGACCCTGCAGGTCTCACCTACCCCTATCCCGGAACGTTTCCTTGACCAAATACCGTCCCACCTCTGGTCCACCGGTCCGGAGGATGTAGGTAGATTGTCAGTCCCCCCCAGTAGTGGTCCTTCTAAAACCAGGGGCTGTTCTTCCCAGAAAGGCCCAATACCCACTCAAACCGGTCCAGACTCAGGCGATTACCGAGCAGATAAAAGTCTTGCTGGGGAATGGTGCTTTAATACCCTGTACTTTCCCGTGCAATACCCATCTTTTTCCAGTTAAGAAGACTCCCAAGGGCCAACCGGATAAATACTGGCTAGTACAGGACCTTAGAGCAGTGAATGAGGCCACCATTTTGGAGACACCGCTTGTCCCGAATCCACACACCCTTCTTTCAGGAGTAACCCCGTCTGCAAAGTTTTTCACTGTCATAGATTTAGTAAACGCCTTCTCTAGTGTGCCATTGGACCCCTCCTGTCAGTACCTGTTTGCAATCACCCACGCTTCCAAACAGTATACTTGGACAGTTATGCCCCAAGGGCACAGAACTCACCCAACCAGTTTACCAAGGCCATGTCCCAAATCCTCACCAACTGGGATAACCCCAACCCGGACCTGGTTGTGGTTTTGCAGTATGTAGATGACCTGCTCCTGTGTGCACCCTCTCAGGAAACAGCGGAACAATCATCTGTGAGCCTCCTGGTGTATCTAGCTCTACAAGGATGCAAGGACTCTTAAGAAAAATTACAGTGGTTCGCTTCCCGTGTTGTCTTCCTGGATCATTGCATGGCGCTAAGCACATTACACAACAACGAGCTGAAGCCATACAGGCCTTTCCACCCCCCGGTAATGCTAAGGCCCTACATGCATTTTTGGGACTGATCTCTTACTGCAGAGCCTGGATACCTGCGGCTTCCCTTCTCATGCAACCCCTGTATGACAACCTGCAATGTGACCCATTTGCGCTGTCCGAAGAAGCGCTCACTAACTTTCACCTTTTGAAAAAGGCAATCAGCACTGCTCCTGCACTCGGTCTCCCTGATTATGAAAAGCCCTTTCACCTGTTCATATCTGAGACACAAGGCCACGCCTCAGGGGTGTTAACACAAAGTCATGGACTCCGTAACCGCCCCATCGGTTAATATTCTGCCCACCTGGACCCAGTTGCCAGAGGAGGGCCATCATGTCTCAGAGCAGTTTTTGCTGCCCAGGCCCTGCTGGACAAAACTTTGAATATTGTCCTGTGCCATCCCCTTATGCTGCTAGCCCCTCACGATATCTCTGCCATTCTGAATCAGGTGCAACCCAAGCATTTATCCTCTGCCTGCCACCTCCGGTTTCAATGCAATCTACTCATGCCTGACAATGTGACACTACTTCGATGCCAACAACTCAACCCTGCTACCCTCCTTCCTCTTGTCCAAGGGGGGTATCAGGACATGTCTCTGGATGAACAGGAAGAAGAGGACGCAGACCTACCTGCTCCTACCCTAGATGAAGATGAACATGATTGCTTTGAACTCATGAAGGCGGAAACCACCCATCTACCCTCTGTCCTGGATGCCCCGATCCCAATGCCTCAACTCACCTTGTATGTTGATGGCTCCAGATTCACAGATTCATTTGGCAATTTCCACACATGATATGTGGTTACCACAGAGACTACAGTTATGCAAGCCACCTCGCTCCCAGCATCCATATCTACTCAAGAGGCTGAGCTCCATGCCCTTACAGTAGCCTGCCAGCTTGCAGAAGGACGAACAGAAAATATCTACACTGATTCCTGGTATGCACTGGGTGTGGCCCATGACTTTGGACTAATATGGAAGACAAGAGGCTTCTTGACTACAGCCGGTACCCCAGTGAAGCATGGTAAGGCCATAGATGCGCTCCTGACAGCACTCCAACTCCCAGAACAAGTAGCAATACTCAAAATTAAAGCCCATGGGAAGATAACCACACCAGAAGCCCGAGGAAACGACCTGGCCGATGAAACAGCAAAACAAGCAGCCATGACCCCCTTAGGGGCTGAAACCACAGAATTTGTGGGAATATATCATCCGCAGCCAGAAGCGGTAAACAAAGCTCAACTACAAAAAACTCAAACAGACGCTGCAGACCAAGAGAAAGCAACATGGAGCAAGATGGGAGCAGTACGGGTGGATGATCTTTGGACTGTAGGAACCCGCCCATGTCTCCCAAGAGCTTTGTACCCAGCTGTGGTACAATGTGCCCATGGAGCAACCCATCTCTGAAAGACTTTGATGAACTCACTTATAAACAAACATTATGTAGCTCCAGGAATAACTACTTTAACTAATCAATACTGCAAGTCCTGCCACACATGCCTAGCATGTAACCCCCGGTAGGCTAGAGAAACCACCCCCGAAACACTCAGCTAGACCGCTCTACCCCTTCCAAAGGATACAGATTGATCACATACAAAAAGTGGTAGATTTGAGTATGCCCTGGTGGTGGTAGACATGTTCTCAGGATGGCCCGAGGCTTATCCAGTCGCAAATCAGACAGTGAAAACCACGGCTAGGAAATTGCTTTTGGAGGTGGTTTGCAGATATGGGGTACCTGAGGTGATAGAGAGTGATCAAGGCCCTGCGTTCACTGCTACAGTCACAAAAGAAATATGGTTTGCCCTAGGTACCACATTGACGTTTCACACACCTTATCACCCTCAGAGTAGTGGGAAAGTAGAAAGAATGAACCAGACACTTAAAACCCGAATGCTCCAAATCCGTATGGCCTTACACATGATTTTAGCTGAGAAGGGGGGGGGGGGGGTGTAAAATGTTACCTGGGACAAGTACATGTTGTACGTGTATTCCGGACAATACAGGCCCAAATGGTAAGGTAACCTTGGCCATTAAAAAATTAGAGGATCTCTCAAAAGAGTTAAAAAGAAATTTGGGGCTGACCGATCCCTGGGATCAGTATTTTGGGTGGATGAATGGGTGGCAATGCATTTGTACTCAAATAGGAATAGCAATTTTGATGCTGCTTACATTAGTTGCAATAGTGGTTTGCTGTATTCTGCCCTGTATGAAGAAGCGGTTGGGAAAAGCAGCTAAAGAGGTAACCGCTACCTTTTTGAATTTGGGTGATATTAGAGATCCAATGAAGGTGGAGGAAGAGGGACCGTAGGCTCCATTGCAGTCCTTGCCTGTTAATAATACATACAACAATCTCAAATGATAAGGGAAAGAATAGTGCTTGACTGTTCTTCTGACTATTTTGTCGAAAGAGGACACTGGACACCGTGTGTGTTTTGGTATGTAACAAGACAGCAGTATTTTCTCTGACTAAAAATATGACAGAGTTATTCACTCATTATTTAAAACGAGAAACAGATGTTCCCATCACTCCATACTCCTTGACCCCCTCCTTTTCCGCCCCCTCCCATCGTGAACTAGAAGATGGCGGCTGAAGCTAAGGAATGCAGCAACGTGGCCAAGAACAGATGTCACAGGAAGAGGACCATATACAGATGAATCAATGATATGCACACATATGTGATGACGTTTTCTTATGTCACTTTGTTTATATAAGGATCTGTAACCTATATAAAGGCAGAGTTGTAGAGGAAGAGCTCATACTGACAAGTGTGTCTCAGTGTGTGATTCTTTTAGCATGCATGCATTCACATCACCTTGAATTTGGGTCAGAGGCAGAATAGAGCATACATAATGGAATTGGACCAGGGATAAATCTATTACATTTCATCAAGGTCCCCAGAGAGCCTCTCCTTATATCAGGGTCCCCAGAGAGCCCCCCTTAAATCAGGGTCACCAGAGAGCCCCTCCTTACATCAGGGTCCCCAGAGAGCCCCCCCTTACATCAGGGTCCCCAGAGAGCCTTCCTATTTACATCAGGGTCCCTAGAGAGCCTCCCCCTTCATTAGGATCCCCAGAGAGCCTCCCTACTTATATTAGGGTCCTCAGAGCCCCCCTCATTACATCAGGGTCCCCAGAGAGCCCCCCCCTTACATCAAGGTCCCCAGAGAGCCCATCCTTATATTAGGGTCCCCAGAGAGCCCCCCTTACATCAGGGTCCCCAGAGAGCCTCCCCTTACATCAGGGTCCCCAGAGAGCCTCCCTACTTACATCAGGGTCCCTAGAGAGCCTCCCCTACATTAGGATCCCCAGAGAGCCTCCCCTTACATCAGGGTCCCCAGAGAGCCTCCCTACTTACATCAAGGTCCCCAGAGAGTCCCTCCCTACATCAGGGTCCCCAGAGAGCCCCCCTTACATCAGGGTCCCCAGAGAGCCTCCCCTTACATCAGGGTCCCCAGAGAGCCTCCCTACTTACATCAGGGTCCCCAGAGAGCCTCCCCTTACACCAGGGTCCCCAGAGAGCCTCCCTACTTACATCAGGGTCCCTAGAGAGCCTCCCCCTACATTAGGAGGATCCCCAGAGAGCCTCCCCTTACATCAGGGTCCCCAGAGAGCCCCCTATACATCAGGGTCCTCAGAGAGCCTCCCCTTACACCAGGGTCCCCAGAGAGCCTCCCTACTTACATCAGGGTCCCCAGAGAGCCTCCCCTTACACCAGGGTCCACAGAGAGCCCCTCCTTACATCAGGGTCCCCAGAGAGCCCCCATTACACCAGGGTCCCCAGAGAGCCCCCTTACATCAGGGTCCCCAGAGAGCCTCCCTACTTATATTAGGGTCCTCAGAGCCCCCTCATTACATCATGGTCCCCAGAGAGCCCCCCTTACATCAAGGTCCCCAAAGAGCCCATCCTTACATCAGGGTCCCCAGAGAGCCCCTCTTTGCATCAGGGTCCCCAGAGAGCCTCCCCTTACATCAGGGTCCTCAGAGAGCCTCCCTACTTACATCAGGGTCCCTAGAGATCCTCCCCCTACATTAGGATCCCCAGAGAACCTCCCCTTACATTAGGGTCCCCAGCGAGCTTCCCCTTACATCAGGGTCCCCAGAGAGCCTCCCTACTTACATCAAGGTCCCCAGAGAGCCCATCCCTACATCAGGGTCCCCAGAGAGCCCCCCTTACATCAGAGTCCCCAGAGAGCCTCCCCTTACATCAGGGTCCCCAGAGAGCCTCCCTACTTACATCAGGGTCCCCAGAGAGCCTCCCCTTACATCAGGGTCCCCAGAGAGCCTCCCTACTTACATCAGGGTCCCTAGAGAGCCTCCCCCTACATTAGGATACCCAGAGAGCCTCCCCTTACATCAGGGTCCCCAGAGAGCCTCCCTACTTACATCAAGGTCCCCAGAGAGCCCCTCCCTACACCAGGGTCCCCAGAGAGTCCCCCTTACATCAGGGTCCCCAGGAAGCCTCCCCTTACACCAGGGTCCCCAGAGAGCCTCCCCTTACACCAGGGTCCCCAGAGAGCCTCCCTACTTACTTCAGGGTCCCCAGAGAGCCTCCCTACTTACATCAGGGTCCCCAGAGAGCCCCTCCTTACATCATGGTCCCCAGAGAGCCCCCCTTACACCAGGGTCCCCAGAGAACCCCCTTACATCAGGGTCCCCAGAGAGCCCCTCCTTACATCAGGGTCCCCAGAGAGCCTCCCTACTTACATGAGGGTCCCTAGAGAGCCTCTCCCTACATTAGGGTCCCCAGAGAGCCTCTCCCTACATTAGGGTCCCCAGAGAGCCTCCTACTTATATTAGGGTCCCCAGAGAGCCCCTCCTTACACCAGGGTCCCCAGAGATACCCCCTTACATCAGGGTCGACAGAGAGCCCCTCCTTACATCAGGGTCCCCAGAGAGCCTCCCCTTACATCACAGTCCCCAGCGAACCTTTCTAACTACACCAGGGTCCCTAGAGAGCCTCCCTCTATACTAGGATCCCCAGAGAGCCTCCCTACTTATATTAGGGTCCTCAGAGCCCCCCTCATACATCAGGGTCCCCAGAGAGCCCCTCCTTATGTTAAGGTTCCCAGAGAGCCCCTCCTTATATTAGGGTCCCCAGAGAGCCCCCTTACATCAGGGTCCCCAGAGAGCCCGTCCTTACATCAGGGTCCCCAGAGAGCCCCTCCTTACATCAGGGTACCCAGAGAGCCTCCCCTTACATCAGGGTGCCTAGAGAGCCTCCCCCTACATTAGAGTCCCCAGAGAACCTCCCCTTACATCAGGGTCCCCAGAGAACCTCCCCTTACATGTGTGTGTGTTTTGGTATGTAACAAGACAGCAGTATTTTCCTTGACTAAAAATATGACAGAGGTATTCACTCCTTATTTAAAACGAGAAACAGATGTTCCCTTCACTCACTCCATACTCCTTGACTCCCTCCTTTTCCGCCCCCTCCCATTGTGAACTAGAAGATGGCGGCTGAAGCTAAGGAATGCAGCAACGTGGCCAAGAACAGACGTCACAGGAAGAGGACCATATACAGATGAACCAATGAAATGCACACATATGTGATGACGTTTGCTTATGTCACTTTGTTTATATAAGGATCTGTAACCTGAATAAAGGCAGAGTTAATGAGGAAGAGCTCATACTGACAAGTGTGTCTCAGTGTGCGATTCTTTTAGCATGCATGCATTCACATCACCTTGAATTTGGGTCAGAGGCAGAATAGAGCATACATAATGGAATTGGACCAGGGATAAATCTATTACATTTCATCAAGGTCCCCAGAGAGCCTCTCCTTACATCAGGGTCCCCAGAGAGCCCCCCTTACATCAGGGTCCCCAGAGAGCCCCTCCTTACATCAGGGTCCCCAGAGAGCCCCCTCCCTTACATCAGGGTCCCCAGAGAGCCTTCCTATTTACATCAGGGTCCCCAGAGAGCCTCCCCCTACATTATGATCTCCAGAGAGCCTCCCTACTTACATCAAGGTCCCCAGAGAGCCCCTCCCTACATCAGGGTCTACAGAGAGCCCCCCTTACATCAGGGTCCCCAGAGAGCCTCCCTACTTACATCAGGGTCCCCAGAGAGCCTCCCCTTACATCCAGGTCCCCAGAGAGCCTCCCTATTTACATCAGGGTCCCTAGAGAACCTCCCCCTACATTAGGATCCCCAGAGAGCCTCCCCTTACATCAGGGTGCCCAGATAGCCTCATCATACATCAGGGTCCCCAGAGAGCCTCCCTACTTACACCAAGGTCCCAGGGAGCCCCTCCCTACACCAGGGTCCCCAGAGAGCCCCTATTACATCAGTGTCCCCAGAGAGCCTCCCCTTACACCAGGGGCCCCAGAGAGCCTCCCCTTACATCAGGGTCCCCAGAGAGCCCCCTTACATCAGGGTCCCCAGAGAGCCCCTCCTTACATCAGGGTCCCCAGAGAGCATCCCCTTACATCAGGGTCCCCAGGGAGCCTCTCTACTTACATCAGGGTCCCTAGAGAGCCTCCCCCTACATTAGGGTCCCCAGAGAGCCTCCAACTTATATTAGGGTCCCCAGAGAGCCCCTCCTTACACCAGGGTCCCCAGAGAGACCCCCTTACATCAGGGTCCCCAGAGAGCCCCTCCTTACATCAGGGTCCCAAGAGAGCCTCCCCTTACACCTGGGTCCCCAGAGAGCCTTCCTACTTACATCAGGGTCCCTAGAGAGCCTCCCTCTACATTAGGATCCCCAGACAGCCTCCCTACTTATATTAGGGTCCTCAGAGCCCCCCTCATTACATCAGGGTCCCCAGAAGGCCCCTCCTTACATCAAGGTTCCCGGAGAGCCCCTCCTTATATTAGGGTGCCCAGAGAGCCCCCCTTACATCAGAGTCCCCAGAGAGCCCCTCCTTACATCAGGGTCCCCAGAGAGCCCCTCCTTACATCAGGGTCCCCAGAGAGCCTCCCCTTACATCAGGGTCCCTAGAGAGCCTCGTCCTACGTTAGAGTCCCCAAAGAACCTCCCCTTACATCAGGGTCCCCAAAGAACCTCCCCTTACATCAGGGTCCCCAGAGAACCTCCTTACTTACATCAGGGTCCCCAGAGAGCCTCCCTACTTACATCAGGGTCCCCAGAGAGCCTCCCCTTACACCAGAGTCCCCGGAGAGCCCCTCCTTACATCAGGGTCCCCAGAGAGCCCCCCTTACACCAGGATCCCCAGAGAGCCCCCCCTTACATCATGATCCCCAGAGAGCCCCCTTACATTATTGTCCCCAGAGAGCCTCCCCTCTTACATTAGTGTCCCCAGAGAGCTCCCCCTTACATCAGGGTCCCCAGAGAGCCTCCCTACTTACATCAGGGTACCCAGAGAGTCTCCCCCTACATCAGGGTCCCCAGAGAGTCTCCCCCTAAATCAGGGTCACCAGAGAGCCTCCCCTTACATCAGGGTCCCCAGAGAGCCTCCACTTACACCAGGGTCCCCAGAGAGCCTCCCTACTTACATCAGGGTCCCCAGAGAGCCCCCCTTACATCAGTGTCCCCAGAGGGCCCCTTCCTTACATTCGTGTCCCCAGAAAGCCCCCCCTTCTTACATCAGGGTCCCCAAACAGCTGACTCCCCCCCTTGCAGAGGTTCCCCTGTACCTGGCTGGTGGAGGTGGGAGGCGGCGATCAGCAGCTCTATGGTGTCCACAGGCAGGGGGATCTCCCTGGGTCTAGTAGTTCTATCTCCGAATGTATACAGCAGAGAGGGGAGGGGCCTCTGACCCGGGCATCAGCAACAGTGTACAAGCAGAGTGAAAGTGAAAGTGATACCTGCCCGGGTCAGGGGCCCCTCTCCTCTCCACTGTATTGGGTGTCAAACTCAATTTTATTGCGGGCCGCATCAGCATTATGATTGATTATGATACAGCATTATGATACAAATACAACTGCCGGTTGTATTTGTAATATTAGATGTCCAGCGTATCCCCTCCCCTTTACATTAGATGTCAAGAAGAGCCACCCCACCATCAGAAGTTGAGTCCCCCACTCTCCCTTACATCACAGTGCACCCCCTTTCCTTATGCCGCTGCTGGGAAGAAGCTGGATGCATTGCTTGAAAGCAGAAAGTAAGGGTCTGGAGTAGGACCAGAGGAGGACTGGAGCTCTCCTGCAGCTGCAGGAGAGGTGCGAGGGCCACATGAAATAGCCTGGAGGGCCCGATTCGGCCCGCGGGCCTTGTGTTTGACACCTGTGGTATACACTGACACTCGAGAGAGTACTACAAGCCCCAGGGAGATCTGACGCCCACACAGGCACCATAGAGCTGCCGATCGCCGCCTTCCACCTCCTACCACCTCTCCCCACTGCACTCTAAATGGCCAGCCAGAGGTGCAGGGGGAGATGCCGGGCCCCCCCACAGCGGTATAATGGAGGGGCCCAGACGCAAATGCGACTGCAGCGACCCCTAAAGTTCCGCCACTGGCTCACACTACAGACGATTACCCGATCACCATGACCACTGTGGTAATAAATGGTTGACTCCTTCTTATCATAGAGATTTGTGTCATGGCCAGCTGCACATTTCTCTGTAACAGTCCACTTTTATTATATCTTCTTTATTATATCTTCTGGCCCCTCTATACTCTTGCTGCACCCTCTAGTTGGTGGCTCACTCACTCTCCTCAACTAAACCAATGCGAGATTTGAAACCACAATTCTCAGCATTGAAGCATAAAAAATTATCCCATAGCGTAAAATTGTCAAGTTTAATTGGTTAAAAACAAATAAAATATACACTCACATTAACTTCCGCAATTAACAGGCGTTAAGGGCATGGACAGAGAATCAGCGTTCCTATGGGCTGTACACTGAAAATCCAGCCACCAATAAGATTCTACGTGCGTGATGACGTCCCTGATGTAGGCCCCACCCAGGTACATACCCTGCCCATAGGGGGCAACCTCCCTGCCCACAACTTGGCTTAGGATACACCATGTATCAGGTTACACTATGGAGAGATACACCAGGAATGTTGTGGAAAGTGAACATGTGACTAAGAACATGTGCAGGAGAGTGATTAGAGCATGATCATTGATGTCAGATGTAATTAATTATTGATGGCTGTTACAACATAACGGTTCACATAAATGGTGCTTGGTGCGGAAGAGCCCTGCCTGCCACATGCTTTTTGCGTATATGTTGGAGACTACGTTATCATGGCCAAGCAGGTGCTGCCTTGGAAGGTGCCAGCTATGAATAAGCACTAGCACAGTGCGAAACATGTCAGCCAAAAATTTTTTTTGACCTGTGTACCGTTGTACAGTGTGTATTTTGGATTCCTTATTTTAAAATAAAGGCTTTTATTTTTGAGTGCTGCAGTCCAGAAGACTTTTTCGTTCCTGTAAGGTGCCAATGGAGGTCGAGACTCCAATGCCGGACACTGGAGGTCACTATTACCCAAAGAGTGGACTATTACATATCTGTGTAAGAAACCGTAACTTGTTGCAGGCGATCTGCTTGGAGGGCAAATGGTTTTACTCAGCTTTTTTATCCTGGACAAGGTGTTTCTATTGCTCCTCTTCGAAAGAATGCCAGAGTTTGAAGAACCCAGACACATTCATCAAAATGGAGCCTACCCCCAGCAAGCCCCATAACCAGCAGGTTGAGAATGCTGCTTCTCAAATGCCAGCAGAATCCATGGAATATCCCCTTGGCTCTGATCCAGTTGGGTTGGAACAGCTGTGCCTCGATTTCCCCACAACATTTGGGATTGGGTCAGAGTGCAGGGGACCCAATGTTGCCTTTTCAGAGTAGAATGTCTTCAGCCCTGCTAACGATTCCACCAGGTGCAGTGGAGCTTTTTCTACTATCACTACTTCTTTAGTGGAGGTGTCCAAGTTGTCTCCTGGTGCTCGGAAGTTTGTAGAACAAGAGCTGGTCTAGGCTCACTTTAAGTTCATTGTGGAACCAGAGTACACCCAACATAGTGAGATTGCTGTCCTGGCAGTTCCCAGGTCCTTGGATGCACAGCAGTCTTCCACCAATGCACAGTGCAGCTGTTTCTCCTGCACTGAGGGGGCATTGTCACTTATAAACACAGAATCTGGCACTGCTTCTGTGTTTGTAGGTGACAACAGCCAGTAAGGATCAAAGGTAAGGTTGCCACCTCATCCCTTTAAACCCAAACACATATTAATTACACAGGTTATGTGGCTGATTAAGGTGGTAATTAAACTCACTTGGTGCCTTATCTGCCTTTAATTAGCCTCAGAACCTGTGTAAATCATATGTGTTCGGGTTTAAAGGGATGAGGTGGCAAGTCTAATCAAAGCACTATTACCAAAGGTGGCTCCTAGCATGCCCCCTCCATCCTCCACATAGAACTGTCGACCTCCCTGCCCACAGCCATACTGCGGAGAGCAGAAGAAGCCTGTAAAATTTGTGCAGAGTGTGAAAGTACAAATATTTAGACAGAGTAGATAGTCCTAGGATTTTGATTGCTGGCAACGAAGGTTCACAGCTGCTGTGGTTGCTAGCTTAAACATGTAAGTGGTTCCTGATTTATCTCTCCTTTGATGATGAAATAAAGCCCTGATTTTACAAAACATTGCTTGAAAAGTACTATTGTCTTTTATATGCAATCTAAATTTCATATAAGGACCACATTGCTCCCATAAATGTTGTAACCAGCACATTTATGACATATGAAATGCCAGTCAGTGGTAAACATAAGAACAGATTTTTGTTGAATTTGAGTAAAAGGATTCATTATTCATAGTGTCAATTAACTTTAGCTTGGAGTAACAGCAATAATCAATATGTGAATAAATGAGCCATTGACCTCATGGCTGATATTAATCAGTGAAGTAGAAAACCCCTGAAGCAGACAAAGTGACAGCAACAATTTAAACATGGAAAGTGTTAGCTAGGCAATGGGAAATGAAAAGAGCAGATAACGATCTGTATCCCTGAGCACTTATCCATGAGCCAATGCTTGTGGAACCCAGGGTCACACTGGTTCTGCATGGTAAAAACTGTGGCTCGTTTTAGCACTGATATGAAGGTTATGTGGTAGTTATGATTTAAGTGTAGCGCTCCCTCCGTAGGGGCCACTGGTATTAACTGGTTCATCCATAAATGTACAGAGGCTGCTCACCACTGCAAGCACCAGTACATTCACACCGGCTCCAGTAACATTCTAGGGGATGTCTTTTTTTATATTTATTGCTTGAAGAAGCTTTAACAGGAGAGGGGATTAGGGCATAGGATACTTCAAAAATTATTAACACATAGCTAAATGTTATCTAAATGCTTATTCTAACACTTGTAGGAACTTGACCCAGTCTTTGCTGCCTGTATGGGGTAGGAGAGATTGATCAGACAGAGCTTGGAACTCTCCATCTGGAGTATGGACCCAAGGTGTCCAAAAAGTTCATAACACAAAACTGTGCTGGGCACTCCTCTTGATGCATCCATTGTGGGATCTGCGCAGGTGGAGGGAGGCTTTGTGTGGTAGGGGTCTATGACCACACGAGTGATAGCTTGTTGTGTATCTGGTCTGGATAATATCCATACTACTAGAACTTTCTGTGTATCAAATATGCTAGGTAATCTACATAATTATTTTTCATTTAAGTATTATTATATTTATAACTTATTAACTACGCAAAGAAACCATGAGCTAGAGATGTATTAATTTATCAGGGGTTCCCTGAGACATTAAAATTATTTTGAGGGTTCCTTTGTATTAAAATTGTTGAGAAAGGCTGTTGTAGAGGATTTGGAGAATCAGTCTGCTGTCTCTGCAGAACTTGATCCTCATGAGTGGAACCTGTATTTTAGCCAAGATTTATTGTGCAGAATCACCCCGGAAGACGTATTAGATAGTTCTGGCTCCCAGTTCCGCCTGGCAGATTGGGTTCTGGACTGATATTTTACACACTACCATCCTACCTTGGTCAAATTCATAAGCATCAAGTATGTAAAAAAATATAATTGTAAATATAAATATGTTGTGACTGCAACTGTACAATCCATGTATGGTATATAATGGATTTTAACACATATCATTCTATATTATTTGCAGTACATTACCTTACTTTCGTTCTGTATTTAAGAAGAAGAGTCTGGACCATGAAGCGCATTGATAGATGAGAGGATGCATCGCCAAGACCATCAGTTCCTCCCTTAAAAGCTTCATAAGAATGCCCTATTGATGGCTATCTAAAGTATTTAGGCCATATGGTGGCGAATGGGTCTATCTCTATATGAACGATTATAATGTGATGCTGTTTTTATTTTTCATTATAATTACTTTTTGTAGACTTAGTGGTCTGATTTTAAAATCATGATTGGTCCATATATTTTAAATATGAAAAAAATAACATTTAAAATTTCAAACTATGTTTATGGTCTTTATATGTACCCGTAAAGACAGCTAATATATATATATTTTTTTCTGGTTTGTGTTTTAAATCATCCTATAGTTAGAGCCTCCCTTACAGTGTTTGATACAGTATGTAAAACTCAAACTTTTCACGCTACAAAGCCCCCTCACGTCAATAAGAGGTAATCCCAAATTCCCAATGGGCAAAACAATATAATTTCTCAAACACTGAGAAACAGAAAAGCCATCGAGAGTGAGATTGTTCTTTAAAAAGTGGATGTAAACCCGATTCATAAAAAATTTGAGCTGGGCAAATATATATGTAGTGTTTTCTTCTCTCTCTTCAAAGCACTAAGTCCCGTGGTTTCCTCCTGCTCCGTTCCTCTGTTATCAGCATGACAAGCTCTCTGAGACATGAGATAAAACCAGTCTGAAATTTGTGTCAGGGTGGGTGCTAGAAATAGATTAGCAGAAAGCTGCTGTACTCACAGGACAGATCTGAGAGTCTCTGCCTATCTGGAGGGGGGTGTGTGACTTTCCTCAAATCAACTGTCTCCCAGTGTAATCTACACTGCTACTGCTGAATGAGAAAGTGAAAATTCTAACAGGACGTACACTTTCCAAACAGTATATAAAGCTGCAGACAGCAGATATACATGTAAAACCTATGTAGGAGGATTTGTTCCATCTCTGTGTATCATCTGAGGCTGTTCACTTCACTGGGTATATGTGAGGGTTTATATCCACTTCAAATAAAAAAGTTATTTTCTCTGAATGAAAAATTTGGGCTGCATGGGATTGTACCCTGGTTATCCTACCTGCAACTCAAACACTTCCTTACTGCTTCTCCAGATTATCCTGTTTGTAAGCGCAACCTCAAAGAATATTAAATAATAGTTCTAGGGAAAAGAAACATCAAACATTTAATACTGACCATGTATGCCAGCTTTCTCAACTATTTTATCCTAGCGGAACCCTTGAAAAAGATCTTAGGTCTTTGGGAAACCCTGCTAAAACCAATTCACCAATTCATTGGTGGGTCAGTGGCAACATTTCCCATACATTGGGGCAGTGGGAAGAATGTAGCTCTTACAGGCAGCTAAAAAGATCATTGGTGCCATGCAGCTGGCTCTGCCAAGTGGCGTTGGCCCTGGAACTATGCAGGTACCATAACATAGATGGTCAATCAGCCACAGCTTAAGGAACCCCTAGCAACCTATTAACGACTTAAGGACCGAGCCTCTTTCTGAGATTTGGTGTTTACAAGTTAAAAACAGTTTTTTTCGCTAGAAAATTACTTAGAACCCCAAACATTATATATATATATATATATATATATATATATATATATATATATATATATTTTTTTTTTCTAACACCCTAGAGAATAAAATGGCGGTTGTTGCAATACTTTTTGTCACACCGTATTTGCGCAGCGGTCTTAGAACGCGCACTTTTAAAAAAAAAATAACTTTTTTGAATTAAAAAATAGGACAACAGTAAAGTTAGCCCAATTTTTTTAATATTGTGAAAGATGATGTTACACCGAGAAAATTGATACCCAAGATGTCGCGCTTCAAAGTTGCTCCCGCTCATGGAATAGCGACAAACTTTTACCCTTAAAAATCTCCATAGGCGACGTTTAAAAAATCCTATAGGTTACATGTTTTGAGTTACAGAGGAGTTCTAGGGCTATAATTATTGCTCTCGCTCTAACGATCGTGACGATACCTCACATGTGTCGTTTGAACTTTTTATATGCACGTGCTACTTGCGTTCGCTTCTGCACGCGAGCTCGGTGGGACGGGACTCGTTTAAAAATATTTTTTTATTTTTATTTATTTTAACTTTATTTTTTTATTTTTACACTGTTCTTTTAAAAAAAAATTGTGTCACTTTTATTCCTATTATAAGGAATGTAAACATCTCTTGTAATAGAAAAAAAAGCATAACAGAACCTCTTAAATATGAGATCTGGGGTCAAAAAGACCTCAGATCTCATATTCACACTAAAATGCAAAAAAAAAAATGTATGTCATTTAAAAAAAAAAAGTCCCTTAAGAGCTATGGGCGGAAGTGACGTTTTGACAATTATATGGAGACAGGAGGGGGCCATTGTGACAGATCTAGCCGGGACAGAGGCTTTTGGAGAGGACTGAATGCTAGCCTCCTGCCTTCCGATTATGGGCCAGGGCCTCAAGACAGGAATGCGGATGGGTTATCCCGGCAGACAGACCTGAAACCTTAAGACTACTTTTCCAACATCCTTGAGTTGACCCGTTCGGGGTCCCACTGTGGCTGTTGGACTATTTCCCAGGAGGGAGTATTGTCATGAACCTTTGAATACTGAAGTATTTCTCCTTTGAATCTATTACACAGTGGGGGGTCTTCTGCCCTGTCTTAAGGCTAACCCTCCCTCCAGACGGCTCCATGGTCTGGAAGAAAAGCATTGTTCTGTGTTTGACTATTTGTTTATGTACTTTAATTACCCCCTGGGGCTTCTGTGTCAATACACATCTCAGTTCTCCTATTCATGCTATCGGACCAATCCCTGCTGACCCTGTTTCAAGTCCTCATTTGCATGGCCAAGAGAACCTAATTGAAAACTACAATGTACTTTACAATTGACCCATAGGAAAGTGGTTGTTGGGGGCAGGGTGTTCAAAACTGCTGTATAAGAGTGTGTGTGTGCATCCAATAAAAGGAGATTCCTGTTTGAACTTACATACAGCCTGCCTGGTATTTGTTCTGAGCTATCACAAATGGATTAGAATGTCACATAGCTGTAGTTTGAATCCTGGAGCATCGGATGACCGAACCATCAGACGTTGCGATCTACAATATGATCAAATAGTAGCAGAGGAGTGTCGGGAGAGTGGAACCGAGTTTCTGGCCATTCAGGAATGGGAGCTGGAGATTGCCTACAAACAGCTGCTAGACTCTGCTCAGCAGCAGGGTGGGGCTCCCTTTGCCTGGGACTATCAGGAAATACCAGTTGACAACTACGAAATCCTGGCTGAAGAATCGGCAGTGGAAAATCTGGAGATTGCCATCCCTAAAGCCGAAGTGGATGATATGGAGTTCCAGGGAGCTAGCCTGGCTGAAGAATCGGCAGTGGAAAATCTGAAGATTGCCATCCCTAAAGCCGAAGTGGATGATATGGAGTTCCAGGGAGCTAGCCTGGCTGAAGAATCGGCAGTGGAAAATCTGAAGATTGCCATCTCAAAAGCCGAAGTGGATGATATGGAGTTCCAGGGAGCTAGGGTAGTTGGCTCATCTCCCCAGCCACAGATTTCAGAAGGTATGGACTTAAGGGACTGTTCAGAGGATGTTAGGGATTATGCATCACCTGCTCAAGTACTGGCAGCAGGACAGAGTACTGCAGACCCCTGCTCTACACCCGTGGCAGTTTTGGAGGCCCGAGTTGAGAAGGTGATGGTTCCTCTTTCCCAGTGGATTTCAGAGATGCAGGGGGGAGAAGCAGCCCTTTTCCCTCCCCAACAGTTAGCCAGAGCAGATGGTGTGAAGTCCCCAGCAGAAGTGCTGGCAACAGGGCAGAGTGCTAGCAACCTCTGCCCAGCACCGGAAACAACTGTGGAGTTTCAGGGAGCCGGGGCAGTTGGCCCCCTCTCCAGCAACAAGCTGAGGTGGTAAAGCTTTTACCCCCAGCTGAATCACTGGCAGCAAGGCAGAATGCTACTGGCCTCTGCACACAACTGCAACTTGAGCGGAGATCAGTGGATGGGACTGCGGTCTCCACGCACAGCAACCCAGCAGAAGAGCTGACAACAGAGCAGAGTGCCGCTGGCCTCTGCTCTCAACTAACAGAAGAGGGAGTTCCTGTGGTAGTGGATGGGACTTCGGTCTTCACTGACACAACCCCAGAAAATGGTGTGACACTGAGACAGGAGGATGTCAACCTTGCTTTGCAAGCACTAGGGGATTTTCACCTACCACAAGGGGATGGGAATTCAGTCTTCACTTGTATACCCCAGGAATGCTGGGCAGTTGGCCCAGATCCCCAACAGCATGACGGACTGAGCCCGGTCACCCTGTCTTCTCTCCAGTGGCTGAAAGGACTCCAAGGAGAAGGGCCAGTCCAGGCCTCTCCCCAGCGGCAGGTATGTTCTCTAAGAGAGGCAGAGGTTGGCTGGGTAAGTAATGCTCTGTTTGGAGCAATTTATTTGGGGTACTGTGTGGATACCGGCATTAGAGGAATAGAACTATGGACTAACTTCGGAGTCAACCCGTCTGGGGTCACCTCCTGTGTTAGTCTCCTGCCGAAAGGGGAGATGTGTGACAGATCTAGCCGGGACAGAGGCTTTTGGAGAGGACTGAATGCTAGCCTCCTGCCTTCCGATTATGGGCCAGGGCCTCAAGACAGGAATGCGGATGGGTTATCCCAGCAGACAGACCTGAAACCTTAAGACTACTTTTCCAACATCCTTGAGTTGACCCGTTCGGGGTCCCACTGTGGCTGTTGGACTATTTCCCAGGAGGGAGTATTGTCATGAACCTTTGAATACTGAAGTATTTCTCCTTTGAATCTATTACACAGTGGGGTGTCTTCTGCCCTGTCTTAAGGCTAACCCCCCCTCCAGACGGCTCCATGGTCTGGAAGAAAAGCATTGTTCTGTGTTTGACTGTTTGTTTATGTACTTTAATTACCCCCTGGGGCTTCTGTGTCAATACACATCTCAGTTCTCCTATTCATGCTATCGGACCAATCCCTGCTGACCCTGTTTCAAGTCCTCATTTGCATGGCCAAGAGAACCTAATTGAAAACTACAATGTACTTTACAATTGACCAATAGGAAAGTGGTTGTTGGGGGCAGGGTGTTCAAAACTGCTGTATAAGAGTGTGTGTGTGCATCCAATAAAAGGAGATTCCTGTTTGAACTTACATACAGCCTGCCTGGTATTTGTTCTGAGCTATCACAAATGGATTAGAATGTCACATAGCTGTAGTTTTAATCCTGGAGCATCGGATGACCGAACCATCAGACGTTGCGATCTGCAATATGATCCAATAGTAGCAGAGGAGTGTCGGGAGAGTGGAACCGAGCGAGCAAGGGGCTCGTTACAGCCATCTTCCCCTCACTCGTCTCCATGTCAAGCAGGAGAAAGGACGCGATCCATGGTAAGCGGCAGAGGGCACCGGAGAGTGGTGGGAGGTTGGGGGGCCCTCTCCCGCCGCCGATAAAAGTGATCTTGCAGCGAATCCGCCGCAGAGACCATTTTTATCTTGTAGCGGACCGCCCGCTCTTGAAGAGGATACCGGGGTTATGGTAGCTAGCTGATACCATAACAACGGTATTCCTCTTCAAAATACCGACGTAAAAACGATGACGGGCGGTCGGGAAGTGGTTAAGGAAACACAGGTTCAACAGAAAATGGTTGAGAATGGCTCATGTATACACTATTGAGAAGCTCAGACCGAGCTAATAACCTACACTTTAAAACTAAACTGCAGGCATGTTTTTTTTTTTTTTTGCATTGTCAGAGGTAATCTCTGGCCACAGCATACACATACATTTCATTTTATAACATTAGGATTGTAATAGCAATGCAAACAATAGTTATTATTGACAATCCAATATCAGCCTAATTGAAAAATACTACCGCCCATGGGTCATTGAATTCTGCTTTTTTGGAGGTTAACTACAAACTACTGCTCTGGCCAAAAGTTTTGAGAATGACACAAATAATAATTTTCACAAAGTCTGTTGCCTCAGTTTTTGTGATGGCAATTTGCATATACTCCAGAATGTTATGAAGAGTGCTGAGATGAAGTCCCTCTTTGCCATAAAAATGAACTTAATCCCATAAAAAAACATTTCCACTGCATTTGTGAAAGAGGCTTCAGGGCACCCAAGAAAGTCCAGCAAGCGCTAGGACCATTTCCTGCAGTTGATTCAGCTGCGAGATCGGGGCTCCACCAGTGCAGAGCTTGCTCAAAAATGGCACCAGGCATGTGTGAGTGCATCTGGACGCACAGTGAGGTGAAGACCTTTGGAGGATAGCCTTGTGTCAAGTAGGGCAGCAAAGAAGCCATTTCTCTCCAGGAAAAACATCAGGGACAGACTGATATTCTGCAAAAGGTACAGGGATTGGACTGCTGAGGACTGGGGTAAAGTCATTTTCTCTGATGAATCCCCTTTCCGATTGTTTGGGGCATCCAGAAAAAACCAGAGAAGAAAAGGTGAGCACTACATTTAGTCCTGCGTCATGCCAACAGTAGAGCATCCTGAGACCATTCATGTGTGGGGCTGCTTCTCAGCCGAGGGAATGGGCTCACTCACAATTTTTCCAAAGAACACAGCCATGAATAAGCAACATCTCCCAACCATCCAAGAACAGTTTTGGTGATGAAAATGCCTTTTCCAGCCTGATAGAGCACCTTGCCATAAGGCAAAAGTGATTACTAAGTGGCTTGGGGAACAAAACATCGAAATTTTGGGTCCATGACCAGGAAACTCTCCAGACTCTCCAGACCTTAATCCTATTAAGATCTTGTGGTCTATCCTCAAGAGGCAGGTGAACAAACCCCCCCCCCCCACAAATTCTGACAAACTCCAAGCATTGATTATGCAAGAATGGGCTGCCAGCACTTAGGATGTGGCCCAGAAGTTGCTTGATAGCATGTCAGAGCGAATTGCAGAGGTCTGGAAAAAGAAGGGTCAAAATGCAAATATTGCCTCTTTGCATAAACTTAATGTCATTGTCACTAAAAGCCTTTGACGCTTATGAAATGCTTGTATTTATACTTCAGTATACCATAGTAACATCTGACAAAAGATCTAAAAATACTGAAGCAGCAGACTGTGAAAATTTATATTTGTGTAATTCTCAAATCTACGAATGTATATGGTACCCTCTAGAACAGGGATATGCAATTAGCGGACCTCCAGCTGTTGCCAAACTACAAGTCCCATCATGCCTCTGCCTCTGGGTGTCATGCTTGATGCTGTCAGAGTCTCGCTATGCCTCATGGGACTTGTAGTTTGGCAACAGCTGGAGGTCCGCTAATTGCATATCCCTGCTCTAGAATATGTACATTTATGCAATGCACCTCTGATTGTTACTTTCTGGCTGTGGTTCCAAAAAAACCCTACAAAGCCTTACTAAACCTTAATTTTGTCTCCTGTACCTCATCTTCACTGCTGCTAAACAAACCCCAGCTACAGCATGGAGTTCCAACTATCACACAGGTGAAACAAAAATAGAATGGTATTTATTTAACGAAAAGTTAGCTGCCAATCTACATGATAAAGGCAAAAATGTGTGGAGACCTGCTTTAACCCAACTCCAAGCCTTGATCCTTCCCTTCCTGCCCCTTGTCTTTGTATTTTCCTCTACCCACTCACATACAGTAACTTCATACATTAGGTATCTGGTTTTGCAATTGGTACCCTTACCATAAATGTTTTATCCATGAGTGCTTTAATGAAATTGGGATGCTTATCCTAGGGATGAGTGCTTGTTCTACTATTTAAAGCGGATCTCCCCCGCCCCCCCCCCCCATTTTTTTTTCCACCTCTGCTTACTTGAATATTGTATCTGCACATTTCATATATCCACCCATCCAGCAGATCCAGTGTTGTTCTGCTTAGATCCTCTTTCTTGCTCTGTTCTGCGCCGCCATGTTCTTTCTGACATCATCGAGAGACCCACTGGCTTTTCTGAGTTCAGAGGGCAGACCTCCCGATGATGCGCTGGTAGGCCCACCCCCTCCTCCTTTCCTGAATGAAAGGCCATTTCTCCTGGGATATATGATGTGCATATACCAGGAGGCACAGCGTGCAGTGCGCGCGTCATTCGCCTAAGGCGATTGACCTGCATGGGGAGGCGATTCATATACAGACTGGAAGGAGGGGTGGAGTGGAGGGAACTGGTGGAAAAGGGTGAAGGTCCGCTTTAATTAAACTCTTGAGGGGACATGTCCTTGGGTCTACAGCATATTACCACAGCCCCACTTGATGGGGATATAAAGCTCTTGCTTGAAAGGTTCAAAGATTAGTGACTGTTCTATTATAACTACACACACCATATTTGCTTGAAATCCCCTTTTAGATCACTTGTTAGGAACCTACCTTTATAATACTGATTAGCTGTCAGGCTTTTGTACCCAGACTTATATTGTATATTTAATAAAAATTGATTGAGACAGAAATTGGTCGAGCTTGGACCAATGTAAGCATGCATATGTCATGCAGAAGGTTGACGCAAAGAGCAGGACTCATCCTATCCAGCCGCTCCTACGAGGGTATTACTACACACAGAACACCTTTCATTTTTTCCAATGAATGTAAAGCATCCTCTGATTGGACAAGGTGGAGATTGTGATTTCACTGCCCCACCTCTCTATCTCATCCTGTGGTTGAGCTCCCAGTTTGGACTGATTGAACTTTGCTCATTCAGGTGTTCATCTGAACACTGGTCTGATAACCCATTGAGTGGGAGCCAACATCATATAAAGTAATGTTTTTTTCTACCCCAACTATATATGGCAGCTATATTCTTCTGCTATCAATTGCTGTTAAGGAAGCAGAGGATTCCTACAACTGCCACAATCCTTTGCATCCAATGATGAACCAGCTTGCTGACCAGGAACCCTTGGCTATGGAAACAACAGGGCATGGATAGTGGCTGACATCATTGCCCAAATATGTCAACATGGTCATATTTTGCCAATGACATGACCAGGTATAACCAATGGCGTCCCTAGGGGGGGCAGAGGGGGCCCTGGACCCCCCAACATTATGCTGTGCTCCACCATGCAAGCGCTCACACAACCACAGCCGCCCGATCTGCTCCTTCCCCTGCATCCTCATTGGCACGGAGAAGAGCGAGTTGCAGGAAGGACTCCACAAGCACTGTGGGGGGGGGAGGGGGGCCCAAGCCTTCATCTCAGTTACTGAAAAAACTGACTGATTTCTTCCGTCCTTAGGACAGGAGAACCAGCCTGTAAATTCCGAGAGTGGTGACTGCAAGCTGAGCCGAGTGTCAGTCTATGACACTCTTTCACAGCCCAGCGAGTCCAGCCACCCCCCCTCACTCTCCTCACATACGAGCAGGGAGAAATACAGCTCCTCCTCCTCCTTCCAGTCCCGCCCACACTATCCCGGTGTGCTGTATCTGAAGAGAGGGGATGTGTGGGCGGGAAATATGAAAATCAGAAGCATTCCTGGCTGTGTGTGAATGATGCCTGAGATTCTAGCCTGGACCGTGGGTAAGTGTGTGCACTGCAGACTGCAGTACACTGTAATCACTAAACAGCATTATCTCCATCCCTTCTCTCCCCCATCTGTCTCCCTCCCCTCTCCTGTTCTTTCAAGACATTCACAATTTACTTTCACTTTCAGTTAGGCAGGTTATATACGGTGCAAATTTATTTCCTGCATCCACAGATTGCAGGAAAGAAACTTGCATAATTCCCCCATCAACACAGACAGTGCTGACAGGGGAATAACCCTCCTGCCCAGCAATTGTATTCTCCCGACAAACAGTGATTATCACTAGTGACTATAGCAACCACTAGTGATAATCATAAGATAATCTGCTCATTAATGGTTCAAATCTCAGCCAGTTCCTGCTGAACCAGCTGAGATTTAAACTGTCTATGGCTGGTCTTAGCTCTTAGGCAGCCCATACATTGATCACTTTTTTCATTCAACTATTAGGTTGAATAAAAAAAAAAAGAAATGATCCAATTCCCCCATCTACACATTATAGGTGGATGGGGGAATCCTCCCAGTGTGGACCAGTGCTGGAACAACCAGAGTTGCTGCCCTGTCCCGGCTATTCACAGCGCTGGTCTCTGTCTCCATGGCAGCGGCGGCAGCACATTGGAACCCAGTGCTGGTTACCTTATGGGGCTGATGTACAGCACAATTTGTTGTTAGAGATGGGCTGGGCATGTTCAAAATTCCACATACCAGAGCCTGCCAGGAAGCCCACACTGCACAGCGCTAATCACAGGCAGTGAGACATTTCCCGGTCTGCAAATGTACAGATCAGGAAATGTCTCACTGGCTGTGATTAGCACCTTGCCTCTCTGTTTTTATTTGTCATGACATCTCGGGGAGCTGGCATTTGCAGCGACTGAGTGGCAGGATCAGACGTGTCGGCCGATTGGTGGGGGGTTTTTTTGGTTGATCAGTGGGTGTCTGTCATTGTGTTTGGTGAGTATCTGTATTTCTGAATGACATGATTGAAAGAGATTTACATCATGGGATTTTTTTCGAAAGGGGTTTATTTTTAACCACTTAAGCCCCGGACCATTTGGTAGCTAGAGGACCAGAGGTGAATTCAGAATTTTGCACTGCGCTGCTTTAACTGTAAATAGCAATGTTGTACCCAAACGAAATTTGCGTCCTTTTCTTCCCACAAATAGAGCTTTCTTTTAATGGTATTTGATTGCCTCTGCGATTTCTATTTTTTGCGATATAAACGGAAAAAGACCGAAAATTTTGAAAAAAAATGATATTTTCTACTTTTTGTTATAAGAAAAATCGAATAAACTCAATTGTAGTCATACATTTAGGCCAAAATGTATTCAGCCACATGTTTTTAGTAAAAAAAATGTCAATAAGCGTATATTTATTGGTTTGCGCAAAAGTTATAGAGTTTACAAACTAGGGTACATTTTCTGAAATTTACACAGCTTTAAATTTATGACTGCCTATCTCATTTCTTGAGGTGCTAAAATGACAGGGCAGTACAAAACCCCCCCCAAATGACCCCATTTTGGAAAGTAGACACCCCAAGGAAATTGCTGAGAGGCATGTTGAGCCCATTGAATTTTTTATTTTTTTGTCCCAAGTGATTGAATAATGACTAAAAAAAAAAAAATTACAAAAAGTTGTCACTAAATGATATATTGCTCACACATACCATGGTTATATGTGGAATTTCACCCCAAAATACATTTTGCTGCTTCTCCTGAGTACGGGGATACCACATGTGTGGGACTTTTTGGGAGCCTAGCCGCGTACGGGACCCCGGAAACCAAGCACCGCCTTCAGGATTTCTAAGGGCGCAAATTTTTGATTTCACTCCTCACTACCTATCACAGTTTCGAAGGCCATAAAATGCCAAAATAGCACAAAACCCCCCCAAATGACCCCATTTTAGAAAGTAGACACCCCAAGGAAATTGCTGAGAGGCCTGTTGAGCCCATTGAATATATTTTTTTGTCCCAAGTGATTGAATAATGACAAAAAAAAAAAAGTTGTCACTAAATGATATATTGCTCACACATGCCATGGTTATATGTGGAATTACACCCCAAAATACATTTTTCTGCTTCTCCTGAGTACGGGGATACCACATGTGTGGGACTTTTTAGGAGCCTAGCCACGTACGGGACCCCGAAAACCAAGCACCGCCTTGAGGATTTCTAGGCACAAATTTTTGATTTCACTCCTCACTACCTATCACAGTTTCGAAGGCCATAAAATGCCAAAATCGCACAAACCCCCCCCCAAATGACCCCATTTTGGAATATAGACACCCCAAGCTATTTGCTGAGAGGAATGGCGAGTATTTTACAGCTCTCATTTGTTTTTGAAAATGAAGAAAGAAAATATATATATATATATATTTTTTTTTTTTTCAATTTTCAAAACTTTGTGACAAAAAGCGAGATCTGCAAAATACTCACAATACCTCTCAGCAAATAGCTTGGGGTGTCTACTTTCCAAAATGGGGTCATTTGGGGGGGTTATGTGCTATCTGGGCATTCCATGGCCTCCGAAACTGTGATAGGCAGTGAGAAGTGAAATCAAAAATTTACACCCTTAGAAAGCCTGAAGGCGGTGCTTGGTTTTTGGGGTCCCGTACGTGGCTAGGCTCCCAAAAAGTCTCACACATGTGGTATCCCCGTACTCAGGAGAAGCAACAGAATGTATTTTGGGGTGTAATTCCACATATGCCCATGGCATGTTTGAGCAATATATCATTTAGTGACAACTTTGTGCAAAAAAAAAAAAATTGTCGTTTTTCCGCAACTTGTGTCAACATATAAAATATTCCATGGACTCGACACGCCTCTCAGTATATAGCTTGGGGTGTCTACTTTCCAAAATGGGGTCATTTGGGGGGGTTTTGAACTGTTCTGGCATTTTATACACAACATTAGGAAGCTTACATCCACTCTTCTAACCACTTGAAGACAAAGCCCTTTTTGACACTTTTTGTTTACATGAAAACATTTTTTTTTTTTGCAAGAAAATTATGTTGAACCCCCAAACATTATATATATTTTTAAAGCAAAGGCCCTACAGATTAAAATGGTGGGTGTTGCATTTTTTTTTTCTACACAGTATTTGCGCAGCGATTTTTCAAACGCATTTTTTGGGTTAAAAAATACACTTTTTTTAATTTTAATGCACTAAAACACACTATATTGCCCAAATGTTTGATGAAATAAAAAAGATGATCTTAGGCCGAGTACATAGATACCAAACACGACATGCTTTAAAATTTCGCACAAACGCGCATTGGCGACAAACTACATACATTTTTAAAAGCCTTTAAAAGCCTTTACAGGTTACCCCAGTAGATTTACAGAGGAGGTCTACTGCTAAAATGATTGCCCTCGATCTGACCTTCGCGGTGATACCTCACATGCATGGTGCAATTGCTGTTTACATATGACGCCAGACCGACGCTTGCGTTCGCCATTGGGCAAGAGCAGGGCAGGACAGGGGTGCTTTTTTTTTTCTTTTTTTTTATTATTAATTTTGCTTTTTTATTTTATTTTTAAATTGTTCCTTCCAAGTATTTTTTTTTTTTATCATTTTTATTGTTATCTCAGGGAATGTAAATATCCCCTATGATAGCAATAGGTAGTGACAGGTACTCTTTTTTTGAAAAAACTGGGGTCTTCCAGACCCTAGATTTTTCCTCTGCCCTCAAAGCATCTGACCACACCAAGATCGGTGTGATAAAATGCTTTCCCAATTTCCCAATGGCGCTTTTTATATCCGGGGGGGGGCATTCCCTCCCACTGCTTGTAAAAGCAGTCCAGAGGCTAATTAGCCGCTAGGATTGCTTTTACATGAAAGCCGGCCGCAGGCTGAAAAGAATTATACCAAGATGATACCTAAACCCGCAGGCATCATTCTGGTATAAACATTCAAAGTCCAGCAACATACCAGTACGTTGCTGGTCCTTGTTGGACATGTATTGTAATCTTTTTATTTCATGCAGCCAGTTGGCTGAACGAAAAAAGAGATTGATCGGTGGGTATGCCCACCATTAGAATACCGCCCTTCATCCACCCACTTCCAATGATGGGCATACACGCACCATTTATATATGCCGAAGCATGGGGGCATCCTCCCGCAAAAAAGTTATGCCGCACACACATGGTCGGACTTTTCCACGGGCAAGCCTCCGTCGGAATTTCGACCGTATGTACGCGGCATTAGGAGCAAAATCGCTCCTCCGCCCCTGCTGCCCCAATGCTTCGGCATATTTGCTTTTTTTTTTTAACTGTGGTGGTGAAATCACCTCCTACAGCACTGGAGTCGCAGGGATCAGGCCTGTCTCTGCGAACGCTGCAGTTATGTGTGTTTTTGTTTTGTAAGTGACAGTGATCGATCGATACTGCACTTGGGTGGCCTGGGCTGGACGGAGGGGCAAAACGCAGGAGCCAGCAGGTATCTGGGCTGATCCCGCTAACACTGCGTTTTTGGGAACCCTAAACTGCTGGGGACGCTAGTATAGATCTGATCAGATCAGATATTGATCTGTTCAGATACTATACCACTAAGGGGGGTGTATGCTTCACGCGTGGGTGTTAGCGTTACTGGCACTAACCTGACGCTGCCTGGGGTGTGACTCAGACCCTCTCTGACGCTAAAACCTAATTGATATCACCCGCCGGGCGATCAGGGGGTTAAACCTTTATTGGGTTATATACACGGCGGGTGCCCTGACACTATAAAAAGCAAACTAACTAACCAGCGTCACCCGTAACACTTATATGGTGATCACTGGTGAAAGGGTTAACTAGGGGCAATCAGGGGGTTAAAACCTTTATTAGATAATATATGGGGGTACCTGACGCTATAAAAACCTGCGGCGAACCTAAAAAAAATTACCAGCTACCGATCTGCATCACCGACACTAAGACAGCGTTTAGAAAAACGATTGCTTAGCGACAGTGGTGATGGGGGTGAAAGGGTTACCTGGGGGGGGGCGATCAAGGGGGTTAAACCTTTATTAGATAATATATTGGGGTACCTGACGCTATAAAAACATGCGGCGAACCTAAAAAAAATTACTGGCTACGATCTGCATCACCGACACTAAGACAGCGTTTAGAAAAACAATTGCTTAGCGACAGTGGTGATAGGGGGTGAAAGGGTTACCTGGGGGGCGATCAAGGGGGTTAAACCTTTATTAGATAATATATTGGGGTACCTGACGCTATAAAAACCTGCGGCGAACCTAAAAAAAATTACCGGCTACCGATCTGCATCACAGACACTAAGACAGCGTTTAGAAAAACGATCGCTTAGTGACAGTGGTGATAGGGGGTGAAAGGGTTACCTGGGGGGCGATCAAGGGGGTTAAACCTTTATTAGATAATATATTGGGGTACCTGACGCTATAAAAACCTGCGGCGAACCTAAAAAAAATTACTGGCTACGATCTGCATCACCGACACTAAGACAGCGTTTAGAAAAACAATTGCTTAGCGACAGTGGTGATAGGGGGTGAAAGGGTTACCTGGGGGGCGATCAAGGGGGTTAAACCTTTATTAGATAATATATTGGGGTACCTGACGCTATAAAAACCTGCGGCGAACCTAAAAAAAATTACCGGCTACCGATCTGCATCACAGACACTAAGACAGCGTTTAGAAAAACGATCGCTTAGTGACAGTGGTGATAGGGGGTGAAAGGGTTACCTGGGGGGCGATCAAGGGGGTTAAACCTTTATTAGATAATATATTGGGGTACCTGACGCTATAAAAACCTGCGGCGAACCTAAAAAAAATTACTGGCTGCCGATCGGCATCACTGACGCTAAGACAGCGATCAGAAAAATGATCGCTAAGCGACAGTGGTGATAGGCGGTGAAAGGGTTATCTGGGGGGTGATCAGGGGGTTAAACCTTTATTAGGGGGGGTTAGGGGGCTACACTGGACCTAAGACTAAACTTTGGTGACACTTTTACAGTCACAAATGTCACTGATTGCAGTGATCACTAAATAAATGGTCACTGCAATCAGTGACACTGTGACTGGGGGCTGGGGGGTGATCTGGGGGGTGATCTGGGGGGCCTGGGGGGGCGATTTATGTCCCTATGTGTCCTGGTGTCAGTGTAGTGTTGTGTGCACTGACCTGATATCTTCTCTTGTACCGCGCTCGGTATATGTGAGCGCCGCACCAGAGATGACATCACTTCCTCCTGCTCCCTCTGTCTGACACAGACAGAGGGGGCATTTCCATTCGCCGGGAGCGATCGCGAGGGGGTGGCCAGAAACGAATGGCTGCCCCCTCATCCCGGAACGCTCCCGGACACTTAGCCACCGCTCACTGTATAGGAGGGGGGTCCGATCGGACCCCCCAACTGTACAAAGGCAATCACGTATGCTCTACGTGATTGTGCCTGTCGGTGCCATTCTGCCGACGTATATATACAGTGAGCGGTCGTTAAGTGGTTAAAAAACAACTTCTCAAACGTGTCTTTATTTACTATTTCTATTTATTTCACAAAGGAGGACTGATATTTTGGAGCTCTTTAATTTTAAAGGAGCTTCCAGACTCTGAGAAGTACCCCTATCCATAGAACCCCACCACTGGATCAGGAATGTTGGTAAGAGACCTGTGTCCTCATTAACATGGCATAATCAGATACATCCCCATATTGATAGCATTTAACCTGGTTCAGAAGAGGGGATCTCATGCTCATCCCCCTCCTTTCCTGACCTGCCAGGCTATATGCTCAGATAAGGGTCTGTTATAGACTTTAGGGCGACCCCATGCCATGTTTTTTTTTGTATGGGGGTCCCTCATTAACATCTTTATCGGGGTATGGTATAGATTAAGGGAATCCCTGGTAACTTGGTTTTCAAATAAAAGGAAGCAGCTGGGAGCAGTAATTTTCTTGACAATTAAGGCCTCATGCACACCGGGCATAAAAACTTTTACCTTTTTTCTGCCTCTAAACACCCCTTCATATTAGCCCATGTGTCCATGCACACATAGGCGTCTAGAGGCAGGGGTGTGTAAAGGCAGAAAAATAACCCAGAGCCAGTGCATTCAGGAGAGGAGTGTTATGCTGCTAAAAAATGTCTGATGTGCCTAAAAACATGTAAAGGCATCTAAACACACATTAATGTTAGACGCATCAAGCACTTGAGCATTCATTCATTGTAATGGCCAAAATAAATTAATATTAATGTGCTTAAATGCTTAAACGCAGGAGAAAGGAGAAAAGCATTTAGAAGAGCTGGGAAAATGCCCAGTATGCATGGAGCATTAACCTCCCTGGCGGTATAATTCTGTCTGGAATTATGTACCAAAAGTGGTAAAATTATTTTGCATGGAAATTTGGTGTTATGTATTGTAGGCCTGCAATTCTTAGTAATTACTTACTTAAACCTGACCAAACAAGAGTCTAGTAGACATCCCGGGTATGATAAAGTTTGAAACACAAAATCATAAATTATATTGTAGCGGGGTGTTCCCCTTTAATGCAGAGAGACAAGAAGTTCCAGGTGAGAGGTGAGCCGGGAGGAAGTAAAGAGACATTATGGAAGTGAAAGCAGAGGAGAGAGAGACTACATCTCCCAGTACATCTTGCAGCACCCAGGGTGCATTGCTCCAGAACAGAGACTGCTGGGGGAGACTTTATAAAGGGGAGGCAGAGTTTTGGTCGGTCTCTTTGGACCCCCCTCTCCTAGCAAGAGGATGTCTGTGCTGAACTGCTGTGTGCACAAGGCCTGAAGCCCGGGCCGTGTGCTCCTTTCCAAAGAGCCCTCTGCCAGCCTAGCAGAGCCTTAGAGACATCTAATCCTCCTTACTGCAGTACACCAGAAGGATTGAAGACTTGGATGTCGGTGGATTCCTGTTCCTAGACGAATCGATGGAGGAAACGGACTTTGACTTGCCCGGGTGGTGAGAGCTGTTTAAAGACAGATACCTTTATCTTTACTATTCGTTGGGATTACAAAGTTGTTCTTCAAGTGCACCACCGAAAAGATTGCTAGCGAATATTGTTTCACTGAACTTCCATTTAGATCAGTCAGGCCTGACTGCATAGGTAGACATTGCTGGGTGTTAGTCTACCCATGAGGGGAAGTAGCTGTAAAAGGGCAGCGCTAGAGTTGCATAGCAATACTTTATTATTCTGATTACTCTGTTTATCTTTATTACTGTTTATTGCAGGGATCTGCAACTTGTTATACTGTTGTTTATTACTTGCCCATTAGCCTCAGTAAAATATCTGGGTAAAGTACATTTGGTGTCAGTTCCGCTTACTTTAATAGGAGTTTTAAAGTATATTCTGTGTATGTTTGTTATAGGACTGCGTCACCAACAGTTGCGGTCACGCGGTCCTATCCCTCTATCACCAGCTGTGCCACGGGAGGTTAGAGCCGATTGCCAGGGGTTGACAGCAGTGCACTACAGGGCCCAAATCAATATCAGCGGCTCTCTTAACTGGGGGTAGCGCTACACGTGGGGGCTCGAGTCCGGGATCCTTGTACGTTGCACGCTGCAATCAAGCCGGTCAGAAGTACCAGCATGGACCCGCTGGCAATGTCACAGTGGTGCGCAGCGATTGGCGCCGATCCAACCGCGGCGGTAGTCATTGTACTCCCGGGGGAAAGATGGAAGGAAGAGGAGATAAAACAGCTCGTATTGTTACTGTCTCCGAGCCACAAAGCATGGGTGATGGATTTTAGGCCAGATCCAGTGATCTCGTTTACATACGCACTGGTAGAATGGAAAAACGAAATCCCAGAGCATTTTAAAAGTCAGAGTATACAAGCCATAGATAATCAGATCTATCACTTGATACATACGCTGCCAGTGAAGGAAGAATGGTTTCAGACACCAAAGCCATCACTCCCACAATTATCTCCACCACTATCCCCTAAAGCAGAAAAGCTTAAGGAACTATTAAGCCCGGGATCACCGCTGGCCGCTATAGGGCCTGAATTGTTGAATGCTCTAGGAGACCTTGTAATTAAGTGCCAGAAAAGCAGTACGGTGCATGTGGAGGCCGGTTACCGGAAGCTTAGCACCTTCTCAGGGAAGCTCCCCGTCCCTGCGGGGGAGGAAGATTTTGACACTTGGGTGGAACAGGCATTGCAGGCAGTAGAAGCATGGGAGGTGCCTGAGGCACAGAAGAGACAGCGAGTCTTAGAAAGTCTGAAAGGTGCCGCGGCAGAAGCGGTGAAGAGCTTCCGGTTTGGAAATGAAAACTGTACAGCTCAAGATTGCCTGGCCATGCTGCAGGAAGAGTTTGGTCAGCTGGAGAAGGTGTCAGAGATGATTTATCAAATTGAACACACTCTCCAGCAGCCGAATGAGAAACTGTCAGAATATGTTAGAAGGCTGAACAGGCAGTTATGCAAGATTGTACTGAAGAAGGGAATGCTGCCCAAAGATGCAGATGAAGCACGCATGAAGCAGATCATGAGGGGAGCGCGGCACTCAGACCCGGTCTGGCTGCACCTGAAAACCTCAGGAGGAGGAATGTCACTAACCTACTCTGATCTAATAAAAATTATTAGGGACGAAGAGGCGCTGGAGGAAGATCAGCAGGTGGCCAAGGCGAATGTCACACCTGTACCAGTGTTGGTCCATTCGGTCAAGAGCCCAGAAAGAGATGCGGAGGTTGACACTCTGAAATCGCAAATGGCCCAAGTGTTGGAGATGCTGACCTCTTTGATGGAGAAAGATCAGAGAAGACGAGAGAAACCAAGCCCAAGAAAGGAGTTGTTCCCGAACACCTCAGCACCGGCCTCCCTACAGGACCGAGAAGAGGTGATTTGCTATAACTGCGGAGGGAGTGGCCACTTTGCTAACGTATGCTCCAGCCCAAAGAAGAAGAGAACAGATAATTGCAAGCGGGAAACTCCAAAGGGGCCCCGGTGAAGGAGTCAACCGGGTGCCCATCATCTTCAGTGCGCTCCAAACTAAAAAAAAAGACCAAGAATGGAGGAGACAAAACTCCTAGGAGGAGGTATAGTACACCCCCACCAAGATGTACCCCAGAGGGAGGGGGCAAGACCCCTCAGTGGAAGTACAGCACCCCAAAGAAGGAACATCCACCTAAAAGGAACAATAACATCCCTCAGCGGGTTTGTGCCCCCATTGAGAGGGAGAAAGTCAATGCATGCCAGGCTCAGGAAAAATTTAAGTCCAAAAGGAGCAGGGCAAGGGTCGAAAGCAAAAAAAAAGAGGTGACCCCAGTCCGGCCATACCCAAAGGAACTGGTGGGCCCGTCTCCTACTGTGCCCATTCAAGTGGAAGGAGTCTATACTAAAGCTCTTTTGGACACCGGAGCACAGGTGACTTTACTATACCGGGACTTCTATGATAGGCACTTGAGTCATCTGCCTATCCAGAAGATAGAAGAGCTGGAGATATGGGGACTTGGAACCCAGAGTTTCCCTTATGATGGGTACCTGCCCATAAAGATGACTTTCGACCCATCCGTGGCTGGGAAGGCTGAAGTGTTTGACACCCTGGCAGTTGTGTGTCCCCGGCCGCCTGGAGCCAGCAAGATTTCCCTGATCATTGGGACAAACACGGATCTAGTCAGGAGACTCCTGACCCCTCTAGTGAAAGAGAGAAACCATTCAGCCACCAAAATCCATCCCATGCTAAAGACGGCCTACCAACGACTGGTCTTAGAGCAGAAAACCCCGGGAGAGGAGATAGGGAAGGTGTGGAGACTTGGCAGAGAAGGAGTAGTGCTACAGCCCGGAGAAGTAACCTGTCTTAGGGCCACTGTGAAGCTTTCGTGGGAACAACCTGGCCCCTTTGTCATGCTGGAATCAGACCCAAGGGAAGAGTCCTCAGGCCTGGAAGTGATACCAGAAGTGATTCCGTTCAAGGCCCTGAAGAAGGCCCATGGCAGAGTTCCGGTGAGTGTTAGGAACACTACGGGAGGACCCATGGAGATCCCTGCCAGAGTGTTGCTTGGTCAGGTGAGCCCTGCTGCCCCGGTCACTTGGTCCGAAGTCAAGGGGACGGGTGACGGAGGAGATGTTTGGGAGAAACTGTCCGTGGAAAACCCGAACCTACCCAGGGCTTGGAAAGAAAGAGCCAAGGCCCAGCTGACCAGGTGGGAGAAGATCTTTTCCGAAGATGAATTCGATGTGGGGTGTGCAAGAAGTGCCACCCATCGGATCCGCCTCCAAGAAGATAAGCCCTTCCGAGAGAGGGTCAGGCAGGTCCCCCTGGCAGATCTGGAGGATCTGAGGGAACAACTTGTAGAACTAAAGAAGACTGGTGTTATCCGTGAGTCTAGAAGTCCCTATGCCTCCCCAATCGTGGTGGTCAGAAAGAAGAATGGGTCGTTGAGGCTTTGTATCGATTACAGGACTCTCAACAGGAGAACCATCCCTGACCAATACACCACGCCAAGGATAGAAGATGCCCTACAAAGTTTGTCTGGAGCCAAATGGTTCAGTGTGATGGACCTCAAGAGTGGGTACTATCAAATCCCTATGCACCCAGAAGACAGGGAGAAGACAGCCTTCATAACCCCGGTGGGATTCTTCGAATTCAATAGGATGCCTCAGGGTCTGTCTGGAGCTCCTGCTACCTTTCAACGCCTTATGGAGAAGACTGTTGGAGACATGAATCTTATAGAAGTCCTTGTGTACTTGGACGATGTCATTGTCTTTGGAAGAACCTTGGAAGAACATGAAGCCAGGTTGGAGAAAGTATTGAGAAGACTCAGCGAAGAGGGACTTAAGCTTTCCCCCGAGAAGTGTCGGTTCTACCAGTCTTCTGTGAACTATCTGGGGCACATAGTGTCTGAAGAAGGGGTGGCCACAGATCCTGAGAAGTTGGAAGCAGTCACTTCCTGGCCACGACCCACCACAGTAACAGAGCTCAGATCCTTCCTGGGGTTCTGCTCCTATTATAGGAGGTTTGTGGAGGGGTTTGCTCGGATTGCCCGCCCGTTGAATGAATTGCTAAAGGCAGAAGGGGAAGAGGATGACTCAGGGCCCAGGAGGCCTGGTGAGTCAGTTCAAGATCAGTGGAACCCAAGGTGTGAAGAGGCCTTTCATGCTCTGAAGAGGAGCTTAACCACTGCCCCAGTCCTGGCCTACGCCGACCCTACCAGACCTTATGAATTACATGTGGATGCCAGCCATGAGGGTCTAGGTGGTGTACTCTACCAAGAACATGAAGGACAACTGCGACCAGTGGCCTATGTGAGCAGGAGCCTGACCCCCTCAGAAAAGAATTACCCCACTCATAAGCTGGAATTCCTGGCCCTCAAATGGGCGGTAGTAGACAAGCTAAAAGACTACTTGTATGGGGCAGAGTTTACTGTGAAGACAGACAACAACCCCCTGACCTACCTCTTCACCACCGCAAAACTAGATGCCACCGGACACAGGTGGTTGGCCGCATTGTCTGGATTCAACTTCAGTCTGAAGTACAGACCAGGAGCCGGAAATAGGGATGCAGATGCCCTGTCCCGGAGGTCTCATGCCACGACAAATGACTGGGAAGATTGGACCCAAGTGGCACCGGACGGGGTGCGGGCCCTTTGTCAAGGGGCTGAATTCCAAGCCAGAGGAGGCTCCAGAGCAGAAGAAATAGGGGTTACCATGGTAGGAGTCCCCAAACACTATTGTGGGGTAACTCAACTGGAGGAAGACAACCTACCGAGACTGTCCAAGAAGGAGTTGAGGTGTGACCAATTGGAAGACCCCATGGGGAGATTGGTCCTCGAAGCCCTGGAGAATCAGGATCCCAACAAATTCCTACATCACCCCTCAAAGGAGGCTCGTCTGTTGAGGAAGGAATTGGACAGGCTACAGGTACATCAGGGAGTGGTCTACCGAAGGGGCCCCTCTGATGACTCAGAAGATAAGTGGCAGTTATTTCTTCCAGAGAAGCACCGAGAGACTGTACTAATTGCCCTGCATGACCATCATGGTCACCTAGGGGCAGAAAGGACCTTCCAGCTCGTCAGAAATCGGTTCTATTGGCCCTGCATGAGGGCAGAAGTAGAGGAGTATTGCCATTCCTGTGCACGATGCATTCAGAGAAAGACCCTACCCCATCAAGCTGCCCCAATGGGCCACTTACAGAGTCAAGGCCCAATGGATCTGGTATGCATTGACTTTCTCTGCCTCGAACCCGACCTGAGTGGATTGGGGAATGTTCTGGTAATAACCGACCATTTCACCCGCTATGCTCAAGCTTTCCCAACCAAAGACCAGAAGGCATCCACCGTGGCCAAGATACTTATGGAGAAGTATTTTGTCCATTACGGACTACCACAGAGACTCCACTCAGATCAAGGAAGGGACTTTGAGAGTCGGTTGATCCGAAGACTTTTGGATTCATTAGGAATAAAGAAGACCAGAACCACGCCTTACCACCCACAAGGAGATGCTCAGCCGGAGAGATTTAACCGGACCCTGCTCAACATGTTGGGAACCTTAGAAACAGAGAAGAAGCAACACTGGAGTCAGCACATATCAGCCCTAGTACATGCCTATAACTGTACCACAAGTGACGCCACTGGCTACTCCCCTTATCGACTTATGTTTGGGAGAGAAGCAAGGCTACCTGTGGACCTGGCCTTTGGCACTTCTATAGACAATACCTCAGCTACATCCCACAAGGGATACGTGGACAGACTTAGACGTAGCTTGCAGGTGGCCTATGAACAAGCCCAGGCGGCTTCGGATCAAAGGGGGGCCCGCAACAAGAGAAATTTTGATCTGAAGGTTCGAGTGCAAGATCTGCAGCCCGGGGACCGAGTACTGCTACGCAATCTGGGGGTCCCTGGAAAACACAAGCTTGCCGACAGGTGGAGATCTGAGCCCTATGTTGTCTGTAGGAAGTTGCCCGGTTTGCCTGTCTACAAACTAAAGCCAGAAGGAAAGGTGGGTCCACTGAAGACGTGGCATCGGAACCACCTGCTCCCACTTGCTGAGGCAGTCAGAATACCTCCCGTGAGAGACTCCCCTGAACCGGCCTCTATCCTGGATATTCCTAGGCCGAACACTCGGTCCCAGACCTCTCGAGCCAAAGATGGGGAGGCCTCCCAATTGAGTACAGAAGAAGGTGGAGAACTGGACTGGCTGTGGCCTCCCTCGACTCTGGGAACGTCCGCCATAGATCTCCCAAATGGAGGGGATACCCCAGATGCAACGCTGAATCCAGAGGCTACTGAATTCATACCCTTCAGTCCCTCAGCTGATTACTGGGAAGATGTTCCTGACACTTGCGCAGAGGAGGACTCTAGAGATTCCATACGTCAGTCGACTTCTGAATCAGAGGTTCCAGAACCAGCAATGTTACCTGAACTTACTCCTGAAGAAGAGCCTGTGGTGCCAGAGTCAGAAGCACCAAGAGAGCAGAGGGCTCGCAGAGTCATCAGGCCTCCCAAGAAACTAACTTACCCCCAAATGGGGACGAGCTCAGAGGACTCTGTTGTAACGGCTAGGAGAAGTGTTGAACAACCTGATCCTTCCACCGTCCATTTGGTGGAGGGCAACCCCAGCTCACTCTCTGGCACAGTTAGGCAGGCCACTCATGGTAGTGTGACCTGTGGGCAAGAGAGTTCCATCCCAAAGTTTTGGTGGGAATTCCCTATGCCAACATCATGCTCGACATTGTCCAAAATGGTAAACAGTATTTGTTGAAGTTTATCTTTGGGGACCAAAGAGTTCAAGTGGGGGGAGTGTGTAGCGGGGTGTTCCCCTTTAATGCAGAGAGACAAGAAGTTCCAGGTGAGAGGTGAGTCGGGAGGAAGTAAAGAGACATTATGGAAGTGAAAGCAGAGGAGAGAGAGACTACATCTCCCAGTACATCTTGCAGCACCCAGGGTGCATTGCTCCAGAACAGAGACTGCTGGGGGAGACTTTATAAAGGGGAGGCGGAGTTTTGGTCGGTCTCTTTGGACCCCCCTCTCCTAGCAAGAGGATGTCTGTGCTGAACTGCTGTGTGCACAAGGCCTGAAGCCCGGGCCGTGTGCTCCTTTCCAAAGAGCCCTCTGCCAGCCTAGCAGAGCCTTAGAGACATCTAATCCTCCTTGCTGCAGTACACCAGAAGGATTGAAGACTTGGATGTCGGTGGATTCCTGTTCCTAGACGAATCGATGGAGGAAACGGACTTTGACTTGCCCGGGTGGTGAGAGCTGTTTAAAGACAGATACCTTTATCTTTACTATTCGTTGGGATTACAAAGTTGTTCTTCAAGTGCACCACCGAAAAGATTGCTAGCGAATATTGTTTCACTGAACTTCCATTTAGATCAGTCAGGCCTGACTGCATAGGTAGACATTGCTGGGTGTTAGTCTACCCATGAGGGGAAGTAGCTGTAAAAGGGCAGCGCTAGAGTTGCATAGCAATACTTTATTATTCTGATTACTCTGTTTATCTTTATTACTGTTTATTTCAGGGATCTGCAACTTGTTATACTGTTGTTTATTACTTGCCCATTAGCCTCAGTAAAATATCTGGGTAAAGTACATTTGGTGTCAGTTCCGCTTACTTTAATAGGAGTTTTAAAGTATATTCTGTGTATGTTTGTTATAGGACTGCGTCACCAACAGTTGCGGTCACGCGGTCCTATCCCTCTATCACCAGCTGTGCCACGGGAGGTTAGAGCCGATTGCCAGGGGTTGACAGCAGTGCACTACAGGGCCCAAATCAATATCAGCGGCTCTCTTAACTGGGGGTAGCGCTACAATATTATAATAAATAACTATAAATAATTATAACAAATAGTAATGTAATTATAATAAAAATTATTCAATAATGTAATCAAATCAAAAACACTGAAATTTGCTCAGTTGCAGAATTGTCGCTGTCATTAGATTTAGTGTTTGATGACGAATTTCCCCACAAATCGCTATCGCTCAATTCTGCAAGTATTTCTAATTTATTATCGCTGTTTTTTAGCTGGTCTAAAACCACTTTTGACATAAAGGGACACTTTTTGGTTGCTATGGACAATCTCCAGTTTCCAGGCAGAAAGAACAGTATTTATAATATAAAACTGCATGCAGGACACTGGACAGACCACTAGGGACAAAGGGGGTGTGTAATTATTTGATACAGTACTGTAATCAGTAAGATTACAGTATACTGTATCTATACTGTGTTTTTAAATTTTTGAATTTGGCGCCGAACTCCGCCCCTGTGCACCGCAACGTCGCAGGGAACAGAGCTCGGCACCCAGCAGTGTGAATCGAGCGAGACACGGCTCGCACACACTGCGGGGAGACATCGCAGGATCAAGGGAACAAGGTAAGTATATTCCCCATGGATACTGCGATGCAGCCCAAGTCTGGCTCGGGGTTATCGCTCTTAGCATTAAAAACTCACCCCGAGCCTGACTCGGGAATAACGCCAAGGGGGTTAAACAGCATTTTTTTTTAGATGTCAGTTTTGTTGTAATAAGCTGCATACTTTATACAAATATGCCACTACACAGGCAGGTTACTTAATGCAATTTTGCATTTAAGCATTATTAAAATTGCTGCTCCCTGCCAAATTGAATTTTTTAACATTTTAACATGTTCCCCAGTGCAGCGCCCAACCTCCCATTTAATTTGTTTGACAATCCCTTGCCTTTTAAGCTATTAATTGGCCATTACTGTTTGTTTAACATTCAATTTCCATTGACTTCAATAGGGTTCCGATTTGACACATGAATTTCACTATCGCTTGTCAAATGCACACTGAACGGAACACAGGTATGAGTGAGAAAGAGAGCATTTTTTTCGCTCTTTCCTTAAAAAATACTTTGTGATTTTTTTATTTTTTTTTAAAGTGGCATTGTGAATCATTAATGCTCCAGGAAAATCATTATTTTATAATCTGGAAATGTTCTAAGTATAAATGTACTGTATTTTGATTGCAGTCCTACATAAAACAGTCATTTTTTAGAGAAAAATAATTTTGAATAAATCTAATGTTCTTAGCTAGACTCATTTATCATTCTAGCAGACTTTTGCAAATTGTGGAATGTGTTATAAAAACATATTATTGGCAGTTTTGGCTATGGGCCAGATGTTCTTTTAAAAGGACCATTGCCTTTTGAAATATATTATTCATCAATCAGTTTGATGTGAAATATAAGCTTTTTTAATATATATATTTTATTGGACAGAAATAGCTTGTTTTAGATTTTTTCCTCCTTCCAAAGGAACAGCCTGACTTTCAGTTGAATTAGGCATGCAATGTCATCCCTCCTTCAATTTTGCTCTACATCAGTCTTCCTTCTAATACTCTCATCATAAGTAGCAAAGCCATCTTTTCCCTGATGCAAATGTTAGGCTACTTCTTCTGCTCCAAATTATTTATGGTAGCTTTATCACTGAACAAAAGAAATGAGAAGTAGGGGGGACATCTGAAAATGAATATCATATAATCTCAAAGGGCAGATATTTTCATGGAATGAGCAAGCTCTGAAAAGGCAATTTTGGGCAAAAAAGTCATCTTACATAATACTGGTTAATGAACAGAATATTACAAAAGGGAATAGGTACCTTATTTAAAGTTGAAGTAGGGCCAAAGCTCTTTTTGCCATGCTTCTCCTGCACTTAGCACTGCACTCCTGAAAACCATATTCAGCCAACAGCGGGCTAATGTCTGCTGTCAGATGACGTTGCACATCCAGTCCAGGCTTTGCAGGAATCCTAAAAATAATGTTGGGGTCTTCCCAATTGCATGACCGGCAGCTGGCTCAGCCTCCTAGTTCACTGCTGAGAACCTGAGCCAGCCACTCCCACCCCCTCCACAGCCCTGCGGTCCTGTGAGTCCTGGAGTGTCAGAGCAGAGAGTCAGTGACTTAAAGTCACTGCTCTCTGCTCAGTAAAGTGTTCTGAGAGATCAGTGGTCTTTGATTGGCAGAGAACAGCTGCAGCATCTGATTGATGTTGCATCTACAAAGATATGAATGTTTTCTTTTTAGTATCCCACACTTCTCTTTTAATGTGTATTGTAATGTAATTGTAATTTAATTGTGCAAAGTTTGTACGTAATTTAAGTTAAGGCTTATAATTTGCAGTTTGAAAACTGTTGAACTTCAAAGTCCAAACAAAGCACTCAGAATTATCCGGGATGTATTTCTGTTACCCTTTAAAAGAGCCCCTCAACATGTTTATGGTGATTGCTACACATGTATTATGAATCAAATTCCACAAATAAAATCTTTGTAGGTCAAGCACAGTGGCTAAGTGGTTAGCACTTACACTTAGCAGCACTAGGGTCATTGGTTTAAACCCCAACCACAGCACTACCTGCCTGGAGTTTGCATGTTCTCCCTGTGCCTGGGTGGGTCTCCTCCCACATTTCAAAGGCATGTTGGTAGGTTAATTGGCTCCTGTCTAATTTGGCCCTAGTATGCATGAAAGTTAGTTAGGGACCTTAGATTATAAGCTGCATGATGAGGGCAAGGACTGATGTGAATGTACAATACATATGTAAAGCGCTGTGTAAATTGACGGCTCTATATAAGTACCTGTAATAAAAATAAAATATAACAAAAATAGTTCTTCCTGTTTTCTTCACTGTTTGATCATACACTCAGTGGAGGCGAGTCCAAACTATTTCTCTGCAGCTCTATTCTTATCAGAGGCGTAACTAGAAACTTCAGGGCCCCGGTGCAAGAAATCATGAAGGGCCCCCCCCCCCGAAAAGCATGATTTTGATACTTTATCTTTGTCTATACTTTACTGCGGGTAGACACCCTCTTAGTGCAGACCCCCGCAGTATAGACACCCTCTTAGTGCAGACCCCCACAGTATAGACACCCCCCTTAGTGCAGACCCCCGCAGTATAGACACCCTCTTAGTGCAGACCCCCACAGTATAGACACCCCCTTAGTGCAGACCCCCACAGTATAGACACCCCCTTAGTGCAGACCCCCGCAGTATAGACACCCCCCTTAGTGCAGACCCCCGCAGTATAGACACCCCCCTTAGTGCAGACCCCCCACAGTATAGACACCCCCCTTAGTGCAGACCCCCGCAGTATAGACACCCTCTTAGTGCAGACCCCCGCAGTATAGACACCCTCTTAGTGCAGACCCCCACAGTATAGACACCCCCCTTAGTGCAGACCCCCGCAGTATAGACACCCTCTTAGTGCAGACCCCCGCAGTATAGACACCCTCTTAGTGCAGACCCCCACAGTATAGACACCCCCCTTAGTGCAGACCCCTGCAGTATAGACACCCTCTTAGTGCAGACCCCCACAGTATAGACACCCCCCTTAGTGCAGACCCCCGCAGTATAGACACCCTCTTAGTGCAGACCCCCGCAGTATAGACACCCCCTTAGTGCAGACCCCCGCAGTATAGACACCCTCTTAGTGCAGACCCCCGCAGTATTGACACCCCCTTAGTGCAGACCCCCGCAGTATAGACACCCTCTTAGTGCAGACCCCCGCAGTATAGACACCCTCTTAGTGCAGACCCCCGCAGTATAGACACCCTCTTAGTGCAGACCCCCGCAGTATAGACACCCTCTTAGTGCAGACCCCCGCAGCATAGACACCCTCTTAGTGCAGACCCCCGCAGCATAGACACCCTCTTAGTGCAGACCCCCGCAGCATAGACACCCTCTTAGTGCAGACCCCCGCAGCATAGACATCCTCTTAGTGCAGACCCCCGCAGTATAGACACCCCCTTAGTGCAGACCCCCGCAGTATAGACACCCTCTTAGTGCAGACCCCCGCAGTATAGACACCCCCTTAGTGCAGACCCACAGTGTATTACACAGCCCCCCTTAGTACAGAACCCCGCAGTATAGACACCCCACTTGGTGCAGACCCCCGCAGTATATACACACCCCCTTAGTGCAGATCCACGGTGTATTACACAGCCCCCCTTAGTACAGACCCCTATACATACAGTAGATACATACACACACACTATACATACAGTATATACAAACACACACTATACATACAGTATATACAAACACACACTATACATACAGTATATACACACACTATACATACACACACAGTATATACCAGCATTTTTTACCCAAAAATCAGCCTGATTGAACACACTGCTGCCCCCATCTCCTGTCATGCTGGGACTTGTAGTGCCCCAGCAGCTCACAGACACATTAGTTGGTAATACAGGAGAGGAGGGGACTGTGCTTGTTTAGTGGTGGGCAGCTAATGAGTAGGAGATGTAGTTAGTAGAGATTGGGGGAGACATTCAGGACATGTTCTTCCTCCAGCAGCAGTGCTCTTCTCACACACAAAATCGATCTACTAGCCTCAGAGACAGGAGGAGCCATGCTGGAGATAACACATCCTCTCCCTCACTGGCACTGCTCACCAGGCTAATCCATCGACAAGAACCCATTAAGTAAATCTCAGCCAGTTTACCTTATCAGTCCTTCCCACACTGCAGGCTGTGTCCCCACCTCCCTCTCCTCTCCTCATCTCCTGCTCTTGGGTCAAAAAAGCCGCGCTGTGGAAGGGGGCGTGTACAGCATGTTCCTATTGGCTGAGGGGGCATTGAAGAGGCGGGGCAGCTATAATCTGACCGAATGGTCAGTCCTCCCCTGCCAGCAACGCCGTGAGGGGCGGGTGGCGGGCCCCCGGGACTTGGCAGAACTACAGGGCCCAGTCGCAACTGCGACTGCTGCGACCATGAAAATTCCGCCACTGATTCTTATGCTATTTTGTATAGTTGGCTACATTTGGTTTGATTTTGCAGAGTAAGACAATCACTTACTTTTATTATTTTCTGACATCTTGGGCTCAGAACACTCCGATCCCTGTCGCATCTGTGCACTCTCCATTTCCAACGGGATCGCATCTGCTCACTCTCCATCTCCACCCCCACTTCCAGCTCCAGCTGACGTCAGTAACATATGGCTCGTGATTGGAGGAAGCCGTTTGACAAGCTATGGGCCGCGACGCACCTGCGCGGCTGTCTCCCAGGCTGACTGACCGTGTATAAGACGCTGCTTGATTTACAGGCTATTATTGTGGGAAAAAATTGCGTCTTATACACGGAAAAATACGGTAAATTGCGCTACATGTGACAAACTATTTTAGTTACTATAGTAAATTATTTTTCTAAACATGGATTATTCACAGTTATTACACTTAAAACTGTTTTTGTTATTTCCTTTTCATTTATTTTGTGTTCATGGTGCATCCCACTGGAGATTTACTAAAACTGGTGCACACAGAATTAGGTGCACTGTAACCAATTAGCCTCTAAGTTTTATTGTCAAAGCTTAATTGAACAAGTTAGAAACTGATTGGTTACTATGCACATTTGCACCAGATTATGTGTGCACCAATTTTAGTAAATCTGCCCCACTGTGTACTAATATGTCCCTAAGAGATTTTGCTCCTATAGAAAATCATAGGGGTGGTACGAACCAGGTCACACAGTTAAATGTAATTTGTCAATATATGCCGATGTTTGCACAATATACGGTAGCTCTCATTTTATGATGCAGCTTACTGTGTTTCATAACTCGGTTTCTGCACCAACCCTACTTTCAGTTCTCCATTTATTAGACATTAGTTCTAATCAAGAAGGTAATTTTGCCATGTTGTAGGATCCAGTTAAAAATATATTCCTGTATGTCTTTGATTTACATTGTTTTTGTTTCAAAATCTACAATACATCTTCAGTACAATTGCTTTTGGCTGTAACCATAGGTGTGCGCAGCCTGTTGCATTAGGGTGTGCACCTGAAAGCTCAAAAACACGGTACCAATCTCTCACTGTGTTCATTAAGAAAGGGAAGGGGCTGGTAAATGACATTAACCCTTCCCCCACTCATCCTGAAATATCATCTATGTGCGCCCACTGCAGTAGCCAATGGTAGAGGAGGGAAGCCAGCCATGCTGTGGGAGGGGACACTGGGCAGCAGGGGGAATCTGCACTGCAGGGAGTGATTAGGGTGTGCCTGGGCACACCTGGCACACCCTGTGCGCACGCCTATGGCTGTAACATATTTCCTCAATGGTATATATTGAATTACAGAACAAATTATTACTGAGCATGGGTTACTCATTAAAATGTGTCCAACCATCAAAATATCCATATCCAAATGCAAAAAAATAATATTTACCCATGATATGTTTCTGTAATTAATAAAGTTAAGACATTTCACACAATCCATTCTTTCTGTGTTTCTATGGCCCAAAACCAATTGCCAGCAGAATTGCCAATTCCCAACAAACATACCTGGATGTCCCATCAAAAAGCCAGCCAACCAATAAACTTCTAGGTTTTATTGTCAAATCTTAAATGGTAACTCCACTTTCGTGGGGAAAAAAATAGCAAGTAAAGAAAAAATAATATAGCGTGTACAATTGTGATATCCTATTGTAATTGAATGTTATTAAAAATTATCTTTCCCTTTCATTCTGCAGCCGCTGTAATTTTCTATAAATGTGTAGCGGGGTATTCCCCTTTAAGACAGAGAGACAAGAAGTTCCAGGTGAGAGGTGAGTCGGGAGGAAGTAAAGAGACATTACTGGAAGTGAAAGCAGAGGAGAAAGAGACTACATCTCCCAGTACATCTTGCAGCACCCAGGGTGCATTGCTCCAGAACAGAGACTGCTGGGGCAGACTTTATAAAGAGGAGGCGGAGTTTTGGTCGCTCTCTTTGGACCCCCCTCTCCTAGCAAGAGGATGTCTGTGCTGAACTGCTGTGTGCACAAGGCCTGAAGCCCGGGCCGTGTGCTCCTTTCCAAAGAGCCCTCTGCCAGCCTAGCAGAGCCTTAGAGACATCTAATCCTCCTTGCTGCAGTACACCAGAAGGATTGAAGACTTGGATGTCGGTGGATTCCTGTTCCTAGACGAATCGATGGAGGAAACGGACTTGGACTTGCCCGGGTGGTGAGAGCTGTTTAAAGACAGATACTTTTATCTTTACTATTCGTTTGGATTACAAGTTGCTCTTCAAGTGCACCACCAAAGATTGCTAGCGAATATTGTTTCACTGAACTTCCATTTAGATCAGTCAGGCCTGACTGCATAGGTAGACATTGCTGGGTGTTAGTCTACCCATGAGGGGAAGTAGCTGTAAAAGGGCAGCGCTAGAGTTGCATAGCAATACTTAATTATTCTGATTACTCTGTTTATCTTTATTACTGTTTATTGCAGGGATCTGCAACTTGTTATACTGTTGTTTATTACTTGCCCATTAGCCTCAGTAAAATATCTGGGTCAAGTACATTGGTGTCAGTTTCACTTACTTTAATAGAAGTTTTAAAGTATATCACTGTGTGTGTTTGCCATAGGACTGCGTCACCTAGAGTTGCGGTCACGCGGTCCTATCTCCCCTTACTAGCTGTGCCAGTAGGGGGTTGAGCATATTGCCGGGGGTTGGCGGAGCTGTCTTCAGGGCCCAACTAAATCTGCGGCCTTCTTAGTTGGAGGTATCGCTACAAATGCAATGCAATATGGCTACATGGAGTTGTTCTGTACACAGAATGTGTACTGACCACTCCCCAGAAACATAATTTCCTGCTTGTGTGATTGGCTCACCAAGTTTCCCAGAAGTCTGCCTAAGATACAAGTCAGATTTCAGGCATCCCCTACAACAAAAATTTCATTTTCGGTGAGATACTTCCAATATGAACACATCTAAAGGGATGCAGGCCCAGCAGCTTTCCTCATGAGTGCTCTGCAGCTTCCACAGCTGACTAATAATTATGAAACCACTCCCATTAGCCCCATTTGGACAAGACAAACACAGGGATTTCTTCAGAATAACAAAAGGTAGGAATCTGCAAAAAAGGTTGTTATAATCCTTGCAATGTACCTAGATCACCCAGGGGGGGGGATGTTTTTTTCTCAACAAAAGTGGAGTTACACTTTAATTGAACAAGATAAAATTAGAAGTTGATTGGTTTCTATGCACTGCTAAACCAGAATCTGTACGCACCAGTTTTAGTAAATCTCCCCTATGTGCCACTTACCCAAAAACACTCCAAAACTTTGAGCATTGTCTGCAAATCACCAAACTGTATGATAATTAATACTTTGTGAATTCATGGGTGTAATCTGTATAAATAGGGGTAGCATTGTGAAAATGTAGTAAAGGCAAACAGGCTAATTTATACAATTAAGAATGCAGGCTTTTGAGTCACATTGGAGTTGATTTACTAAAGGCAAATAGACTGTTCACTTAGCAAAGGGAAGTTGCACATTGCAAGGGAATTTTCTCCAGATCTTAGTGAATGTAGTGAAGCTTCACTTTGCAAGGTATACCCAATCACATGCAAGGTAAATATAAAAAAAAAGCAGTTCTGGTTAGATATGATTGGATGATAGAAGTCAATAGAGCTTTACCTCATTCACTAAGCTCTGGGGAAAATTCAGTTGCAAAGTGCAACTTCCCTTGCAGACTGAACAGTCTATTTGCATTTAGTAGGTCAACCCAACCCCAAAAGCCTGCATCTTTAATTGTATAAGTTAGCTGAAAACACTCTAAATTTCCTAAATTCCAAATTATCTAAGTACAAACCACAAACCAAAAAATTTAGTTTTTACCCCATATAAATTATTATTCTATAAATCAGTTGGATGAATCAGAGTGTTTATTTAACAGAATGCCAAACATCCTGCCAGAAATGAAATGAAGTAGCATCTGCATAGTAGAGGTCCAGTGAGTTGGAAATAAGCTTAATAGAAATACATCTGGTTTATTTACACTCAGTTATGTCATAGAAAATGTTCAACAGCTCAGTCCACCCCAGCAAAATGTTATTGTGGATGGACAGATTTTATCTCTACAATGCTGTATAAAAATAACTTAAAGGACAAGTTCATTTTCAGTGAATATGTCCTTTAATAACCCCTTCCCGCCGAGCGTATGCATATATGCGTCCTCGGCTTTCGGGGGTTATACCGGGATGATGCCCGCAGTTGCAGGCATCATCCCGGTATCGTTTTTTAGAGCGGGTGATAGGCTTTCCAGGGATATAACCGATGTGGCTAAAAGCCGCTCGGTTGTTATCCCGGAGGAGCGGGAGGGGATATCCCTCCCGCTGCCTTGCGCCGCTCTGGCCGGGCCTCCCGTCCCACTGGGAGACCCGATCCGCGATCCGGCACTTCCGGCGCCTAGAAACAGACTTGACCGTTCCAGTCTCCTGAATGTAAACACGAAAGCGACGTCACAACGTCACTTCCGGTTTACTCAGCTGCCAATGGCGCCGGATTTAAAATAATATACAGTATTCAGAATCACCGTTTTTGGCGATCTCAATACTTTGAAGTGCAAAGGAGGGATTGGAGGTCTTTTAGACACCCGATCTCTCCATAAAGAGTACCTGTCACCATCTATTACTGTCACAAGGGATGTTTACATTCCTTGTAGAAAATGGGATGAGTGTATGGACAGCCGCACTCCAAAAAACGTTCAGGTAGCCATTTATTTAAAAATTGCAAAGCACTACAGATCACAGCAGACAAAATGGGGGTACAACTGACATGTTTCGCACTGGGAACTAGTGCTTAGTCATAGCTGAGGCTTTACATTCCTTGTGACAGCAATACAAGTGATCAATTTTTTTTTTTAAACACAATTTAATAATATAAAAATAAATAAAATAAATACGATTTTTTTTTTAAAAGGGCCCCCGTCCCCGCGAGCTCGCGCAGCAAAGAAAACGCATACGGAAGTCGCGTCTGCATATGTAAACGGTGTTCAAATCACACATGTGAGGTATCGCCAAGATCTTCAGAGTGAGAGCAATAATTCCAGCACTAGACCTCCTCTGTAACTCTAACCTGGTAACCGTAAAAATGTTATCACCTATGGAGATTTTTAGGTACCGTAGTTTGTTGCCATTCCACGAGTGCTTGCAATTATAAAGCGTGACATGTTTGGCATCTATTTACTCGGCGTAACATCATCTTTCACATTATACAAAAAAATTGGGCTAACTTTACTGTTTCGTTTTTTTTAAATTCATGAAAGTGTCCTTTTTCCCAAAAAGGTGCATTTAAAACACTGCTGCACAAATACCGTGTGACATAAAATATTTGTTTTCTTTTATTAGGCTTTTTACATTTATTTTCATCTGGTGATCTGGCCAGTAACACACTTTCTGTCTGAAGGTGTCTATACTCTGGATGGAGGAGCAATGTAGCAACTCTTGGACAGCAGCATTGTCAACGAGGGGAAAAAGTAGTGTTACTGAACTCCTGCCAACACGTTTTGAGCAGTTACAGCAATTTTTTTTTCCTTTTGGCATAAAGATGTTAGATAAATTAATAAAAGCCGACCATTGTAAGCACCCTTATAAGTGTTAAACGGTTTGTCTCGACCCTGTGACTGTCACTAGGGATGAGCTTTATGTTCGAGTCGAACATGAGTTCGACTCGAACATTGGCTGTTCGCCCGTTCGGCGAACAGCAAACAATTTGGGGTGTTCGCGGCAAATTCGAAAAGCCGCGGAACACCCTTTAAAAGTCTATGGGAGAAATCAAAAGTGTTAATTTTAAAGGTTAATATGCAAGTTATTGTCATAATAAGTGTTTGGGGACCTGGGCCCTGCCCCAGGGGACATGCATCAATGCAAAAAAAAGTTTTAAAAACTGCAGTTTTTTCGGGAGCAGTGATTTTAATAATGCTTAAAGTGAAACAATGAAAGTGAAATATTCCTTTAAATTTCGTACCTGGGGGGTGTCTATAGTATGCCTGTAAAGTAGAGCATGTTTCCTGTGCATAAAAAAAAAAATGAAACAAACATGTCAACCACATAAAATGTGTCACTTAGTGTCCATATTGTTCATTACTCAAAGTCTATTGTGCAATATATCTCAAAGACACCGATGTGATATATCAACATAAATGTCCAAAAACGAATCCAAAAAAAATTGTGTCCAAACTATTTTTCAAAAAAGACAAACAGATGAGTAAAGGTGCACTGTTCCCAGTTTTTCTTAATAATGACATCCAATAAAGTGCTTCTGTGTTGCACCAGTGCTCAAAAGTAGAAATAGTGGCCTCTTACCAAATCTCCATGATCTCCAGATTATAAGAGATCATGAACAGCGTGAGTGGCAGAGCTTCCTTCAACCTCTTACGCTGTTAATGATCTCTTATAATCTGGAGATCATGGATATTTGGTAAGAGGCCACTATTTCTACTTTTGAGCACTGGTGGAACACAGAAGCACTTTATTGGATGTCATTATTAGGCTCCATGTACACAGAAGCTCAAAAACTGTCATTTTGAAAGCCAGATTTCTGGCAGAAAAAGCTGCTTTAAAATATAGCTTTTATCAGCGTTTTTTACTAGCGTTTATTAGCGTTTTTCAGTGTAGCATTTTTTAGCTTTTTTTTTTTTTTTCAATGGATCAAAAAACGCTGGCGACCAGCGTTTTTGAGCGTTTTTGAGCGTTTATTTAGCGTTTTACAGCGTTTTTTCCCGCTGAAAAACGGCACTTTGAATGCCAATTTCTTGCGTTCAGAAAAAAGCCCATTAACTCCACTGCTCATTAACGCTAAAAAAGGCTATGTGTACATGAACACTAACATAGAGTGCAGTTAATGGCCTTTTTAAAAAAAATGCCAAAACGCCAATAAACTGCAGTTTATCAGCTTCAGTGTACATGGAGCCTAAGGGGAAAACTGGGAACAGTGCGCCTTTACTTATCTGTTTGTCTTTTTTGAAAAATAGTTTGGACACATTTTTTTTTTTTTTTATTCGTTTTTGGACATTTATGTTGATATATCACATTGGTGTCTTTGAGACATATCGCACAGTAGACTTTGAGTAATGAACAATATGAACACGTGACAAGTGACACATTTTATGTGGATGACACATGTTTTTTTCATTTCTTTTTTGTTTTTATTCACTGTTAAGGCCCGTACACACGGTCAGACTTTTTGCCAATAAACTTCAAAATGAGCAAGTTTTCCAAAAAATCCTACCGTGTGTACACTCCATCGGACAAACTTTTTCGGTTTTCATCGGACAAAAGTTCGCTCTGCAAACGGACAAACTTTTCGGCAACAAAAGTCCGATGGTGCAAAGTCCGACCGTGTGTACAGAAATCCATTGGACTTTTGCCTGAAGTACAAATACGCATGCCCAGAACCAATGTTAAAATCAACCAACAATAGCAGAAGTTGACCAAAGGGTGGCGGTAAAGATCAGAAAAGAGCAGAAAAACCATGTGATGTTGGGAAAGTTTTGGGAAAGTTTGCAGAAAAGTCCTGCCGTGTGTATGCTATGGGTGTGCCCGGCCAACTCCCTTCGGACAAAAATCCACAGAAAAGTTTGTTTGAAATCCGACCGTGTGTATGAGGCTTAACTAATTTGCTAGTTTGAGCAAGATATTTCACTACACTGATTTGACTATCACTATGGTCACTATTTATAGAGTTTGATATCTTTTAACTGACAGCGCACTTTTATTTTGAAATTTTTGCCTACTTTCCAGTATTCAGGGTATTGTGAAGTGCAGCAGTTTGTTATAATTATTTTGGCTTGAGGTTGTTCTTATATATAAAGCACGGTACACCCCTCATGGATTTAATAGGCACACCAATATGTAAGTAAAATACATCGTTTTTATTATACGTTAAAAATAGGTATGTATAGAAAAACAATGGTCACAGAATTGAATGGTAGACATAGATTCACAAATTCATGACATTTGGTATCCTAGACAACGCATGATGCATGGCAAATAAAGGCTGCCCGTGAAATTCTGGCGGGCTAGCTATCGTGCATACTGGTGTAGACACCCTACGTGTTTCAGACTAGTTACAGTCCTTCTTCAGAGGTTTTTGTTATATAGGTAGCAATAAATTCTAAAATATAAATGTATTATATTAGTAATACAGTAACACAGTTTTAAATATAAACAGTTACTATTAGAAAGTATTAATGTATATACATCACAAAGGTTACAAAATGTACTTACAAAATCAGATTTGAAAACGTGCACGTGATTAAAGCAGAGTTCCACCCAAAAGACCCACTTTAAGAATCCTGACCCCCTACATTTGGCATCTAATTTTTTTTGGGGGGGCGGGTACCTAGTTTTGACAGGTACCCAGCTCCCACTTCCGCTCCGGCCGCCTAGACGACTCCTTCTCTCCCACTCCCTTCCTGCAATCTTCTGGGACACGTGACAGGTCCTAGAAGATTGCCCGAACACTGAGAAGGCACAGCGCGACTTGCACATGCGCTGTGCGCACCCGGCTGTGAAGCCACAAGCTGTCACAGCTGGGTGCCCACACTTGCAATGCCAGTGCCATGGGGAGGAGAGGGAGAGGAGCGAGGCTTTGGGTGGCTGCATCGCTGGACCGTGGGACAGGTGAGTGTGTGTTTATTAAAAGTCAGCAGCTACACTTTTTGTAGCTGTTGACTTTTAATAAACGTAAAAACCAGTGGAACTCCGCTTTAATGGGTGGATGGTAAGGTCTCTGATGGATAGAGCAATACACCATGGGGGGGTGACCCCAAATGTAGACCGGCGAACATGCAGGACAGGGGAGAACAGGAAACTGCACACATAAGAACCGCACAGTAGGGGAACAAAGCCCCTACCAAATGTCTCCAACCAGTGAAGATGTCTGTAGTCCTTTATTTAAAATACTTGTTAGGGAAGTACTAATCTGTTTAAATAAGCAGATGTGAATATCAAAAGGTATGTTCGCCTAGCAACACATACACAGTATAATAGAAAGAGTAGAGTAGTTATAACTGACTAGTAGAGCAACTGCCCTGTCAGGTAAGTCAGATAGTATAAACATATTGGTAAACTACTGTATATACTCGAGTATAAGCCATCCCGAGTATAAGCCGAGGCACCTAATTTTACAACAAAAAACTGTGAAAACGTATTGACTCGAGTATAAGCCTAGGGTGAGAATGCAGCAGCTACTGTAAGCGGAAAAGAGGGTCAACAATGCCCATTTGCAGCTTCACTGTGCCCATTTGCAGCCTCACTGTGCCCATTTGCAGCCTCACTGTGCCCATTGCAGCCTGACCTCACTGTGCCCATTGCAGCCTGACCTCACTGTGCCCATTGCAGCTCTTCAACTCGACCATCCTCTCACCTACATTCTCTCTACTGTTTGTAACGTTAAGGAATGTGCCATCACTGTGGGGATGTGAGTCTCCCTGGGTGTACTCGTAGTATGGCAGGATCCAGTTTGATCCCCTGGCAGGTCCCATTACCATAGCACCCATGGTGCCCATTGCAGAATCCGATCTGTGTACCCGAGTCCGTGACATATTCAGACGGCAGCCGTGCAGTGTTAAAATCTCGCGCTCCTCCTTGTGCTGTTCCGTGATAGGCGAAACACTCGGTTTCCCAGCAAACACTGTGTTCAGTGTTCCGCCTATCACGGATGCCCTCTCGTCCTCTCGCCTATCACAGACGAGAGGGCGTCCATGATAGGCGGAACACTGAACACAGTGTTTGCTGGGAAACCGAGTGTTCCGCCTATCACGGAACAGCACAAGGAGGAACGCAAGATTTTAACAATGCACGGCCGCCGTCTGAATATGTCACGGACTCGGGTACACAGATCGGATTCTGCAATGGGCACGGTGAGGTCAGGCGGCAATGGACTCAGGTACGCTGACTCGAGTATAAGCCGAGGGGGTAATTTTCAGCCCAAAAAAAAGGGCTGAAAATCTCGGGTTATACTCGAGTATATACGGTATCTATGTGCAGATCATACCTCTAATGTTCACCAGTGCCTCATATCCATTATCATTGGTGGCTTTTTTATTTTCGTTTTTTATTTTACTTTGTGGTACTTAGTGGTCGCTTTAAACTGCTCTCCTTTCCATAGCAAACTTGTTTTCTCTCTTTTTGCTGTAGGGCAGTGGTTCTCAACTCCTGTCCTCAGGACCCACTAACAGGCCAGATTTTAAGTATTACCTTGGTGAGATGCAGACTAGAATACTGCAATCCCTGAGCAGCAAATTATATCACCTGTGATGCATTTCAGTTATCTTGCAAACCTGGCCTGTTGGTGGGCCCTGAGGACTGGAGTTGAGAACCACTGCTGTAGGGCTTCCCTTAAAAAAAAGTGGGCTTTTATTTTAAAGGGAGGTATTTTGAGATTTTCATTTATTTTGAGGTTATATATTTTTTATGTTGACGTGTGACATCATCATTTGGTGCCATTACGTGGGCGCCTAGTCCAACTCTTGGCTGACTCATGTGGGGAGGTAATTTGGCGCCACTTGTGGGTGGCATTGTCCGCCCGCGTGTGGACGCTTCTCCTCTACTGTCATGCTGCGTGATGCTGGGCGGGCCCTGCGTTTATTGGGCATAAGTACTTCCCACTTTCACAGTGTTCTACTGACACATCCATGCATGCTGCACACCACATGGCGGATCTAACTCTTTATATACACAACAATGAAAAAAGAAAACTGCGCTAATGGACCTCTAAATAAAGCTGCAACAATAAGTGTTATACAACACCAAACCATGTAATAAAGAAAAAAAGAGTTGCGCTAAATTGAACGTGGCACCTAAAGTGACAAATTATTATAATGAACAAATAAAATACAGTATTATATTGAATGTACATGAAATCAATGAGCACAACAGCTCACACAGTGAATAAACACCAAAAAGAGTGACCTATATAACAGTGATATAATCTGAAAAAACCTGTGATAAAAAATCACTGATGATAAAATTTAATTAAATCCATAAACACTAAAAAATGTCCATAGGCAAAAATGTGTTTTAGGGAACAAAATTCAGAACGACGTCATCGCGCCCACGCTACCCGGAGACATACGGGCTGCATAATCTAGAGTCGACCGGCTAACCACATGCTAGTTTTTATCTACTTATTTGTAAGTTTGCATCTGTTATACTTTTTAATAAATGTGTAAAAGGTTTTACACTATAGTCCATTCCTTTTTTATCTACGGGGACCTTGGTTTCTGCTATTGTGAGCCGCCGACCTCCCGGTTGAGACGCCATTGCAGTAGACGCTGTGATCCCCTGTGATAAGGGATCCATCTTTTGCGGTAAGAGGCAGTCATTTTATTGGTGGAGGCTGTCCTACACAAACACTTGCTCTTGGTGCTTCTTGATCTAGAATTCAGCTGCACGGTGGAGGATCATCAATACTTGATACACCTATTTGCATGAATTTTGTTCCCATAAACACATTTTTGCCTATGGACATTTTTTAGTGTTTATGGATTTCATTTAATTTTATCATCAGTGATTTTTTATCACAGGTTTTTTCAGATTTATATCACTGTTATATAGGTCACTCTTTTTGGTGTTTATTCACTGTGTGAGCTGTTGTGCTCATTGATTACATGTACATTCAATATAATACTGTATTTTATTTGTTCATTATAATAATTTGTCGCTTTAGGTGCCACGTTCACTTTAGCGCAACTCTTTTTTTCTTTATATACACAACAATACTGGGTTTTTCTTGGCTATGCTATGCCTCTTTGTGCACTTACTCTACCCTCTTTTCACAATATCCCTGCTTTTTACAGATATCAAGCATGTGGATTACTATATTACCCTGCACACCTCTGCTTTTCTGTTCACCAATCAGTGTGAGCCACGTGTAATTCTCTTGGCTTTTATCTTAGCCTCACATTTCTTATCTTTCGTCACATCCACTTATGGTGTAAGGTGCTTATCCCCAAATGTACCAGCACTACTTCATAGATGTGAGACTCTCACTATTCATTTATTTCTCCACAGACTCTGGGGGTACGCACCATCACTCTATATACTTGGAGGTATATATTCTGTGGGATTATTTTGTGCACGTCTGCACTGCTTGCGGGTCCCTTACCTCAGCTCCCGGGACAGACTATCCCACAGGTTCCTGGTTCAACTACACCGCATGTTTTTCTTTTTTTGTAAGTTTTTAGGATTGGATACTCCTTTTCCTTCTATGATATATATATATATATATATATATATATATATATATATATATATTACCTCTGAGTTACATTATCAGATTTTATGGTATCTTTGTAGTCAAAGTCTTTATTTAGAAATGCGATACCCTACCTACCAAGGCATGAGGTTTGCCTTAGCCTTGCTGGTCAGTATGCCTAAAAGTGGGCATACCCTGAATGTATTGTAGCGGGGTCCTCTTTAAGACTCCCAGGAATACCTTACCCAGAACCCCTTTCGGCAATGTTTCCACCCCAGAGGCTCATGGGATGGGTTATAAAAGGAGGAGGTGAGGCTAGGCTCGGCCTCTTTGGGACACGAGACTTCAGTGACTGATCCTCCTGTGCGGATGTGCTGGTGTGCAAGGCCTGAAGCCTGAGGCCTTGTGCAGCACCAAAGAGCCTTCCACACTGCTGCGAGACTGGGTGGCATCTGACTTCGCTTATCCACAGCCTTGGTTGGATCGGAGACCCGATCGCTGGAGACACTGTGTGTGAGGACACAGTCGGTGGAAGTTCCCGAACTGGGATCGCGTCCGGAGGGGTGAGCGAGCGTATGCTCAGACCATATACTGTTTATTGCTGATGTGCCTATAGACTGCCGTGGCCCACAAGTTTATATCTGATACTCTCACTGGAGATCCATATCAGAGTTGAACTCAGAGGTTCTTCAGTAAAGTGTTTGTTCTATCACAATCTTCCCATTGGATTACAAATGTTGTTCTGTTATGTGCACCACCTTTAAAGACTTGCCGGTGAAGAAACCATCATCCCCTAGAGACTGAGTTTTAGATATCTGAGCCAGGCCTGGTTAGACAGATAGTTCATTTAGTTGCTGCGCCACAGGGCGCCTAGTTAACGGTCGCCTGCGCAGCGCGCCTTTACTGTTCCATGAATACATAGTGTGTTTATTGCTGCAGGGCTCTGCAATCAATTTCATGTAAACTGTTATCATTGTTGATTCTTTTACCACAATATAAAGTAAATCAGATATTCCTTTATTATTGCCTTGGTGTCTGAGTTTGATCATAGAGCATAAGAAATATATTGTTACCCTAGACTAACTGTGCCAGAAGGGGGTCGAGTAAATTGCCGGGGGTTGGCGGAGCTGTCTTCAGGGCCCAAACTAAATCTTCGGCCCTCTTAGTTGAAGGTATCGCTACACGTGGGGGTTCTCGTCCGGGATCCTGATACAGCAGGTGAACGCCAGAAGTGCCGGCATGGACCCACAAGCAATAGAAGAGTGGTGCAAAGCCTCTAGGGCAGAGCCAAACAACTCGATAGTCATCAGCCTCCCTGGGGAGGAATGGTCGACTGAGATGGTAGAGGAGTTAATGAAGTCAGTGTCCCCAGATCACACACCGTGGGTGATGGATATAAAGTCAGACCCAGACACTTCATATCAGTATGCACTAGTGGAGTACGGGGACGGGATGCCAGAGGCTTGCAAGCGCAAGTGTGTGCGGACGCCAGACAACAGAACCTATAGGTTGGCACACGCAGTAACTGTAAAGAAGGAACCATCACCGATGGGATCACCGCAAGCTGCGGCCCGTACCTCACCAGAAAGAGGAGACGGGGTGACGCCCCCGGTGGCACCCGCACCTGCCACTGCTATATCACCAGATTTGATAAAGGCAATAGGGAATCTCCTAATCAAATGTCAGAAGACAAGCACGTGGTGCATGTAGAGACTAGCTACCGGAGACTGAAGACATTCTCAGGGAAGCTCCCTGTCCCTGCAGGGGAAGAAGATTTTGATACTTGGGTGGAGCAGGCATTACAAGCAGTAGAGGCATGGGAGGTGCCTGAAGCGCAGAAGAGGCAACGAGTGATAGAAAGCCTCAAAGGCGCAGCAGCAGAAGCAGTGAAAAGTTTTCGGTTTGGGAATGCAGATAGCATGGCTCAAGACTGTCTAGCCATGCTACAGGAAGAGTTTGGTCAATTGGAAAAGGTGACAGAGATGGTCTACCAATTTGAACATACTTTCCAACAGCCGAGGGAGAAACTTTCAGAGTATGTTAGGAGACTGAACAGGTTGCTGGGTAAGATTGTGTTGAAGAAGGGAATGAAGCCCCAAGATACAGATGCGGCAAGAATGAAGCAAGTCTTAAAGGGAGTGTTGCGCTCGGATCCAGTCTGGCTGCACCTGAAAACCTCGGGAGGAGGAACGTTACTGACTTATGCTGATTTGATAAAAATCATCAGAGATGAGAAGGCACTACAACAGGACCAGCAAATGATTAAGACAAATGTTGTCCCCGCACAGGTGTTAGTCAACCCAGTGATGACCCCTGAAAGAGACTCAGAGGTAGACACTCTAAAATCACAAATGTCCAAGGTGTTAGAGATGTTGACCTCTCTGATAGCAAAAGACCCAGAGGGTCCCAGGAGAGAAGTACCAAGGAAGGAACTATTCCCAATTGCCTCAGCACCCGCATCTTTACAAGAATGGGGAGATATAGTCTGCTTTAACTGTGGAGGAATTGGCCATATTGCAGCTACATGTTCCAGTCCCAAGAAGAAGAAAACGGACAACCGCAAGCCGGCGGGAAACTTCAGAGGGCCCCGGTGAAGGAGTCAACCGGGTGCCCATCACCTTCAGTGAGCTCCAAGCTAAATGCGAAGCAGAAGAAAAGAGGAGATAAAACACCTCAGAGGAAACACAACATTCCTCAACAGAGATATACCCCAGAGAAAGGGAGCAAGACCCCTCAGAAGAGGCACAGCACTCCCCAGAGGGGGTGCACACCTAAGAAAAACAATAGTTTCCCTCAGCGGGTCTGTACACCCATTGAAAGGAGGGAAATCAATGCATACCAGGCTCAAGAAAGATTAAAGTCCAAAGGGAGTTGGACGAGAGAGAGTCCGAAGGGAAAGGGCCAGAAGAAGGCGACCCCTGCCAGGCCATACCCGGAGAAGCTGGTAGGCCCATCTCCTATAGTGCCCATTCTAGTGGAGGGAGTCTACACCAGAGCAATCTTGGATACTGGGGCACAAGTGACCCTATTATACCGGGATTTCTACGATAAGCACTTGAGTCACCTGCCCATCCAGAAGATAGAGGAACTGGAAATATGTGGGATTGGAACCCAGAGTTTCCCCTACGATGGCTATCTGCCCGTCAAGATGACTTTTGACCCATCCGTGGCTGGGAAGGCCGAAGTGTTTGACACCCTGGCTGTTGTGTGCCCTCGACCGCCAGGAGCCAACAAGAGTTCCCTTATAATAGGGACAAACACGGACCTGGTCCGAAGACTCCTGACCCCTCTAGTGGAAGAGAAGGGGCAAGCGGCCACCAAGATCCACTCCATGCTGAAGACGGCCTACCAGCGGCTGGTCCTAGAGCAGAAGACCCCAGGAGAGGGGATAGGGAAGGTGTGGAGACTTGGAAGAGAAGGGGTAGTGTTGCAGCCCGGCGAAGTAACCTGTCTCAGAGCCACTGTGAAGCTTACTTGGGAGCAGCCTGGACCTTTTGTCATGTTAGAGTCCGACCCAAGGGAAGAGTCCCCCGGTCTGGAAGTAATACCAGAAGTGATTCCATTGAAGGCCCTGAAGAAGGCCCATTGTAGAGTTCCGGTGAGTGTTAGGAACACTACAGATGGCCCCATGGAAATCCCAGCCATGATGCTGCTGGGCCAGGTGAGCCCTGCTGCCCCTGTCAACTTGTCAGAAGTCAAGGGGACGGGTGAAGGAGGAGATGTTTGGGAGAAGCTGTCCATGGAAAATCCGAATCTGCCCAGGGCTTGGAAAGAGAGACCCAAGGCCCAGTTGACCAGATGGGAGAAGATCTTCTCAAAAGATGAGTTCGATGTGGGGTGTGCGAGGAGTGCCACCCATCGAATCCGCCTCCAAGAAGACAAGCCCTTCAGAGAGAGGGTCAGGCGGGTCCCACTAGCAGATCTGGAGGATCTAAGGGAACAACTCGCAGAACTTAAGAGGACTGGTGTGATCCGGGAGTATAGAAGCCCCTATGCCTCCCCGATAGTGGTGGTCAGGAAGAAGAATGGGTCGTTGAGGCTCTGTATCAACTACAGGACTCTTAACAGGAGAACCATCCCCGACCAATACACCACTCCGAGGATAGAGGATGCTTTACAGAGTTTGTCTGGAGCCAAGTGGTTCAGCGTTATGGATCTCAAGAGTGGATACTACCAGATCCCTATGCATCCAGAAGACAAGGAGAAGACAGCCTTCATAACACCAGTGGGGTTCTTTGAGTTTGATCGAATGCCTCAGGGACTGTCTGGAGCTCCTGCTACCTTCCAACGTCTCATGGAGAAGACTGTAGGAGACATGAACCTTATTGAAGTCCTTGTATACCTGGACGATGTCATTGTCTTTGGGAGAACCCTGGAAGAACACGAGGAGAGGCTGGAAAAAGTGTTGAGAAGACTCAGTGAGGAGGGACTCAAGCTTTCGCCTGAGAAGTGTCGGTTCTATCAGTCTTCTGTGAACTATCTGGGGCACATAGTGTCTGAAGAAGGGGTGGCCACAGACCCTGAGAAATTGGAGGCAGTTATCTCCTGGCCACGACCCACCACAGTAACAGAACTCAGATCCTTCTTAGGGTTTTGCTCCTATTACAGGAGGTTTGTGGAAGGATTTGCCCGAATTGCTAGACCATTGAATGAACTACTCAAGACCGAGGGAGAAGAGGACGACTCAGGGCCCAGGAAGCCGGGAGAGTCAGTCAGAGATCAGTGGAACCAGAAGTGTGAAGAGGCCTTCCAGGCGTTGAAGAAGAACCTAACCACTGCCCCAGTCTTGGCCTACGCAGACCCGACCAAACCCTATGAACTACACGTAGATGCTAGTCATGATGGTCTGGGAGGAGTACTTTACCAAGAACACCAAGGACAACTGCGGCCTGTTGCCTACGTGAGTAGGAGCCTGACCCCCTCCGAGAAGAACTACCCCACTCACAAGCTGGAGTTCCTGGCCCTTAAGTGGGCGGTAGCAGACAAGCTCAAAGACTACCTGTATGGGGCGGAGTTCACTGTGAAGACCGACAACAACCCCCTTACTTACCTTTTCACTACAGCAAGGCTGGACGCCACTGGACACAGGTGGCTGGCCGCATTGTCTGGATTCAATTTCAGCCTAAAGTACAGGCCAGGGATTGGAAATCGAGATGCAGACGCTCTGTCCAGGAGATCTCATGGCCCCACCAGTGACATGGAAGACTTGACTCAAGTGGCACCTGACGGGGTGCGGGCCCTTTGTCAAGGGGCTGAATTGCAAGCCAGAGGAGGCTCAAGGGCGGAAAAGATAGGAGTTACCATGGTAGGAGTCCCCAAACAATACTGTGGAGTAACTCAACTGGAAGAAGACCATCTGCCAAAGTTGTCCAAGAAGGAACTAAGATGCGACCAATTAGAAGACCCCATGGGGAAATTGGTTCTGGAAGCCCTGGAGAATCAGGATCAAAACAGACTCCTGAGTCACTCCTCAAAGGAAGCTCGCCTGTTGAGGAAAGAGTGGGACAGGTTACAGGTGCATCAGGGAGTGGTCTACCGAAGGGGCCCCTCTGATGACCTGGAAGATAAATGGCAATTGTTTCTTCCAGAAAAACATCGAGAGACTGTTCTGATTGCCCTACATGACAATCACGGCCACCTAGGGGCGGAAAGGACCTTTCAACTTGTCAGAAGTCGGTTCTATTGGCCCTGCATGAGGGCAGAAGTGGAAGAGTACTGCCATTCATGTGCACGCTGCATCCAGAGGAAGACTTTACCCCATCAAGCTGCCCCAATGGGCCATCTACAAAGTCAAGGCCCAATGGATCTGGTATGCATTGATTTCCTCTGCCTCGAACCCGACCTGAGTGGACTAGGAAATGTTCTGGTGATAACCGATCATTTCACTTGGTATGCCCAAGCTTTCCCAATCAAAGACCAGAAGGCACCACAGTAGCCAAGGTACATATGGAGAAGTATTTTGTCCATTATGGGCTGCCCCAGCGACTTCATTCAGATCAAGGAAGGGACTTTGAGAGTCGACTGATCCGGAAACTCCTGTATTCGTTAGGAATCAAGAAAACTCGAACCACACCTTATCACCCACAGGGAGTTTGCTCAGCCGGAGAGGTTTAACCGAACCCTGCTCAACATGTTGGGAACTCTGGATAGTAAGAAAAAACAACATTGGAGCAAACACATAGCAGCTATAGTACACGTTTACAACTGTACCACCAGTGATGCTACAGGCTACTCCCCATATCGACTCATGTTTGGGAGAGAAGCAAGGTTACCTGTGGACCTGGCCTTTGGCACCTCTTTAGACCATTCCTCAGCCACATCCCACAAAGGATATGTGGACAGTAGGGATGAGCTTTGTATTCGAGTCGAACATACGTTCGACGAAGAACGAACGATTTGGGCCGTTCGCGCCAAATTCGAGTGACGCGAACGGCCCACAATGCACTACGCCATCGCAGTGTCATCCAAGCGCTGTGATTGGCCAAGCATGCACTGTGACCCCGCATGCTTGGCCAATCACAGCGCCGGCAGCGAGGAGAGCAATGATTGGCCACAGGCAGGATGCCTGTGGCCAATTATTGCTGAGGGGGTTTAGTACACGCCCCACACTATAAAAGGCTGCCAGCGCGGCGGCCTTGTGTAGTGTGTTCCGGAGCAGGGAAAGAGAAGCATAGGCAGGGACAGTGTCATTTTTTTTCCTTTACTAATCCTGGATTCCTTGTGTTTAGGGACAAATAACGATAGGTAGGGAGAGTGTCAGTGTGTTATTCTGTGCTAAACCTTGTTTGTAGGGACAGAGAAGGACAGTGAGGGAAAGTGTCAGTGTGCTATTCTGTTCTAAACCAATCTTGCTGAACCATATTTGAAATCCTTGAGTTTAGGGACAGAGAGGTACAGTGAGGGAAAGTGTCAGTGTGCTATTCTGTTCTAAACCAATCTTGCTGAACCATATTTGAAATCCTTGAGTTTAGGGACAGAGAGGTACAGTGAGGGAAAGTGTCAGTGTGCTATTCTGTTCTAAACCAATCTTGCTGAACCATATTTGAAATCCTTGAGTTTAGGGACAGAGAGGTACAGTGAGGGAAAGTGTCAGTGTGCTATTCTGTTCTAAACCAATCTTGCTGAACCATATTTGAAATCCTTGAGTTTAGGGACAGAGAGGTACAGTGAGGGAAAGTGTCAGTGTGCTATTCTGTTCTAAACCAATCTTGCTGAACCATATTTGAAATCCTTGAGTTTAGGGACAGAGAGGTACAGTGAGGGAAAGTGTCAGTGTGCTATTCTGTTCTAAACCAATCTTGCTGAACCTTATTTGAAATTCTTGAGTTTAGGGACAGAGAAGGACACTCGTGGAAACTATCAGTGTGCTATTCTGTGCTAAATCTTGTTTGTAGGGACAGAGAAGGACAGTGAGGGAAACTGTCAGTGTGCTATTCTGTTCTAAACCAATCTTGCTGAACCATATTTGAAATCCTTGAGTTTAGGGACAGAGAGGTACAGTGAGGGAAAGTGTCAGTGTGCTATTCTGTTCTAAACCAATCTTGCTGAACCATATTTGAAATCCTTGAGTTTAGGGACAGAGAAGGACACTCGTGGAAACTATCAGTGTGCTATTCTGTGCTAAATCTTGTTTGTAGGGACAGAGAAGGACAGTGAGGGAAACTATCAGTGTGCTATTCTGTGCTAAACCAATCTTGCTGAACCATATTTGAAATCCTTGAGTTTAGGGACAGAGAAGGACACTCGTGGAAACTATCAGTGTGCTATTCTGTGCTAAATCTTGTTTGTAGGGACAGAGAAGGACAGTGAGGGAAACTATCAGTGTGCTATTCTGTGCTAAACCAATCTTGCTGAACCATATTTGAAATCCTTGAGTTTAGGGACAGAGAAGGACACTCGTGGAAACTATCAGTGTGCTATTCTGTGCTAAATCTTGTTTGTAGGGACAGAGAAGGACAGTGAGGGAAACTGTCAGTGTGCTATTCTGGTCTAAACCAATCTTGCTGAACCATATTTGAAATCCTTGAGTTTAGGGACAGAGAGGTACAGTGAGGGAAAGTGTCAGTGTGCTATTCTGTTCTAAACCAATCTTGCTGAACCATATTTGAAATCCTTGAGTTTAGGGACAGAGAAGGACACTCGTGGAAACTATCAGTGTGCTATTCTGTGCTAAATCTTGTTTGTAGGGACAGAGAAGGACAGTGAGGGAAACTGTCAGGGTGCTATTCTGTTCTAAACCAATCTTGCTGAACCATATTTGAAATCCTTGAGTTTAGGGACAGAGAGGTACAGTGAGGGAAAGTGTCAGTGTGCTATTCTGTTCTAAACCAATCTTGCTGAACCATATTTGAAATCCTTGAGTTTAGGGACAGAGAAGGACACTCGTGGAAACTATCAGTGTGCTATTCTGTGCTAAATCTTGTTTGTAGGGACAGAGAAGGACAGTGAGGGAAACTATCAGTGTGCTATTCTGTGCTAAACCAATCTTGCTGAACCATATTTGAAATCCTTGAGTTTAGGGACAGAGAAGGACACTCGTGGAAACTATCAGTGTGCTATTCTGTGCTAAATCTTGTTTGTAGGGACAGAGAAGGACAGTGAGGGAAACTATCAGTGTGCTATTCTGTGCTAAATCTTGTTTGTAGGGACAGAGAAGGACAGTGAGGGAAACTGTCAGTGTGCTATTCTGTTCTAAACCAATCTTGCTGAACCATATTTGAAATCCTTGAGTTTAGGGACAGAGAAGGACACTTGTGGAAACTATCAGTGTGCTATTCTGTGCTAAATCTTGTTTGTAGGGACAGAGAAGGACAGTGAGGGAAACTGTCAGTGTGCTATTCTGTTCTAAACCAATCTTGCTGAACCATATTTGAAATCCTTGAGTTTAGGGACAGAGAAGGACACTCGTGGAAACTATCAGTGTGCTATTCTGTGCTAAATCTTGTTTGTAGGGACAGAGAAGGACAGTGAGGGAAAGTGTCAGTGTGCTATTCGGTTCTAAACCAATCTTGCTGAACCATATTTGAAATCCTTGAGTTTAGGGACAGAGAAGGACACTCGTGGAAACTATCAGTGTGCTATTCTGTGCTAAATCTTGTTTGTAGGGACAGAGAAGGACAGTGAGGGAAACTATCAGTGTGCTATTCTGTGCTAAACCAATCTTGCTGAACCATATTTGAAATCCTTGAGTTTAGGGACAGAGAAGGACACTCGTGGAAACTATCAGTGTGCTATTCTGTGCTAAATCTTGTTTGTAGGGACAGAGAAGGACAGTGAGGGAAACTGTCAGTGTGCTATTCTGTTCTAAACGAATCTTGCTGAACCATATTTGAAATCCTTGAGTTTAGGGACAGAGAGGTACAGTGAGGGAAAGTGTCAGTGTGCTATTCTGTTCTAAACCAATCTTGCTGAACCATATTTGAAATCCTTGAGTTTAGGGACAGAGAAGGACACTCGTGGAAACTATCAGTGTGCTATTCTGTGCTAAATCTTGTTTGTAGGGACAGAGAAGGACAGTGAGGGAAACTATCAGTGTGCTATTCTGTGCTAAACCAATCTTGCTGAACCATATTTGAAATCCTTGAGTTTAGGGACAGAGAAGGACACTCGTGGAAACTATCAGTGTGCTATTCTGTGCTAAATCTTGTTTGTAGGGACAGAGAAGGACAGTGAGGGAAACTGTCAGTGTGCTATTCTGTTCTAAACCAATCTTGCTGAACCATATTTGAAATCCTTGAGTTTAGGGACAGAGAAGGACACTCGTGGAAACTATCAGTGTGCTATTCTGTGCTAAATCTTGTTTGTAGGGACAGAGAAGGACAGTGAGGGAAACTGTCAGTGTGCTATTCTGTTCTAAACCAATCTTGCTGAACCATATTTGAAATCCTTGAGTTTAGGGACAGAGAAGGACACTCGTGGAAACTATCAGTGTGCTATTCTGTGCTAAATCTTGTTTGTAGGGACAGAGAAGGACAGTGAGGGAAACTATCAGTGTGCTATTCTGTGCTAAATCTTGTTTGTAGGGACAGAGAAGGACAGTGAGGGAAACTGTCAGTGTGCTATTCTGTTCTAAACCAATCTTGCTGAACCATATTTGAAATCTTTGAGTTTAGGGACAGAGAAGGACACTTGTGGAAACTATCAGTGTGCTATTCTGTGCTAAATCTTGTTTGTAGGGACAGAGAAGGACAGTGAGGGAAACTGTCAGTGTGCTATTCTGTTCTAAACCAATCTTGCTGAACCATATTTGAAATCCTTGAGTTTAGGGACAGAGAAGGACACTCGTGGAAACTATCAGTGTGCTATTCTGTGCTAAATCTTGTTTGTAGGGACAGAGAAGGACAGTGAGGGAAAGTGTCAGTGTGCTATTCGGTTCTAAACCAATCTTGCTGAACCATATTTGAAATCCTTGAGTTTAGGGACAGAGAAGGACACTCGTGGAAACTATCAGTGTGCTATTCTGTGCTAAATCTTGTTTGTAGGGACAGAGAAGGACAGTGAGGGAAACTGTCAGTGTGCTATTCTGTTCTAAACCAATCTTGCTGAACCATATTTGAAATCCTTGAGTTTAGGGACAGAGAAGGACACTCGTGGAAACTATCAGTGTGCTATTCTGTGCTAAATCTTGTTTGTAGGGACAGAGAAGGACAGTGAGGGAAACTATCAGTGTGCTATTCTGTGCTAAACCAATCTTGCTGAACCATATTTGAAATCCTTGAGTTTAGGGACAGAGAAGGACACTCGTGGAAACTATCAGTGTGCTATTCTGTGCTAAATCTTGTTTGTAGGGACAGAGAAGGACAGTGAGGGAAACTATCAGTGTGCTATTCTGTGCTAAATCTTGTTTGTAGGGACAGAGAAGGACAGTGAGGGAAACTGTCAGTGTGCTATTCTGTTCTAAACCAATCTTGCTGAACCATATTTGAAATCCTTGAGTTTAGGGACAGAGAAGGACACTTGTGGAAACTATCAGTGTGCTATTCTGTGCTAAATCTTGTTTGTAGGGACAGAGAAGGACAGTGAGGGAAACTGTCAGTGTGCTATTCTGTTCTAAACCAATCTTGCTGAACCATATTTGAAATCCTTGAGTTTAGGGACAGAGAAGGACACTCGTGGAAACTATCAGTGTGCTATTCTGTGCTAAATCTTGTTTGTAGGGACAGAGAAGGACAGTGAGGGAAAGTGTCAGTGTGCTATTCGGTTCTAAACCAATCTTGCTGAACCATATTTGAAATCCTTGAGTTTAGGGACAGAGAAGGACACTCGTGGAAACTATCAGTGTGCTATTCTGTGCTAAATCTTGTTTGTAGGGACAGAGAAGGACAGTGAGGGAAACTATCAGTGTGCTATTCTGTGCTAAACCAATCTTGCTGAACCATATTTGAAATCCTTGAGTTTAGGGACAGAGAAGGACACTCGTGGAAACTATCAGTGTGCTATTCTGTGCTAAATCTTGTTTGTAGGGACAGAGAAGGACAGTGAGGGAAACTGTCAGTGTGCTATTCTGTTCTAAACCAATCTTGCTGAACCATATTTGAAATCCTTGAGTTTAGGGACAGAGAGGTACAGTGAGGGAAAGTGTCAGTGTGCTATTCTGTTCTAAACCAATCTTGCTGAACCATATTTGAAATCCTTGAGTTTAGGGACAGAGAAGGACACTCGTGGAAACTATCAGTGTGCTATTCTGTGCTAAATCTTGTTTGTAGGGACAGAGAAGGACAGTGAGGGAAACTATCAGTGTGCTATTCTGTGCTAAACCAATCTTGCTGAACCATATTTGAAATCCTTGAGTTTAGGGACAGAGAAGGACACTCGTGGAAACTATCAGTGTGCTATTCTGTGCTAAATCTTGTTTGTAGGGACAGAGAAGGACAGTGAGGGAAACTGTCAGTGTGCTATTCTGTTCTAAACCAATCTTGCTGAACCATATTTGAAATCCTTGAGTTTAGGGACAGAGAAGGACACTCGTGGAAACTATCAGTGTGCTATTCTGTGCTAAATCTTGTTTGTAGGGACAGAGAAGGACAGTGAGGGAAACTGTCAGTGTGCTATTCTGTTCTAAACCAATCTTGCTGAACCATATTTGAAATCCTTGAGTTTAGGGACAGAGAAGGACACTCGTGGAAACTATCAGTGTGCTATTCTGTGCTAAATCTTGTTTGTAGGGACAGAGAAGGACAGTGAGGGAAACTGTCAGTGTGCTATTCTGTTCTAAACCAATCTTGCTGAACCATATTTGAAATCCTTGAGTTTAGGGACAGAGAGGTACAGTGAGGGAAAGTGTCAGTGTGCTATTCTGTTCTAAACCAATCTTGCTGAACCATATTTGAAATCCTTGAGTTTAGGGACAGAGAAGGACACTCGTGGAAACTATCAGTGTGCTATTCTGTGCTAAATCTTGTTTGTAGGGACAGAGAAGGACAGTGAGGGAAACTATCAGTGTGCTATTCTGTGCTAAACCAATCTTGCTGAACCATATTTGAAATCCTTGAGTTTAGGGACAGAGAAGGACACTCGTGGAAACTATCAGTGTGCTATTCTGTGCTAAATCTTGTTTGTAGGGACAGAGAAGGACAGTGAGGGAAACTGTCAGTGTGCTATTCTGTTCTAAACCAATCTTGCTGAACCATATTTGAAATCCTTGAGTTTAGGGACAGAGAAGCACACTCGTGGAAACTATCAGTGTGCTATTCTGTGCTAAATCTTGTTTGTAGGGACAGAGAAGGACAGTGAGGGATACTATCAGTGTGCTATTCTGTGCTAAACCAATCTTGCTGAACCATATTTGAAATCCTTGAGTTTAGGGACAGAGAAGGACACTCGTGGAAACTATCAGTGTGCTATTCTGTGCTAAATCTTGTTTGTAGGGACAGAGAAGGACAGTGAGGGAAACTGTCAGTGTGCTATTCTGTTCTAAACCAATCTTGCTGAACCATATTTGAAATCCTTGAGTTTAGGGACAGAGAAGGACACTCGTGGAAACTATCAGTGTGCTATTCTGTGATAAATCTTGTTTGTAGGGACAGAGAAGGACAGTGAGGGAAACTGTCAGTGTGCTATTCTGTTCTAAACCAATCTTGCTGAACCATATTTGAAATCCTTGAGTTTAGGGACAGAGAAGGACACTCGTGGAAACTATCAGTGTGCTATTCTGTGCTAAATCTTGTTTGTAGGGACAGAGAAGGACAGTGAGGGAAACTGTCAGTGTGCTATTCTGTTCTAAACCAATCTTGCTGAACCATATTTGAAATCCTTGAGTTTAGGGACAGAGAGGTACAGTGAGGGAAAGTGTCAGTGTGCTATTCTGTTCTAAACCAATCTTGCTGAACCATATTTGAAATCCTTGAGTTTAGGGACAGAGAAGGACACTCGTGGAAACTATCAGTGTGCTATTCTGTGCTAAATCTTGTTTGTAGGGACAGAGAAGGACAGTGAGGGAAACTATCAGTGTGCTATTCTGTGCTAAACCAATCTTGCTGAACCATATTTGAAATCCTTGAGTTTAGGGACAGAGAAGGACACTCGTGGAAACTATCAGTGTGCTATTCTGTGCTAAATCTTGTTTGTAGGGACAGAGAAGGACAGTGAGGGAAAGTGTCAGTGTGCTATTCTGTTCTAAACCAATCTTGCTGAACCATATTTGAAATCCTTGAGTTTAGGGACAGAGAAGGACACTCGTGGAAACTATCAGTGTGCTATTCTGTGCTAAATCTTGTTTGTAGGGACAGAGAAGGACAGTGAGGGAAACTATCAGTGTGCTATTCTGTGCTAAACCAATCTTGCTGAACCATATTTAAAATCCTTGAGTTTAGGGACAGAGAAGGACACTCGTGGAAACTATCAGTGTGCTATTCTGTGCTAAATCTTGTTTGTAGGGACAGAGAAGGACAGTGAGGGAAACTATCAGTGTACTATTCTGTTCTAAACCAATCTTGCTGAACCATATTTGAAATCCTTGAGTTTAGGGACAGAGAAGGACACTCGTGGAAACTATCAGTGTGCTATTCTGTGCTAAATCTTGTTTGTAGGGACAGAGAAGGACAGTGAGGGAAACTGTCAGTGTGCTATTCTGTTCTAAACCAATCTTGCTGAACCATATTTGAAATCCTTGAGTTTAGGGACAGAGAGGTACAGTGAGGGAAAGTGTCAGTGTGCTATTCTGTTCTAAACCAATCTTGCTGAACCATATTTGAAATCCTTGAGTTTAGGGACAGAGAAGGACACTCGTGGAAACTATCAGTGTGCTATTCTGTGCTAAATCTTGTTTGTAGGGACAGAGAAGGACAGTGAGGGAAACTATCAGTGTGCTATTCTGTGCTAAACCAATCTTGCTGAACCATATTTGAAATCCTTGAGTTTAGGGACAGAGAAGGACACTCGTGGAAACTATCAGTGTGCTATTCTGTGCTAAATCTTGTTTGTAGGGACAGAGAAGGACAGTGAGGGAAACTATCAGTGTGCTATTCTGTGCTAAACCAATCTTGCTGAACCATATTTGAAATCCTTGAGTTTAGGGACAGAGAAGGACACTCGTGGAAACTATCAGTGTGCTATTCTGTGCTAAATCTTGTTTGTAGGGACAGAGAAGGACAGTGAGGGAAACTGTCAGTGTGCTATTCTGTTCTAAACCAATCTTGCTGAACCATATTTGAAATCCTTGAGTTTAGGGACAGAGAAGGACACTCGTGGAAACTATCAGTGTGCTATTCTGTGCTAAATCTTGTTTGTAGGGACAGAGAAGGACAGTGAGGGAAACTGTCAGTGTGCTATTCTGTTCTAAACCAATCTTGCTGAACCATATTTGAAATCCTTGAGTTTAGGGACAGAGAAGGACACTCGTGGAAACTATCAGTGTGCTATTCTGTGCTAAATCTTGTTTGTAGGGACAGAGAAGGACAGTGAGGGAAACTGTCAGTGTGCTATTCTGTGCTAAACCAATCTTGCTGAAGCATATTGCAAATCCTTGTGTTTAGGGACAGAGAAGGATAGACAGGGGACAGTGTCAGTGTCATTGTTGCTAAGCCTCCTGCACAGTATACACCTGCAGGTAGCCCTTATTGCTGTTTTTCCCATCTCCCTGCAGGCCATCCATTAAAATGTCTGGAAGGCAAACAAGGAGAGGCAGACAGTCAGGAGGCAAAAAAAGAGGGCAAGCAAGCTCTGTGTCTGGGGGCAACAGTGCTGGTCGTGGACGCGGTGCATTGTCATCAGCACATGGCCATGGGACACGCTTGTCCTTCTTTTCGGCAGCTGGACATGTTGAGCCACATCATGCCGAAGACTTGGTAGAGTGGATGACCAAGCCCACCTCATCCTCCTCATCCTCTCTCACCCAGGCTCAGGGTACTGGCAAAGCAGCTGCCAAAGCGTCCTCTTCTCTGGTATCATTATCTTCATTAGTCAATCCTTCCCTAGACCCACCATGTCCTCCTCCTGAGGAGTCCCCCGAACTGTTTGAGCACAGTGTTGGGTACATGCTCCAGGAGGATGCCCAGCGTTTCGAAGGATCTGATGATGATACCCACATAGAGGAAGGCAGTAGCGTGAGAGCAGAGAGAGGGGATGCTCAAGAAGGACACCAATCTGGCAGTCATGCTCCAGCAGCTGCAGCATACTGCCAGATTGGCTCCAGTGATGAGGAGGGAGGGGATGATGAGGTCACTGACTCCACGTGGGTGCCTAATAGGAGAGAGGAGGAGGAGGAGGATGAGGAGGAGGCACATCTCCAACGAGGCAGGATGCCCTTGGGTGGCCAGCGTATGGGCAGCACACCGACAGAATCACACCGCAGAGCTCCGCCTGTGCAGGGCGCTGCCTCTGCCCGTCATTCAAAAAGTTCTTTGGTGTGGGCCTTTTTTGAGGCGAGTGCATCAGATCGCACAGCTGCTGTTTGCAACATATGTCTCAAGCGTATATCGCGTGGCCAAAACATCAGCCGCTTGGGCACCACATGCTTGATCAGACATATGTTGACCTGCCATGCAGCTCGTTGGCAAGCCTACCTTAAAGACCCACACCAAAGAACAAAGCGGACCTCTCCTTGCACCGCATCAGCTGGGATCTCCAACCCCACTATACCTTCAGTCCTCTCTGAAACCTGCACTGAGAGGAATGAAGGTGTAGAATTAGGTGTGTCACAGACAAGTACTTGCGGCCACTCTGCTAGCAGTACACCGACGTCCGATTCTAGCAGGCAAATTTCCCTGCCCCAGCTGCTGGACCGTCGAAAGAAGTTCACTCCCAGCCATCCACATGCCCAGCGGTTGAATGCTAGCTTGGCTAAATTGCTAGCGCTTCAACTGCTGCCTTTTCAGTTGGTAGACTCGGCCCCCTTCCGTGAGTTTGTGCAATGTGCGGTTCCTCAGTGGCAGGTTCCCAAACGCCACTTTTTCTCACGGAAGGCGATTCCGGCTCTCTACAGGCATGTGGAAGGCAATGTCTTGGCCTCGCTGGACAGGGCGGTCAGCGGTAAGGTGCATATTAGACATGTGCATTCGTTTTCGTCCGAATGCATTTTCGTCCGAATTTCAGCTATTTTTGTTATCGTTTTAACAAACGAAAACGAAAGCACAGAATCCGAAAACCGAAAGATCCGACATAAACAAATGCTTTATTTTCGTTTTCGTTGCTACAACAGTTCGATATAGATAGGAGATTCGACGTGATGCTGACAATAACAATCTGTGTCTATCGAACCTGTGGTCGAATGTGCCTAACCTTAACTATATTAGTCCAAGATTATTCTACATAGGAGAGAAAAGATTCGACATTATAGAGAGAAAAGATTCGACATAGGAGAGAAAGATTCGACATAGGAGAGAAAAGATTCGACATAGGAGAGAAAAGATTCGACATAGGAGAGAAAAGATTCGACATAGGAGAGAAAAGATTCGACATTATAGAGAGAAAAGATTCGACATAGGAGAGAAGAGATTCGACATAGGAGAGAAAAGATTTGTTATTATAGAGAGAAAAGATTCGACATAGAGAGAAAAGATCACTGCTGGAATTGGGTGGGGGAAGTAAAATAAAAATAAAGTTGATGATGAATGTTATTGGCTGATTGTAACCAAAGAGGAGGAGCAGTAAAATAGCTAGAATGACGAAGATTAGACAAAGCATCGAAAGTTTGAAGATTCGACGGTGCAGCAAAACTGTACGACGCTGCAATCGTACATTTCCGGTCAAATGCATCCGCCCATAGGCTATAGAAGAATTCTAATGTTGGTTGACTAGTAATAGTAATGAATAAATATAATTATTACTAGTCATACAACATTAGAATTCTTCTATAGCTTGTGGGCGGAACATTCGACCGGAAATGTATGATTGCAGCGTCGTACAGTTTCACTGCTCCGTCGAATCTTCTTTGAACATTCGACAGACACCATAAGCCTTCAATGACAGATTCGACCTTAATTAATTCAGATTTTCGGACGAATGCAATTTCTAACGAAAAACGAAAAAAATAAAAACGAATTTCGGGAGTAACTAAATAAATTTATTTTTCGGACGAAAACGAAATTCCGAAACGAAATATTTCAGTGTGCACATGTCTAGTGCATATTACCGCTGACTCATGGTCCAGCAGGCATGGACAGGGACGTTACCTTTCTTTCACGGCCCATTGGGTCACTCTTTTGGCAGCTGGGAAGGATGCAGGACAAGGTGCAGTAGTGTTGGAGGTTGTTCCACCTCCACGCCTCCAAAATGCTACTACTGGTTGTGACACACCTCTCTCCTCCACCCCCTCCTCTTCTTCTTCCTCCATGGCCTCTTCCTGTGCTTTGTCCTCGGAACCAGCAGTGCTCCGTAGGCGTTCAAGGGGCTACGCAAGTACGCAGGCAAAAAGATGCCATGCCGTGCTTGCGCTGGTGTGTTTGGGGGACAGGAGCCACACTGGGGCAGAGGTCCTGTTTGCTCTGCAGGGGCAGGCCGAGAGGTGGTTGACGCCACGCCAGCTTAAGCCAGGAATGGTGGTTTGCGACAATGGCACCAACCTCCTCTCCGCCCTCCGACAGGGACAACTGACCCATGTGCCCTGTGTGGCTCACGTCCTTAACCTGGTGGTGCAGCGGTTCTTGGGCAGGTACCCGGGCTTACAGGATGTCCTGAGGCAGGCCAGGAAAGTCTGTGTGCATTTCCGCAGATCTTATAATGCCAGTGCTCGCCTGGCTGAGCAGCAAAAGGAGTTGAACCTGCCCAAGAACCGCATTATATGTGACATGCCCACCAGGTGGAACTCAACGTTGGCCATGCTGCAGCGGCTGCACACGCAGCAGAGGGCCATCAATGAGTACCTGTGCGACTACGGCACCAGGACAGGGTCAGGGGAGCTCGGTTTTTTTTCACCAAGCCAGTGGGGCATGATCAGGGATGCATGCACTGTCCTGGCACCATTTGAGGAGGCCACGAGGATGGTGAGCAGTGACAGTGCATGCATCAGTGACACTGTACCTCTTGTCCACCTGTTGGAGCACACGCTGCGTGGAATAATGGACAGGGCACTTGAGGCAGAACAGAGGCAGGAAGAGGAGGACTTCCTTGCCTCTCAAGGCCCCCTTTACCCAGACAGTGTTCCTTCTGTCCCACCCATCGCACAGGAAGAGGAGGAGGAGGAGGAGGAGGATTGTGTCAGCATGGAGGTGGAGGCTGGCACTCAGCATCATCAGCAGCAGTCTTTTAGGGATGATTTACAGTCCCAAGAAACCAGTGGACTTGTACGTGGCTGGGAGGAGGTGGCTGCGGATCATGTCGTCCTTAGTGACCCAGAGGACTCCGGACTGAATGCCTCAGCTAACCTACGCTGCATGGCCTCCCTGATCCTGCAAAGTCTGCGGAAGGATCCTCGTATTCTTTGGATCAAGGAGAGGGACCATTACTGGCTGGCCACTCTCCTTGATCCACGGTACAAGGGTAAGGTTGCGGACCTTATCTTACCGTCGCAGAGGGAGCAGAGGATGAGACAACTCCGGGAGGCCTTGCAGAAAGGTCTGTGCAATGCGTTCCCAGAGACTGGGAGGTTACAAACTCCTGGTCCTGGACAACGAGTTGCTGAGGCTTCGGGCAGTCAAAGAAGGAGCGGTGGGGAAGGTGGCCATCTGACCGATGCGTTCAGACAATTCTTTAGTCCGCAGCCCCAAAGTATGATCGGTTCCAGCAACCATCGCCAGCGTCTGATATACATGGTGCAGGAATACCTAGGGGCAAGGTCAGACTTGGACACCTTCCCCACCGAAAATCCTCTGGCTTACTGGGTCTTGAGGATGGATCACTGGCCAGAGCTTGCACAGTATGCAATTGAGCTACTGGCCTGTCCTGCATCCAGCGTTCTTTCAGAACGCACATTCAGTGCTGCTGGAGGATTTGTCACGGATCACAGGGTGCGCCTGTCCACCGACTCGGTTGATCGACTGACTTTCATCAAGATGAACCAGTCTTGGATCACCACCAGCTACCACACACCTGATGCTGATATAACAGACTAATTGATTTTAAAATGTCACATCCCTTCAAGACTGATGCTGATGCTGAGTGCCTGTGCTGTTATGTTGACTGGCTATCCTCCTCCTCCTCAATGATCCGATTAATGATGATAGCTTGGAAGATCATTTTGGTTTATGGGTGCCGCCACCAGTGGCTAAGGCCCAATTTTTCAGCCCCTGTTTAACCACTTAAGCCCCGGACCATTTGGTAGCTAAAGGACCAGAGGTGAATTCAGAATTTTGCACTGCGCTGCTTTAACTGTAAATTGTGCGGACATGCAATGTTGTACCCAAACAAAATTTGCGTCCTTTCCTTCCCACAAATAGAGCTTTCTTTTAATGGTATTTGATTGCCTCTGCGATTTTTTTTTTTGCGATATAAACGGAAAAAGACCGAAAATTTTGAAAAAAAATGATATTTTCTACTTTTTGTTATAAGAAATTCGAATAAACTCAATTGTAGTCATACATTTAGGCCAAAATGTATTCAGCCACATGTTTTTAGTAAAAAAAATGTCAATAAGCGTATATTTATTGGTTTGCGCAAAAGTTATAGAGTTTACAAACTAGGGTACATTTTCTGAAATTTACACAGCTTTAAATTTATGACTGCCTATCTCATTTCTTGAGGTGCTAAAATGACAGGGCAGTACAAAACCCCCCCAAATGACCCCATTTTGGAAAGTAGACACCCCAAGGAAATTGCTGAGAGGCATGTTGAGCCCATTGAATTTTTTTTTTTGTCCCAAGTGATTGAATAATGACTAAAAAAAAAAATTACAAAAAGTTGTCACTAAATGATATATTGCTCACACATGCCATGGTTATATGTGGAATTACACCCCAAAATACATTTTGCTGCTTCTCCTGAGTACGGGGATACCACATGTGTGGGACTTTTTGGGAGCCTAGCCGCGTACGGGACCCCGGAAACCAAGCACCGCCTTCAGGATTTCTAAGGGCGCAAATTTTTGATTTCACTCCTCACTACCTATCACAGTTTCGAAGGCCATAAAATGCCAAAATAGCACAACCCCCCCCCCAAATGACCCCATTTTAGAAAGTAGACACCCCAAGGAAATTGCTGAGAGGCCTGTTGAGCCCATTGAATATATTTTTTTTTGTCCCAAGTGATTGAATAATGACTAAAAAAATAAATTACAAAAAGTTGTCACTAAATGATATATTGCTCACACATGCCATGGTTATATGTGGAATTACACCCCAAAATAAAATTTTCTGCTTCTCCTGAGTACGGGGATACCACATGTGTGGGACTTTTTAGGAGCCTAGCCACGTACGGGACCCCGAAAACCAAGCACCGCCTTCAGGATTTCTAGGCACAAATTTTTGATTTCACTCCTCACTACATATCACAGTTTCGAAGGCCATAAAATGCCAAAATCGCACAAAACCCCCCCAAATGACCCCATTTTGGAATATAGACACCCCAAGCTATTTGCTGAGAGGCATGGCGAGTATTTTACAGCTCTAATTTGTTTTTGAAAATTAAGAAAGAAAATATATATATATATTTTTTTTTTTTTTCAATTTTCAAAACTTTGTGACAAAAAGCGAGATCTGCAAAATACTCACAATACCTCTCAGCAAATAGCTTGGGGTGTCTACTTTCCAAAATGGGGTCATTTGGGGGGGTTTTGTGCTATCTGGGCATTCCATGGCCTCCGAAACTGTGATAGGCAGTGAGAAGTGAAATCAAAAATTTACACCCTTAGAAAGCCTGAAGGAGGTGCTTGGTTTTTGGGGTCCCGTACGTGGCTAGGCTCCCAAAAAGTCTCACACATGTGGTATCCCCGTACTCAGGAGAAGCAACAGAATGTATTTTGGGGTGTAATTCCACATATGCCCATGACATGTTTGAGCAATATATCATTTAGTGACAACTTTGTGCAAAAAAAAAAAAAAAAATTGTCGTTTTTCCGCAACTTGTGTCAACATATAAAATATTCCATGGACTCGACATGCCTCTCAGTATATAGCTTGGGGTGTCTACTTTCCAAAATGGGGTCATTTGGGGGGGTTTTGAGCTGTTCTGGCATTTTATACACAACATTAGGAAGCTTACATCCACTCTTCTAACCACTTGAAGACAAAGCCCTTTTTGACACTTTTTGTTTACATGAAAACATTTTTTTTTTTTGCAAGAAAATTATGTTGAACCCCCAAACATTATATATATTTTAAAGCAAAGGCCCTACAGATTAAAATGGTGGGTGTTGCATTTTTTTTTTCAACACAGTATTTGCGCAGCGATTTTTCAAACACATTTTTTGGGTTAAAAAATACACTTTTTTACTTTTTTTAATTTTAATGCACTAAAACACACTATATTGCCCAAATGTTTGATGAAATAAAAAAGATGATCTTAGGCCGAGTACATAGATACCAAACACGACATGCTTTAAAATTTCACACAAACGCGCATTGGCGACAAACTACATACAGTTTTTAAAAGCCTTTAAAAGCCTTTACAGGTTACCCCAGTAGATTTACAGAGGAGGTCTACTGCTAAAATGATTGCCCTCGATCTGACCTTCAGTTATGTGTGTTTTTGTTTTGTAAGTGACAGTGATCGATCGATACTGCACTTGGGTGGCCTGGGCTGGACGGAGGGGCAAAACGCAGGTGCCAGCAGGTATCTGGGCTGATCCCGCTAACACTGCGTTTTTGGGAACCCTAAACTGCTGGGGACGCTAGTATAGATCTGATCTGATCAGATATTGCTCTGTTCAGATACTATACAACTAAGGGGGGTGTATGCTTCACGTGTGGGTATTAGCGTTACTGGCACTAACCTGACGCTGCCTGGGGTGTGACGCAGACCCTCTCTGACGCTAAAACCTAATTGATATCACCCGCCGGGCGATCAGGGGGTTAAACCTTTATTGGGTTATATACACGGCGGGTGCCCTGACACTATAAAAAGCAAACTAACTAACCAGCGTCACCCGTAACACTTATATGGTGATCACTGGTGAAAGGGTTAACTAGGGGCAATCAGGGGGTTAAAACCTTTATTAGATAATATATGGGGGTACCTGACGCTATAAAAACCTGCGGTGAACCTAAAAAAAATTACCAGCTACCGATCTGCATCACCGACACTAAGACAGCGTTTAGAAAAACGATCGCTTAGTGACAGTGGTGATGGGGGTGAAAGGGTTACCTGGGGGGCGATCAAGGGGGTTAAACCTTTATTAGATAATATATTGGGGTACCTGACGCTATAAAAACATGCGGCGAACCTAAAAAAAATTACTGGCTACCGATCTGCATCACCGACACTAAGACAGCGTTTAGAAAAACGATTGCTTAGCGACAGTGGTGATAGGGGGTGAAAGGGTTACCTGGGGGGCGATCAAGGGGGTTAAACCTTTATTAGATAATATATTGGGGTACCTGACGCTATAAAAACCTGCGGCGAACCTAAAAAAAATTACCAGCTACCGATCTGCATCACCGACACTAAGACAGTGTTTAGAAAAACGATTGCTTAGTGACAGTGGTGATGGGGGTGAAAGGTTTACCTGGGGGGCGATCAAGGGGGTTAAAACTTTATTAGATAATATATTGGGGTACCTGACGCTATAAAAACATGCGGTGAACCTAAAAAAAATTACTGGCTACCGATCTGCATCACCGACACTAAGACAGCATTTAGAAAAACGATCGCTTAGTGACAGTGGTGATAGGGGGTGAAAGGGTTACCTGGGGGGCGATCAAGGGGGTTAAACCTTTATTAGATAATATATTGGGGTACCTGACGCGATAAAAACATGCGGCGAACCTAAAAAAAATTACTGGCTGCCGATCGGCATCACTGACGCTAAGACAGCGATCAGAAAAATGATCGCTTAGCAACAGTGGTGATAGGGGGTGAAAGGGTTATCTGGGGGGTGATCAGGGGGTTAAACCTTTATTAGGGGGGGTTAGGGGGCTACACTGGACCTAAGACTAAACTTTGGTGACACTTTTACAGTCACAAATGTCACTGATTGTAGTGATCACTAAATAAATGGTCACTGCAATCAGTGCCACTGTGACTGGGGGCTGGGGGGGTGATCTGGGGGGTGATCTGGGGTGTCTGGGGGGGCCTGGGGGGGCGATTTATGTCCCTATGTGTCCTGGTGTCAGTGTAGTGTTGTGTGCACTGACCTGATGTCTTCTCTTGTACGGCGCTCGGTATATGTGAGCGCCGCACCAGAGATGACATCACTTCCTCCTGCTCCCTCTGTCTGACACAGACAGAGGGGGCATTTCCATTCGCCGGGAGCGATCGCGAGGGGGTGGCCAGAAACGAATGGCTGCCCCCTCATCCCGGAACGCTCCCGGACACTTAGCCACCGCTCACTGTATAGGAGGGGGGTCCGATTGGACCCCCCAACTGTACAAAGGCAATCACGTATACTCTACGTGATTGTGCCTGTCGGTGCCATTCTGCCGATGTATATATACAGTGAGCGGTCGTTAAGTGGTTAACAGGGGCGTGTAATTACAATTTTTGATGCAATACTTTGCAACAGGCCTCATTGCTGTGCTCCAAGTACAGTATCTGTGAGGGGTTGCAGTGTTGTGCCACCAGTGCCTAAGGCCCAATTTTTCAGCCCCTGTTCAACAGGGGCATGCAATTATAATTATTGATCTAATAATTCACAGCAGGGCCCATTGCTGCGCCCACCAAGAGTAACTGTCAGGCCTTACAGTGTTGTGGCACCAGCACCACCATCAAAGGCCCAATTTTTACTACCACTGTTCAACAATTATATGTTATTACAATTCCTGATATAATAGTTGACAGCAGGGCGTTCCAGCACCCACCAAGAGTAACTGTGAGTGCTTACAGTGTTGTGCCAACACCAACACCTAAGGGGCCAATTTCTGCAGAGTATATACGGCAGGTCCCTACTTTCAAACATCCAACTTACAAACGACTACTACTTGCAAACGGAAGAAGACAACAGGAAGTGAGAGGAAATCTACCCCTTGGAAGGAAAATTCTCTCCTGTAAGAATTAATATGGGAGAAAGGCGTCTCCTCTCTACTGATGCTTTATCACCAATCCTTGTTTCAATAAAAACACCACATTTCAAAAACAGTTGTCATTGGGACGCAAAGTGAGGTGAAATGTTCTGAACAGGGGCACAGACAGCAAAACAAATGTTACAGGGGTGATAACCCTTCCCTATGTTTTCCAAAAAGCTTAAAAATAGGTATTTGGGCTGGAGCTACACTTAAACAATGTAGCTGTTCAAAATTACAAACAGATTCTACATAAGAACAAACCTACAGTCCCTGTCTTGTATGCACCGCCTGTATACGTGCGGGGTTCCCCTTAATATCCATACAAGACCCAAAGGGGCTGGTAATGGGCTGGGGTAGGGAGGGGGGGGTTGATGGGGTAGCTATGCCATTTTTCTTAAAGACTTTCATCCATATTACCGGGACCAGACATTACATTAAAGCCGCAAGCAGTTTTAAATGGCTTTTTTTTCCTTTAGAAATGTTATTTTGTGCAGGGACAGTTCTAAACACGGGAAACACGTGGCACTTCACAGGCATACTTTAGACAGAACCCGGGTTCCCAAACTCTGTTTAGGACAATAACATGGATAATAGTCATTATAATTAGCACTTTAGAATCCGAACGTTCGCATCCATTGTATTTAATAGGGTTCTAATGTTCGTGCGAACTTTCGGTCCGTTCGTGGGTTCTGGTTCATCACTAGTGGACAGGCTCAGACACAGCCTGAAAGTAGCTTATGAACAAGCTCAAGCGGCCTCAGATCAAAGGGGAGCCCGAAACAAAAGAAACTTCGACTTGAAGGTCCGGGTACAAGACCTGCAGCCCGGGGACCGAGTACTGCTACGCAATCTGGGGGTCCCTGGGAAACACAAACTTGCAGACAGATGGAGATCTGAACCCTATGTCATCTGTAGGAAGCTGCCGGGCCTACCTGTCTACAAGTTGAAGCCAGAAGGAAAGGTAGGACCACTGAAGACGTGGCATCGAAACCACCTGCTCCCACTTGCTGAAGCAGTCAGGATACCTCCAGTGAGGGACTCCCCTGAACCAGTCTCTATTCTAGATACCCCCAGGCCAAACACTCGGTCCCAGACCTCTCAGCCTGAAGATGGAGAAGCTTCTGAACTCAGTGGAGATGAAGGAAGAGAACTTGACTGGCTGTGGCCTTCCCCAACTCAAGGAACTTCTGCTATAGATCTTCCAACTACTGAAGACACTATAGATAGACAACTGAATGCAGAAGCCGCTGAATTCATCCCATCTAGTCCTTCATCAGATTACTGGGAAGATGCCTGTGATATTTACCCTGAACAGGACCCTAGGGACTCTATGTATCCCTCGGCTCCTGAAGCAGATGTTACAGAGCCTGCCGTGTCGCCTGAGCCTGTTACAGAAGAAGAGCCTGTGGCGCCAGAGCCAAAAACCCCAAGAGAACAGAGGGCTCGCAGAGTCATAAGGCCTCCCAGAAAGTTGACCTACCCACAAATGGGGAAGAGCTCAGAAGATTCTGTGGTCACTGCCAGGAGGAGTGTAGAGAATCCGGATCCCTCCACTGTTCATTTGGTAGAGGGCAACCCCCACTCACTCTCTGGCACAGTTAGGCAGCCCACTCATGATAGTGTGACCTGTGGGCAAGGGAATTCAACCCCTCAGTTTTGGTGGGAATTCCCTATGCCAACCTCTTATGCAATGTTGTCTGGGGTTGTACGCAGTGTATGCTAGAATTTTCTTTGGGGACCAAAGAATTTAAGTGGGGGGAGTGTGTAGTGGGGTCCCCTTTAAGACTCCCAGGACTACCTTACCCAGAACCCCTTTCGGCAATGTTTCCACCCCAGAGGCTCATGGGAGGGGTTATAAAAGGAGGAGGCGAGGCTGGGCTCGGCCTCTTTGGGACACGAGACTTCAGTGACTGATCCTCCTGTGCGGATGTGCTGGTGTGCAAGGCCTGAAGCCTGAGGCCTTGTGCAGCACCAAAGAGCCTTCCACCCTGCTGCGAGCCTGGGTGGCATCTGACTTCGCTTATCCACAGCCTTGGTTGTATCGGAGACCCGATCGCTGGAGACACTGTGTGTGAGGACACAGTCGGTGAAAGTTCCCGGACTGGGATCGCGTCCAGAGGGGTGAGCGAGCATATGCTCAGACCATATACTGTTTATTGCTGATGTGCCTATAGACTGCCGTAGCCCACAAGTTTATATCTGATACTCTCACTGGAGATCCATATCAGAGTTGAACTCAGAGGTTCTTCAGTAAAGTGTTTGTTCTATCACAATCTTCCCATTGGATTACAAATGTTGTTCTGTTATGTGCACCACCTTTAAAGACTTGCCGGTGAAGAAACCATCATCCCCTAGAGACTGAGTTTTAGGTATCTGAGCCAGGCCTGGTCAGATAGATAGTTCATTTAGTTGCTGCGCCACAGGGCGCCTAGTTAACGGTCGCCCGCGCGGCGCGCCTTTACTGTTCCATGAATACATAGTGTGTTTATTGCTGCAGGGCTCTGCAATCAATTTCATGTAAACTGTTATCACTGTTGATTCTTTTACCACAATATAAAGTAAATCAGATATTCTTTTATTATTGCCTTGGTGTCTGAGTTTGATCATAGAGCATAAGAAATATATTGTTACCCTAGACTAACTGTGCCAGAAGGGGGTCGAGTAAATTGCCGGGGGTTGGCGGAGCTGTCTTCAGGGCCCAAACTAAATCTTCGGCCCTCTTAGTTGAAGGTATCGCTACAGTATGATTATGAAAAAAAGAACAATGTGAATAAGTATGTGAAATAGGGGGAAACGAGTGGGTGGGAACCCAGAAACCACCCGACGCAGGAATGGTCAGAGGAAGAGGGATAAATAGCCCTCAGACTCCTCCTACAAATACAGGCTAGCCTGCGGCCAGCCTTCAAACTTGTAGTCAAAGTCTTCATTTAAAAATACGATACCCTACCTACCAAGGCCTGAGGTGTGCCTTAGCCTTGCTGGTCAGTATGCCTAAAAGTGGGCAAAAAGAGACACAGAAGTAGGTGTAAAGGAAAGCTAGAAGAAGGGCAGGTAACTATCCGTCTGGTAAAGAGGTGCACACCTGGGTGGCCTCAGAGTATGGATCCGGTATGTGACAGCTATGAGAGCAGGAAACCAGCGTCCAATGACTTGACGGTTAGAAGGGACCCTACCCGTTTGGAACCTGCGAAATTACCCAGAAACAAATGAATGTCCCGGAACTGATGGGATTAAGCCTACATCGAGAAACACGGGCATTGGAACGAACTGCTTGTGGTCGGAGGATACGTGAGGGAAAAAGGAACAAGGGTTGACACGAGGAGCCCTGTGAAATTAAGCAAAGGTTGAACACTTGAAAAAACTGGACGTTGACATGTATCTCTGTGAAATACCCACAATCCCCTGGCCTAACTGACCATACCTGGTATGGAGAGGTTGAGAAGGTGAGCTGCAAAAAAATGGACGAACTGAGGAGTGAAGGGGTCTAAGAGCTGGATACCTGAAAGATGAGTTGCTGGTGTTGACGGATGAGGTCAACATGCTGTAGCGATATGCAACGATAACACCCAGAAACCAGAACCGCATGATTCAATCGGGTCGAGCCTCTGCCTACACCTGACAATCGCATGATACAGCACAGCCGAGTGACTGTAAGCCCCCTAGGAACAGGCTGGGGATCAGACAAAAGATGAAAGGTCTGACGTACCTGCCCAGTGGACCCCCCTACAAACCAGAGATTAGCACCAAAAGCTGATAACGGCCCGGACCTACCAAGGTGGGACGACAAAGGACGTTGGTGTCAAATTAAGGACTGCTATGACCCAAGGGTAACCCAGCAGTGAAACCGATACCAATGGTGCTAATCAGCCCTGGCAGCGGGAAGGACTGATGAAACGCAAAGCATCAGTGAAATCAGCTTAGATGGCCAATGCCCCCCCCCCCAACTGTGGGAAGCGATTAAGTGACGACTCCACGGACGCGTACCCCAATGAAAATACCTCTGCAGGAAAGAGACAGCCAAATGTAACAATAATGTAGAAACTTGCCAGAGGACACCCCGGTGGGCCGGCCCACCCTCTACGTAACGAAGGTGAAGAACCAGACCAAGCGCCCCCTGGAAAATACTGCCCCTGAAAACTTATCGACAAAGAAGCACGACTGTCTGCCAACGCCAAGATACTACCTACAACAGACTACGACAATATAGTGATGAGGCCCGCATGTGGGCCTGACAAATACTCCCGGCAGGGGCTGCCTTAAGCCCGGTGATGAGAGATTTTAACACAGCCCCTGACAAGAAATATGCTTGGCTCAGACATGTTGAACGGAAGGTTTGACAAGACCAGAGAACTAAGGATATGCGGAACTTGCCTGCAGAAATGCAAGAGCTGAGGGTGTGCTAACCCCCCGCCCCTGACCAAGCGAGTTTTGAACACCTCTATCCTGTCCTGTAAACGTAAGAGGCCATGGAGAGCCTGTTTGGCCCGAATGAAACTACGCTTAAGAATAAAGCCCAGAACATGCTCCATGCTGGTATGAGGGAGTAGCTAGAATGTAAATGGAAACAAACTGAAGCGTACCACCTACCCTGCTGTGGCCGGAAAAGGAAACCCCTAGTTGACTTACCGCTCCTCCGAGCCAAGTATGGACCAACCCCTGTGCGATGGAGTACTACCATGCTCAGAACCCCCACGTGGAGTAGCCGGGATGAACCAGAATGTGTTGCCCCGAAACGTACGGCATGCCCAACCCTAGGAAACACAAAGAAAAAGACAACAGACAACCAGACATGAGACAACACTAGACCAGACCTCAGCGCGTGAATGAACCTGACGACAGACCCCACCCTAGTGTATGTAGTAAGTGTATGTAGTAAGTGTATGTAGTAAGTGATTCCAAGTAACCTGCCGCACAGAGACAGGTAATTATAAACGAAACACACAGGGCCGATGTACCCACAGACCGTGGTGGTTGGTTGTATAGGCGTAAGAATGAACGTGCACATATGACGTATGGTATGCAGGCGAGAAGATTGTGGTCAACAATCATTTAACCTCCCTGGCGGTATGATTCTGTCAGATTTTAGGTGCTGAAAGCGGTACCATTATTCTGCATGGAAATTTGGCGTTTTATATTGCAGGCCTGTAATTCTTAGGAATAACTCACTTAAATCTGTCCAAACAAGAGTCTAGTAGACATCCCGGGTATGATAAAGTTCAAAAAACAAAATTATACATTATAATAAAATAAATAACTATAAAATAATTATAACAAATAATATAATAATAGTAATAAAAGTGTTTTCCAGTGTTTGATGACGAATTTCCCCACAAATCGCTATCGCTTAATTCTGCGAGTGATTCTAATTTATTATCGCTGTGTTTTAGCTGGTCTAAAACCACTTTTGACATAAAGGGACACTTTTTGGTTGCTATGGACAATCTCCAGTTTCCAGGCAGAAAGAAAAGTTTTTATTATATAAAAGTGCATGCAGGACACTGGGCAGACCACTAGGGACAATGGGGGTGTGTAATTATTACATACAGTACTGTAATCTGCAAGATTACAGTGTACTGTATGTATACTGTGTTTTTACTTTTTTGAATTTGGCGCCGATCTCCGTCCCCGTGCGTCGTAACGTCGCAGGGAACGGAGCTCGGCGGCACTCGGAAGTGTGTGAATCGAGCGAGGAGACACGGCTCGATCACACAGCGGGGAGGCATCGCAGGATCCAGGGGACAAGGTAAGTAACTCTGCCTGGATCACTGCGATGCAGCCCGAGTCTGGCTCGGGGTTACCGCTTTTGGTGCTGAAATTTAACCCCGAGCCAGACTCGGGAATACCGCTAGGAAGGTTAAAAACAAAACCTCAGCCCATATGGATCTGTAGACGTGACAGATCCTGAGATGTGCACCCTGGCTAACTAAACCCGGTATGCAAGAACCTGAAAGAAAGGTATGACGAGACAAAGAAAACAAATGAAGATGCAACGGCTGTACGCGTGCCAAGACAGCATATAACCGACAAGCTATGACAGAACATACTACGACTGGCTGAGACAAGCTATAATTGATAGGGATGAGCTTCGAGTTCGAGTCGAACTCATGTTCGACTCGAACATTGCCTGTTCGCCCGTTCGCCGAACAGCGAACAAATTGGGGTGTTCGCGGCAAATTCGAAAAATCTATGGGAGAAATCTAAAGTGCTAATTATAAAGGCTAATATGCAAGTTATTGTCCTAAAAAGTGTTTGGGGACCCGGGTCCTGCCCCAGGGGACATGTATCAATGCAAAAAGAAGTTTTAAAAACGGCCGTTTTTTCGGGAGCAGTGATTTTAATAATGCTTAAAATGAAAAAATAAAAGTGAAATATTCCTTAAAATTTCGTACCTGGGGGGTGTGTATGATATGCATGTAAAGTGGCGCATGTTTCCCGTGCTTAGAACTGTCCCTGCAAAAAATTTCATTTTTGAAAGAAAAAAAATGCATTTAAAACTGACTCGCGGCTATTAATGAATTGTCGGCTCCCGGCAATACATACAAAAGTCATTGATAAAAAAAAAAAAAAAAGCGTGGGGGTTCCCCAGAATTCAATTACCAGGCCCTTCAGGTCTGGAATGGATATTAAGGGGAACCCCGCCGCAAATAAAAAAAAAATTGACGTGGGGTTCCCCCAAATATCCATTCCAGGCCCTTCAGATCTGGCATGGATTTTAAGGGGAACTCCACCCCAAATTAAAAAAAAAATGGCGTGGAGTCCCCCTAAAAATCCATACCAGACCCCTTATCCGAGCATGCAACCTGGCCGGCCGCAGGGGAAAAGGGGGGGGGACGAGAGAGCGGCCCCCCCTCCCTCCTGAACCGTACCAAGCCACATGCCCTCAACATGGGGAGGATGTCCCCATGTTGATGGGGACAAGGGCCTCATCCCCACAACCCTTGCCCGGTGGTTGTGGGGGTCTGCGGGCGGGGGGCTTATCGGAATCTGGAAGACCCCTTTAACAAAGAGGACCCCCAGATCCCGGCCCCCCCCCTATGTGAATTGGTAAGGGGTACATTGTACCCCTACCATTTCACGAAGAAAGCGTAAAAAAATGTTTAAAAAAACACACAAACACCTTGAAAAAGTCCTTTATTTAAAAAAAAAAAAAAAAAAAAACATTCCAGCGGTGAAATCCAGTGTCCCGCGGCGATCCCGATGTCCAGCGCTGTCCGTCATTGGTTGTGCCTGAGCGGACCTGATGGGGAACTCCCTCTCAGTATTTTAAATGTATAGACCCGCCCCTTCTAAAGTTCCCCATCAGGTCCGCTCCCTCGGTATGTCGGACCCGCCTACGTCATTGGCTTGAGCGGGGAACTTCCTTCACTGTGTAATTTAAATTTACATAGTGAAGGAAGTTCCCCGCTCAAGCCAATGACGTAGGCGGGTCTGACATACCGAGGGGGCGGACCTGATGGGGAACTGCTCTCACTTTGGTAATACATGTATAGACCCGCCCCTTCTCATGTTCCGCATCTCGTCCGCTGAGCGGACCTGATGGGGAACTTTAGAAGGGGCGGGTCTATACATTTAAAATACTGAGAGGGAGTTCCCCATCAGGTCCGCTCAGGCACAACCAATGAAGGACAGCGCTGGACATCGGGATCGCCGCGGGACACTGGATTTCACCGCTGGAATGTTTATTTATTTATTTTTTTAAATAAAGGACTTTTTCAAGGTGTTTGTGTGTTTTTTTAAACATTTTTTTTACGCTTTCTTCGTGAAATGGTAGGGGTACAATGTACCCGTTACCAATTCACATAGGGGGGGGGGCGGGATCTGGGGGTCCCCTTTGTTAAAGGGGTCTTCCAGATTCCGATAAGCCCCCCGCCCGCAGACCCCCACAACCACCGGGCAAGGGTTGTGGGGATGAGGCCCTTGTCCCCATCAACATGGGGACATCCTCCCCATGTTGAGGGCATGTGGCTTGGTACGGTTCAGGAGGGAGGGGGGGCCGCTCTCTCGTCCCCCCCTTTTCCCCTGCGGCCGGCCAGGTTGCGTGCTCGGATAAGGGGTCTGGTATGGATTTTTAGGGGGACTCCACGCCATTTTTTTTTTAAACTTGGGGTGGAGTTCCCCTTAAAATCCATGCCAGATCTGAAGGGCCTGGTAATTGAATTCTGGGGAACCCCCACGCTTTTTTTTTTTTTTTTTCTCAATGACTTTTGTACGTATTGCCCGGAGCCGACAATTCATTAATAGCCGCGAGTCAGTTTTAAATGCATTTTTTTTCTTTCAAAAATGACATTTTTTGCAGGGACAGTTCTAAGCACGGGAAACATGCGCCACTTCACATGCATATCATACACACCCCCCAGGTACGAAATTTAAAGGAATATTTCACTTTTATTTTTTCATTTTAAGCATTATTAAAATCACTGCTCCCGAAAAAACGGCCGTTTTTAAAACGTCTTTTTGCATTGATACATGTCCCCTGGGGCAGGACCCAGGTCCCCAAACACTTTTTAGGACAATAACTTGCATATTAGCCTTTATAATTAACACTTTAGATTTCGAACGTTCGAGTCCATTGTATTTAATAGGGTTCTAAAGTTTACACGAACATTTTGTCTGTTCGCAGGTTCTGGTGCGAACCGAACAGGGGGGTGTTCGGCTCATCCCTGATAATTGAAATGCGCTGGGGTAAAACACGCTATGACAGAACACAACCCCCTCTGTACCTACCCAAGTGCGAAGACATGAGCAGTGATGGTGAGACCACAGCATGTAAATTAACTTGATAACGACCCCCCCCCCCCAGTGTGACGTGAGTGAGCGCAAGTAACCTGCTGCGCAACGACAGATTGTTGAAACGCAATACTCAGGACCTGTGCACCCACAGACCGCGGAGGGTAGTCCTGCAGGTGTAAGGAAACAAATGCATCGTATGAGGAAATGTAACAGCAGGGCCGATCCGCCCTATAGGCTTGCTAGGCAAGCTGCATAGGGCCCGAGTAATTACTAGGGGCCCCCGAATCTTCACCGCCGCCGCCGCCACTAGAGGTCCGCAGGCCGGGCGGAGACAATTTTCATTTTCTTGTAGACCAAGAGGAGGGTCAGGGTGGCTGCCAATAGGAATTGAGCTGCGGCACCGCCCACCTCCCGTCCCGCTAATGTCTGTCTGTGTGTGAGTGAAATGTGGGAAGGGGCGGGGGTGGGCGGCGGCGCCGCAGCTTAATTCCTATTGCCAGCCACCTGGCCGGCTCCTCCACTGTCCCCTCTGCGTAATGGCGGCGGAGAGAGTCTCTGCTGCTGGGGCATCACACCTGGTGTAAGGGGGGCCTCTGCTGGGAATGCCTGGTGTAAGGGGGGCCTCCGCTGGGAATGCCTGGTGTAAGGGGGGCCTACCCTGGTGTAAGGCCTCCGCTGGGAATGCCTGGTGTAAGGCAGGCCTCCACTGGGAATGCCTGGTGTAAGGGGGGCCTCCGCTGGGGAGGCCTGGTGTAAGGGGGGCCTCCGCTGGGAATGCCTGGTGTAAGGGGGGCCTCCGCCTGGGAGGCCTGGTGTAAGGGGGGCCTCCGCTGGGAATGCCTGGTGTAAGGGGGGCCTCCGCTGGGGAGGCCTGGTGTAAGGGGGGCCTCCGCTGGGAATGCCTGGTGTAAGGGGGGCCTCCGCTGGGGAGGCCTGGTGTAAGGGGGGCCTCCGCTGGGAATGCCTGGTGTAAGGGGGGCCTCCGCTGGGGAGGCCTGGTGTAAGGGGGGCCTCCGCTGGGAATGCCTGGTGTAAGGGGGCCTCCGCTGGGAATGCCTGGTGTAAGGGGGCCTCCGCTGGGGAGGCCTGGTGTAAGGGGGACTCCGCTGGGAATGCCTGGTGTAAGGGGGAACTCCGCTGGGAATGCCTGGTGTAAGGGGGGCCTCCGCTGGGGAGGCCTGGTGTAAGGGGGGACTCCGCTGGGAATGCCTGGTGTAAGGGGGGCCTCCGCTGGGAATGCCTGGTGTAAGGGGGGCCTCCGCTGGGGAGGCCTGGTGTAAGGGGGGACTCCGCTGGGAATGCCTGGTGTAAGGGGGGCCTCCGCTGGGGAGGCCTGGTGTAAGGGGGGACTCCGCTGGGAATGCCTGGTGTAAGGGGGGCCTCCGCTGGGAATGCCTGGTGTAAGGGGGGCCTCCGCTGGGGAGGCCTGGTGTAAGGCGGGACTCGCTGGGAATGCCTGGTGTAAGGGGGGCCTTCGCTGGGAATGCCTGGTGTAAGGGGGCCTCCGCTGCGGAGGCCTGGTGTAAGGGGGGCCTCCGCTGGGGAGGCCTGGTGTAAGGGGGGCCTCCGCTGGGAATGCCTGGTGTAAGGGGGACTCCGCTGGGAATGCCTGGTGTAAGGAGGGACTCTACTGGGAATGCCTGGTGTAAGGAGGGACTCTACTGGGAATGCCTGGTGTAAGGAGGGACTCTACTGGGAATGCCTGATATAAGGAGGAACTCTACTGGGAATGCCTGGTGTAAGGGGGACTCCGCTGGGAATGCCTGGTGTAAGGAGGGACTCTGGGCTTCCACTGATTCTGCATTATGATGAGTTGAATAATTTCATTCTATATTACAATGTAATAATAGAAATAATGCGCTTCAGTCATCCTGACACCATAACAACCATGGTGCCGGGATGATTGAAGCGCTAACACCAGGTGTTTGGAGTATCTTTATCTGCTGATTTGTTAAACTTTCTGGAATACACATATTTCTATTGTGGTGTAGGATCTGGGCCTGCTGTCCCTCCACCCCTCTTTCTTTCTATCTCTCCCTCTTTCTTTCTCTCTTTCTTCCTCCATCCCTCATTCATCTCCGACTCTAACCACACCCCTCCGAGCCACGCCCACGTAAGCCACGCCCACAATTCCGCGTAAACCACACTAATTTTTTGCCGCTGTAAAGGGCCCCTTAGCAGAATTTTGCTTAGGGCCCCAGGGAGGTCAGGATCGGCACTGTGTAACAGGCAAGAAGATTGGACAACAATCATTACAAATGAAAACCTCAGCCCGTATGGATCTGTAGACGTGACGGATCATGAGATGTGAGCCCTGGCTAACTGACCCAGGTATGCAAAGAACCCACGAAAAGTAAGATAACATGAAAATGAACGAAGAAGAAACGGCTACCGGTGTATGCCGAATCTGCATGGCACCGACATGCTGATAGGAAACGTAGAGACAGGAAAACGCTGACAGGAAAACGCTATGACATGTTTTTTTTTTTACAGTTTTTCACTAATTTGCCATCTGCAGTCCCTTCTTATAGTAAAAACCCCTGCCTGTATTATTTTTCTCTAGTGCATTTCAGCCATGTATCCCCATTTCACCCATTGTACTGCTGCTGACCATTTTATACTGCTTTATTATCTGTAGTCTCTAAATTCTTATTAAGAGCTTGATAGAAATTGGCCAATGGAAGAACAGTTTTGCATCAGCAAGAACAGGCACAGCCACAATGAGCCAATGACCAATCTTTATCTGCTGGTCAAAGCAGGCCTCTCATCAATCATTTAAAGAAATAGCTTGTGTCGCTGCTAAAGGTACCTGGAAAAAGTCTAATGAATCATATTAGGGTGCTGCTACTCTATGTAAGCCAAGCTAATAGTGAAAAAAAAAAAAAAAATCCACAGTGAATGGTGTTCTATCCTTCAAAACCATGCTGTTCATTAACACCATGTACAGCTTTAAGGCATCCCCAGGCAAGTTATTTAAAGGAGTAGTGTATTCTTAATGTTGTCCTTGAAACTGCATGAAAAGCACACTCCCCACTGTAAGTGTTTTTTTTTTTTTTGCATTGATACATGCACCTATGGCAGTGCCCAGCTTCCCATGACCTTTTTTGACAGTAGTCTGTTAGCTTTTTCTCTTCATCAGTCTAAGGCCGGGTTCACATCTATGCAAATTGGTTGTGGCTACACCACATCCAATTCGCATAACATTTTAAAATACATTGATTTCAATGAGGCTGGTTCACATATGTGCGATGCATTCGCACTGCGCATTGCCAAAAAAAATGTGCGTTTTCTAGGCATTGCCGTGCGGCTCAGGTGCGAATTCAGGTCCATTATCTTCTATGGGCACGCATCTGATTCGCAGATGTGTTCAGTTCTCAACAGGATTTCTCTCCTTCACTTCACTACACTTCCCCCCTCCCCCTCCTCTCTCCCAGGTCACCAAATTTGCAGCTAAAAACGGAGATGATCTGCTGAACAGTTCTCTTATCTTTTTGCAGAGATAAGAGAGCTGGAATTCGCACGGCACAAATGTGAACCCAGCCTTAAGGTGCAATCTACTGCAAATAGCAACTATGCAGGTTATCAGTTTTGCTAGGAAATTTTATTTGCATATTGGGGACTTGGGTAGGTCTCAGCATGTACAAAAATTGACTACAATACATTTGTGCATATTCAAAAAAGTATTATGTTTTTGTGCACAGCCTACACAGAATTCACTAAATCACCTCCACCCCCTCCCCTGAATCAGCATTGCCAATGTTTCCCCTAAAGTTGCAAGGCTAGAGAGGGTGAAGGGACCATGAGACTAGGTTTCAATCTCTTCCCATTCTATACCTAGTAGGTACCTTCAGGTAGAAGTCTCCACATGTATGTGAAAACCCTAATATGAACACGCAACTTTGCAGAGAGGTGTGGTTCTTTCTTGCCCTGAAGGTAATGAAGAACTAATTTACATAAACTTGAGTAAAGTCTGCAAAATGTCTGCTTCCATGTTTTATTCCGGTATATTATGTGCAGAGTTCTGTCAAAGCTTCTTGCTGGTGATAGGTGAGACTATTGTGTCTGAGACATGTTCATCCTGCTGGGACCTATCAGCTTGTCTCGTTTTCCATCTGCCACTTAGCGAGGATTATTTTGGAACAGACATCATTGCATGTCAAACTGCACAATTTGTGCTTAAGTGAGACTCCATTGCAAAGTGGTTTTAACATGGATTTCACATAGTGTGCACATTATTGAATAATTATACTGCATTTAAACAGATAATGGATGCCAATTAGAGCATGTTTTTATCCTCACAAGTGATACACTCTAAGCTTCTAATCATCTGAAGAGTAACATCTGTTTTTGTCAATTTAAGTTTTTCTGTACACGTATTCCATAAGACATTCAACTAAAATATATTCGCTCCTCTAGTCAATTAACAAACAACGCTCAGTCTTCAAAGAAAACACTAATTGTTTCCACTGGGAACGTCGAGTTTTCGGCAACTTTTACATCCAATAAAATGAAATGAGTTCAGCACAGCTGTGTCTCTGCCACTGTGCACATTCCTTTGCCACTTAAAATGCTAATATACCACATGCACCCAGTCCGTTCAGATCAGGTCATCTTAGCCATTACAGTGTCAATGAAGGACTGCAAGTTTTTTTTTTAAACTTTCAGAATACCAGCACAATCATTTTCTAACAGGAACCCCCAAGTCCCCAATATACATTCATTACACATTACACATTTGCAGACAAAATACATTACCTGCAAGTAAAGTTATTGTTTAAAAACTGCCCTTTACTTAAAGTGTTACTAAACCCAGAACCTGCATTCACTATAGCTGGTCTCCCAGAGTACACAGAACATGGAAATGCAATAGTTTTAGTAAATATAAACTGATAAATACCTTTTCTCATCAGCAGTATATAGCAGCCTTGTGACTTCTATCAGTTCCTTGTAAATCTTGTAGCAGGAGTTTTCATTCTCCCCTGATCCTCTGTCTGGACAGTGCTGATTGGCCCTGTGCTGATCACATGCACCCTCCCAAGAAAAAAAAAATCTCTCTAGCAATACACACAAAACTGAGCATGTGCAACCCGTCCCCTGGCTTTGTAAATTTCAGGTTATTTTTTGTAGACGGTGGAAGAAGAGGAGGATCAGAGAGACAGGATCAAACAGCCTTTATACACAATGCAAAGGATTAACTCCTTAGGTTCCACAGTTAGTATAACAAGCATGCTTGACTGCATATACAGTACAGACTGATTTTACTGTTGTGGGTTTAGTAACACTTTAACATTTCTCAAGTTAGTTACTTGTGTAACTTTTACACAACTTAATAATCACCCAAATCATGTAAAATACACACGCAATCAAGAATATAGAAAGGCTGCATTGGATTGCATATCCATAAAATTTTGAATTTATTGACAGTGCACCTTAAAATGAATGGCACCGCAACGCATCCACAATATTGCACTCATTACCATACATTGTGTTGATGCAAAGGAAAACATGAGTTTTGGTGAGTGTTGATGCATTAAAAATTTATAAAAGCAAAATAATTGTAGGGCTTTCTGGACATGTTGGAGGCTGCACTTGAGACTCCCTATATTTACTAAGTTGAGCACCACTACTTTAATATATCATAGTGCAGAGTGAGGCTTAATTACTCAAGGTTATTCAAGGATTAGTTCATGGGCTAAATGTTCGGGAAGGGTTAGGTGTTGAGTACTCATTTTAGATGTATGTAAAAGCAAAGCTTTTTTTCTAAAAAGTCAGTATTGCCACCAGAGCAGGAAAGGAAGTGACATCTGCAAATGGGGACACCTATTTGGTTCACAACTGTGTGAGGAGAGATTTCCACTCACTTCCTATTCCGTCTCTGGGGCAGGAACCGAAAACTCCCCAAGCAGTGGGTTTTATAACACTTTTGGGAGTTCTACCATTTTCAGTTATTCTTGCATGCGTTCAAAAACTGAATCCCAGCATCAGAAGCTAATTTACCTATCAAGTTTACATGCCTTAAACATAGATGGTACTAAGAGGCTGTGAACCAGCATTTTTCAGCTATAGGTATATTTTTTTATGTAATCTTTATTTTAGAATATATATTCAAGGGACAAACATATAAGCAGTTGACAAAGTAGAAAAGCTTGCTAGGTACATCAAAATATGAGGAGCCCCTCACCGTGTACAAACAGTCAGTGAAAAAGTAAACAAGGGGGGGTGTACAGTTCAGCGACCATACCCGGGGAAATGATAATCTGCATATAACCACCGTGATATGAATGCAAGCATGTATGAATCACCCCGTATGACCCCGTCTGGAACCCCGTTGATAGGAACACCATCCCACTCAGGGAGGGTATGATTAGACTGGGTCCACAGTTACCGGGCCCAAACCTTAAGAGTAATAAGTCAAAAAAACAGATAACAAATAACAAAAAGAAAAAAGAAAAAGAAAACAGGGGAAATAGTAACACCAGCTAGTGTAATGCAGCATTGCGAGCTTCTGTAGTTTTGTGAAAGCTCCTCTGTCTCGTCTGTGGCCAACCTGCGGCCCTCCCGCCACCCGCCCAGCCCATCTACACTACGTTGTGGATGCCGTGGCTAGAGAGGGATCCGGGACACCCAGCACAGGTGGGTTGGCATAGTTCATCCAAGTAGCCCATATGGAATAGAATTGCTCATATTTATCTTTGCACTTAGCCATCCATTCCTCGGCAGCCATGATATTATTGACCAAGTTTACCCAATCCACCCGGGAAGGTACCCGGGGCGTCTTCCAATGAATCGGGATCAGCCTCCGGGCCGCGTTAAGCAGATGGGGCAGGATGGTATTGCTATATAGGCTGAGGGGGATGGTGGGAAAGTGCAATAGCGATTCTAACGGGGAATCCGGGAGGTCCAAATCCAATATTAATTTGATCTGTGCATGGACATCAAGCCAAAAGGGCTTCAGCTTGGGGTATTCCCACCAGATGTGGAGAAATGAGCCTCTGAGTCCACATCCCCTCCAACAAGTATCTGACAGAGAGGGGTAAATCTTGGCAAGCTTGGACGGCACTCTATACCACCTAGTCAGAACCTTATAGCTATTCTCCTGCATTTTAGTGTCTACAGTGCTCGAGTGTGTTAGGCTATACAGGTGATCCAGTTGAGGCTCGGTAAAAGTGTGCTGGAGGTCTCTCTCCCACTCACCAATAAATCCCGGTTTCTCCTTGCTGTGCAAGGATTGCAGCATGTCATATAGGACCGAGATGGCATGGGGAACAGCGGATTCTGACATGCATAGGCGTTCAAAGGGGGAAGCCAAAGTGGGGGAACGAACCCCCTGGGGCAGGCTAGTAATAAAATGCTGAAGCTGCCTGTAGCGCCACTCATCCATAGGGAAGAGGCCATGTTGGTTCCGTAGGGTGGCCAGTGGCAATAGGCCCTGGTCTTGAATAAATCTGCTGCATCTAAACTCACCGTCCGCTGCCCACGTCCGAAAAAAGGAAGGGTGTTCCCCCGGAGTGAACCAGGGGAAGCCTCCCAGGGGCGCCAAAGGAGAAGTTGGGGGTGCAAGCAGCCCCTGTTTATTCAGCTTATCCCAGGTCGCCAGCGCGTGGGCAGCAAACGGGGAAACCAGTGCCGAGAGACCCCTAGCCTCCCTGGGGACCCAGGGGGCATGTGACAAGTTACGGCCCGCTAGGAATTTGTCTAGAGGTACCCAGAGTTTATACCGGACATTGTGGTGCCAGTCTAGTATACGCTGTAGGGCTATAGCTTCATAGGATTACGGGGACCCCCATACCTCCCTTATTCTTAGGGCGCTGGATAGTGCAAAGGGTTAACCTGGGACATTTCCCACTCCAAATATAATTTACGAACAGGCTATTGAGGGTTGAGAAGAACGTCTTGGGCAACGTGATCGGCACCATCTGCAGGAAGAACAGGATACGGGGTAGCACGTTCATTTTAAGTACACTGACTCGGCCCAGCCACGAAAACGCAGTCCTATCCCACCGCTTCAGGTCTAGCCTGACTGAGGAGAGCAGCGGAGCGTAGTTACAGTCATAGAGCATTGCACAATTTGCGGTCAAATATACCCCCAGGTATTTCAGGGGGGTTGGGCACCACGTAAATGGGAAAGCTGATTGCAGCTGTGTACGCAAACCTGCAAGGACGTTTAGTGACAGGATTTCGGACTTATCGTAGTTGATTTTAAAGTTAGACAGTAGGCCAAAGTCCTTTAGCTCGGCTAGGATGTTGGGCAGTGATATCAAGGGGTTGGAGACATAAAAAAGTACGTCATCCGCATATGCCGACAATTTGTGTTCCGTCGGGCCGACCGTAAAACCATTGATGTCATTATTAAGGCGAATTTTGTTAAGCAGCGGTTCGAGGGTCAGAGCGAAAATGAGGGGGGACAATGGGCATCCCTGACATGTCCCATTACCGATCGGGAAGGTCTCGGATAACAGCCCATTCACTTTCACCCTGGCAGTCGGAGAGCTATAAAGGGAGGATATCCACGCCAGCATGTTTGAGCCCAAGCCAAGCCTAGCCAGAACCGTTTGCATATACGTCCAGTCCACCCTGTCAAATGCCTTCTCAGCATCAGTGGAAAGCAAGAGACAGGGGCGAGACCCCGCCTGTGTCTCAGCCCAGTGAATCAGCTGGAGTGCTCTATTAGAGTTATCTCTGGCCTCTCTGCCCGTAATGAACCCCGTCTGGTCCGGGTGAATGACCGTCGGGAGTATCGGCGTCAGTCTGTTGGCCAGGATTTTGGCCAAAATCTTGACGTCTGAGTTCAGAAGCGAAATAGGCCTATAGCTGCCCGGTAAGTTATGGTCTTTACCCTCCTTCGGGAGGACCGTGATGTGCGCCGTCAGTGCTTCTGGGGGCATTGCCGTGCCGGAAGCCAGTGCCGTGAAATAGGCACACATGGGACCGGAGAGCACCTCCGAGTATTTCTTGTAATAGGCATTTGTGTAGCCGTCGGGGCCCGGGCTTTTCCCATTGGGAAGGTCTTTCACTACCTTCTGAATTTCAGCAATAGTGATGGGCGAGTCCAGCTGTTTACTCACTGAAGGTCCCAGCTGCGGGAGCTTGGTCTCCGTGAGGTATTGATGAATGCGGTCAGCCCGTTGGGATTCCGTCGCGCCGTGTAGAGTATCAGGGAGATGGTACAAATGTGCATAAAAGTCCCGAAAGACGTTCGCAATTTTTGAGGAGTGAACGATCGGAGTTCCCATCGGGGCAGTAAGCTTGTGGACATGGCCCGAGTCGCGTTGGCTTTTAAGGGCCCTTGCCAGCAGCCTCCCGCATTTATTACTGAATTCATAAAACCTGTGTGCCAAATGCCGAAGGCGTGCCTTAATTTTGGTGTCCAACAATGCGGCCAGCTCCTGTCGCAGGGATTGTAGTTCCGACGCCAAGTCTGGGTTGAGTTTCTTTTTATGCCGTAACTCCGCTGTCTGTAATTTGGCCAAGAGGGCCTGCAGTTCTCCCTCCCTGGCCCGTTTCAGTCTCGCCCCCTGAGATATCAGCTCCCCCCGAACCACGGCCTTGTGCCCCTCCCATACAGAACCCATGCTAACCTCACCCGGTGTGTTCTCTGTGAAATATAGGGAGATGGTGTCTAACACTCGTTTCTGGGCGACCGCATCATCCAAGATGCCATCATTCAGGTGCCAGCTCCACGTCCGTGCCTCCGTTGACAAAGGACGCAGGGAGATGGAGACCGGCGCGTGGTCTGAAATAGTAATGGACCCTATTGAGGAGCTAGCTAGGGAGTCAAGTGAGTACTGGTCCATCACAAGAAGGTCAATGCGGGTATAGACATTATGTGTTGCGGAAAAATAGCTATAGTCTTTATCTGTCGGGTGGAGGAGCCGCCAACAGTCAACCAAATGGTGTTCCATCAAGGATTTTTTAAAGTGCTTCAGGAAAGCAAAGGAATGAGTCGAGTGGCCCGACGACGTGTCCACAAGCGGGTCAGGGCTAACATTAAAGTCCCCTCCCAGGATGAGCTGCCCCTCCCGGAAGGTGGACAGGGACTCCAAGATAGCATCTAGGAAGGTAAGCTGTTTGCTATTCGGAGCGTATACAGCTGCAAATGTGAACTTGCGGGCAAATATGGTGCCTTTGACAAACACAAATCGACCCTCTGGGTCGAGTAGTTGGTCCGTCATTACAAAAGGGCAATTTTTGTGGATCGCTATAGCTACCCCCCCTGATTTGGGGCGGGGGGAGTTGCTAAGATACCAGGAGTTATATAAATGGGTGGGAAGGCGGGGGACAGAGTCAGTGCGAAAGTGCGTTTCCTGCAAAAAAAAGATGTGTGCCCCCATGCGTTTCATCTCAAGCCACAACTTACTGCATTTCGACGGGGAGCCCAGGCCACGTACGTTGTACGACACGATTTTCATGTCAGCCATGATGAGAGATCACCGGGGGGGCCATCCGGCCAGCGGCAAGAGGGGAGAGAGACCCACTGCACAGTCGAGCCTGCAGCAAGAGACTCCAGGAACTCCTTGATCACACACAGTTGCCTAGAGTATAAACCAAAGTTAGAGCAGGTGTTATGGAAAAAAGGACATGAAAAACAAAGGGGAAAAAAACTCAGTAAGCAAAAACACAGAAACAAGTGATAAGCCCAAAGGGCGCAACAAAGTGCATCGTCACCGCCGGTCGGGAGCCTCCACCCCCCCCTCAAGCCGAGGAGACGGTGATGGCCAGCGAGCAGAGGCACTCCCAAAAAGGGACACATAACTCCAAGGAGTTAACCTATTGGGGGGGAGAGGTAGGGCACCAAGAGCAAGTTCACATGAGGACCCGCAGATTATTGAAAGTGTGCAACTGCCCCTTCACCAGGGGCAGGGAAGTGGTACGGCAGCTAGGGGGAAGTCACAAAAGAAAAAAGGATCAAAGATGAACATAAACGCCTCAAGAGCCAGCAGCAGACAGTTCAGGTATCTAGGCCTCTCCCTTCGGGGGTCGGGAGGAAGGTGCTGAGCCATTGGGGCCCCGTCTGGGTCCACGGCGACGTCTCCGACGGGCTGATTGCCACGGTTCAGGGTGTGCAGGATGAGGTATGTCTGACGGTGATCTCCAATCCGGGATATCGACATGAGGCAAGTCTAGGGATTCCAGGAATCGGGGCAGGTCATCCCTGTTCCGTAGTGTGACCTGCCTGCCCTCCTTAGTAGCGGAGAGGCTAAACGGGAAACCCCATCGATAGGGAAGCTGAGCATCTTGTAGGGCTCGGCGTTGCATCAACGTGCGTCTGGAGAGATCCGGAAAAAATGTCAGTTTGGCCCAATCAAAATCCACAAATCTGACCCCTCTGACCTGATTCATGATACGTTCCTTCAGCGAGTATTTGTGCAGTTTGCAGATAATGTCTCTTGGTTTCTCAGGGTCATCAGAAGGGGGCCGCAGGGCTCTGTGGGCCCGGTCAATTTCAAAATGTTCAGGTGCCTGGTGGCCAAGCATTTGCTTAAAGACCCCTTGCAGGGTGGGGATGATATCTCTGGGGCCAGTGGCTTCGGGTAGACCTCTGATCCGAATGTTAACCCTGCGGCTCCTGTTCTCAAAATCGTCCATTTGATCTAGCAAGGCCTCAAGCCTGCGATCCTGTTGTTTGCAGTGATCAGAGAGGGCCTGCAGGGTCGGGCTAGTCTCACCCCAATGTGCCTCCAGAGTCTCCACTCTATCTCCCAGATGTGCTGTGTCCGCCTGTAGAGCCTCAATGTCCTTCTTGAAAGCCATCTCCACTCTGCCTGCAAATCGCTCTAGGTCGGCCTTAGTGGGGAGGGAGAGGATGTGGGCACGGATGTCTTTGTCATCCCATGGATCACCTCCCTGAGCAGGCTCATCCCCACTGTTCGAGCCGGAGAGAGAGGGGGGGAGGCTGGGATTGCAAGGGCAGGTGCGGGGAGCCGATGGGGGAGGCAGCCCTGGCAGCATGGGAGCCGGGCGCCATCTTGGCTGTACCTGTCGTTTTGCTGCGTGTCCCAAAAAAGTTATCTAACGATCCGGACTGACCCCGGAGTGTCCGCTGTGGGCACGGGGAGGGATTGCGCTTCGTTGGCATCCGAGCTGCGGTAGTTTCTCCCCCTCCAAAAGCTGCCGAATGTGCTGGTCAAGGCGCGGGTCTCACGGAGCTCAGGGAAAGCACGTCCTCACTCGTGCATGCCGTAGCCACCAGCTATAGGTATGTTTTGATTTCCCTTTCTGTATTGAATAACTTTAGCCCAGCTAACTTACTGAATGTACTTACTAACTAATACTGAAGTCCTATTTCTTTTTATACTTGAATAAAAGGGATAATTTTACATGACAAACCTTATCAATGTCTGCTTAAAGGGGTTGTAAAGGTTAGTTTTTTATTTTCTAAATAGGTTACTTTAAGCTAATACATTGTTGGTTCACTTACCTTTTCCTTAGATTTCCCTTCTAATTTTTTTTTTCTTTGTTTTCTTTGTCTGAATGTCTCACTTCCTGTTCCTCCTCAGTAAGCTGTTCAGTAAGCTGTTCTGGCTGACTAAACACCACTTGGATGATGGTGTGAAGTTTAGTGAGGAGAAACAGGAAGTGAGAAATTCAGACAAAGAAAAAAAACATTTGGAAGGTAAATCAAAGGAAAAGGTAAGTGAACCAACAATGCACTAGCTTAAAGGAACCTATTTAGAAAATAAAAAACAAACCTTTACAACCCCTTTAAGTTTGAAGCAAATATTTCTTTCTGACTTTTGTAATGTTTGTAAATGTGAAAAGACTAATTTGCATACACACTCACTACCAATTTATGCTGCATGGTGATTATGCTTTACAGTTTATTTCTCTTGATGAAAGTTCTTTAGTCTGTTGAGACTTGTGAAGACAATGTAAACTCTAAGTGCTTTATGCTGTTATTGCATGAGCTTTTAATAAGAATCCTAAATGCCCAGAGTTGTACTTTATTGCCCACTGTCTTTAAAGGTGTCCTGTCAGGTCTCTAAATGAGGCCCAGATAAGCAGCCCCGGAAATCTATAAAGTAGCACTCATAACCTGCACATGAGCAGTCTGCTCACTCTCACAGCTTAGATTTTCTTGCGGGTGTAAAGGAGAGCAGACTGTACATGTGCAGATAGTACAGGAAGGTCATTTGTTCTTGTTTGCGGTTTTCGGTAGCTGCACTTCCAATGCTGGGTACATCCTGCCCTATGCAGGATAGATTGGGGAGGCCAATGGTATCAGCAACTGAAGTAGTAGTTTTTTTTTTGTGGAATGAAAGCAAGCATTTTAGTATAGTGTGTATACTGTGATGCATGGGGGCATTTCGGGGGAAATGTTTGTGTAGCACGGTTTCCAGTTTCTTCTATGTAGAAACAGACTACAGTTGACAAACTAGAAGGAACTTAGCTCCCTCCGGCGTTCAATCTTTATATTGCATCTACTTATTGTTTTAATGATTTCAGAGCAAGGCATGCTGGAACTCGTAGTACAGGGAGAAAAAGACTCCATTTGCCATGGATAGTAAATAGACTATAGTACCCACAGTGCAACTGTACTCCCAAAGTGCATTGCCTCGTCGCTTGGCCTTCTGGGACTGCTTACTTAAAGGAGGGGAGGAGCTACGGAAACTCTCTCTGGACATCGGCCTTCTAGCAAGAGGAGCGTCTGAGAGGCCTGCTGTGTGTGTGTAGGCCGCATAATCTGGGCCTACTGTCTGCAGAGAGGCCTGCCTGCTGAAGGGAGAAGAATCCTCCTTTGAGAAGCCCAGTTGATTCTCCCCAAGTGTCCAGACATCTTCCCCCTACCGACATCTTGTGTGGTGGAGTGAGGGACGGACGACCGGGATAGTGGGGAGATCGTGTACCGGAGCATCAGCAACGGAATCAACCAGGCGGACTAGGCCTATTTGGGTGAGCGGGCACCTGCCCAGGATTTATCAGTTACTTTATAGGCCTGTGACTGTTATGGCCCACCATCACTAGAATAGTGCGACACACACACGCCAGAACATAGTGCATTGTGTGGTAGTGCGCAGTTTAAAGTTGGCGTTTGCACCGCCTGACAGTTTCACACTCCCAAAAGCATTGCAGAAGTTTTGTTTATTCTTCTACACCCTTTGGATTACAATTAACATGTGCACCAACGTTTGCTAGCGAAGACTCCATCCATTGAGGAATTTGTACACTAATATTGGTCAGGCCTGACTGGAACGTATAGTGACGGGACACGAGTTGGTATTGCCCACTAGGGGGAGCTCACGACCAATACAGTTCAGTAAAATAATAGACATTAACACTGCAAGTTAAGATATTTTGTCTGATAGCAATTATTTATTTTATTATTGACTCTCGCAGGGCCCTGCGGAGTCAACTGTATGTATAACCTTGTTTTACCTTTATATCTTACCAAGTAAAGTTCACCCTTGGTTAAGTCCAAACCTGTGTGCAGTTTCTCTGTTATCTTGTGGAAGGAGAAGTGGCCAATTCAAGGTAACAATCTATATTGCAAATTTTACTGTGGTGTGGTTTTATTGTGTTCCCCAGCAACCAGTGGGTTCCACAATATTTTTATATACCAGTTGTGTTAAGGGAGGGTTCGAGCCAATTCCAAGGGGTTTACAGGTAGAACGTAGACCCAAAACAAAAACCAGCAGCTCCTACGGGGGTAGTGCTACATGTGTAAATGTCAACTTATCATTTAATAAACAGTTCATAAGATGTTGGCCACATATGCTAATGGATGCTTGAAGATCAAAGACTCAGCATGCAATGCCAAGCTGTAGCAAGCAAGGCTAACAGACTATTATCATGCATTAAAAGGGTATCTTCTTAAGAGCTAAAACTATATTTCTATCATATAACAAAACCCTGATTTGGCCAGTCCCGTATGCAATCCAGTTTTGGTCACCAATATTCAGGAACGATTTCCTTGAACTGGAGAGAGTACAGAGAAGGACAAAAAAGCTAAAAAGGGGTCTGAAGAACTTGGTAATGAAGAATGACTACAAAAATTTAACTTATTCTCCCTAGAGAAGAGGTGCGTAAGAAGGGATATGATAGCAAAATGATTTAATCTAAGGTCTCAAAAGAAGACACACAGCCACACAATGAAATTGTACGAGAAATTGTACGAAATTGCATAAGGGGTTCTCTAATGTTAGAGCAGTAAGGATGTAGATCTCCCTTCCACAATTGAGGACAAACAGATTCAAGAAACTTTTATGTCGCGTACACACGGTCGGAATTTCCGACAAGAAAAGTTTGATGTGAGCTTTTCGTCGGAAATTCCGACCGTGTGTATGCTCCATCCGACTTTTGCATGTCGGAATTTCCGCCAACAAAAGATTGAGAGCAGGTTCTCTATTTTTCAGACGGAAAAAGTTCCTATCGGAATTTCTGATCGTCTGTAGCAATTCTGACGTGCAAAAGTACTACGCATGCTCGGAAATAATTAGACGCATGCTCGGAAGCATTGAACTTAATTTTCGCGGCTCGTCACCGTGTTCTTGAATGTCGAAAGTTCAGAGAACTTTTGTGTGACCGTGTGTATGCAAGCCAAGCTTGAGCGGAATTCCGTCAGAAAAACCATCCAAGGTTTTTCAGACGGAAATTCCGATCATGTGTACGCGGCATTAGATGTGTTTCTTAGTGAACACAATGTGCAGGAATATGGAAACTGGTAGAGACATGAACATACACTCAGGGAGAACTGGATGGATCCGTGTCTTTATGAAACCTTACCAACTATGTAGCTAGGTAGATATGCTGTACATTGTCCCGAACTAATAAACTTGCATTAAAAAATAAATATAAAAAAACAGTAAACCATAAGCATTGTGCAGCACTGCAAAGCAGGAACAGAGCCTGCATATGTATTGAACAAATACGTATGTTCCCATGTGCAGGTATGATTACAATCTATGTATAGAAGCTATATGTTTTTAAACGTTAACATGCCTTGATGACTATATTTACCTGTGTAGCGCTACCCCCAGTTAAGAGAGCCGCTGATATTGATTTGGGCCCTGTAGTGCACTGCTGTCAACCCCTGGCAATCGGCTCTAACCTCCCGTGGCACAGCTGGTGATAGAGGGATAGGACCGCGTGACCGCAACTGTTGGTGACGCAGTCCTATAACAAACATACACAGAATATACTTTAAAACTCCTATTAAAGTAAGCGGAACTGACACCAAATGTACTTTACCCAGATATTTTACTGAGGCTAATGGGCAAGTAATAAACAACAGTATAACAAGTTGCAGATCCCTGCAATAAACAGTAATAAAGATAAACAGAGTAATCAGAATAATAAAGTATTGCTATGCAACTCTAGCGCTGCCCTTTTACAGCTACTTCCCCTCATGGGTAGACTAACACCCAGCAATGTCTACCTATGCAGTCAGGCCTGACTGATCTAAATGGAAGTTCAGTGAAACAATATTCGCTAGCAATCTTTTCGGTGGTGCACTTGAAGAACAACTTTGTAATCCCAACGAATAGTAAAGATAAAGGATCTGTCTTTAAACAGCTCTCACCACCCGGACAAGTCCAAATCCGTTTCCTCCATCGATTCGTCTGGGAACAGGAATCCACCGACATCCAAGTCTTCAATCCTTCTGGTGTACTGCAGCAAGGAGGATTAGATGTCTCTAAGGCTCTGCTAGGCTGGCAGAGGGTTCTTTGGAAAGGAGCACACGGCCCAGGCTTCAGGCCTTGTGCACACAGCAGTTCAGCACAGAGATCCTCTTGCTAGGAGAGGGGTGTCCAAAGAGGCTGACCAAAACTCCGCCTCCCCTTTATAAAGTCTGCCCCAGCAGTCTCTGTTCTGGAGCAATGCACCCTGGGTGCTGCAAGATGTACTGGGAGATGTAGTCTCTCTCTCCTCTGCTTTCACTTCCATAATGTCTCTTTACTTCCTCCCGACTCACCTCTCACCTGGAACTTCTTGTCTCTCTGCATTAAAGGGGAACACCCCGCTACACACTCCCCCCACTTGAACTCTTTGGTCCCCAAAGATAAACTTCAACAAATACTGTTTACCATTTTGGACAATGTCGAGCATGATGTTGGCATAGGGAATTCCCACCAAAACTTTGGGATGGAACTCTCTTGCCCACAGGTCACACTACCATGAGTGGCCTGCCTAACTGTGCCAGAGAGTGAGCTGGGGTTGCCCTCCACCAAATGGACGGTGGAAGGATCAGGTTGTTCAACACTTCTCCTAGCCGTTACAACAGAGTCCTCTGAGCTCGTCCCCATTTGGGGGTAAGTTAGTTTCTTGGGAGGCCTGATGACTCTGCGAGCCCTCTGCTCTCTTGGTGCTTCTGACTCTGGCACCACAGGCTCTTCTTCAGGAGTAAGTTCAGGTAACATTGCTGGTTCTGGAACCTCTGATTCAGAAGTCGACTGACGTATGGAATCTCTAGAGTCCTCCTCTGCGCAAGTGTCAGGAACATCTTCCCAGTAATCAGCTGAGGGACTGAAGGGTATGAATTCAGTAGCCTCCGGATTCAGCGTTGCATCTGGGGTATCCCCTCCATTTGGGAGATCTATGGCGGACGTTCCCAGAGGCGAGGGAGGCCACAGCCAGTCCAGTTCTCCACCTTCTTCTGTACTCAATTGGGAGGCCTCCCCATCTTTGGCTCGAGAGGTCTGGGACCGAGTGTTCGGCCTAGGAATATCCAGGATAGAGGCCGGTTCAGGGGAGTCTCTCACGGGAGGTATTCTGACTGCCTCAGCAAGTGGGAGCAGGTGGTTCCGATGCCACGTCTTCAGTGGACCCACCTTTCCTTCTGGCTTTAGTTTGTAGACAGGCAAACCGGGCAACTTCCTACAGACAACATAGGGCTCAGATCTCCACCTGTCGGCAAGCTTGTGTTTTCCAGGGACCCCCAGATTGCGTAGCAGTACTCGGTCCCCGGGCTGCAGATCTTGCACTCGAACCTTCAGATCAAAATTTCTCTTGTTGCGGGCCCCCCTTTGATCCGAAGCCGCCTGGGCTTGTTCATAGGCCACCTGCAAGCTACGTCTAAGTCTGTCCACGTATCCCTTGTGGGATGTAGCTGAGGTATTGTCTATAGAAGTGCCAAAGGCCAGGTCCACAGGTAGCCTTGCTTCTCTCCCAAACATAAGTCGATAAGGGGAGTAGCCAGTGGCGTCACTTGTGGTACAGTTATAGGCATGTACTAGGGCTGATATGTGCTGACTCCAGTGTTGCTTTTTCTCTGTTTCTAAGGTTCCCAACATGTTGAGCAGGGTCCGGTTAAATTTCTCCGGCTGAGCATCTCCTTGTGGGTGGTAAGGCGTGGTTCTGGTCTTCTTTATTCCTAATGAATCCAAAAGTCTTCGGATCAACCGACTCTCAAAGTCCCTTCCTTGATCTGAGTGGAGTCTCTGTGGTAGTCCGTAATGGACAAAATACTTCTCCATAAGTATCTTGGCCACGGTGGATGCCTTCTGGTCTTTGGTTGGGAAAGCTTGAGCATAGCGGGTGAAATGGTTGGTTATTACCAGAACATTCCCCAATCCACTCAGGTCGGGTTCGAGGCAGAGAAAGTCAATGCATACCAGATCCATTGGGCCTTGACTCTGTAAGTGGCCCATTGGGGCAGCTTGATGGGGTAGGGTCTTTCTCTGAATGCATCGTGCACAGGAATGGCAATACTCCTCTACTTCTGCCCTCATGCAGGGCCAATAGAACCGATTTCTGACAAGCTGGAAGGTCCTTTCTGCCCCTAGGTGACCATGATGGTCATGCAGGGCAATTAGTACAGTCTCTTGGTGCTTCTCTGGAAGAAATAACTGCCACTTATCTTCTGAGTCATCAGAGGGGCCCCTTCGGTAGACCACTCCCTGATGTACCTGTAGCCTGTCCAATTCCTTCCTCAACAGGCGAGCCTCCTTTGAGGGGTGATGTAGGAATTTGTTGGGATCCTGATTCTCCAGGGCTTCGAAGACCAATCTCCCCATGGGGTCTTCCAATTGGTCACACCTCAACTCCTTCTTGGACAGTCTCGGTAGGTTGTCTTCCTCCAGTTGAGTTACCCCACAATAGTGTTTGGGGACTCCTACCATGGTAACCCCTATTTCTTCTGCTCTGGAGCCTCCTCTGGCTTGGAATTCAGCCCCTTGACAAAGGGCCCGCACCCCGTCCGGTGCCACTTGGGTCCAATCTTCCCAGTCATTTGTCGTGGCATGAGACCTCCGGGACAGGGCATCTGCATCCCTATTTCCGGCTCCTGGTCTGTACTTCAGACTGAAGTTGAATCCAGACAATGCGGCCAACCACCTGTGTCCGGTGGCATCTAGTTTCGCGGTGGTGAAGAGGTAGGTCAGGGGGTTGTTGTCTGTCTTCACAGTAAACTCTGCCCCATACAAGTAGTCTTTTAGCTTGTCTACTACCGCCCATTTGAGGGACAGGAATTCCAGCTTATGAGTGGGGTAATTCTTTTCTGAGGGGGTCAGGCTCCTGCTCACATAGGCCACTGGTCGCAGTTGTCCTTCATGTTCTTGGTAGAGTACACCACCTAGACCCTCATGGCTGGCATCCACATGTAATTCATAAGGTCTGGTAGGGTCGGCGTAGGCCAGGACTGGGGCAGTGGTTAAGCTCCTCTTCAGAGCATGAAAGGCCTCTTCACACCTTGGGTTCCACTGATCTTGAACTGACTCACCAGGCCTCCTGGGCCCTGAGTCATCCTCTTCCCCTTCTGCCTTTAGCAATTCATTCAACGGGCGGGCAATCCGAGCAAACCCCTCCACAAACCTCCTATAATAGGAGCAGAACCCCAGGAAGGATCTGAGCTCTGTTACTGTGGTGGGTCGTGGCCAGGAAGTGACTGCTTCCAACTTCTCAGGATCTGTGGCCACCCCTTCTTCAGACACTATGTGCCCCAGATAGTTCACAGAAGACTGGTAGAACCGACACTTCTCGGGGGAAAGCTTAAGTCCCTCTTCGCTGAGTCTTCTCAATACTTTCTCCAACCTGGCTTCATGTTCTTCCAAGGTTCTTCCAAAGACAATGACATCATCCAAGTACACAAGGACTTCTATAAGATTCATGTCTCCAACAGTCTTCTCCATAAGGCGTTGAAAGGTAGCAGGAGCTCCAGACAGACCCTGAGGCATCCTATTGAATTCGAAGAATCCCACCGGGGTTATGAAGGCTGTCTTCTCCCTGTCTTCTGGGTGCATAGGGATTTGATAGTACCCACTCTTGAGGTCCATCACACTGAACCATTTGGCTCCAGACAAACTTTGTAGGGCATCTTCTATCCTTGGCGTGGTGTATTGGTCAGGGATGGTTCTCCTGTTGAGAGTCCTGTAATCGATACAAAGCCTCAACGACCCATTCTTCTTTCTGACCACCACGATTGGGGAGGCATAGGGACTTCTAGACTCCCGGATCACACCAGTCTTCTTTAGTTCTACAAGTTGTTCCCTCAGATCCTCCAGATCTGCCAGGGGGACCCGCCTGACCCTTTCTCGGAAGGGCTTATCTTCTTGGAGGCGGATCCGATGGGTGGCACTTCTTGCACACCCCACATCGAATTCATCTTCGGAAAAGATCTTCTCCCACCTGGTCAGCTGGGCCTTGACTCTTTCTTTCCAAGCCCTGGGTAGGTTCGGGTTTTCCACGGACAGTTTCTCCCAAACATCTCCTCCGTCACCCGTCCCCTTGACTTCGGACCAAGTGACCGGGGCAGCAGGGCTCACCTGACCAAGCAACACTCTGGCAGGGATCTCCATGGGTCCTCCCGTAGTGTTCCTAACACTCACCGGAACTCTGCCATGGGCCTTCTTCAGGGCCTTGAACGGAATCACTTCTGGTATCACTTCCAGGCCTGAGGACTCTTCCCTTGGGTCTGATTCCAGCATGACAAAGGGGCCAGGTTGTTCCCACGAAAGCTTCACAGTGGCCCTAAGACAGGTTACTTCTCCGGGCTGTAGCACTACTCCTTCTCTGCCAAGTCTCCACACCTTCCCTATCCCCTCTCCCGGGGTCTTCTGCTCTAAGACCAGTCGTTGGTAGGCCGTCTTTAGCATGGGATGGATTTTGGTGGCTGAATGGTTTCTCTCTTTCACTAGAGGGGTCAGGAGTCTCCTGACTAGATCCGTGTTTGTCCCAATGATCAGGGAAATCTTGCTGGCTCCAGGCGGCCGGGGACACACAACTGCCAGGGTGTCAAACACTTCAGCCTTCCCAGCCACGGATGGGTCGAAAGTCATCTTTATGGGCAGGTACCCATCATAAGGGAAACTCTGGGTTCCAAGTCCCCATATCTCCAGCTCTTCTATCTTCTGGATAGGCAGATGACTCAAGTGCCTATCATAGAAGTCCCGGTATAGTAAAGTCACCTGTGCTCCGGTGTCCAAAAGAGCTTTAGTATAGACTCCTTCCACTTGAATGGGCACAGTAGGAGACGGGCCCACCAGTTCCTTTGGGTATGGCCGGACTGGGGTCACCTCTTTTTTTTGGCTTTCGACCCTTGCCCTGCTCCTTTTGGACTTTAATTTTTCCTGAGCCTGGCATGCATTGACTTTCTCCCTCTCAATGGGGGCACAAACCCGCTGAGGGATGTTATTGTTCCTTTTAGGTGGATGTTCCTTCTTTGGGGTGCTGTACTTCCACTGAGGGGTCTTGCCCCCTCCCTCTGGGGTACATCTTGGTGGGGGTGTACTATACCTCCTCCTAGGAGTTTTGTCTCCTCCATTCTTGGCCTTTTTTTTTAGTTTGGAGCGCACTGAAGATGATGGGCACCCGGTTGACTCCTTCACCGGGGCCCTTTGGAGTTTCCCGCCGGCTTGCAATTATCTGTTCTCTTCTTCTTTGGGCTGGAGCATACGTTAGCAAAGTGGCCACTCCCTCCGCAGTTATAGCAAATCACCTCTTCTCGGTCCTGTAGGGAGGCCGGTGCTGAGGTGTTCGGGAACAACTCCTTTCTTGGGCTTGGTTTCTCTCGTCTTCTCTGATCTTTCTCCATCAAAGAGGTCAGCATCTCCAACACTTGGGCCATTTGCGATTTCAGAGTGTCAACCTCCGCATCTCTTTCTGGGCTCTTGACCGAATGGACCAACACTGGTACAGGTGTGACATTCGCCTTGGCCACCTGCTGATCTTCCTGCAGCGCCTCTTCGTCCCTAATAATTTTTATTAGATCAGAGTAGGTTAGTGACATTCCTCCTCCTGAGGTTTTCAGGTGCAGCCAGACCGGGTCTGAGCGCCGTGCTCCCCTCATGATCTGCTTCATGCGTGCTTCATCTGCATCTTTGGGCAGCATTCCCTTCTTCAGTACAATCTTGCATAACTGCCTGTTCAGCCTTCTAACATATTCTGACAGTTTCTCATTCGGCTGCTGGAGAGTGTGTTCAATTTGATAAATCATCTCTGACACCTTCTCCAGCTGACCAAACTCTTCCTGCAGCATGGCCAGGCAATCTTGAGCTGTACAGTTTTCATTTCCAAACCGGAAGCTCTTCACCGCTTCTGCCGCGGCACCTTTCAGACTTTCTAAGACTCGCTGTCTCTTCTGTGCCTCAGGCACCTCCCATGCTTCTACTGCCTGCAATGCCTGTTCCACCCAAGTGTCAAAATCTTCCTCCCCCACAGGGACGGGGAGCTTCCCTGAGAAGGTGCTAAGCTTCCGGTAACCGGCCTCCACATGCACCGTACTGCTTTTCTGGCACTTAATTACAAGGTCTCCTAGAGCATTCAACAATTCAGGCCCTATAGCGGCCAGCGGTGATCCCGGGCTTAATAGTTACTTAAGCTTTTCTGCTTTAGGGGATAGTGGTGGAGATAATTGTGGGAGTGATGGCTTTGGTGTCTGAAACCATTCTTCCTTCACTGGCAGCGTATGTATCAAGTGATAGATCTGATTATCTATGGCTTGTATACTCTGACTTTTAAAATGCTCTGGGATTTCGTTTTTCCATTCTACCAGTGCGTATGTAAACAAGATCACTGGATCTGGAATAAAATCCATCACCCATGCTTTGTGGCTCGGAGACAGTAACAATACGAGCTGTTTTATCTCCTCTTCCTTCCATCTTTCCCCCGGGAGTACAATGACTACCGCCGCGGTTGGATCGGCGCCAATCGCTGCGCACCACTGTGACATTGCCAGCGGGCCCATGCTGGTACTTCTGACCGGCTTGATTGCAGCGTGCAACGTACAAGGATCCCGGACTCGAGCCCCCACGTGTAGCGCTACCCCCAGTTAAGAGAGCCGCTGATATTGATTTGGGCCCTGTAGTGCACTGCTGTCAACCCCTGGCAATCGGCTCTAACCTCCCGTGGCACAGCTGGTGATAGAGGGATAGGACCGCGTGACCGCAACTGTTGGTGACGCAGTCCTATAACAAACATACACAGAATATACTTTAAAACTCCTATTAAAGTAAGCGGAACTGACACCAAATGTACTTTACCCAGATATTTTACTGAGGCTAATGGGCAAGTAATAAACAACAGTATAACAAGTTGCAGATCCCTGCAATAAACAGTAATAAAGATAAACAGAGTAATCAGAATAATAAAGTATTGCTATGCAACTCTAGCGCTGCCCTTTTACAGCTACTTCCCCTCATGGGTAGACTAACACCCAGCAATGTCTACCTATGCAGTCAGGCCTGACTGATCTAAATGGAAGTTCAGTGAAACAATATTCGCTAGCAATCTTTTCGGTGGTGCACTTGAAGAACAACTTTGTAATCCCAACGAATAGTAAAGATAAAGGATCTGTCTTTAAACAGCTCTCACCACCCGGACAAGTCCAAATCCGTTTCCTCCATCGATTCGTCTGGGAACAGGAATCCACCGACATCCAAGTCTTCAATCCTTCTGGTGTACTGCAGCAAGGAGGATTAGATGTCTCTAAGGCTCTGCTAGGCTGGCAGAGGGTTCTTTGGAAAGGAGCACACGGCCCAGGCTTCAGGCCTTGTGCACACAGCAGTTCAGCACAGAGATCCTCTTGCTAGGAGAGGGGTGTCCAAAGAGGCCGACCAAAACTCCGCCTCCCCTTTATAAAGTCTGCCCCAGCAGTCTCTGTTCTGGAGCAATGCACCCTGGGTGCTGCAAGATGTACTGGGAGATGTAGTCTCTCTCTCCTCTGCTTTCACTTCCATAATGTCTCTTTACTTCCTCCTGACTCACCTCTCACCTGGAACTTCTTGTCTCTCTGCATTAAAGGGGAACACCCCGCTACACCTGTATACCCCAAAAAATTTAAATAACATAATTCAAAAATATCTATTCCATTTAAGCAGCAATGTTTAGAAATATTTTACTAAATAAGAACCTAAATACTGTTTGAATTAGAAGTGAGATGTGTTCCAGAATTAGTGTCATTCCATATTTTTAGATTTGTACTGCTCTATTTATAAGAATCACGATTTTACATCCTGGGACATTACTGAATTCTATTCCTCCCAGCAGTTGTTTCCATTCTGCTGAGTCTGCATATACAGGCATAAAGCTTTAATCAACAGCCTCTCCTTGGTTTGCCATTCTCTTGTTGGGAAATGTACTGTAATTTATTTTCTTCTTGTTATAATAAAACAGATTATTTCATGAAAAAATTATGTTCATTTACTACATTTTGACAACCATGCTTTAGAAGAAAATGTGAAAATGTTTATGGCCTTATCATCGCTGAATATTTATTAACCAGGAAGGATGCTATTCTGCCAAAATAAAATCATAAATACAAGTCAGCAAATAGTAAATTATACAGCATGACATAAAATATGTGTAATCAAACAAACATTAATACATATTAAATAAATACATGAATTTTATTACAATATAAACCTACTGCTATATTTATCCAAAATGAGACAAATCATTAAAATATAATAGTGATGACATAAGCAAGGAGGTATAAATTATAAGTTGAAAAATAGCCGACTTACTGGCTGGATCACCAGGTGAAATTAAAGGATAAAAGTCTAAGAAAAGGAAACTCATGCCACTACATCTATGAACTGATAAGTTACAATGTTTTTTGTTTTTGGGTTTAGTACCTGTAACGGGAAGGCCCGGGGAACTCAGAATCGCTTAGGAAGTATGAAATACCCTTGCGCCAGCTTCCCCAATGGCTCTTATGTGTCAATCACCCTGTGTCTCTATTAGGGGCACAGGGTGAATGAAAACCCCAATATGGTCTATGATGGCCATATTCAATGCTGTACATACATTTTATCTAGTTTGGGTCTGTAATATTCATCCACCATATTCCCCAGGAATACCTGCAAGGAACTCTCTACTGTTTGATTATGATCTCAACAGGTTAATTAAAAAGTGACGCCTTCATGATGGTTAGACACATACTTGTGTGTATTGTAAAGGCAGACTGGGATTTACAATACAAAGGGATTTAAGATGTAAAGGGTTTAGAACCTGTTGTCGCCAGACAGACTGGCTGCCAACCCTTTGTGGGAAGATGTGTATTGGAGATCGTATATTCTATTGTGTTGGGATCTTTTGAAGCCTAGCAGACGTCAGGATGAGGTGTTGAGTTTTGGGATGTGTGGGTGGAGCTGGGCCCTTGTTCATGTTAAATCATGTGCCTTGAATTGTGTATAAAGTTACAATGTTTCTCAATAATAAATTCATTCCTACTACAGAAGAGACAGAGTGCGTTTCGTCTTCTTCCAGAGGGGTCGGCTCCTATAGGAAAGGGTCGTTTAGCTGTGGATATCGGTAGCGAGTGGATGTGTGTCTAGGAGAGGGAACATCGTAAACGGCGTTAATACCCCTTGAGATTGGGGTGCCGTTACATTGGTTGGCAGCAGCGGGATTTTCCCTCCAGTTCCTGGGACACTCCAAACCACCACAGTGACTGGCCAGCGATGCAGCCGAAGGAGGGTGATGCAGGACCCCGGTCAGTTGAAGATTTGTTTCAGCAACGAGTGCGACAGCGGTTGGCATTGTATGGTGCTAACCCATCAGAGACCGCCATACGGGAAGCCATTAGAGACATCGAGCGGCAGGATGAGTGGCAATATGAGCAGAGAATGGCGCAAATACGGCAATCGGGGACAACGCCTAAAGAACCAGCCGCCATGGAAGAGGAATTCGGAAGGAGGTTGCGAGAGATGCAGGGAGGAGAAGCAGGCCATCTCCCCCCCAACAGTTAACCAGAGCAGATGGTGTGGAGTCCCCAGCAGAAGTGCTGGCAACAGGGCAGAGTGATACCCACCTCTGCCCAGCACCGGAAACCACTGTGGAGTTTCAGGGAGCCGGGGCAGTTGGCCCCTCTCCCCAGCAACAAGCTGAGGCAGTAAAGCTTTTACTCCCAGCTGAATCACTGGCAGCAGGGCAGAATGCTACTGGCCGCTGCACACAACTGCCACTTGAGCGGATATCGGTGGATGGGACTGCGGTCTCCACTCACAGCAACCCAGCAGAATAGCTGGCAACAGAGCCGAGCGCCACGGGCCACGGCTCCCAACTAACAGAAGAGGGAGTTCCTGTGGTATTGGATGGGACTTCAGTCCTCACTGACACAACCCCAGAAAATGGTGTGACACTGAGACAGGAGGATGTCAGCCTTGCTTTGCAAGCACTGGGAGATTTTCACCTACCACAAGTGGATGGGACTTCAGTCTCCACTTGTATACCACAGGGATGCCGGGCAGTCGACCCAGATCCCCAACAGCATGACGGACTGAGCCCAGTCACCCTGTCTTCTCTCCAGCGGCAGAAAGGACTCCAGGGAGAAGGGCCAGTCCAGGCCTCTCCCCAGCGGCGGGTGTGTTCTCTGAGAGAGGCAGAGGTTGGCTGGGTAAGCGATTCTCTGTTTGGAGAAATTTATTTGGGGTACTGTGTGGATACCGGCATTAGAAGAAGGGACCTATGGACTAACTTCGGAGTCAACCCGTCTGGGGTTCCCCCCTCTGTTAGTCTCCTGCTGAAAGGGGAGAGATGTAACGGGAAGGCCCGGGGAACTCAGAATCGCTTAGGAAGTATGAAATACCCTTGCGTCAGCTTCCCCAATGGCTCTTATGTGTCAATCACCCTGTGTCTCTATTAGGGGCACAGGGTGAATGAAAACCCCAATATGGTCTATGATGGCCATATTCAATGCTGTACATACATTTTATCTAGATTGGGTCTGTAATATTCATCCACCATATTCCGCAGGAATACCTGCAAGGAACTCTCTACTGTTTGATTATGACCTCAACAGGTTAATTAAAAAGTGACGCCTTCATGATGGTTAGACACATACTTGTGTGTATTGTAAAGGCAGACTGGGATTTACAATACAAAGGGATTTAAGATGTAAAGGGTTTAGAACCTGTTGTCGCCAGACAGACTGGCTGCCAACCCTTTGTGGGAAGATGTGTATTGGAGATCGTATATTCTATTGTGTTGGGATCTTTTGAAGCCTAGCAGACGTCAGGATGAGGTGTTGAGTTTTGGGATGTGTGGGTGGAGCTGGGCCCTTGTTCATGTTAAATCATGTGCCTTGAATTGTGTATAAAGTTACAATGTTTCTCAATAATAAATTCATTCCTACTACAGAAGAGACAGAGTGCGTCTCGTCTTCTTCCAGAGGGTCGGCTCCTATAGGAAAGGGTCATTTAGCTGTGGATATCGGTAGTGAGTGGATGTGTGTCTAGGAGAGGGAACATCGTAAACGGCGTTAATACCCCTTGAGATTGGGGTGCCGTTACAGTACCCCTTTAAAGGGTCAGAATTTCAGAGGAAACTTTGTCTGAGCTATTGCTTATAGAGCTACTAGGAATAGGCTGAACATACTTTTTTTTTTTTTACGGAAGGTGTAATGTGAATGCAGGTTTGCTTTGGTGCCTGCTTCTTTGATCAAACTTAGAAGGGTAGTGTCTGTTCCTGTCTTCTAAACAGTCTTCTAAAGTGAGCCTCGAAGATCTTCTACATAGGCACAGAACACGTGACCACTGCCATAGCATTGATCTCATGACCAGACACTGAACTGATTCTTGTCACTTAAAACAGTAATGCCGCGTACACACGACCGTTTTTCATGATGAGAAAAATGAATTTTTTTTATTTGGTCATTAAAAATGATCGTGTGTGGGCTCCAGAGCATTTTTCACGACAGGAAAAATGACCATTAAAAATTTGGAACATGCTCTAATTTTTCTCGTCCTTTTTCACGTCGTCCTTTTTCTCGTCATGAAAAATGGCTGTGTGTAGGCTTTAACGACGTGAAAAAAATGTGCATGCTCAGAAGCAAGTTATGAGACAGGAGCGCTTGTTCTGGTAAAACTAGCGTTCGTAATGGAGAGAGCACATTCGTCACGCTGTAACGGACTGAAAAGCGCGAATCGTCTCTCAACAAACTTTACTAATACGAGGATCAGCAAAAGCAGCCCAAAGGGTGGCGCCATCCAAATGGAACTTCCCCTTTATAGTGCCGTCGTACGTGTTGTACGTCACTGCGCTTTACTCAAGCATTTTTTCCACGATAGTGTGTAGGCAAGGCAGGCTTGAGAAGAATCTCGTCGAGAAAAACGCTGTTTTTTTCAATGACATTAAAAACGGTCGTGTGTATGCGGCATTAGTGAGGAAAGAAAGTCCTGTGTGAGCTGTAAACCACTCTACTTGGAGCTTACACAGGACAGGCTATCAGCCAGCTTCATGTTCATCACCGTATGAAAGAAGGAGGATTGAGTTGCATAATCCTCTATAGCCAAAAGTACTGGGTATTTTCTTTGTAACTGGGGCTGAAAAGAGTGGTGTGGCAGTGAAAAATGGTGAGTATGTGCTGCTAGTGATGGAGCGTCTTTGCAGAGGAGCCCCAGATACCCACTAATACTTACCTTTTGCTGGCATGCTCTAACTGCTCTTTCTTCTATTGCAGGCAGCACAAAAATCCCCAGTGTTAGCTTATGTCAGATGCTAGGGAGACTATTGACATCACTTGACAATGCGGGCTCATAGCGATTGGCTGTAAGACCCAAGCATTTCCACATGGGAGCAGGTCACATGCTTTCCTACTGGATATTGTCACTGACTGCAAAGTAAAAAAGAAGGAGCAGCATGGAAGCGCTGGCAAGTTATCAGTGGGCTGGGGGTGCTTCTTGGTAAACGCACTTTCACTTTGCACTGAATGTGCAAGCTGGCAGTGTCTATTCAAGAACAATTATGACTAGATGCTAATATTTCCAGTAATAGTTGTTTTTTCTTAAGATAAGATATGTTATTGCTGTGGCATTAAAGTTTGAGCCTTCCCATTCAAGGCCATAATCACATACAAGCCCCAAAAATTAAATACCGGTAATATAAATGTAGCGGGCAGTTCCTCCCCTCTCCCCGTCCCCTCTGTTAAAGTTCTGCTCGCAATGTCTCTGGTCTAGGGGTATGATAGGGGAGGGAGAGGGTGCGCTACGCCTGGCTTCCACCACAGGTGTATAAGTGGTATTAGCAATGCCTTCCTTTACCTTCGGGCCTGTGTTGTGCATCGGATCCTCCCTCCAAGAGTCTCCGAGAACCTCGTCTGCCAGGAACTTGAGCCACACACCGTTAAAGTTCAACACTCCTTTATTTAGCACATAACATGGACTCCCTTGGCTATAGAACAGAAAAGGAGGTGTGTGTACGAATAGGCCCAGACACAAGTTCGATCCTCCACTCTCCTCCAAAGAGTGGGTTATGGTCTCCGCACGAGGGAAATTCACCTTCCGGACGGTCTCCGACAAGAGGCTCACGCGTCACCGGCAGTATGCTGCACCGGGTCTTCAGATGAGGAGCTCTTCCCGGTCCATTACAACCACCTCGGATTCAGGCATCCATCTCCGGAGTACCTTAGGATCCTTGCCTCGCGGAACTCAGTGTTGGGCACTGAGCTCCGGACCGCCGTCCGAGTACCTCACCCCAGGCTAAAGGTGCCAGGGGTGGAACACGATCTCCGGTGGTCCTCTAGGCCTAGTCCGCCTAGAGGACAAACACGAACTCCGTCCGCAGGCTAAAGGTGCCAGGGACCAACCACCCCGTGACCAAGATGGCCGGCCCTTTTATCCCCTCTCCCAGCAAGCACGGCGGGTTCCCCGCCCCACCATACCGCTGCCCAGAGAGGACAAAAGTAAGCTCAGCACACAGCGGTATCCGTTCTTCGACCCATAGTGACAGCGCCACCCAGTGGACCTCCGGAGATACACCACTGGTGTCACCGAAAAATTCAAAAACTTACTGCGGGAAAGTAAGTACCCGCTACATACTCCCCCCTGTTATTTGACACTGGTCCCCCAGTGTCTGGAGTAAACCACATCCTCAACAACTGACATGATCCAGACCAGAAACCACTAACAATTGAAAAACAAAAAAACTTTTTGGAAACTCTCCTAACAAAGAAGTTGTGTCTGAGCCCCTGTAATAAAAGAGGAGTGAAAGACAACACATTCAACATGAAAATCACATTTCAACATTTTACTTTTCCCTCCCCATCCTAACTAAAGACCTCCTCAGAGTATGTAATCTTGCTGGGATGTCCTCCTGTAGAGGGAAAAGAAATAAAATTTAACATGTAAAACCCTGACACATGTATCCGTGTGTATGAGGAAAAGAAATTTCTCCTAAAAGAAATTCCTGTTTCTCCAAAGAGTGAATGCGTGAAAAGTGTTTGTAACGTTGCGCGACACTTCCACCTGGTGACAGCCTCGCGGTAACTGCACCCGTGGAACTTCTTCTCCTTTCTCTCTAACCCTATCTACCCCAGAGTCCATGATCTCCTTGCAGGAAGATAGAAACAAACAGGAACAGTTCCTCTTCTTTTTTTTTTTCTGTCTGCGCACACAAAACACAATTTCTCCAGAAAGTTCAGCAGCATGATAATATTGGAGTCTTTCTCTCCTAAAGGTAGAAACGGGGATGTGGCAGAATCAGAGGCTTCAAGTGCTGATCCATAGTCTCTAGATGGTATTCTACATCTTCGCCTTCTTTGCGTCTGATCACTACTTCGTCTGCGTGGATGTGTCTTCCCACCATCCATTCTGCCTTGCAGTCTTTGAAGTGCTGTGAAGCCTTTGGAGAACATGTTAGGTATCTGCGGGCGTGTGGAATTTTGAGGTGGGTCCACACAAAGTCATTGTACCAGCGCTCCCGGTACACTTCCACCTCATATAGCAAGTCCTTCGATAAGTAGGGGTACTCCCAGCCGTACTCCGCTGCAACCTTTTGACTAAATAAACGCTGTAGTCTTGCCAAAGGAGGCATGATAGCTTTTTCCCTTTCACCAGGCAAAACAACTGAGTCTGGATGACGAGGTGCCTTGACCACCTCCATTCTCGGCATTGGGGCCTGCAACAACAGTCTCTTGACCCCAACGTCAGATACAGATGGTGCCGGGGATGCAGGGACAAGTTGAGGAAGGGATTCTCCTTCAGGCGCTGACGCCTCCACCCTGGGTGTGCTCTCTCCTATTAGACATAGGTGAATTCCCACTTCCACGGAATGAAGCAAGCGGTATCTTGTCCCAGCCCTTCTTGGCAAACAAGTCATCTATTAGGGCATCATCTCCCGTATCAGAAAGAGATTCTAGGTCGGAGGTGTCACACTCCTCCGCGGGTATGTAGCCCTGTGTGGAAACAGAACATCCACACTCCGGGGACTTGCTAGGCCATGCCTTCTCGACACCTCCTCCCTCACACCAAGTCTTCTCTGCCGGCTTACCATGACCTTTTCTGGGGCGTCCGGAACTCCCATCAACGGATCCCTCTGGGTCTGGCGTAAGCATGCGAGACGGTCCACCACCACCGCTGGCCGGGGCTACCACGCTGGTTCTTTTCTTCGGTGGCGGACGCTGTGAGACAGTGGTGACCGAGTCAGCATCCTCGGATTTCTCCCGTTGATATTTCACGACCTCCTCCGCGGTCGTTGCAGTGTGCGCAGGGGTGACTCTCACAGCCGCGATTCCTCCCGTCTGAGTGGCGGTACCTGAAGCCCGGCCTGGGTAGATGGTCTTCGGCCCCTCAACCTCCGGATCCACTTCAAACGTAAACTCCCCACAGGCCTCACAACGTCCGAACGGCTTCAATAGGCACACCAGTCCCGAACACCCGGGGCAAATCATACCCAGGGCCTCAACGTCCATACATGAGTATAGGGCGAATCGACCCTTCGGCTTCAGTCGGATCCCCGTATCAGTTATTGGAGCAGCAGCAGTCAATGTTGTAGTCGCTGGGTGAACCGGAATCCATGAGGCGGGTCCAAACATGGCGACCTGTTGCTGTTCCATCACACACTGCAGAGTTTTCGCGCCAATGTCCCACGTGTAGTCCATCACATGTATTGGATTCCTCCCCTTTTGCTCCAGTTTGCGGTCTTTTCCACTTTGCTTGGTTGAGACACGCCCACGAACTAAGCGGTGGGGGTTGTGTCTGGTGGCGCAGTGCAATTAAAAACCCCCACGTGTAGTCCATCACACGGCTGGGTTTTCCCCCTTTCACCACTCTTCCTGTGCGGGCCTTTCCCCTTCTGAGGTCATGTCCACGACTTTCGAGCAGGGCTGCACTTTGGCCTATTCGTTTAACTCTGTCCGGCAGACACCCTCTACCAAGTGATGCACAACACACATCCCGGACCCGAGCCCCCACGTGTAGCGGGCAGTTCCTCCCCTCTCCCCGTCCCCTCTGTTAAAGTTCTGCTCGCAATGTCTCTGGTCTAGGGGTATGATAGGGGGGGGAGAGGGTGCGCTACGCCTGGCTTCCACCACAGGTGTATAAGTGGTATTAGCAATGCCTTCCTTTACCTTCGGGCCTCTGTTGTGCATCGAATCCTCCCTCCAAGGGTCTCCGAGAACCTCGTCTGCCAGGAACTTGAGCCACACACCGTTAAAGTCCAACACTCCTTTATTTAGCACATAACATGGACTCCCTTGGCTATAGAACAGAAAAGGAGGTGTGTGTACGAATAGGCCCAGACACAAGTTCGATCCTCCACTCTCCTCCAAAGAGTGGGTTATGGTCTCCGCACGAGGGAAAGTTACCTTCCGGTCGGTCTCCGACAAGAGGCTCACCCGTCACCGGCAGTATGCTGCACCGGGTCTTCAGATGAGGAGCTCTTCCCGGTCCATTATGCCCACCTCGGATTCAGGCATCCATCTCCGGAGTACCTTAGGATCCTTCCCTCGCCGAACTCAGTGTTGGGCACTGAGCTCCGGACCGCTGTCCGAGTACCTCACCCCAGGCTAAAGGTGCCAGGGGTGGAACAAGATCTCCGCTGGTCCTCTAGGCCTAGACCGCCTAGAGGACAAACACGAACTCCGTCCGCAGGCTAAAGGTGCCAGGGACCAACCACCCCGTGACCAAGATGGCCGGCCCTTTTATCCCCTCTCCCAGCAAGCACGGCGGGTTCCCCGCCCCACCATACCGCTGCCCAGAGAGGACAAAAGTAAGCTCAGCACACAGCGGTATCCGTCCGTCGACCCATAGTGACAGCACCACCCAGTGGACCTCCGGAGATACACCACTGGTGTCACCGAAAAATTCAAAAACTTACTGCGGGAAAGTAAGTACCCGCTACATAAACATTTATCTTTGCTGCGTGAAACAGGGGGACTGTCATTGTTCAAATTCTTCAGAAATTGGCAGTTGGCAGTTCTCTGATTATTAGGCTGACCCACTGACGTTTTTATCATTTACATCACTAACCCAAAAAAGGTATGCAAATCAGGAAAGTAAGTTAATTTCAAAAGTTTTTATCTGCACTTGTTCTGGGTTGCTCAAAGTAGTGAATCAATATGGTGTGACAGCTGGGTAACTAGCATTTGCAGAATAGAACGTCAGTAATTAAATTGCTATTAAATATTAACATTTTACATAAAACCATTTTCTGAAAGATATACAAGTAGGCAAAGTGGTCACTTAAAGAGGAAGTAAACCCTCATTAATTTTTTTTTTTTTTAAATCAACCCTGCAAGAGAATGTCATTATGAGCTAGTATGCATAGCATACTAGCTCATTATGATCGACTTACTTGAGATCGAAGCCCCCGAAGTTCTCCTCCGTGCCTTCCCGGCCGCCTCCATCTCTCCGACGATCTTCTTCCTGTTATCGCCGCTCCGGCACTGTGATTGGCCCGGAGCGGCGATGACGTCACGCTCATGCGCGCTTGGGCCGGCAAGATCCATTCAGAAAACCGGCAGCGAAGATGGCCCACTAGTGCGCATGCACGTGACGTCATTGGCGCATCGCTTTATAGTAAATATCTCCTTAACCGTGTAGGTTAAAGAGATATTTCTTGCACCTACAGGTAAGCCTTAATCTAGGCTTACCTGTAGGTGCAAGTTGTGTGGTTGGGTTTACAACCACTTTAATAAAGGGGTCATATGATATAACCAGAGCAATGGCAGATGAGCAAGTTTAGTCATCTGTTATAGTGTGTTCATTAAGTATGGTAAATAAATCTTACGTACAGACTTATAAATTAACTTCCCAAAGTTTCTGTCCTTCTTAGCAATCTCCCTCCAGATATTTGTGATGTTGTTCTTTAGAAAACCCATTTCATCTCTTCTGTAGTAAGCAGTAAAGCTGTATTTATACAGATCTTAACAGTAGAATACCAAAGGAAAGATGTAAAATCTTTCGGATTATCACAAATCTGCTTACAAAAAAGTGATGGAGAAGATTGCTTAGATAAAACATACTTCAAAGTGAAGTAATGTTTCATAAACGTATAAATTCTTTTTATCATGTTAAAGGACCGAACTCCTCTGCACCACTTTCTCTGGCGACATAAATCCCTTAGTAATACACCCTAATATTTCACTAATCCGTTTGCATAAAGCATGCATTACAGCACACTGATCTCTTATTGGCAGGTCCATCACTTACAAAAGAATCTGCAGAATTCTCAATAATGAAAGGACTTAGGATCTGGCTGTTGTTTTTCTGAAGTTTGTCCAACTGTGGGATATGAGCATACCCTGGATGAAACCGCAGTATATTTTATATTCATACTTAAGCAGCATAGCTTTTACATTACACATTAAAAACAATATACATTAGCAGAAAGCATTTTATTACCCTGTAGACCTGACTGCATGGTATGTATAAGTGTACAGCTAATGCTAAAGGAGTCACGGATGCCAATTTAAAAAGAACCAGGGTCATTTAAGTTGATGACTGATGGAAGTAATACTCTTGCTATATCCACATTTACAGTATATCCGGTGTGTACTCTTTTACTTGCAGTAATTTATCCTTTATTACCTGGAATTAACTGCAGTTGCCCATTCTGTTCTATTCTGCTATTGACTATAACTGGATTAATTTAAAGGAATATGTAGGGGTGACCTTTAGCCTTGCTACTATCATGGGTTTGCAGTGAATCCTTGATATTCACAAGGTAATCACAAACTTTTGGCCAAACAGTTGGCAGGTTTTCTACCAAAATTAAGAACAACCTATGTTGCATTGCATAACCTTTTCGTAGTCAGTTGAATCATAGTAGTCAATAATTTGAAGGTATGGAAAACAGAGCCCCCTTTCTATAAATGTGTGTTGGGACTGTTCTGCCTTGTACACACGATCGGATTTCCGATGGAATAAAATCCGATGGAATTCTCCGTCGGAATTCCGATGAAGCTGACTTCCATCAGTCTTGCATACACACTGTCAGACTAAATTCCGACCGTCCAAAATGCGTTGACGTAAAACACTCAGACGAGCCAAGAAAAATTAAGTTCAATGCTTCCGAGCATGCGTCGACTTGATTCTAAGCATGTGTGTATTCCATCGGAAAAATGTAAAACATGTTCTATTTTTTTTACTCCGATGGAGAAAAGTCCGATGGGGCCTACACACGATCGGAATTTCTGATGGAACAAGTCCATCGGATTTTATTCCATCGGAAATCCGATCGTGTGTACAAGGCATTAGGGAAAACTGATAATTATACACAGAATACTGTTTTTTTTATTTTATTTATTTTGGCAATGTTACATGCTGTGGCAGTGTCTAGCATCCCATGTCTTTTGTTTGACAATAACTTGCTTTTTAGCCATACAAATTGGCTAAACCCAACTAATCACAAGCTGCCAACTAAATACTGCCACGCAATGCTGAAGCTTTTATGCCTGGGGGAAAGAAGCCATACCAAACAAGAGATGCTGTAATTTCTCCAAGTCTAGGTTGAGAAGCAGCTTTCCCCCATGCCAGCTGAAAACTGGCAAGGTCGTGTGATAATAGCACAAATCTGCCGTCTGCTCTTCATCTGTACCTTGACTGGACTGTGTCCTAAATCTCAAATTCCAGTACTTCCTGTCAAATATCCTGGATTCCAAGACATGCTTTGCCATGCTAGGAGGGTTTGTACACACTTTTAGTGCTCCTACCTACAGTGGCATCACCAGGGGGTGGCTATTGAGGCTATAGCCCAGAATCTGGGGCCCACAGCCCCGAGTCTCTTGCTGTAGGGGTCCCTGCCTAACCAGCATGCCATGGCCTCTCGTCAGCCGGGCCGCGGGTGCGGCGGGCTGCATGAGAGAGCCAGGCAGGCACATGAGAGAAGCGAGCGGGCGGACGAGCAGAGATGACATCATCTCTCTCCACCCGCCCCGCATCACTGCTCTCCTGCCCTCACAGCGCGGGCCTTGTCAATGTTGGAGGTGCGGCAGGGAGCAGCAAGAGGACATCATCTCTCACTGCCCGCCCCGCATCACCGCTCTCCTTAACCAACAACTGCACCTGCCTCTGTGCCCCCCCCCCGCCTGTAACAGAGCAAGGGATCTTGGGACCTGCAGTCCTTCAGTCAACCCTTGCTGTATTTTAGAGCCCCTTCGGAACAACAAATTCCAGAAAGCTGATCCAACAAAGGATTATGGGGGACAGCACCAGAGGCAGTGGCGTCTGAACAACTGCACCTGCCTCTGTGCCAAATGGACCAGTGCTGCCAGCCTGCCACCAATGCAGAGACAATGCACATTTGGTGGCACTGGCTGGCATGGCAAGTGACAATCTGCAAATAGTGGCAGGTGACGTGACAAGCGATCATCCACATCTGGTGGTAGGTAACGTGGCAAGTGATCATCCAGATCTGGTGGCAGGTGACGTGGCAAGCGATCATCCACATCTGGAGGCAAGTGACGTGGCAAGTGACAATCCACTTCTGCGGGCAGGTGACGTGGCAAGCGATCATCCACATCTGGAGGCAGGCAATGTGGCAATTGACAATCCACAACTGGTGGCAGGTGACGGGGCAAGCGATCATCCACATCTGGTGGCAGGTGACTTGGCAAGTGACACTCCACATCTGGTGGCAGGTGACGTGGCAAGCGATCATCCACATCTGGTGGCAGGTGACGTGGCACGTGACAATCCACATCTGGTGGCAGGTGATGTGGCAAGCGATCAGCAACATCTGGTAGCAGGTGACGTGGCAAGTGATCATTCACATCTGGTGCCAGGCGACAGTGGCAAGTAGGGATGAGCCGAACACCCCCCTGTTCGGTTTGCACCAGAACATGCGAAACACACGAACACCGTTAAAGTCTATGGGACGCGAACATGAAAAATGCTAATTTTAAAGGCTAATATGCAAGTTATTGTCATAAAAAGTATTTGGGGACCCGGGTCCTGCCCCAGGGGACATGTATCAATGCAAAAAAAGTTTTAAAAACTGCAGTGATTTTAATAATGCTTAAAGTGAAACAATAAAAGTGAAATATTCCTTTAAATTTTGTGCCTGGGGGTGTCTAAAGTATGCCTGTAAAGTCGCGCATGTTTCCCGTGTTTAGAATTGTCCCTGCACAAAATGTCATTTCTGATGGAAAAAAAGTAATTTAAAACCACTCGCGGCTATAATGAATTGTCGTCTCCCCGGCAATACAGATCAAAGTCATTGAAAAAAACATCAGGGGTCCAGAACAACAAAAAAAAAAATGTAGGGGTCCCCCCAAATTCCATATCAGGCCCATCAGGTTTGAAATGGATATTAAGGGGAACCCCGCACCAATTATTATTTTTTAAATGGCGTGGGTCCCCCCCAAAAATCCATACCAGACCCTTCAGGTCTGGTATGGATTTTAAGGGGAACCCCGCACCAAAAAAAAATATGGCGTGGGGTCCCCCCAAAAATCCATACCAGACCCTTATCCGAGCACACAACCTGGCAGGCTGCAGAAAAAGAGGGGGGACAAGAGAGCGCCCCCCCTCCTGAACCATACCAGGCCACATGCCCTCAACATGGGGAGGCTGTCCCCATGTTGATGAGGACAAGGGCCTCATCCCCACAACCCTTGCCCGGTGGTTGTGGGGGTCTGCGGGTGAGGGGCTTATCGAAATCTGAAAGCCCCCTTTAACAAAGAGGAACTCCAGATTCCGGCCCCCCCATGTGAATTGATAACGGGGTACATTGTACCCCTACCATTTCACAAAGAAAGTGTAAAAATGTGTAAAAAACACAGACACAGTTGGACAAGTCCAGCGATGTAATCCCGTCCAATTCTCCAACGACGCTGCAGTCTCCCCTCTCCAGCAGGAACGAAACCCCCATGACGCAAAAGAGGGGGCGGGGTCACCAGTCCTTATCATAGGGAAACCCCGGGCGGGATCACCCATCCTTATCATAGGGGGCCCCAGGGTTCCCTATGATAAAGACAGGTGACCCCGCCCCCTCTTACGCGTCATGGGGGTTTCGTTCCTGCTGAAGAGGGGAGACTGCAGCGTCGCTTGAGAATGGATCATCGTTGGACATCGACGGGATTACATCGCTGGAATTTATTTTTTTATTTTTAAATAAAGGACTTGTCCAACTGTGTCTGTGTGTTTTTTACAAATATTTACACTTTCTTTGTGAAATGGTAGGGGTACAATGTACCCCGTTACCAATTCACATGGGGGGGCCGGGATCTGGAGTTCCCCTTTGTTAAAGTGGGCTTCCAGATTTCAATAAGTCCCCCACCCGCAGACCCCCACAACCAAAGGGCAAGGGTTGGGCAAGGGTTGTGGGGATGAGGCCCTTGTCCTCATCAACATGGGGACAGCCTCCCCATGTTGAGGGCATGTGGCCTGGTACGGTTCAGGAGGGGGGCGCTCTCTCGTCTCCCCTCTTTTCCTGCGGCCTGCCAGGTTGCGTGCTCGGATAAGGGTCTGGTATGGATTTTTGGGGGGACCCCACGCCATTTTTGTTTTACATTTTGGTGCGGGGTTCCCCTTAAAATCCATACCAGACCTGAAGGGTCTGGTATTGATTTTTGGGGGGACCCCACGCCATTTTTTTTTGGTTCGGGGTTCCCCTTAATATTCATACCAGACCCAAAGGGCCTGGTAATGGACTGTGGGGGGGGACCCTTGACGTTTTTTTCAATGACTTTGATCTGTATTGCCGGGGAGCCGACAATTCATTATAGCCGCGAGTGGTTTTAAATTACTTTTTTTCCTGCAGAAATGACATTTTGTGCAGGGACAATTCTAAACACGGGAAACTTGCACGACTTTACAGGCATACTTTAGACACCCCACAGGTACGAAATTTAAAGGAATATTTCACTTTTATTGTTTCACTTTAAGCATTATTAAAATCACTGCTCCCGAAAAAACGGCAGTTTTTAAAACTTTGTTTTGCATTGATACATGTCCCCTGGGGCAGGACCCAGGTCCCCAAACACTTTTTATGACAATGACTTGCATATTAACCTTTAAAATTAGCACTTTTGATTTCTCCCATAGACTTTTAACGGTGTTCCGTGGCTTTTCGAATTTGCCGCGAACACCCCAAATTGTTCGCTGTTCGCCGAACGGGCGAACAGCCAATGTTCGAGTCGAACTCATGTTCGACTCGAACATAAAGCTCATTCCTAGTGGCAAGTGACGAGCTGCATCTGGTGCCAGGCGACGGTGGCAAGTGACACGCCCAGCTCCCACTAATTCTGCATTATGGTGATTTGAACCACTTCATTATATATTACAATGTAAAAATAGAAATAACTTTCCAAAACCATATCCATTATACATGCAATATGTTAAATTATACTATGAGGACTCTGGATTCTCAGACATTTGTGTCATATAGGATCTTTCATACTCTATTGCCTAAACAAGGCCTAATGTCTTCAGGTGATTAAAGCGGAGCTCCACCCTAAAGTCGAACTTCCGCTCATCGGAACCCCCCCCCCCCTCCGGTGTCACAATTGACACCTTTCAGGGGGGAGGGAGGTGAATATACCTGTCTAAGACAGGTATTTTCACCCACTTCCGGGAGTCCTCTCTGCGGGAAATCTGCGGGAAGCACGTCACTTCCCGCAGAGTACCCGTTGTGTTCTGGGAGACACTCGGCTCCCAGAACACACAGGGACCAGTCAGAACGGCGCAGCGCGACTCGAGCATGCGTCATAGGGAACCGGGCAGTGAAGCCGCAAGGCTTCACTTCCTGGTTCCCTCACCGAGGATGGCGGTGGGGGCAGCAGAGTGACGAGCGATTGCTCGTCCTCTGCTGCGGACGTCGCTGGACTCCAGGACAGGTAAGTGTCCTAATATTAAAAGTCAGCAGCTGCTGTAGCTGTAGCTGCTGGCTTTTAATATTTTATTTTCGGCGGAGCGCCTATTGGGTGTCCATCCTATTAGATCCCCGGTAGAGGACTAAGGCTGGTTTCACACTGATCCCGGATGCGGCTTGCAGCCTGTTCTCTATTTCAGGGACAAATCATGGACAGATTTTTGCCTGAATTCAGCCCTGAAATGGAGCCAAAGACACACAGCACTCCTGTGCAAGCCGTTCCTGAGCCGCCATGAAGATGTGTGAACCGGCTTCATAGAGAGCCGGTCACAATCTCCTGTCATGCGATTTGGATGCAGGGATCCAATTTGCACTAGTGTGAACCTAGCTTTAGATGTGCAATCTTTTGCCACAAGCCCAGATGGAGCACAAAATCTGTTTAATTTAGGCTCTGCTTCATCCAATTATGTGCAAAAAATGTTTTTTTTTTTTTTCATTGCACATGATTGGGTATTCTTTGCAAAGTGAAATGTCACCACATTCACTAAGCTCTAAAGAAATGTATTTTGCAAAGTGCAACTTTCCTTGTAAAGTGAAAAGCCTATTGCTCTTAGTAAGTCAACCCCACTATTACAATTGAAATTCAAAAATAAGAAAAGACACGAGCACATCCAGTGTGTGATTGTTTCTGTATTTATTAAACTGCATGATTACGTTTAGATGACATGTAACAGGAGAGAAAACAGACACAAGTGCTTTGTAATTTATTTGAAAAGCTTTTCATTTGCAGCCAATGCAGGTATAATCATTCAGTTTTGTTAGCATAAAATACATTAATGATTTCAAATTGAAGGAAAATTGAAAAGAATATCTAAATGAATAGCGACTAAGGTGCATAATACCAAAATATGACATTTGCCAATCAATTATATTGTTTAGGCTTTTAAAAATAACAAGAAGACCTTGGTTATTCACATGAAATGTCAAAATGTTGGCAATTTGAACAGTCTGATGTAATGTGAAAACTACGCTGTTTGTGGACTGAAATGATCCATTTAAGAGCTATGATAAAAGCTTCCTGATCTTGTAAAATTAAGGCATGCTTAGAGGTGATAAGCATTCAAGCCTAATGAAAACATTTCAAGTTATGAATGATATTTCAAAACCTATACAAAAAGACTTAAATATGCAAATTTACACATCAACTTGCCAGTTCTCATGGTTGTATATACCAGTTGATTGATGTTGTACTTATAATTGGTAGCATTTTTTACATGCATTGGCATTTTGAGGAAGGGGAACTGGGGGTTGATCAGAGGAAGTTGTAAAATGGTAAAAAAAAAACAAACATTCCAGGACATTCTAGATCAGTGATTCTCAACCAGGGTTCCGTGGAACCCTAGGGTTCCTCCAGAGGTTGCTAGGGGTTCCTTCAGCATTGGGCAATTTCTGCCTCTCAGATAATTTCCTACTGACATCATTGATCTTTTTATCTATCTGTAAGGAGGTAATTCTTTCCAATGACCACAAGTGTAAGGACCATCCTTCCCACTGACCATCACACAAAGGTATCATGAGTTGTAGATTTCTAAATTTTAGCAGGGGTTCCCCGAGACCGGAGAACTATTTCAAGGGTTCCTCTGTGTTGAAAAGGTTGAGAAAGGCTGTTCTAGATGGAACAAACTGACTATGGAAATTACACTAAATTGAGCCTAAAGCAACTGCATAGAGTACAAACTTCTGGTCCACAAAACACCCAGCTACATTTAGGATACAACTGATCTCCTAGACAAACTTGCAGCCATTGGCCCTGTACCTGAAGGAACCATCCTAACCTTCAAGCGGAGGTCCGTCAATTTATTTTATTTTTTTAAAGTCAGCAGCTACAAATACTGCCGCTGCTGACTTTTAGGCCTCATGCCCACTGGCGTTTTTACAGCTGCGTTTTTTGCAGCTTAAAAACGCCTGTCCATGTTATTGTAAATATTTTATTTTTTTTTGGAAAAAAAAAAAACGTCGGAGCTAAAAACGCGACCGCGCGTTAGTGCGCGTTTTTGAGCGTTTTTTGACGCTCGCGTTTTTTTCTGCCTAATTCTGACGCTGAGGAACGCACTGGTCCTGGGTTTTTTTTACAGCTTAAAAACGTCTATGCTATTTGCAGCTCAAAAACATCTAGGTGGGCATGAAGCTATAGACTAACATGGACAGGCGGTTTTAAGCTGTAAAAAACGCTCAAAAACGCGGCTGTAAAAACGTCCGTGGGCATGAGGCCTTAAAATAAGGACACTTACCTGTCTAGGGTGCCTGCGATGTCGACTTGAAGCAGATGCAGTAGCAATGGGATCAGGATTTGCCTCCCCAATATGCCAATTTATTTCATTGATGACATTTTGATTATTTGGACAGCAAGTGAGTATAATCTTTCCTAAAAAAATGTACTTTTAAATAAATATTTTTTTATAGAAAAAACATATAGGAGCATCTGACAGTATAGCAGAAATATTGTCATGTAAATCAAGGATTTTGATTTTCAGAGAATACATTTGTGTGCCAGCCCATATGTCCCTAAATCATAGGAAACAAACCAGCATCCCCGAAAGGGGGGACTAGAGATAGAAAATGTTCTACTACTTTCAAATCACAGCAAAACTTAAAGTGGTAGTAAACCTCAGACATGAAATATGAGCAAAAAAATGTAATTCAAATGTAAAAAGTATTCATACCCCTTGAAATTTTCAACATTTTGTCATGTTACAACCAAAAACGTAAATGTATTTTATTAGGATTTTATGTGATAGACCAACACAAAGTGGTACATAATTGTGAAGTGGAAGGAAAATGATAAATAGTTTTCAATTATTTTTACAAATAAATATGTGAAACATGTGGTGTGCATTTGTATTCACCCCCCTTTAGGCTACTTTCACACTGAGGCGCTGGCCGCTAGCGGGGGTATTTTAACCCCCCGCTAGCGGCCGAAAAAGGGTTAAAAACGCCCGCAATAACGCCTCTTTGAGGCGTTTTGCGGGCGTATTAGAGGCGCTACCCCATTGATTTCAATGGGCAGGGGCGCTATAGGAGCGCTATTTTTAGCGCTCCTATTGCGCCTCAAAGATGCGGCTTACAGGAGTTTTTTGAGCCTCCTGCAAGCGCAACGCTCCAGTGTGAAAGCCCTCGGGCTTTCACATTGGATAGTATTGAGAGGCTTTTTTGGGGCGCATTGCAGGCGCTATTTAGAGCGCAATAGCGCCTGCAAAGCGCCTCAGTGTGAAAGGGGCCTTACTCGGATGCCTCTAACTAAAATCTAGTGGAACCAATTGCCTTCAGAAGTCGCCTAATTAGTAAATAGAGTCCCCCTGTGTGTAATTAAATCTCAGTGTAGCACTACCCCCGTAGGAGCTGCTGGTTTAAGTTTTGGGCTTTGCACGTTACCTCTAAGTTCGTTGTCAGGGGAGGAAAGTCTATAGAAACTGCAATGTCCACACGAGATGTAAAACCTTCAACTGTTGGGTTTTATTTTTGCTGCAGTAAGTTGTAGAGAAAGTAGGAGGTATAAGAAGAGAGGGGAAGGTTCAGGTACTCGCTGCAGAACACACAAAAATGTCTAAAGTCATTCACCACTCTCTCTTTCGAGTGGGTATTGCTCACCCGGATAGACCCCTCTCACCTGGCCTAGCAGCCGGGATGATGCACCAACCAGTATGAGAACAGTCTCTGCCACAGACCGTTTGAGAATGAATATGGATATCCGGGAATCCTCTGCCACAGGATTTCAGTCCTGAACTTCCAGCCGTGCAGTAAAAGAACCTTTAAGCCGATCCAGCAAACTGCTGGGCCAACGTGGCCCCGGGCTGAGAACACACACACACACACCTTGCGCCAGGAGGGCCGCGAGGCGAAGAAGAGCCCCGCACAATGGCGTCTGCCCCTTAAGTATCCCTCCCCAGCATGCACAGCGGGGCACCACTCCCACTGAACCGCTGCCGAGAAGGGACACCCAATACACCATAGTCTGCCTGTGTTCCAACATGGACCTGAGGTGGTACCGCCACCTTCAGGCAACAAGGGAAAATACTACCAGGCACCACCTTAGCCAGGACAGAGGCAATTTGTGTATAATTACATAAGCCTGAGCCCAACTATTGGCTCATGCACCCCCTAAATTTTACAATAGCGCCCCAATCATCGGGGGCAGGGCGCTACATCAGTATAAATACAGCTGTTCTGTGAAGCCTTCAGAGGTTTGTTAGAGAACTTTGGGAACAAACAGCATCATGAAGGCCAAGGAACACACCAGACAGGTCAGGGATAAAGTTGTGGAGAAGTTTAAAGCAGGGTTAGGTTATAAAAAAATATCCCAAGCTTTGAACATCTCACAGAGCACTGTTCAATCCATCATCCGAAAATGGAAAGAGTATGGCACAACTGCAAACCTACCAAGACATGGCCGTCCACCTAAACTGACAACTAAGTGTGTCCCAAAAGAAACTCTCAAAATAATGAAAATATAATACAAGGGGATTACAGCACATTGAGCATAGCTTATTTGTCCATCAAAACATAAACAAAAAAATACAGTAACTGTGGGCATTCCTACCCTTTATAATTACACCTGCACTATGCAGTAGAAATGGAGATATGGGTGTTTAGGTCCTAAATAGCTTCCATATATACAACACATGAGATACTAAAGAGGTGTAATCACATATTAATGCTTACATACTCATAGCAAACTCTTGATTATAAAAAGGGGATTCTTAGTTTGCATATATTGCAATCATAGGTGTGCCCACGGGGTGTGCCGGGTGTGCCCAGGCACACCCTAATCATCCCTGTGCCTTGTCTGTGTCTCGCTAGTTTTGTTAGTGCTAGATGCCTGCAACATCTGTCCTGTCCCTGTGTAACTCAGTCACCACCACTGGGGCCGGTAAAAACAGCTGTGCTGCGAGTTGGAGGTGTTTGAGCAAGGAACTAGGACCTCAGCTGCGGAATAAGCAAGCCACATTAGCCATGCAGCTTCTATAGTTCCGGCTGCAGGTCCCCACATGCGACGGCGGAGTGATCTATATCTGCACTCCGCCCCCCCCCCCCCCTCCGGCCTCTCTCTCCCTTGGAATGGAAGCAGCGGACTGGAGCTTGCTTTCTCCCCTGTGAGGTGCCTGCTGTCCAACCTCCTCCCCCTGCCAGTCAGCCAGCCTGTGAATTGTCTAGAAGCCTGTCACTGTGCTGTGTCCTCCATAACACCACCCACCCCCACCTCCATTGCTGACAGCGAAAGTTCAGCAGCGCGGGGGACAGAACTAGGAGAAGACGCAGCAGTGACAGCCCAGAGCTCCTTCACAGACATCGGAGCTCTACGGGGATTTCTTCCTCCTCCTTATCTGATGCGGTGAGTCACCCCCCTCCCCCTCTGCACTGTGGCCGGAGCTGCTGTGTGTGTAACTCTATGAATGTCTTCACTACATTGTCATTCACCTTATTAAGAGGGAGGAGGGGGGCAGATGTCTGCATTCTTCCTAGTCATTGGTCTCTTTCTAGGGGGGGGGGGGGTATCAACAAGGTCCCCTCTTATCATCCCTCACCTATTCCTGGATGGGGGTCCCCCTTATCACCCCTTCAATCCTCCTATCTGGGGGTCTTTTTTAACTTGTGGGGGAGGAGGGGGGTCCTATGCTCCTGGATGGGGATCCCCTCATTTCACCTCCCCAGAGTCCTCCTAGCTGGAGGTCTTCTTTACTGGAGGGGGGGTCCTATGCTCCTGGATGGGGATCCCCTCTTATCACTCCCCGCAGTCCTCCTAGCTGGAGGTCTTCTTTACTGGAGGGGGGGTCCTATGCTCCTGCATGGGGATCCCCTCTTATCACTCCCCGCAGTCCTCCTAGCTGGAGGTCTTCTTTACTGGAGGGGGGGTCCTATGCTCCTGGATGTGGATCCCCTCTTATCACTCCCCCGCAGTCCTCCTAGCTGGAGGTCTTCTTTACTGGAGGGGGGGTCCTATGCTCCTGGATGGGGATCCCCTCTTATCACTCCCCGCAGTCCTCCTAGCTGGAGGTCTTATTTACTGGAGAGGGGGTCCTATGCTCCTGGATGGGGATCCCCTCTTATCACCCCCACAGTCCTCCTAGCTGGAGGTCTTATTTACTGGAGGGGGGTCCTATGCTCCTGGATGGGGATCCCCTCTTATCACCCCCCCACAGTCCTCCTAGCTGGAGGTCTTCTTTAACTGGAGGGGTGAGGTAGGGGGATTTCCTGTATTCCTGGATTGGGGTCTCCTCTTATGTGTTAGCATTAGCTAACCTAGGGAGGATAATACTGGGAAACAGACTGACACACACCTACTGTTCATCACGGCATCACATTACTGCTCTTTTGGTGCACCCAAAGGTGTCCCAATTCTTTTACAATCCTATAGTGTATACTGCAAAAAAATAAAAAATTTCTGTGCGCCGCTAAAGTGTTCGGGTTTGGCTTAATGAAAAGGTGGCAACCCTAGTCTGTGCTGAAGGGGGGATGTGCTGAAGGGGGGGGGTTTGTGCTGAAGGGGGGTCCATCTGTGCTGAAGGGGAGGTCTGTGCTGAAGGGGGGTCCATCTGTGCTGAAGGGGGGGTCTGTGCTGAAGAGGGGGTCCATCTGTGCTGAAGGGGGGTCTGTGCTGAAGAGGGGGTGTGCTGAATGGGGGGTCCATCTGTGCTGCAGGGGGGGGTCTGTGCTGAAGGAGGGGGTCTGTACTGAATGGGGGGTTTGTGCTGAGGGGGGCTGTATAATGTAAAGGGGTCCAGAGGTGCAGGGTGCTGTGTAATGTAAAGGGGTCCAGAGGTGCAGGGTGCTGTGTAATGTAAAGGGGTCCAGAGGTGCAAGGTGCAGTGTAATGTAAAGGGGTCCAGAGGTGCAGGGTACTGTGTAATGTAAAGGGGTCCAGAGGTGCAGGGTGCTGTGTAATGTAAAGGGGCCCAGAGATGCAGGGTGCTGTGTAATGTAAAGGGGTCCAGAGGTGCAGGGTGCTGTGTAATGTAAAGGGGTCCAGAGATGCAGGGTGCTGTGTAATGTAAAGGGGTCCAGAGGTGCAGGGTGCTGTGCAATGTAAAGGGGTCCAGAGGTGCAAGGTGCAGGGTAATGTAAAGGGGTCCAGAGGTGCAGGGTACTGTGTAATGTAAAGGGGTCCAGAGGTGCAGGGTGCTGTGTAATGTAAAGGGGCCCAGAGATGCAGGGTGCTGTGTAATGTAAAGGGGTCCAGAGGTGCAGGGTGCTGTGTAATGTAAAGGGGTCCAGAGATGCAGGGTGCTGTGTAATGTAAAGGGGTCCAGAGGTGCAGGGTGCTGTGCAATGTAAAGGGGTCCAGAGGTGCAGGGTGCTGTGTAATGTAAAGGGGTCCAGAGGTGCAGGGTGCTGTGTAATGTAAAGGGGTCCAGAGATGCAGGGTGCTGTGTAATGTAAAGGGGTCCAGAGGTGCAGGGTGCTGTGTAATGTAAAGGGGTCCAGAGGTTGAGTTTGGTATGTGGCTGGTAGAAGTGAATAGTAGTTTGAAGTACAAAAAACGTATCTATTCCCACAAAGGTTGTCCTGCGAAATATGGTAAAATATGGGATAGGTGGTTGCAGGTTCCGGAGACTATGGGCTAATGCCTCCCTTTATGTTTGTGTAAGATAACCTGCAGCCATCCCACTGTCCGTCGTTCTGTGCGGACTGTAGTTTTTGGATGCTTGGTGCCCCTTTCCATCTCATGTCCCACCCAACACTGTGGTTCTTTTTTCTTGCTCTAATAACCAAATTTGCCTTTGCATATTGGATGTCTTTTTACCCGTTCTATACTGTGAATATTGTCACCTTTATCTGACGTTGCCTGTATCACTGCATTACTTGTAAACTGTATTCCTTTTTCTACCAATAAAAAACCTGTTTGAGTAAAAAAAGGGGTCCAGAGGTGCAGGGTGCTGTGTAATGTAAAGGGGTCCAGTGATACAGTAGTGACAAAGAGATATTGAAGGATGCAGGGGGCACAGTGGGGTGTTTTTACATTTTAACGTGGGGGGGTTGCCAGGTATAGGATCTGCCCCGGGTGCCAAATGCTCAAGGTACGCCCCTGGAAACCCCCCTCTCCTCTGTCAGTGCTTCCAACTAATACCACCTGTCTATGCCAGCCAGTGCCACCTGTCAGTTTGTCAGTGCCAATTAGTGCTTCCAATCAGTGCCACCTATCAGTACCAATCAGTGCCACCTATCAGTACCAATCAGTATCAGTGCTGCCTGTCAGTGCCAATCAGTGCTTCCAATCAGTGCCACCGAGTGCCAGTGCCACCTGTCAGTGCTTCCAATCAGTGCCACCTGTCAGTCCCACACCAGTGCAAATGAGTGCCACCTGTCAGTGCCAATCAATGCCACTTATCAGTGCTGTTAATCAGTGCCCATCAGTGCACTGAGTGCAGGGATGGGGGTGATGAACTCAGCAGACAGGCACATTGTTCAAGGGGGTGCTGGCCTGGTGGGGCACAACTGAAATCTGTTGTTTATTAATGCCACATGCCGATTTTAGTATAATAGGTAATCACCACACTACTATTTACAATAAACTACTGGAGATAAAATAAAAAAGTGTAATTGAAAGGCTTTCCACTAAGCACGGTTATGTGTTCCCACACCACAAAAAAAAAAAAAAAAAAAAGTGCAGCGCTAACTTACTGATCAATAACTTGACAATAATGGTGGAATCCTCTAATGTATGGAAATCTCAATAAACTTCAATATTACCACAATACCAGTCTCTGTAATACGCAACTTCACATAATAAACATCAAGCTGAAAATAAGACTTACTGTATAAAAATAAACTTAGCAGGGATGGTGGAAACCCCTCCTATAGATTTTTACCATACAGATTAATCTCAAGTGAAACAACCTTTTAGTTGGGAGGTTCCCACCATTATAGCACTTTGGAATTTTTATTTTTTAGTCTGTTACACTAAATTTTAGATGTTTTAGTTACTATTATAATGTGAATTTTTGCACTTGAAGGTAATTTTCCACCACCCCTGCTAAATCCATGTCTTTATGGACCTTGCTTTGTGCACTAGTGTGCAGTCATGTTGGAACAGGAAGGGGCCATCCCCAAACTGTTTCCACAAAGTTGGGAGCATGAAATTGTCCAAAATGTCTTGGTATTCTGACGCCTTAAGTGTTTCCTTCACTGGAACTAAGGGGCCAAGCCCAACCCCTGAAAAACAACCCTACACCATAATCTCCCCTCCACCAAATGACTTGGACCAGTGCACAAAGCAAGGTCCATAAAGACATGGATGAGCGAGTTTGGGGTTGAGGAACTTGACTGGCCTGCACAGAGTCCTGACCTCAACCCAATACAACACCTTTGGGATGAATTAGAGCAGAGACTGCGAGCCAGGCCTTCTCATCCAACATCAGTGCCTAACCTTACAAATGCGCTTCAGGAAGAATGGTCAAACATTCCCATAGACACTCCTAAACCTTGTGGACAGCCTTCCCAGAAGAGTTGAAGATGTTATAGCTGCAAAGTATATACTGCCAATATAGGGCAAACAGGCACATCTGGGGATGAAATGAGCCATAGACCAAAATCCAGCAATGCACATCCACAATGCTAAAATATACAAAGTTTAGGAGGAAGGATAGCACCAGCAAGCTAAAACAGTTATCTGTGTACGTAACCAGCTGTCTCCCAACAAGTAGACCCAAGAATTCCAGTGGAGAAGGCATTTATGGGTCTTCTTGTATTGAAACAACATTACCCTCTCTTGAGAAAGACAAGCAGTGCCTTGTTGAAACGTTGATCAATAAATCTGTCTATGCTGTTTTGATTATTTTTATAATGTTGTTATATTCACCACTTTTATTTAGATTTTTAGCTTCCGTAAGATAATTTAAAAAGACCAATATGTTCATTCTGTGCAGTCCATGTAAATAAAGAGCAAGCCCTTTTGTGTCTGTTGCATACCATGATGCACTACTTTGATGTTGATGTGTTAGGCCCCATGCACACGAGACGCTGGTGCAAACTCTGCTGAACACACGTTTTTAAAGGCTAAAACCGGCGTTTAAAAATGCCCGTTTTGCCGCGATTTTAGCGGCGTTTTACCGCGTTTTACCGCGTTTGCGTCTATAGGCGTTTAGTTAAGAAACATCATAAGACCCTCCCTAAGCTCAAAAAACATTATTATTTAACCATTTCAGCCATTTTGGGAGACCAGCAGCTGAGAGAGCAGCAGTGTACTTGTATTTAGCGTATCACTTGCCACATCATCTGCCACAAGCTGTGGATTGTCCACTTGCCACGTCACCTGATACGTCACCTGGCCACGTCACCTGCCACAAGTTGTGAATTGTCCACTTGCCACGTCACCTGCCACGTCACCTGGCCACAAGTTGTGGATTGTCCACTGGCCACATCACCTGGCCACGTCACCTGCCACAAGTTGTGCATTGTCCACTTGCCACGTCACCTGGCCACGTCACCTGCCACGTCACCTGCCACAAGTTGTGAATTGTCCACTTGCCACGTCACCTGCCACGTCACCTGGCCATGTCACCTGCCACAAGTTGTGGATTGTCCACTTGCCACATCACCTGGCCACGTCACCTGGCCATGTCACCTGCCACGTCACCTGCCACAAGTTGTGGAATGTTCACTTGCCACGTCACCTGCCACGTCACCTGGCCACGTCACCTGGCCACGTCACCTGCCACAAGTTGTGCATTGTCCACTTGCCACGTCACCTGGCCACATCACCTGCCACGTCACCTGGCCACGTCACCTGCCACAATTTGTGGATTTCCACCTGCCACGTCACCTGGCCACAAGTTGTGGATTGTCCACTTGCCACGTCACCTGCCACATTACCTGCCATGTCACCTGGCCACGTCACATGCCACGTCACCTGGCCACGTCACCTGCCACAAGTTGTGGATTGTCCACTTGCCACGTCACCTGCCACGTCACCTGCCATGTCACCTGGCCACGTCACATGCCACGTCACCTGCCACAATTTGTGGCTTTCCACCTGCCACGTCACCTGGCCACGTCACCTGGCACAAGTTGTGGATTGTCCACTTGCCACGTCACCTGCCACATCACCTGCCATGTCACCTGGCCACGTCACATGCCACGTCACCTGACCACGTCACCTGCCACAAGTTTTGGATTGTCCACTTGCCACGTCACCTGCCACGTCTCCTGCCACAATTTGTGGATTGTCCACCTGCCACGTCACCTGCCATGTCACCTGGCCACGTCACCTGGCCACGTTACCTGCCACAAGTTGTGGATTGTCCACTTGCCACGTCACCTGGCCACGTCACCTGCCACAATTTGTGGATTTCCACCTGCCACGTCACCTGGCAACATCACCTGCCACAAATTGTGGATTGTCCACTTGCCACGTCACCTGCCACAAGTTGTGGATTGTCTACAGTGCAATGCAAGCAATTACAGTTTTTTTTCATATTTTTTTGATGGTTTTTCATCATTTGCCATCATTTTTGAGATTTCTAATGTAAAAAAATAGGTCACCTTTAAAAACGCTAATAAACGAAATCGCGGCAAAACGCCGGTACCGCGTTTTGCCGCGTTTAGCGGCGTTTAGCCGCGTTTTGCGTCTGAAACGTGGAAAACTTTTGCGTCTGAACCCATTTTTTTGCTTCTGGAAAAACGAGGTTAAACGCAACTGCCTAAAAACGGCAATAAACGAGACTGTGTGCATGGACACATAGGATAACATTGAATGTGTTCAGGAGCAGTTGAAAAAAGTGTCCAACTGCCTCTGAACGCGCGTTTAACAGCAAATAACAGCGTCTCGTGTGCATGGGGCCTTACTCATTTTTTTAGTTTAGTTTGTTTGTGTGTCTGCAATAAATGAATGCCTTAACCACTTCCATACAGGGCTTTTTGTACCTATTCAATACCGGGCCTATTTTGGCACTTCTCTCCTACATGTACAAATCATCATTCTTTTGCTAGAAAATTACTCAGAACCCCCAAACATTATATATGTTTTTTTAGCAGACACCCTAGGGAATAAAATGACGGTCATTGCAACATTTTTTCTTGCACAATATTTGCGCAATAATTTTTCAAACGCCTTTTTTAAAAAAAAAAATGGTTTCATGAATTAAAAAATAACAAAACAGTAAAGTTAGCCCAATTTTTTGGGAACATATGAAAGATAATGTTACGCCGAGTAAATAGATACCTAACATGTCACGCTTTAAAATTGCGCACACTCATGGAATGGCGCCAAACTTCGGTACTTAAAAATCTCCATAGGCGACGCTCTATTTTTTTTACAGGTTACCAGGTTAGAATTACAGAGGAGGTCTAGTGCTAGAATTGTTGCACGCGCTCTAACGCACGCGGCGATACCTCACATGCGTGGTTTGAACGGCGTTTACATATGTGGGCGACTTACGTGTGCATTCGCTTCTGATCGCGAGCTACCGGGGACAGGGGCGTTTTAATATTTTTTTTTATTATTTATTTATTTATTTTACTTATTTATTTATTTTTTTACAATGATTTTACTTTTTTTTTTTTTTGATCACTTTTATTCCTATTACAAGGAATGTAAACATCCCTTGTAATAGGAATGTGTGTGACAGGTTCTCTTTATTGAGAGATGCGGGGTCAATAAGACCCCACATCTCTCCTCCAGGCTGGAAAGCATGAGATCAGTGAAAATTTTTTCACTGATTTCATACTTACAGCCGCAATGGCGGCTTTGTTTACATTTGAGACCCGGGCGTGACGTCATCACATCGCGCCCGGGCCTCCGACGATCATAGAGATGACTGGTGACCATCTGGTCACCAGTCATCTCTATGCTCATCACGTGACTCCACCAACGATGCCGGAAGATTCGCTCCGGGTCCCCGACCGCACGGGGGAGCCCGGAGAAGCACCGGATGGCGGCGGGAGGGGGGGTGTCCCCTCCCGCCGCCTATAAGAATGATCAAGCGGTGGAACCGCCGCTATGATCATTCTTATGGTGCACAGAATCGCCGGCACTTCAAAAGGATATCTGAATGATGCCTCTAGCTGCAGGCATCATTCAGATATCCCCCTACAAAGCACAGGACGTCATATGACGTCCACCCAGGATGGGAGATCCCATCTGTGGACGTCATTTGTCTATGGCTGGGTAGGGAAGTGGTTAAAGCAGACCGCCAGGCTCCATCAGAAAAAAGTTAAAGTCTAAAAATACTGTAGCTGCTGACTTTTAAAACTAGGACACTTACCTGTCCATGAATCCAGCGGGGTCTTCACCTGAGCCGATTTTTCATTGGTGCTGCTGCCACCATCTCGGCTAAGGGAGAACGGCAGTGAAGCCTTGTGGCTTCACAGTCGGTACCCTACTACGCATGCGCGAAGTGTGCTGCGCTTTGTGAATGACCCAGAAGGAGGAGGGGGCCGAACGTGTGGCTGAGTTCGCTGTGGCAAAAAAAAAAATAGCAAATAAAGAAAAAATAATATAGCACATATAATTGCGACACTAATCATATTGTAATTGAATGTTATTAAAAATTACCTTTCCTTTTCAATCTGCAGCCACTGTAATTTTCTGAGAATGCATTGCAATGTGGCTATCTGGAGGTGTTCTGTACACAAAGTGTGTACTGACCACTCCCCAGAAACACCATTTCCTGCTTGTGTGATTGGCTCACCAATTTTTCCAGAAGTCTGCACAAAGATACATGTCAGATTTCAGGCATCCCCTGCAATGAAAATTTCATTTTTGAAGAGATACTTTCAATAAGAGCAAGTCTAAAGGGATGCAGGTCCAGCACATTACCTCATTAGTGCCCTGCAGCTGCAGATCGGACAGTTAATTATGAAACCACTCCCATTAGACCCACTCAGTACAGAGGCACAAACAAACACACATGGATTACTTCAGAATAACAAAAGATAGAAATCTGCAACAAAGGTTGTTATAATCCTTGCAATGTATATAGATCACCCAGAGGGGAATGTATTTTTCTCAACAAAAGTGGAGTTATGCTTTAAGCTTTGACAATAAAACCTGGAAGCTGATTGGTTTCTATGCACAGCGGTAAGAGATTTTGCACGCTTCAGTTTTAGTAAATCCTCCCCTTCTTGTATGTCATAGCTCATTGTGTTGTCTGTCTGAGCCTTAAATGGCTGTTCTAGCGTATAGCTTATGAAAAGCAGAAATTATTTTATGATGTAACTTATTTTCAATCAATTAATATTACTTTTCTCTGTAGTTACACTTAATACGGATTCACAATGTCTTTACTAACCATGAGGCTGCTTTTTTTGCAGACCCTTTTGTTCACATTTGTGTCTGCCTAATGCAAACCTCAAATGCACTAATTGGTATGATTGTTTGGAAAACATAATACAATTTTAATGAAGCTGTAGGAAGTCCTGCTAATTTGTTTTAATAAAGTTGCCAGCGTGTATTCAGGTTTAGTGCAATGTTCCTCATCAAGTGGTGATGTGGTTTTCTAATGGTGTTCGGACATTTACCAACACATTTTGTCTTACATTTACTGCTAATGAACACAAGAACCATTACCAGCTATAAAGTTTATTTATTGTCGTTTCCATAAAGCAAAGTGATAAGTTATGCTTTAGAAGGCAGACGTTTGGGTGGTATTAGTGACTAACTGAGCTTCATTTTTGCCCCTCATCCAGCCTTCTATACAAGAGAAATCTAGCAAAATAGGCAGATCAAGCTTATCTTGTCAACTCCTTCTACATAAGTAATGTAATATATACAGTAATTCTATATAGGTTCTAAAGGTTTTATATATATATATATATATATATATATATATATATATATATATATATATATATTCTATATAGGTAAGCACAGGAGAAACTTATTACACTCTTACCATAAATTAAGTTCAAGAGGCAGCAAAATATTTCATATTTTTTTACTGCTTGACTCTGCAAACTGCCTTCTGCACCAAGGAAGAAACAATTATTTGTACCTCTGCTCCCAGGAACCCAGAAGGCAAGAGATCCTTCAAGAATATTTTGCTTTCACATAAAGTGACTGCCATTGTGAACTGGAGTAGCATAACCAATAAAATATCATTGTAAAATAAGTACAAAATCTTGCAGGTATATTCATATTAGCACTGAAACCTTAAGATGCATACACAAAGTGTAACTTACATCAACCTGTATCTCAAACCTACCTGCTAAATAGTAAGAACATACTACCTCAACACTACCTCAACATACCTCAACACTGTCCCAAACCTTACACCCAATGTCAACAGACCATCGGGATGCTGGCTCCTGTAGCCTTTCTCTGTTCAAACATGAGAATATAAGAAGATGAAAAGTCATACTCCACAATTAGCTTTCTCTTGATATTTTATTCTGTTGATGATAAAGTAGTCTCCACCAAAAAAACTACACTCCCTAAATACATTTCACCCCAATGTGTTTTCTCACAAGGATAGGGTAGGTATGGGTAAAGCTTTACATATTCTATCATGAGCGAGCCCATTTGAGGTGAAACGCGTTTGAGGAGTGTGTTTTTTTTTTTAATGGAGACTATACTATATGTATGCAGTTACTTTATCATCAACAGAATAAAATATCAAAAACAAGCTATTTACAGCATGCGACTCTTCATCTTCTTATGTTCTACCTGCTAAATAGTTTTATTACAGCAAGTACGTGCTGTATTGCACCAATCCACCCACTTACTTTTGTTGGTAATCTGATGATCATCTATTCGACAATATACTGTATTGATCCTGTATAGAGATGTGTGTTCTAAATATGCAGAGGATTACACAGAAATTTGATTAAGATACATGGGGGTCCATATACAAATATTTTCACCCAAGAGTCTCATATTTTCCCAATCAAATCCAATTAGAAAAATTAGTAAATCGTAGGTGAAAGTTGTGTGCATCTTGGTTGCTCTGGATAGCGTTGGTATCTCACTTAATCCGTTCACTTGCTGCTTGGAATTGCTTTGTAGCTTTCACGTTAAAATTGAACATTAACCTATTATAACAACTTATGCTTCTCTGGTTTTTCCCTGCACCTCCCCCCTTACAGACCTGGGAAAAAGTATATATTTTTTCTATATGGTGCACTACCGTTATTGGGCAGCAAGGCAGCACTTCCTCCTTTTCCACCTAGACCAAATTAAGAAAGCCCCCCTCACTGCCTCCTAGGTTTGCCAGGTTACACATCTTAAGAAGCAGCATTTTAACTAGAGCACACACCGCAAGATTTGGCACATGCACAGACAAGACACGGGTTACACGCATATGCTATGGGCCACTACAATTGGCGACATCACAAAACTGATGGCATCTTTGCGCACACACCAGGATCCCCTGTACGTGCGCAGACATGCCACAGGTCTCTGCCAGGTCCTAACCCTGCAGCACATCTGTGTATGCACTATATTGTTAAAGTGATTGTAAAATCTCGTTTTTTTTCCTTTACAAAAACCAAACATGTTATGCTTACCTCCTCTGTTGCAGTGGATTTGCACAGAGCAGCCTGGATCCTCCTCTTCTCGGGTCCCTCTTCTGTGCTCCTGGCCCCTCCCTCCTGTTCAGTGCCCCCACAGCAAGCAGCTTGCTATGGGGGCACCCGAGCCGAGTCACAGCTCCCTGTGTCCATTCAGACACGGAGCTCTGACCCGGCCCCTGCCCCCTCTCTCCCTTGATTGGCTAGCTGACTTTGATTGACAGCAGCGGGAGCAAGTGGTGCCACTGCTGTGTCTCAGCCAATCAGGAAGGAGAATCTCAGATGGCTGAGACAGTCATAGTCATCGCTGGACAGAGAGGGACCTCAGGTAAGTGTAAGGGGGCTGAGGGGGGCTGCTGCACACAGAAGGCTTTTAATCTTAATGCATAGAATGCATTAAGATAAAAAAAACTTCTGACTTTACAACCCATTTCAAGATGGCAGCGTGAACGAGGAGCAGGGGGAGGGGATTAATGTCATGGTAAAGTTCCACTTTAAATTAGGATTAGGCTTCATTACCATAATATTATTTTCTAAGAACTGTAGCTGGTTCCATGAATGGCATCTTTGTGCTGGACCCACTAATATCTTAAAACAGATTGAAAATGTGCCGAATTAGTGTAACCTCTTAGCCTCGGAGAGCACTACAGACATTTTTTTTCTGTGGTGCTTCTTTACTGTTACATAGCTACTTTAGTTTAATAAAACATTTTTTTTGTAAAAACACATTAAACAAATAAAACGAAATTAAGCTATGTTGTTGAGTGCTTCCTGGCGTGCGGTAATATGATTATGCTGCAAGTTCTCTCAGTGGCACGATTCAAGCACCTCGTGACAACCGCTTGATTATGCCACAAAGAAGAATGCTTTGCATTTGCTTCAAGTCACATTCCACTTGTGCTATTGTAGTTTGAAAGGCAGGCAATGCAAAATAAACACTTAAGCAGAACTCCAGGCAAATAAAATTATTTAAAACAATGCTATTAGAATTTATACCTCCTCTTAACCTTTTTATGAATAGAGGTCAACAAAGCCTAGATAAACAGACCAAATTTAGCAGCTTCAGTATATCTTAGTTTACTTTACTATTACCCTAAAGCCTGGTACACACTAGCAGTTTTATTTTTCATTCATTCAGATTCAGCGAGATGAAAAAAAAAACTGAAGAGCTTGGGAGGAGCTGCTGTACTAACAATCCAATGTTAGTACATCGATCTCCTCTGTTGAGCTATTATTATTACTATTATACAGGATATATATACAGGATAAAGAGCCAACAGTTTATGCAGTGCTTTATACAATATAAGGAGGGACAGTACAATTACAAAAGAGTTCAATACAGAAGAAATATAAGGGTCCTGCTCAAAGAGCTTACAATCTAAAGGGAGGGGAGGTGGCACAAATGGTAACAACTGCAGGCAATTATCTGATAGAGGTGACTCGAGTACAGTTCTTAGGTGGAGATGGAGGTGGAGGTGGACGTGGGGTAGGCTTCCCTGAATAAATTTGTTTTTAAGGATCGCCTAAAGGTGGACAGGGTAGGAGCTGACCGGACACACTGGGACAAGGAGTTCCAGAGGATGGGAGAAGCTCTGAAGAAATTCTGGGGGTGAGCATGGAAGGACGGAACTAGAGAGCAGGTGTCAGGAAAGGTTACACTCACTGGTAATACCATCTGATATTTGGCATGCAGTACTGATGTCCACCAACAGGTGTCTCCTGGCAGTTTGGAACTGTCAGGAGAGCCTTTCCCTGCTGGTGTTATGTGATCCTTGGGCCGCAGTACTGGCGTCCACCAGCAAATTGATCCTGGATGGAGCAGGTACCTCCTCCTGCAATTAGGAATCACCTGAGCCTGTTAGCAAGTATAAATACCCGGCAGGTGCATACACACCGCCCTGGTATTGTCCTCGTGCCCTAACCTGATACCTGTGTAGCGATACCCCCAGTTAAGAGGGCTGCTGGTATTGATTTGGGCCCTGTAATGCACCGCTGTCAACCCCTGGCAATCGGCTCTAACCTCCCGTGGCACAGCTAGTGATAGTGGGATAGGACCGCGTGACCGCAACTGTTGGTGACGCAGTCTTATAGCAAACATACACAGAATATACTTTAAAACTCCTATTAAAGTAAGCAAAACTGACACCAAATGTACTTTACCCAGATATTTTACTGATGCTAATGGGCAAGTAATTAAATAACAGTATAACAAGTTGCAGATCCCTGCAATAAACAGTATTTAACCACTTAACGACCGCCCACCGCCGATTTACGTCGGCAGAATGGCACGGACAGGCAGAATCACGTAGATCTACGTGATCGCCTTTGTGCAGTTGGGGGGTCCATCCGGACCCCCCTTCACTGCAGTGAGCGGCCGTTAAGTGTTCGGGAGCGATCAGGCATGAGGGGGCGGCCGCTCGATTCCGCCCCCCCCCCCCTCGCGATCGCTCCCGGCCAATGAAAATGCTTCCTCCGCCATGTGATGTAAACAAGGCTGGAGGAAGTGATGTCATCTCCCTCGCCGCGGTCTTTTCGTTCCCGGCGCCGAGCAGAGAAGAAGCAGGTTAGTGCTCCAACAGTCCACTGACACGTAGGTACACATAGGCACACAAATCACCCCCCAGTCACCCCCAGATCACCCCCCAGGTCACCCCAAAGCCCCCAATCACAGTGTCACTGATTGCAGTGATCATTTATTTTACTGATCACTGCATTTAGTGTCATCTGTGATTGTAAAAAGTTGCAGGGCAGTTAGGATTAGGCCCCTTTAGGTCCAGGGTAGCCCCCTAACCCCCCCTAATAAAGGTTTAACCCCTTGATCACCCCCCAGGTAACCCTTTCACCCCCTAACTTCAGCGTCACTAAGCGATTGTTTTTCCGATCGCTGTATTCGTGTCGCTGGTGTTTTAGATAGGCAGTTATTTTTTTTTTAGGTTCGCCGCAGGTTTTTATTAGTGTCAGGTACCCCCATATATTATTTTAACCCCCTGATTGCCCCTAGAGTTAACCCTTTCACCAGTGATCGCCGTATAAGCGTCACTGGTGTCACTGGTTAGCCAGTAAGTTATCTAGTTATTTAGGTAACCCGTCAGGTTTTTATATAGCGTCGGGTACCCCCATATTTAACCTAATAAAGGTTTTAACCCCCTGATTGCCCCTAGTTAACCCTTTCACCAGTGATCACCATATAAAGGTTACAGGTGACGCTGGTTGATTAGTTTGCTTTTTATAGCATCAGGGCACCCGCCGTATATAACCCAATAAAGGTTTAACCCCCCTGATCGCCCAGCGGGTGAGATCAATTAGGTTTTAGCGCCAGAGAGGGTCTGCGTCGCCCCAGGCAGTGTTAGGTTAGTTCCAGTAACGCTAACACCCACGCGCAAAGCATACACCCCCCTTAGTGGTATAGTATCTGATCAGATCTATACTAGCATCCCCAGCGGTTTAGGGTTCCCAAAAACGCAGTGTTAGCGGGATCAGCCCAGATACCTGCTAGCGCCTGCGTTTAGCCCCTCCGCCCAGCCCAGCCCAGCCCAGCCCACCCAAGTGCAGTATCGATCGATCACTGTCACTTACCAAACACAACACACATAACTGCAGCGTTCGCAGAGACAGGCCTGATCCCTGCGATCGCTAACAGTTTTTTTGTAGCGTTTGATATATTTGCTGACGACAGTCAGGTGCTTTTTTTCCTGTGAATCTTACTAGTGTACCCCTAAATTTAGAGCCCAAAATGGCAAGACGAAGGTACACTAGTAAAGAGGCCTACGAGATTCTGAGCATGACAGATAGTGAATAGGAGGTCACGTATCTGTCAGATTCAGGCTCAGAATATCTTCCCGTAGAAGACAGTGACGTCAGCGGCCCCACGTCAGATAGCTCTGACGACGAAGTTGAGGTCCCTGCTAAGGTCAGGTGTACCCGATCCCGATCTTCTGAGGTTGTTGAGGAGCAAGAACCGCAGGTCTCTCGTATCATGGAGCAGAGTAGTACTAGCGCCGCTATTCCTTCTGGTGAACTGGCAAGCACCAGCGGCCTAGTACAGCCTGGACGTACATCCAGCACTGCAGTAACACTTGGTGACGTGGCGAGTCCCATAAGTGCAGTTCAAGCTGGCGAGGTGGCAAGCACAAGTAGTGTCCCGCTGCCACCAAGAAGACAAAGGCAGGCCCGTCGTGCCCATACTGCCCTTCCTGCAGAATTCGCCTATCCTGATTGGGTCCCCACCACTTCTGCAGAACCCGTACTTCCCCCATTCACTGCCCAACCCGGTATTCAGGTGGAAACAGCTGATTTTATTCCAATTGATTTTTATTCGCTGTTTTTCACGGAAGATCTCTATAGATCTATTGTGGACCAGAGTAATTTATATGCTGGTCAATTTATCGCCGCTAACCCCCAGTTGCCTAAAATTGCCAGAAATTGGAAACCAATTACGGTTTCCGAATTTAAGACCTTTCTGGGCCTTTCCCTCAACATGGGCACACATAAATTTCCGTCATTGCGTGCTTATTGGTCCACGCACCCAATTGACCACATGCCCGTGTTCTCTGCCTCCATGTCCAGGGCACGATACGAGCAGATTTTGCGGTTCATGCACTTCAACGACAATGAACTTTGTCGTCCACGTGGGGACCCTGAATACGACCGGCTCTATAAAATTCGGCCCCTCATAAACCACTTCAACGAACGTTTTGCAGCCTTGTTTACTCCCGATCAAGTTGTCTGCGTTGATGAGTCCCTGATTAAATTTTCTGGCCGCTTGTCTTTCAAGCAGTACCTTCCCAGCAAGCGTGCCAGATACGGGGTCAAGCTCTACAAGTTCTGTGACAGGGCAACAGGCTATGTAGTGAACTTTACGGTTTATGAGGGAAAAGACAGTCAGATTGAGTCGGTCAACTGCCCGGATTACATAGGGAGCGCTGGCAAGATAGTGTGGAACTTGGTGTCACCCTTATTCGGAAAGGGGTACCACTTGTATGTGGACAATTATTACACGAGCGTGCCACTGTTTAGTCACTTGTTTGATCATAAGATTGGAGCATGTGGCACCGTGCGACCTAATCGCCGGGGCTTTCCCCAGCGGCTTGTAGATGCCCGTCTTAGGCTGGGGGAGAGAGCCTGCTTGAAGTGTAATAACTTGCTCGCTATGAAGTGGAGGGACAATAAGAATGTTTTCCTTCTTACCTCCCTTCATGCAGACACGACAGTCCAAATTCGTACGGCGACTGGTGTTGTGGAGAAACCCCTCTGTGTCCACGAATATAACCAAAATATGGGAGGGGTGGACCTCAACGACCAGTTGATGGCGCCGTATCTAATTGACCGTAAGGCGAGACGCTGGTACAAAAAAGTGTCTCTATCATTATTCCAATTGGCTTTGCTGAACGCTCATGTGCTATACAGAGCTTCACGCGGGACGTTATCTCTTCTAAAATTCCAGAATGAGATAGTCACAGAACTCCTGTATCCAGGCGGTTCTGCACCTCACCATCCCCAACCAAATGCAGTAAGCCGGCTGCAGGAGAGGCATTATTCGTATGTCCTCCCGAGTACCCCTACCCAAAGCCACCCCCAAAAAAGATGTCGTGTCTGTAGCAAGCGCGGATTTAGGCGTGACACCCGTAGTTTTTGTCCACTCTGTCCTGACAAGCCTGGTCTTTGCCAAGGTGAATGTTTTGAACGCTACCACTCAAAAGTGAAGTTTTAGCGTAGGGTACAGCATTTCACAGACTAGGACACACTTACACAGGGTCTCCCAAGATGCCATTACATTTTGAGAGACCCGAACCATTACAGTTGTAAAGTTACAAAAAAAAGTGTAAAAAAGAAAAAAAAAACGTAAAAAACAAAACACAAAAAAAATATAAAATAAAAAAACCAAAAATAGTTGTCGTTTTATTGTTCTCTCTCTCTCTATTTTCTCTCTATTGTTCTGCTCTTTTTTACTGTATTCTATTCTGCAATGTTTTATCATGCTTGCTTTTCAGGTATGTAATTTTTTGTTTTCAGGTGCGCCATTCAACTGCAGCGCGGAATTATTTATCTTGACAGCAACAGCGTTTGCTCCCACGATACATAAAGCCGTGACTCCAGTGCTGTAGGAGGTGATTTCACCACCACAGTTAAAAAAAAGAGCATATATGCCGAAGCATGGGGGCAGCAGGGGCGGAGGAGCGATTTTGCTCCTAATGCCGCGTACATAGGGTCGAAATTCCGACGGAGGCCTGCCCGTGGAAAATTCCGACCGTGTGTACGCGGCATAACTTTTTTGCGGGAGGATGCCCCCATGCTTCGGCATATATATATTTTAGGCACAGGTTGCGTTAAAACATTTTTTTATTTTTTACTAGGTTTTGTTTTGGTATTTGCTTTGCAGGTATGGCATGGTAAGGTCTTACTGTTGTACTGTAATGTTACTTTGTTTTAATGTTAACCACCATTTGCTTAGCAGGTACGCCATTCAGTTGCAGCGCGGATCTATTTATCTTGACAGCAACAGCGTTTGCTCCCACGATACATAAAGCCGTGACTCCAACGCTGTAGGAGGTGATTTCACCACCACAGTTAAAAAAAAGAGCATATATGCCGAAGCATGGGGGCAGCAGGGGCGGAGGAGCGATTTTGCTCCTAATGCCGCGTACATACGGTCGAAATTCCGACGGAGGCCTGCCCGTGGAAAATTCCGACCGTGTGTACGCGGCATAACTTTTTTGCGGGAGGATGCCCCCATGCTTCGGCATATATATATTTTAGGCACAGGTTGCGTTAAAACATTTTTTTATTTTTTACTAGGTTTTGTTTTGGTATTTGCTTTGCAGGTATGGCATGGTAAGGTCTTACTGTTGTACTGTAATGTTACTTTGTTTTAATGTTAACCACCATTTGCTTAGCAGGTACGCCATTCAGTTGCAGCACGGATCTATTTATCTTGACAGCAACAGCGTTTGCTCCCATGATACATAAAGCCGTGACTCCAACGCTGTAGGAGGTGATTTCACCACCACAGTTAAAAAAAAGAGCATATATGCCGAAGCATGGGGGCAGCAGGGGCGGAGGAGCGATTTTGCTCCTAATGCCGCGTATATACGGTCGAAATTTCAACGGAGGCTTGCCCGTGGAAAAGTCCGACCGTGTGTACGCGGCATAACCTTTTATGCTGCGTACATACGGTCGAAATTCCGACGAAGGCTTGACCGTGTGTACACGGCATAACTTTTTTGCGGGAGGATGCCCCCATGCTTCGGCATATATGCCCATCATTAGAAGTGGGTGGATGAAGGGAGGTATTCTAATGGTGGGCATACCCACCAATCAATCTCTTTTTTTCGTTCAGCCAATAGGCTGTATGAAAAAAAAGATTACAATACATGTCCAACAAGGACCAGCAACGTACTGGTATGTTGCTGGACTTTGAATGTTTATACCAGAATGATGCCTGCGGGTTTAGGTATCATCTTGGTATCATTCTTTTCAGCCAGCGGCCGGCTTTCATGTAAAAGCAATTCTAGCAGATAATTAGCCTCTAGACTGCTTTTACAAGCAGTGGGAGGGAATGTCCCCCCCCCCGGATATAAAAAGCGCCATTGGGAAATTGGGAAAGCATTTTATCACACCGATCTTGGTGTGGTCAGATGCTTTGAGGGCAGAGGAAAGATCTAGGGTCTAACCCCCCAATTTTTTTCAAAAAAAGAGTACCTGTCACTACCTATTGCTATCATAGGGGATATTTACATTCCCTGAGATAACGATAAAAATGGTAAAAAAATAAAATATGGAAGGCACAGTTTAAAAATAAAATAAAAAAGCCAAATAAATAATAAAAAAAAAAAAAAAAAAAAAGCACCGCTGTCCCCCCCTGCTCTTGCGCAAAGGCGAACGCAAGCGTCGGTCTAGCGTCATATGTAAACAGCAATTGCATCATGCATGTGAGGTATCACCGCGAAGGTCAGATCGAGGGCAGTCATTTTAGCAGTAGACCTCCTCTGTAAATCTAACGTGGTAACCTGTAAAGGCTTTTAAATGCTTTTAAAAATGAATGTAGTTTGTCGCCGCTGCGCGTTTGTGCGCAATTTTAAAGCATGTCGTGTTTGGTATCCATGTACTCGGCCTATGATCATCTTTTTTATTTCATCAAACATTTGGGCAATATAGTGTTTTTTAGTGCATTAAAAATAAAAAAAGTGTGTTTTTCCCCCAAAAAATGCGTTTGAAAAATCGCTGCGCAAATACTGTGTGGAAAAAAAAATGCAACACCCACTATTTTAATCTGTAGGGCCTTTGCTTTAAAAAAATATATAATGTTTGGGGGTTCAACATAATTTTCTTGCAAAAAAATTTTTTTTTTCATGTAAACAAAAAGTGTCAGAAAGGGCTTTGTCTTCAAGTGGTTAGAAGAGTGGATGATGTGTGACATAAGCTTCCTAATGTTGTGCATAAAATGCCAGGACAGTTCAAAACCCCCCCAAATGACCCCATTTTGTAAAGTAGACACCTCAAGCTATTTGCTGAGAGGCATGTTAAGCCCATTGAATATTTTTTTTTTTTGTCCCAAGTGATTGAATAATGACCAAAAAAAAATGTACAAAAAGTTGTCACTAAATTATATATTGCTCAAACATGCCATGGGCATATGTGGAATTACACCCCAAAATACATTCTGTTGCTTCTCCTGAGTACGGGGATACCACATGTGTGGGACTTTTTGGGAGCCTAGTCGCGTACGGGACCCCAAAAACCAAGCACCGCCTTCAGGATTTCTATGGGTGTAAATTTTTGATTTCACTCCTCACTGCCTATCACAGTTTCGGAGGCCATGGAATGCCCAGATGGCACAAAACCCCCCCAAATGACCCCATTTTGGAAAGTAGACACCCCAAGCTATTTGCTGAGAGGTATGTTGAGTATTTTGCAGATCTCGCTTTTTGTCACAAAGTTTTGAAAATGTAAAAAAAGAAAAAAAAAAAGAAAAAAAAATGTCTTTCTTAATTTTCAAAAACAAATGAGAGCTGTAAAATACTCACCATGCCTCTCAGCAAATAGCTTGGGGTGTCTACTTTCCAAAATGGGGTCATTTGTGGGGGTTTTGGGCTATTTTGACATTTTATGGCCTTCAAAACTGTGATAGGTAGTGAGGAGTGAAATCAAAAATTTATGCCCTTAGAAACCTTGAAGGCGGTGCTTGGTTTTTGGGGTCCCGTACGCGGCTAGGCTCCCAAAAAGTCCCACACATGTGGTATCCCCGTACTCAGGAGAAGCAGCAGAATGTATTTTGGGGTGTAATTTCACATATAACCATGGCATGTGTGAGCAATATATCATTTAGTGACAACTTTTTGTACATTTTTTTTTTCTTTTTGTCATTATTCAATCATTTGGGACAAAAAAAAAAAATATTCAATGGGCTCAACATGCCTCTCAGCAAATAGCTTGGGGTGTCTACTTTCCAAAATGGGGTCATTTGGGGGGGTTTTGTGCCATCTTGGCATTTTATGGCCTTCAAAACTGTGATAGGTAGTGAGGAGCGAAATCAAAAATTTATGCCCTTAGAAACCTTGAAGGCGGTGCTTGGTTTTTGGGGTCCCGTACGCGGCTAGGCTCCCAAAAAGTCCCACACATGTGGTATCCCCGTACTCAGGAGAAGCAGCAGAATGTATTTTGGGGTGTAATTTCACATATGCCCATGGCATGTGTGAGCAATATATCATTTAGTGACAACTTTGTGCAAAAAAAAAAAAGTTTGTCATATTCCCGCAACCTGTGGCAAAATATAAAATATTCCATGGACTCAACATGCCTCTCAGCAAATAGCTTGGGGTGTCTACTTTCCAAAATGGGGTAATTTGGGGGGGTTTTGTGCTATTTTGGCATTTTATGGCCTTCGAAACTGTGATAGGTAGTGAGGAGTGAAATCAAAAATTTACGCCCTTAGAAATCCTGAAGGCGGTGCTTGGTTTTTGGGGCCCTGTACGCGGCTAGGCTCCCAAAAAGTCCCACACATGTGGTATCCCCGTACTCAGGAAAAGCAGCAGAATGTATTTTGGGGTGCAATTCCACATATAACCATGGCATGTGTGAGCAATATATCATTTAGTGACAACTTTTTGTACATTTTTTTTTTCTTTTTGTCATTATTCAATCATTTGGGACAAAAAAAAAAATATTCAATGGGGTCAACATGCCTCTCAGCAGATAGCTTGGGGTGTCTACTTTCCAAAATGGGGTCATTTGGGGGGGTTTGTGCCATCTTGGCATTTTATGGCCTTCAAAACTGTGATAGGTAGTGAGGAGTGAAATCAAAAATTTATGCCCTTAGAAACCTTGAAGGCGGTGCTTGGTTTTTGGGGTCCCGTACGCGGCTAGGCTCCCAAAAAGTCCCACACATGTGGTATCCCCGTACTCAGGAGAAGCAGCAGAATGTATTTTGGGGTGTAATTTCACATATGCCCATGGCATGTGTGAGCAATATATCATTTAGTGACAACTTTGTGCAAAAAAAAAAAAAGTTTGTCATATTCCCGCAACCTGTGGCAAAATATAAAATATTCCATGGACTCAACATGCCTCTCAGCAAATAGCTTGGGGTGTCTACTTTCCAAAATGGGGTAATTTGGGGGGGGTGTGCTATTTTGGCATTTTATGGCCTTCGAAACTGTGATAGGTAGTGAGGAGTGAAATCAAAAATTTACGCCCTTAGAAATCCTGAAGGCGGTGCTTGGTTTTTGGGGCCCTGTACGCGGCTAGGCTCCCAAAAAGTCCCACACATGTGGTATCCCCGTACTCAGGAAAAGCAGCAGAATGTATTTTGGGGTGCAATTCCACATATAACCATGGCATGTGTGAGCAATATATCATTTAGTGACAACTTTTTGTACATTTTCTTTTTCTTTTTGTCATTATTCAATCATTTGGGACAAAAAAAAAAAATATTCAATGGGCTCAACATGCCTCTCAGCAAATAGCTTGGGGTGTCTACTTTCCAAAATGGGGTCATTTGGGGGGGTTTTGTGCCATCTTGGCATTTTATGGCCTTCAAAACTGTGATAGGTAGTGAGGAGTAGTGATGAGCCGAACACCCCCGGGTTCGGTTCGCACCAGAACCCGCGAACGGACCGGAAGTTCGAACGAACATTAGAACCCTATTAAATACAATGGATGCGAACGTTCGAATTCTAAAGTGCTAATTATAACAACTATTATGCATGTTATTGTCCTAAAAAGGGTTTGGGAACCCGGGTTCTGCACCAGGGGACATGTATCAATGCAAAAAGAAGTTTTAAAAACGGTCGTTTTTCGGGAGCAGTCATTTTAATGATGCATAAAGTGAAAAAAAAAAAGTCAAATATTCCTTTAAATATCGTACCTGGGGGGTGTCTAAAGTATGCCTGTGAAGTGCCACGTGTTTCCCGTGTTTAGAACTGTCCCTGCACAAAATGACACTTCTAAAGGAAAAAAAAGCCATTTAAAACTGCTTGCGGCTTTAATGTAATGTCTGGTCCCGGTAATATGGATGAAATTCTTTAAGAAAAATGGCATAGCTACCCCATGACCCCCCCCCCCCCCCTACCCCAGCCCATTACCAGCCCCTTTGGGTCTTGTATGGATATTAAGGGGAACCCCGCACATAAAATAAAAAAGGCCCTATATACTCTGAACAGCCGTATACAGGCGGTGCATACAAGACAGGGACTGTAGGTTTGTTCTTATGTAGAATCTGTTTGTAATTTTGAACAGGTACATTGTTGAAGTGTAGCTCCAGCCCAAAAATCTATTTTTAAACTTTTTGGAAAACATAGGTAAGGGTTATCACCCCTGTAACATTTGTTTTGCTGTCTGTGCCCCTGTTCAGAACATTTCACCTCACTTTCCGTCCCAATGACAACTGTTTTTGAAATGTGGTGTTTTTCTTGAAACAAGGATTGCTGATAAAGCATCAGTACAGAGGAGACACCTTTCTCCCATATTTATTCTTACAGGAGAGAATTTTCCTTCCTAGTGGTAGATTTCCTCTCACTTCCTGTTGTCTTCTTGCGTTTGCAAGTAGGAGTCGTTTGTAAGTTGGATGTTTGAAAGTAGGGACCTGCCGTATATACTCTGCAGAAATAGGCCCCTTAGTTGTTGGTGTTGGCACAACACTGTAAGCACTCACAGTTACTCTTGGTTGGTGCTGGAACGCCCTGCTGTCAACTATTATATCAGGAATTTTAATTACATATAATTGTTGAACAGTGGTAGTAAAAATTGGGCCTTTGATGGTGGTGCTGGTGCCACAACACTGTAAGCCCTGACAGTTACTCTTGGTGGGTGCAGCAATGGGCCCTGCTGTGAATTATTAGATCAAGAATTGTAATTACATGCCCCTGTTGAACAGGGGCTGAAAAATTGGGCCTTAGGCACTGGTGGCACAACACTGCAACCCCTCACAGATACTGTACTTGGAGCACAGCAATGAGCCCTGTTGCAAAGTATTGCTTCAAAAATTGTAATGACACGCCCCTGTTAAACAGGGGCTGAAAAATTGGGCCTTAGGCACTGGTGGCACAACACTGCAACTCCTCACAGATACTGTACTTGGAGCACAGCAATGAGCCCTGTTGCAAAGTATTGCTTCAAAAATTGTAATTACACGCCCCTGTTAAACAGGGGCTGAAAAATTGGGCGTTAGGCACTGGTGGCGGCACCCATAAACAAAAATGATCTTCCAAGCTATCATCATCAATCGTATCATTGAGGACTCGGAGGAGGAGGATAGCCAGTCAACATAACAGCACAGGCACTCAGCATCAGCATCAGTCTTGAAGGGATGTGACATTTTAAAATCAATTAGTCTGTTATATCAGCATCAGGTGTGTGGTAGCTGGTGGTGATCCAAGACTGGTTCATCTTGATGAAAGTCAGTCGATCAACCGAGTCGGTGGACAGGCGCACCCTGTGATCCGTGACAAATCCTCCAGCAGCACTGAATGTGCGTTCCGAAAGAACGCTGGATGCAGGACAGGCCAGTAGCTCAATTGCATACTGTGCAAGCTCTGGCCAGTGATCCATCCTCAAGACCCAGTAAGCCAGAGGATTTTCGGTGGGGAAGGTGTCCAAGTCTGACCTTGCCCCTAGATATTCCTGCACCATGTTTATCAGACGCTGGCGATGGTTGCTGGAACCAATCATACTTTGGGGCTGCGGACTAAAGAATTGTCTGAACGCATCGGTCAGACGGCCACCTTCCCCACCGCTCCTTCTTTGACTGGCCGAAGCCTCAGCAACTCGTTGTCCAGGACCAGGAGTTTGCAACCTCCCAGTCTCTGGGAACGCGTTGCACAGACCTTTCTGCAAGGCCTCCCGGAGTTGTCTCATCCTCTGCTCCCTCTGCGACGGTAACATAAGGTCCGCAACCTTACCCTTGTACCGTGGATCAAGGAGAGTGGCCAGCCAGTAATGGTCCCTCTCCTTGATCCGAAGAATACGAGGATCCTTCCGCAGACTTTGCAGGATCAGGGAGGCCATGCAGCGTAGGTTTGCTGAGGCATTCGCTCCGGAGTCCTCTGGGTCACTAAGGACGACATGATCCGCAGCCACCTCCTCCCAGCCACGTACAAGTCCACTGGTTTCTTGGGACTGTAAATCATCCCTAAAAGACTGCTGCTGATGATGCTGAGTGCCAGCCTCCACCTCCATGCTGACACAATCCTCCTCCTCCTCCTCCTCCTCCTCCTCCTCTTCCTGTGCGATGGGTGGGACAGAAGGAACACTGTCTGGGTAAAGGGGGCCTTGAGAGGCAAGGAAGTCCTCCTCTTCCTGCCTCTGTTCTGCCTCAAGTGCCCTGTCCATTATTCCACGCAGCGTGTGCTCCAACAGGTGGACAAGAGGTACAGTGTCACTGATGCATGCACTGTCACTGCTCACCATCCTCGTGGCCTCCTCAAATGGTGCCAGGACAGTGCATGCATCCCTGATCATGCCCCACTGGCGTGGAGAAAAAAAACCAAGCTCCCCTGACCCTGTCCTGGTGCCGTAGTCGCACAGGTACTCATTGATGGCCCTCTGCTGCGTGTGCAGCCGCTGCAGCATGGCCAACGTTGAGTTCCACCTGGTGGGCATGTCACATATAAGGCGGTTCTTGGGCAGGTTCAACTCCTTTTGCAGCTCAGCCAGGCGAGCACTGGCATTATAAGATCTGCGGAAATGCACACAGACTTTCCTGGCCTGCCTCAGGACATCCTGTAAGCCCGGGTACCTGCCCAAGAACCGCTGCACCACCAGGTTAAGGACGTGAGCCACACAGGGCACATGGGTCAGTTGTCCCTGTCGGAGGGCGGAGAGGAGGTTGGTGCCATTGTCGCAAACCACCATTCCTGGCTTAAGCTGGCGTGGCGTCAACCACCTCTCGGCCTGGCCCTGCAGAGCAGACAGGACCTCTGCCCCAGTGTGGCTTCTGTCCCCCAAACACACCAGCGCAAGCACGGCATGGCATCTTTTTGCCTGCGTACTTGCGTAGCCCCGTGAACGGCTACGGAGCACCGCTGGTTCATAGGACAAACCACAGGAAGAGGCCATGGAGGAAGAAGAAGAGGAGGGGGTGGAGGAGAGAGGTGTGTCACAACCAGTAGTAGCATTTTGGAGGCGTGGCGGTGGGACAACCTCCAACACTACTGCACCTTGTCCTGAATCCTTCCCAGCTGCCAAAAGAGTGACCCAATGGGCCGTGAAAGAAAGGTAACGTCCCTGTCCATGCCTGCTGGACCATGAGTCAGCGGTAATATGCACCTTACCGCTGACTGCCCTGTCCAGCGAGGCCAAGACATTGCCTTCCACATGCCGGTAGAGAGCCGGAATAGCCTTCCGTGAGAAAAAGTGGCGTTTGGGAACCTGCCACTGAGGAACCGCACATTGCACAAACTCACGGAAGGGGGCCGAGTCTACCAACTGAAAAGGCAGCAGTTGAAGCGCTAGCAATTTAGCCAAGCTAGCATTCAACCGCTGGGCATGTGGATGGCTGGGAGTGAACTTCTTTCGACGGTCCAGCAGCTGGGGCAGGGAAATTTGCCTGCTAGAATCGGACGTCGGTGTACTGCTAGCAGAGTGGGCGCAAGTACTTGGCTGTGACACACCTAATTCTACACCTTCATTCCTCTCAGTGCATGTTTCAGAGAGGACTGAAGTTATAGTGGGGTTGGAGATCCCAGCTGATGCGGTGCAAGGAGAGGTCCGCTTTGTTCTTTGGTGTGGGTCTTTGAGGTAGGCTTGCCAACGAGCTGCATGGCAGGTCAACATATGTCTGGTCAGGCATGTGGTACCCAAGCGGCTGATGTTTTGGCCACGCGATATACGCTTGAGACATATGTTGCAAACAGCAGCTGTGCGATCTGATGCACTAGCCTCAAAAAAGGCCCACACCAAAGAACTTTTTGAATGACGGGCAGAGGCAGCGCCCTGCACAGGCGGAGCTCTGCGGTGTGATTCCGTCGGTGTACTGCCCTTACGCTGGCCACCAAAGGGCATCCTGCCTCGTTGGAGATGTGCCTCCTCCTCATCCTCCTCCTCCTCCTCTCTCCTATTAGGCACCCACGTGGAGTCATTGACCTCATCATCCCCTCCCTCCTCATCACTGGAGCCAATCTGGCAGTATGCTGCAGCTGCTGGAACATGACTGCCAGATTGGTGTCCTTCTTGAGCATCCCCTCTGTCTGCTCTCACGCTACTGCCTTCCTCTAGCTGGGTTTCATCATCAGACCCTTCGAAACGCTGGGCATCCTCCTGGAGCATGTACCCAACACTGTGCTGAAACAGTTCGGGGGACTCCTCAGGAGGAGGACATGGTGGGTCTAGGGAAGGAGTGACTGATGATTTGTCTGACATTGATACCAGGGAAGACGACGCTTTGGCAGCTGCTTTTCCAGTACCCTGAGCCTGGGTGAGAGAGGATGAGGAGGAGGAGGAGGGCTTGGTCATCCACTCTACCAAGTCTTCGGCATGATGTGGCTCAACATGTCCAGCTGCCGAAAAGAAGGACAAGCGTGTCCCATGGCCATGTGCTGATGACAATGCACCGCGTCCACGACCAGCACTGTTGCCCCCAGACACAGAGCCTGCTTGCCCTCTTTTATTGCCTCCTGACTGTCTGCCTCTCCTTGTTTGCCTTCCAGACATTCTAATAGATGGCCTGCAGGGAGATGGGAAAAAAGCAATAAGGGCTACCTTCAGGTGTCCTTCTCTGTCCCTGGAAACAAGGACTTGCAGAGTGAAAGAAAAAAAACACTCTCCCTACCTACAGTTTTCTGTCCCTAGAAAAAATGTTTTTTTTAATCACAATATAGCACAAGGAAAATTAACTCACTGTCCTTACAGGTCCCTGGAAACAAGGACTTGCAGAGTGAAAGAAAAAAAACACTCTCCCTACCTACAGTTTTCTGTCCCTAGAAAAAAATGTTTTTTTTAATCACAATATAGCAAAAGGACAATTCACTCACTGTCCTTCCAGGTCCCTGGAAACAAGGACTTGCAGAGTGAAAGAAACTGACACTGTCCCTACCTAGAGTTTTCTGTCCCTGGAATAAATGTTTTTTTCAGCACAATATAGCACAAGGACAATTAACTCACTGTCCTTACAGGTCCCTGGAAACAAGGACTTGCAGAGTGAAAGAAAAAAAATACTCTCCCTACCTACAGTTTTCTGTCCCTAGAAAAAAATGTTTTTTTTAATCACAATATAGCAAAAGGACAATTCACTCACTGTCCTTCCAGGTCCCTGGAAACAAGGACTTGCAGAGTGAAAGAAACTGACACTGTCCCTACCTAGAGTTTTCTGTCCCTAGAATAAATGTTTTTTTTAATCACAATATAGCAAAAGGACAATTCACTCACTGTCCTTCCAGGTCCCTGGAAACAAGGACTTGCAGAGTGAAAGAAACTGACACTGTCCCTACCTAGAGTTTTCTGTCCCTAGAATAAATGTTTTTTTTAATCACAATATAGCAAAAGGACAATTCACTCACTGTCCTTCCAGGTCCCTGGAAACAAGGACTTGCAGAGTGAAAGAAACTGACACTGTCCCTACCTAGAGTTTTCTGTCCCTAGAATAAATGTTTTTTTTAATCACAATATAGCAAAAGGACAATTCACTCACTGTCCTTCCAGGTCCCTGGAAACAAGGACTTGCAGAGTGAAAGAAACTGACACTGTCCCTACCTAGAGTTTTCTGTCCCTAGAATAAATGTTTTTTTTAATCACAATATAGCAAAAGGACAATTCACTCACTGTCCTTCCAGGTCCCTGGAAACAAGGACTTGCAGAGTGAAAGAAACTGACACTGTCCCTACCTAGAGTTTTCTGTCCCTAGAATAAATGTTTTTTTTAATCACAATATAGCAAAAGGACAATTCACTCACTGTCCTTCCAGGTCCCTGGAAACAAGGACTTGCAGAGTGAAAGAAACTGACACTGTCCCTACCTAGAGTTTTCTGTCCCTAGAATAAATGTTTTTTTTAATCACAATATAGCACAAGGAAAATTAACTCACTGTCCTTACAGGTCCCTGGAAACAAGGACTTGCAGAGTGAAAGAAAAAAAACACTCTCCCTACCTACAGTTTTCTGTCCCTAGAAAAAAATGTTTTTTTTAATCACAATATAGCAAAAGGACAATTCACTCACTGTCCTTCCAGGTCCCTGGAAACAAGGACTTGCAGAGTGAAAGAAACTGACACTGTCCCTACCTAGAGTTTTCTGTCCCTGGAATAAATGTTTTTTTCAGCACAATATAGCACAAGGACAATTAACTCACTGTCCTTACAGGTCCCTGGAAACAAGGACTTGCAGAGTGAAAGAAAAAAAATACTCTCCCTACCTACAGTTTTCTGTCCCTAGAAAAAAATGTTTTTTTTAATCACAATATAGCAAAAGGACAATTCACTCACTGTCCTTCCAGGTCCCTGGAAACAAGGACTTGCAGAGTGAAAGAAACTGACACTGTCCCTACCTAGAGTTTTCTGTCCCTAGAATAAATGTTTTTTTTAATCACAATATAGCACAAGGAAAATTAACTCACTGTCCTTACAGGTCCCTGGAAACAAGGACTTGCAGAGTGAAAGAAAAAAAACACTCTCCCTACCTACAGTTTTCTGTCCCTAGAAAAAAATGTTTTTTTTAATCACAATATAGCAAAAGGACAATTCACTCACTGTCCTTCCAGGTCCCTGGAAACAAGGACTTGCAGAGTGAAAGAAACTGACACTGTCCCTACCTAGAGTTTTCTGTCCCTGGAATAAATGTTTTTTTCAGCACAATATAGCACAAGGACAATTAACTCACTGTCCTTACAGGTCCCTGGAAACAAGGACTTGCAGAGTGAAAGAAAAAAAATACTCTCCCTACCTACAGTTTTCTGTCCCTAGAAAAAAATGTTTTTTTTAATCACAATATAGCAAAAGGACAATTCACTCACTGTCCTTCCAGGTCCCTGGAAACAAGGACTTGCAGAGTGAAAGAAACTGACACTGTCCCTACCTAGAGTTTTCTGTCCCTAGAATAAATGTTTTTTTTAATCACAATATAGCAAAAGGACAATTCACTCACTGTCCTTCCAGGTCCCTGGAAACAAGGACTTGCAGAGTGAAAGAAACTGACACTGTCCCTACCTAGAGTTTTCTGTCCCTAGAATAAATGTTTTTTTTAATCACAATATAGCAAAAGGACAATTCACTCACTGTCCTTCCAGGTCCCTGGAAACAAGGACTTGCAGAGTGAAAGAAACTGACACTGTCCCTACCTAGAGTTTTCTGTCCCTAGAATAAATGTTTTTTTTAATCACAATATAGCAAAAGGACAATTCACTCACTGTCCTTCCAGGTCCCTGGAAACAAGGACTTGCAGAGTGAAAGAAACTGACACTGTCCCTACCTAGAGTTTTCTGTCCCTAGAATAAATGTTTTTTTTAATCACAATATAGCAAAAGGACAATTCACTCACTGTCCTTCCAGGTCCCTGGAAACAAGGACTTGCAGAGTGAAAGAAACTGACACTGTCCCTACCTAGAGTTTTCTGTCCCTAGAATAAATGTTTTTTTTAATCACAATATAGCAAAAGGACAATTCACTCACTGTCCTTCCAGGTCCCTGGAAACAAGGACTTGCAGAGTGAAAGAAACTGACACTGTCCCTACCTAGAGTTTTCTGTCCCTAGAATAAATGTTTTTTTTAATCACAATATAGCACAAGGAAAATTAACTCACTGTCCTTACAGGTCCCTGGAAACAAGGACTTGCAGAGTGAAAGAAAAAAAACACTCTCCCTACCTACAGTTTTCTGTCCCTAGAAAAAAATGTTTTTTTTAATCACAATATAGCAAAAGGACAATTCACTCACTGTCCTTCCAGGTCCCTGGAAACAAGGACTTGCAGAGTGAAAGAAACTGACACTGTCCCTACCTAGAGTTTTCTGTCCCTGGAATAAATGTTTTTTTCAGCACAATATAGCACAAGGACAATTAACTCACTGTCCTTACAGGTCCCTGGAAACAAGGACTTGCAGAGTGAAAGAAAAAAAATACTCTCCCTACCTACAGTTTTCTGTCCCTAGAAAAAAATGGTTTTTTTAATCACAATATAGCAAAAGGACAATTCACTCACTGTCCTTCCAGGTCCCTGGAAACAAGGACTTGCAGAGTGAAAGAAACTGACACTGTCCCTACCTAGAGTTTTCTGTCCCTAGAATAAATGTTTTTTTTAATCACAATATAGCAAAAGGACAATTCACTCACTGTCCTTCCAGGTCCCTGGAAACAAGGACTTGCAGAGTGAAAGAAACTGACACTGTCCCTACCTAGAGTTTTCTGTCCCTAGAATAAATGTTTTTTTTAATCACAATATAGCAAAAGGACAATTCACTCACTGTCCTTCCAGGTCCCTGGAAACAAGGACTTGCAGAGTGAAAGAAACTGACACTGTCCCTACCTAGAGTTTTCTGTCCCTAGAATAAATGTTTTTTTTTAAGCACACTATAGCAGAAGCACAAAACACACTGACACTCTCCCTACCTATCCTTCTCTTTCCCTAAACTAAAGGAATCCAGGTTAAGCAAGAAAGAAATAACAGTCACTGTCCCTGCCTATGCTACTCTATCCCTGCTCCGGAACACACTACACTAGGCCGCCGTGCTGGCGGCCTTTTATAGTGTGGGGCGTGTACTAAACACCCTCAGCAATAATTGGCCACAGGCATCCTGCCTGTGGCCAATCATTGCTCTCCTCGCTGCCGGCGCTGTGATTGGCCAAGCATGCGGGGTCACAGTGCATGCTTGGCCAATCACAGCGCCTGGATGACACTGCGATGGCGTAGTGCATTGTGGGCCGTTCGCGTCACTCGAATTTGGCGCGAACGGCCCAAATCGTTCGATCTTCGTCGAACGATCGAACAGCCAATGTTCGAGTCGAACGTATGTTCGACTCGAACACGAAGCTCATCCCTAGTGAGGAGCGAAATCAAAAATTTATGCCCTTAGAAACCTTGAAGGCGGTGCTTGGTTTTTGGGGTCCCGTACGCGGCTAGGCTCCCAAAAAGTCCCACACATGTGGTATCCCCGTACTCAGGAGAAGCAGCAGAATGTATTTTGGGGTGTAATTTCACATATGCCCATGGCATGTGTGAGCAATATATCATTTAGTGACAACTTTGTGCAAAAAAAAAAAAGTTTGTCATATTCCCGCAACCTGTGGCAAAATATAAAATATTCCATGGACTCAACATGCCTCTCAGCAAATAGCTTGGGGTGTCTACTTTCCAAAATGGGGTAATTTGGGGGGGTTTTGTGCTATTTTGGCATTTTATGGCCTTCGAAACTGTGATAGGTAGTGAGGAGTGAAATCAAAAATTTACGCCCTTAGAAATCCTGAAGGCGGTGCTTGGTTTTTGGGGCCCTGTACGCGGCTAGGCTCCCAAAAAGTCCCACACATGTGGTATCCCCGTACTCAGGAAAAGCAGCAGAATGTATTTTGGGGTGCAATTCCACATATAACCATGGCATGTGTGAGCAATATATCATTTAGTGACAACTTTTTGTACATTTTTTTTTTTCTTTTTGTCATTATTCAATCATTTGGGACAAAAAAAAAAATATTCAATGGGGTCAACATGCCTCTCAGCAGATAGCTTGGGGTGTCTACTTTCCAAAATGGGGTCATTTGGGGGGGTTTGTGCCATCTTGGCATTTTATGGCCTTCAAAACTGTGATAGGTAGTGAGGAGTGAAATCAAAAATTTATGCCCTTAGAAACCTTGAAGGCGGTGCTTGGTTTTTGGGGTCCCGTACGCGGCTAGGCTCCCAAAAAGTCCCACACATGTGGTATCCCCGTACTCAGGAGAAGCAGCAGAATGTATTTTGGGGTGTAATTTCACATATGCCCATGGCATGTGTGAGCAATATATCATTTAGTGACAACTTTGTGCAAAAAAAAAAAAAGTTTGTCATATTCCCGCAACCTGTGGCAAAATATAAAATATTCCATGGACTCAACATGCCTCTCAGCAAATAGCTTGGGGTGTCTACTTTCCAAAATGGGGTAATTTGGGGGGGGTGTGCTATTTTGGCATTTTATGGCCTTCGAAACTGTGATAGGTAGTGAGGAGTGAAATCAAAAATTTACGCCCTTAGAAATCCTGAAGGCGGTGCTTGGTTTTTGGGGCCCTGTACGCGGCTAGGCTCCCAAAAAGTCCCACACATGTGGTATCCCCGTACTCAGGAAAAGCAGCAGAATGTATTTTGGGGTGCAATTCCACATATAACCATGGCATGTGTGAGCAATATATCATTTAGTGACAACTTTTTGTACATTTTCTTTTTCTTTTTGTCATTATTCAATCATTTGGGACAAAAAAAAAAAATATTCAATGGGCTCAACATGCCTCTCAGCAAATAGCTTGGGGTGTCTACTTTCCAAAATGGGGTCATTTGGGGGGGTTTTGTGCCATCTTGGCATTTTATGGCCTTCAAAACTGTGATAGGTAGTGAGGAGCGAAATCAAAAATTTATGCCCTTAGAAACCTTGAAGGCGGTGCTTGGTTTTTGGGGTCCCGTACGCGGCTAGGCTCCCAAAAAGTCCCACACATGTGGTATCCCCGTACTCAGGAGAAGCAGCAGAATGTATTTTGGGGTGTAATTTCACATATGCCCATGGCATGTGTGAGCAATATATCATTTAGTGACAACTTTGTGCAAAAAAAAAAAAGTTTGTCATATTCCCGCAACCTGTGGCAAAATATAAAATATTCCATGGACTCAACATGCCTCTCAGCAAATAGCTTGGGGTGTCTACTTTCCAAAATGGGGTAATTTGGGGGGGTTTTGTGCTATTTTGGCATTTTATGGCCTTCGAAACTGTGATAGGTAGTGAGGAGTGAAATCAAAAATTTACGCCCTTAGAAATCCTGAAGGCGGTGCTTGGTTTTTGGGGCCCTGTACGCGGCTAGGCTCCCAAAAAGTCCCACACATGTGGTATCCCCGTACTCAGGAAAAGCAGCAGAATGTATTTTGGGGTGCAATTCCACATATAACCATGGCATGTGTGAGCAATATATCATTTAGTGACAACTTTTTGTACATTTTTTTTTTCTTTTTGTCATTATTCAATCATTTGGGACAAAAAAAAAAAATATTCAATGGGGTCAACATGCCTCTCAGCAAATAGCTTGGGGTGTCTACTTTCCAAAATGGGGTCATTTGGGGGGGTTTGTGCCATCTTGGCATTTTATGGCCTTCAAAACTGTGATAGGTAGTGAGGAGTGAAATCAAAAATTTATGCCCTTAGAAACCTTGAAGGCGGTGCTTGGTTTTTGGGGTCCCGTACGCGGCTAGGCTCCCAAAAAGTCCCACACATGTGGTATCCCCGTACTCAGGAGAAGCAGCAGAATGTATTTTGGGGTGTAATTTCACATATGCCCATGGCATGTGTGAGCAATATATCATTTAGTGACAACTTTGTGCAAAAAAAAAAAAAGTTTGTCATATTCCCGCAACCTGTGGCAAAATATAAAATATTCCATGGACTCAACATGCCTCTCAGCAAATAGCTTGGGGTGTCTACTTTCCAAAATGGGGTAATTTGGGGGGGGTTTGTGCTATTTTGGCATTTTATGGCCTTCGAAACTGTGATAGGTAGTGAGGAGTGAAATCAAAAATTTACGCCCTTAGAAATCCTGAAGGCGGTGCTTGGTTTTTGGGGCCCTGTACGCGGCTAGGCTCCCAAAAAGTCCCACACATGTGGTATCCCCGTACTCAGGAAAAGCAGCAGAATGTATTTTGGGGTGCAATTCCACATATAACCATGGCATGTGTGAGCAATATATCATTTAGTGACAACTTTTTGTACATTTTTTTTTTCTTTTTGTCATTATTCAATCATTTGGGACAAAAAAAAAAATATTCAATGGGGTCAACATGCCTCTCAGCAAATAGCTTGGGGTGTCTACTTTCCAAAATGGGGTCATTTGGGGGGGTTTGTGCCATCTTGGCATTTTATGGCCTTCAAAACTGTGATAGGTAGTGAGGAGTGAAATCAAAAATTTATGCCCTTAGAAACCTTGAAGGCGGTGCTTGGTTTTTGGGGTCCCGTACGCGGCTAGGCTCCCAAAAAGTCCCACACATGTGGTATCCCCGTACTCAGGAGAAGCAGCAGAATGTATTTTGGGGTGTAATTTCACATATGCCCATGGCATGTGTGAGCAATATATCATTTAGTGACAACTTTGTGCAAAAAAAAAAAAGTTTGTCATATTCCCGCAACCTGTGGCAAAATATAAAATATTCCATGGACTCAACATGCCTCTCAGCAAATAGCTTGGGGTGTCTACTTTCCAAAATGGGGTAATTTGGGGGGGTTTTGTGCTATTTTGGCATTTTATGGCCTTCGAAACTGTGATAGGTAGTGAGGAGTGAAATCAAAAATTTACGCCCTTAGAAATCCTGAAGGCGGTGCTTGGTTTTTGGGGCCCTGTACGCGGCTAGGCTCCCAAAAAGTCCCACACATGTGGTATCCCCGTACTCAGGAAAAGCAGCAGAATGTATTTTGGGGTGCAATTCCACATATAACCATGGCATGTGTGAGCAATATATCATTTAGTGACAACTTTTTGTACATTTTTTTTTTTGTCATTATTCAATCATTTGGGACAAAAAAAAAATATTCAATGGGGTCAACATGCCTCTCAGCAAATAGCTTGGGGTGTCTACTTTCCAAAATGGGGTCATTTGGGGGGGTTTTGTGCCATCTTGGCATTTTATGGCCTTCAAAACTGTGATAGGTAGTGAGGAGTGAAATCAAAAATTTATGCCCTTAGAAACCTTGAAGGCGGTGCTTGGTTTTTGGGGTCCCGTACGCGGCTAGGCTCCCAAAAAGTCCCACACATGTGGTATCCCCGTACTCAGGAGAAGCAGCAGAATGTATTTTGGGGTGTAATTTCACATATGCCCATGGCATGTGTGAGCAATATATCATTTAGTGACAACTTTGTGCAAAAAAAAAAAGGTTTGTCATATTCCCGCAACTTGTGGCAAAATATAAAATATTCCATGGACTGAACATGCCTCTTAGTAAATAGCTTGGGGTGTCTACTTTCCAAAATGGGGTCATTTGGGGGGGTTTTGTGCTATTTTGGCATTTTATGGCCTTCGAAACTGTGATAGGTAGTGAGGAGTGAAATCAAAAATTTGCGCCCTTAGAAATCCTGAAGGCGGTGCTTGGTTTCCGGGGTCCCGTACGTGGCTAGGCTCCTAAAAAGTCCCACACATGTGGTATCCCCGTACTCAGGAGAAGCAGCAGAATGTATTTTGGGGTGCAATTCCACATATAACCATGGCATGTGTGAGCAATATATCATTTAGTGACAACTTTTTGTAATTTTTTTTTTTTTGTCATTATTCAATCACTTGGGACAAAAAAAAAAAATATTCAATGGGCTCAACATGCCTCTCAGCAATTTCCTTGGGGTGTCTACTTTCCAAAATGGGGTCATTTGGGGGGGTTTTGTACTGCCCTGCCATTTTAGCACCTCAAGAAATGAGATAGGCAGTCATAAATTTAAAGCTGTGTAAATTTCAGAAAATGTACCCTAGTTTGTAAACGCTATAACTTTTGCGCAAACCAATAAATATCCGCTTATTGACATTTTTTTTACTAAAGACATGTGGCTGAATACATTTTGGCCTAAATGTATGACTAAAATTGAGTTTATTCGATTTTTCTTATAACAAAAAGTAGAAAATATAATTTTTTTTCAAAATTTTCGGTCTTTTTCTGTTTATATCGCAAAAAATAAAAATCGCAGAGGCAATCAAATACCATTAAAAGAAATCTCTATTTGTGGGAAGAAAAGGACGCAAATTTAATTTGGGTACAACATTGCATGTCCGCACAATTTACAGTTAAAGCAGCGCAGTGCCGAATCCCAAAAACAGGCCTGGTCCTAATGGCCCGAAATGGTCCGGGGCTTAAGTGGTTAAAATGAACAGAACAATCAGACTACTCAAGTAATGTGATGCGGCTCTAGCGCTGCCCTTTTACAATCACTTCCCCTTGTGGGCAGACTGACTATCAGAAATATCTGCCTACGCAGTCAGGCCTGACTGATCTAAATGGAAGTTCAGGGTAAACAATCTTCGCTAGCAATCTTTCGGTGGTGCACTTGAAGAACAACTTTGTAATCCAACGAATGGTAAAGATAAAGTATCTGTCTATGAGCAAGTGCTCTCTCACCACCCGGACAAGTCCAAGTCTGTTTCCTCCACCGATTCGTCTAGGAACAGGAATCCACCGACATCCAGGCCTTCAGTCCTTCTGGTGTAGTACAGCAAGGATGAGGAAATGTCTCTAAGGTTCCGCTAGGCTGGCAGAGGACTCTTTGGAGAAATGCACAAGGTCCAGGCTTCTAGCCTTGTGCACACAGCAGTTCAGCACAGGGATCCTCTTGCTAGGAGAGGGGGTGTCCAAAGAAAAAAAAAACTCTGCCTCCCCTTTATAAAGTCTGCCCCAGCACTCTTTGCACGGGGCAATGCACCCTGGGTGTTGCAAGATGTACTGGGATATGTAATCTCTCGGTATTAAAGGGGAATACCCCGCTACACCTGATACCTGATACCTGAGCCCTAAACCTGTTGTTCTGCTCCTTATTCTTGGATCCATGCTCTGCTCCCTGCTTGTCCCTGTCTGTCCACTCCTGGCCCCCCCCCCATCTGCTGACAGCCCGTTAATGATTCTGGCCTGGCTTGACTACGATTCTGGTTCCCCCTTTTACTACTTATGCTGGCTATTGTCACTGTTTGTTTGTTTGTTTGTTTGTTTGTTTGGTCGTTCACTTTTGTGCTGCTGGTGTATTCACATTTATATTTATTTATCTTTAATAAATTATTTACATCACCTATCTCTGTTTGCGGTTTTCCTCTGTTGCAGTCCACATAGTTCTGATCGTATCTGATTCCTGACAGAATACCAGAGCCATCTCTGATCAGGAGTGGCTGCACAGGGGAACCATTTGTTTGCAAACATGAATACTGATGAGGTTATTTATTTTTCTCTGCTGGCAACTGAAAGTGATGATTATTGCCGTCAGGCTTTGAAAGGATGGTCTAGTGACCAGTTGTTTGCAGCTATCCAATCGGCTCACTCCCTAGTCGATCAAGGGTATATACTGTTTGGGGAGGTGCAGCTTCTGATCAAAATCTGTACTGAGCTGGCCCTGCCCTGTATTCCAGAGGGCCATGATGATTTCACTCCTTTCACTATGAATCAGGTTGTATCCCTAGTATGGCTGTTTGAAGACGATCCTGCTGATTTTTGTGAGCACTACTCGTCAGTTCCCCACAGGTGATTGCTGAGTGCATTGAGTCTGGTCAGTCCTACAGTTTGTACAACCAATATTTTCGGCATGGTCTGATATGTTACCAAGTCCCAAATTCCCTCCTTTCCACATTGTGTACCAGGGATGGAGACACATGGTTATGTGCCTCATCCAAAGTCCCACCTGTGCGTATGCACAGCCCCCTCTTTTTTGCTCTGATAGGGATGGAGGTTTTATGCCTGAGTCGGCAGTGTTCCCCTGTCGCCTGTGTGGGTGGTTTGGGTTTTCCCTCTGTGGCCAGATCACAGTTGAGGCCCTGGACATGTTCATCATGTCCATATAGAGTGCGGTAGTTGTTTGTTTTGTTCTGGCCTTTTAGTGCAATGGGGACTGTTGTGTTTGTTATCGGCAGCCTCTTCTTGTTGTTACATGCCCGGAAGCTGCGATGCCCTCTGAATACCCGCCCTCCACCCCCTCCTTCCGCCCCACTGGGCGGGATGTTCCGGGGGAGTGGGCGGGATCCTCAGCGCATCGACGCCACGCGAGTGACGTCCTCTTGGCGTCATGACGCGGGACGCGTCATTACCATCATAGCTGCCACAACCCATGGAGGTCAGCTATCAGGTGGGTGGTGTTTACCGCCCGGCCAGAGCCCCTCCTCTCAAGTGACAAGCCAGCGTGACGTTGGTGGGAGCCAACGTGCGGCGGTGTTCACTGTGCTAACGTGGAGCACGCCATACTGCACATGGATCTTCTATCTCTTGTTGTATAAACTTCCAGGTAAATTTTCATTATTCGATCATGCCACTAGACTATGTCTGGTGTTACCTGTATACCATATACTTACCTTATCTATGCAATACAGATCCAATGGCGTCCTCCTCACTCCACCATCATTATGGCACAGTACTAAGGCAAAAATAGTGAGAAACCTTGGACTGCCGCACTCCAAAAAAATATGTTTTTGTTCTTTTATTAAAATTAAAGTAAATACAATAAATACATGGCACAGCAAAAGAAACAGCTAATGTGAGCTGACGCGTATCGCACTGGACTTCAGCGCTTAATCATAGCTCTGATTAAGCGCTGAAGTCCAGTGCGAAACTTGTCAGTTCACATTAGCTGTTTCTTTTGCTGTGCCATGTATTTATTGTATTTACTTTAATTTTAATAAAAGAACAAAACATTTTTTTTTGGAGTGCGGCAGTCCAAGGTTTCTCACTATTTTTGCATTGCCACATGCATTGGCTGCACCCTCGGTTCTGGATCCTGTGAGGAGATTATCAGCTGTACCTGATCGGTAACCTCCCTTCTTCTACCTGTCTTGGACATGGCGCAGTACCAAGATTGGTCATCTCCTCCCTTGGGAAACCATATGCTCACGCCCCAGCCGCACCTGGTTCCTTTGCCTCAGCTTCTGGGATGGACACCCTCCTTTTGGCCCTGGTCCAACACTCCACACATCCCCATCATTCACTCCAGGCATGTAAGTTTTCATGACTGGCATATGTCCTTTCCTACTATGTCTAGTGTCATTTTAGGCTAAATACTTTTAATCTTTATAGATCTCCTGTTTGGGAGCATCCGCCCCTGATGAGTGTATCAACACGAAATGCGTCAGAAAATATAGGATGCTACTACACTCCCATATCAGCAACTGATTTATTTATTGTCTTACCAGCATCATGTTTACAACTTTTTACAACTTTTTACATCATGCCATTTCATGTATATGTATGTGTGTATTCATGGGAGCTGCCCATCCATTTTCCACACTGTCGGGTAATTTCAGTTGATATTATTTTGTATCCTTGATGTCCATGTTTTATATGTATTGCCATATTGTCATGAGTTTCCAAGTTGATATGAACCTGTGTCCTCAGTGTCCACGACATGTGTGTATTTTTGTGTGCAACTCCCACTATCCAGATACTGTACCATTTCCAATTACATGTCAATAAAACATGTGTTTCCGTTAACATACCCCTACCATGTCTTGAACTTCATTTAAAGTCCCAAATTCCCTCCTATCCACGATATGTTACCATCAATCCCAGCCAACCCACAACAAACTACTTCTACCATCAGACACCAGCCGACCCAAAAGCATGTTTCTCCATCACCCATGGCAACCCCAGTCGCAGTTCAGTACACACTGCTTCCCATCAGATACCAACATCCAGTCTCTTCTCCCTGTACCTATCCTGCATTTAACTCACCTGTCTCTTCTACCTACAGCTTCCCCACAAGATTTTCCTCTGGCCACTGTTCCCTCTTCCTTGTCATATACCAGCCCTTCTCTTCAGTATGTCTCACCTCCTACCTACAGTCCTGCAGTCACCTACATATCTCCAGCAGTTAAGCCAAAGAAGAAACGGAAATTCTTTCCAACCCACACGATCCTGCCAGTAATCCAACCTGCCTTCACACCAACCAATCTGCTCCAGCCTGCTTGCATGCCAGCTGAACCTGACAACCCACCTGAATCTACCAAACCTCTGCCTGCTATCCAGCCAGTATCTCCGCCTGAAGTTCCTGTACCAGCTTGCCAGCATGAAGTTCCTGTGCCAGCCTGCCAGTCTGAAGTTCCTGTACCAGCCTGTCAGCCTGAAGTTTCTGTGCCAGCCTGCCAGCCTGAAGTTCCTGTACCAGCCTGCCAGTCTGAGGTTCCTGTACCAGCCTGCCAGCCTGAAGTTCCTGTACCAGCTTGCCAGCCTGAAGTTCCTGTACCAGCTTGCTAGCCTGAAGTTCCTGTACCAGCTTGCCAGCCTGAAGTTCCTGTACCAGCTTGCCAGCTTGAAGTTCCTGTACCAGCCTGCCAGCCTGAAGTTCCTGTACCAGCCTGCCAGTCTGAGGTTCCTGTACCAGCCTGCCAGTCTGAAGTTCCTGTACCAGCCTGCCAGCCTGAAGTTCCTGTACCAGCCTGCCAGCCTGAAGTTCCTGTGCCAGCCTGCCAGCCTGAAGTTCCTGCGCCAGCCTGCCAGCCTGAAGTTCCTGCGCCAGCCTGCCAGCCTGAAGTTCCTGCACCAGTCTGCCAGCCTGAAGTTCCTGCACCAGCCTGCCAGCCTGAAGTTCCTGTGCCAGCCTACCAGCCTGAAGTTCCTGTGCCAGCCTACCAGCCTGAAGTTCCTGTGCCAGCCTACCAGCCTGAAGTTCCTGTGCCAGCCTGCCAGCCTGAAGTTCCTGTGCCAGCCTGAAGCGCCAGAGCCAGTCTTCCAGCCTGAAGCGCCAGAGCCAGTCTTCCAGCCTGAAGCGCCAGAGCCAGTCTTCCAGCCTGAAGCGCCAGAGCCATTGTTCCAGCCTGATGTCCCGATGCCTGTCTTCCAGCCTGACGTTCTGATGCCTGCCTTCCAACCAGAAGTCCTGATGCTGGTGTCCCAGTCTGAAGATCCGGTTTCCCAGTCTGAAGATCCGGTGTCCCAGTCTGAAGATCCGGTGTCCCAGTCTGAAGGTCCGGTGTCCCAGTCTGAAGATCCAGTAACCCCACCTTAAGATTCGGTGCCTGTGACCCCGTCTGAAGATTCAGTGCCTGTGACCCCGCCTGAAGATTTGGTGCCTGTGACCCCGCCTGAAGATTCGGTGCCTGTGACTCCGCCTGAAGATTCGGTGCCGGTGACCCCGCCTGAAGATCCGGTGCCTGTGTCCTCGCCTAAAGATCCGGTGCCCGTTTCCCGGCTTGAGGATGTGGTGCCCGTTTCCCGGCCTGAGGATGTGGTGCCCGTTTCCCGGCCTGAGGATGTGGTGCCCATTTCCCAGCCTGAGGATGTGGTGCCCGTTTCCACTTGACTTATCTGCTGCCCAGCCTGATGCACCTGTACCTGCTACTCCGCTTGAGGTTCCTGTACCTGCTACCCAACCTGACGTACTTTTAACCCTACCTGATGTGTCTGTACCCGCTGCTCAGCTCGAGTTGCACCTTGCCCGGCTTGGAGCCATGGACCTTCCTCATGTGACTTTGTCTGCTGCTCGGCTTGATATCATGGACTTGCCCCAGCAAAGGCTAGTTGGAGCGTCCGGAGGTCGCTCCTTTGAGGGGGGTACTGTCAGGAAAGGTTCCACTCGCTGGTAATACCATCTGATATTTGGCGTGCAGTACTGATGTCCACCAGCAGGTGTCTCCTGGCAGTTTGGAACTGTCAGGAGAGCCTTTCCCTGCTGGTATTATGTGATCCTTGGGCCGCAGTACTGGCGTCCACCAGCGGGTGGATCCTGGCAGGATGGAGCAGGTATCTCCTCCTGCAATTAGGAATCACCTGAGCCTGTTAGCTAGTATAAATACCCGGCAGGTGCAAACACACACCGCCCTGGTATTGTCCTTGTGCCCTAACCTGATACCTGATCCTGTTGTTCTGCTCCTTATTCCTGGATCCTTGGATCCTTGCTCTGCTCCCTGCTTGTCCCTCTCTGTCCACTCCTGGCCCCCCATCTGCTGACCCCTGTTAATGATTCTGGCCTGGCTTGACTACGATTCTGGTTCCCCCTTTTACTACTTATGCTAGTTATTGTCACTGTTTGTTTGGTTGTTCACTTTTGTGCTGGTGGTGTATTCACATTTATATTTATTTATCTTTAATAAATTACTTACTTCACCTATCTCTGTTTGCGGTTTTCCTCTGTTGCAGTCCACATAGTTCTGATCGTATATGATTCCTGACAGCAGGAGGAGAAGACGATTTGGGAGATTGGTGATGTAGCTGGGAGCGATGTAGTGATTTTTTGAAAGGATGGGGTAGGGGTAGCCAGTGAAGAGATTGGCAGCATTTACAGATCGGTTAGTAAGGTGTATTAGTCTAGGAGCAGCATTCATAATAGACTGAAGGGGGGATAGACTGTGTAAGCCAGGGGTCCTCAAACTTTTTAAACAGGGGGCCAGTTCACGTTCCCTTAGACTGTTGGGGGGCCGGACTAGTTTGAAAAAAATATACACGAATCCCCCATCACAGACTCCTCTTCCCATCACAGATCCCTCTTCCCATCACAGACCCCTCTCCATGACAGACTCTTCCCATCACAGACCCCTCTTCCCATCACAGATCCCTCTCCCATCACAGACCCCTCTTCCCATCACAGACCCCTCTTCCCATCACAGACCCCTCTTCCCATCACAGATCCCTCTTCCCATCACAGATCCCTCTTCCCATCACAGATCCCTCTTTCTATCACAGATCCCTCTTCCCATCACAGATCCCTCTCCCATCACAGATCCCTCTCCATGACAGACTCTTCCGATCACAGACCCCTCTTCCCATCACCGACCCCTCTTCCCATCACCGACCCCTCTTCCCATCACAGACCCCTCTTCCCATCACAGACCCCTCTTCCCATCACAGATCCCTCTTCCCATCACAGATCCCTCTTTCCATCACAGATCCCTCTTTCCATCACAGATCCCTCTTCCCATCACAGATCCCTCTCCCATCACAGATCCCTCTTGCCATCACAGACCACTCTTCCCATCACAGACCCCTCTTCCCATCACAGACCCCTCTTCCCATCACAGATCCCTCTTCCCATCACAGATCCCTCTTCCCATCACAGATCCCTCTCCCATCACAGATCCCTCTCCATGACAGACTCTTCCCATCACAGATCCCTCTCCCATCACAGATCCCTCTCCATGACAGACTCTTCCCATCACAGATCCCTCTCCATGACAGACTCTTCCCATCACAGATCCCTCTTCCCATCACAGATCCCTCTTCCCATCACAGACTCCTCTCCCATCACAGATCCCTCTTCCCATCACAGATCCCTCTTCCCATCACAGATCCCTCTCCCATCACAGATCCCTCTCCCATCACAGATCCCTCTCCCATCATATATCCCTCTCATATCACAGATCCCTCTCATATCACAGATCCCTCTCCCATCACAGATCCCTCTCCCATCACAGATCCCTCTCCCATCACAGATCCATCTCATATCACAGATCCCTCTCATATCACAGATCCCTCTCCCATCACAGATCCCTCTCCCATCACAGATCCCTCCATCAGACTCCTTTCCATCACAGAGCCCCCTAATCACAAAGTTCCCCATTACAGATCCCTCCCACCACAGACTTCCCCATTACAGATCCCCCAATCATAAAGCCCCATCACAGATCCCCCCCAATCACAGAGCCCCCATCACAGATCCCTCCAGCGATATTACAGTGTCCCTTCCATTAAATCACAGCACTTCCCCATCACAGCACTTCCCCTCCACAGCACTCCCCCCTCCCCTACCTTATTCACAAAAGACGTGATGCACGGCAGGTCCGGACAAAGCGCGGGACCTTTCAAGTGAAAGGCAGATTGATTGCTGGGACCGCCCCGCTGCCTAGTAACCAATTACCCGCTTCTTAACTTGAAAAGTCCCGCTCTTTGTCTGGACCTATCGTGCATCACGTCGTGTGTGAATAAGTTAGGGGAGGGGGGAGTGCTGCGGAGGGGAAGTGCTGCGATCTTATTAAAGGGGCAGTACATGCCGCTGGCCGGCTAAATCGCCTTGGCGGGCCGTAGTTTGAGGACCCCTGGTGTAAGCTATTGTGTTCTGGCTGCCCCCCCCCCCCCGCCACACACTGGTCAGCACTCTCTGTCATTGGCTGAAACCGCACGCTGATCGGATGCTGATCGGCAGACGCTTTCCAGTCACGCCGGCTTCTGTGGAAACAGGTGCCATACACATGGGCAAATGTGTGCCCATCTGTACGGGGCTTAAGACTCTTTTTCCTCTTGAATTCATTTTACATTATTTCTAAACACATGTAAGACTTTTACTGGGAAAACTATTTTACTAAAATCACTGCCTATTTTTTATCAGCTGACAAATGGAGAAAACTTCCCTTAATTAATTTTGGTTATTTTACACTTATCAATTTTAATTAACAATTTTTTAACTTTTTAAATTGCTGTATTTACTTTACACATTCTGATGCACTGTGATAGCTGTGATCTACTGGCTTCAGCTGTCACTGTGCCTCTTTCTATGTGAGGCCCACTAATAGTGCAAGCTGGCAGGTTTCTATGTAGACAGACCTCAAGTTTTTGGCTTCCATGGTGATCACATGATTGCCAACTAAAATGACTGGTTCCCAATTGTTAGTATGAGACCTGAGACCTGTCAGTGACAGCACTGTTTCAGATTTAAGAGCTGTTTGACCTGGCACATGCTAATAGTTAACCACTTCAGCCCCGGAAGGATTTACTCCATTCATTTTTTTTGCGCTACGGCACTGCGTCGCTTTATCTGACAATTGCACGGTTATGCGACGCTGTACCCAATAAAAACGTTTTATTTTTTGCGCTATAAACAAAAAAAGTGCGACAATTAAAAAATATATATATATATATATATATATATATATATATATATATATATTTTACTTTATGCTATAATAAATATCAAATAAAAAAAAAATCAGTTTAGGCCAATGTATATTTTTGGTAAAAAAAATGCAATAAGCGTATATTGATTGGTTTGTGCAAAAGTTATAGCATCTACAAACTACAGGAAAGATTTATGGCATTTTTATTATTATTATTATTATTTTACTAGTAATGGTGGTAATCTGCGATTTTTAGCAGGGCTGCGACATTGCGGCAGACAGATTGGACACTTGACACTTTTTGGGACCATTGACATTTATACAGGGATCAGTGCTATAAAAATGCACTGATTACTGTATAAATGTCACTGGTAGGGAAGGGGTTAACACTAGGGGCGATCAACACTTCCCTAGGGAGTGTTTCTAACTGTTGGGGGGATGGGACTGACTGGGGGAGGAGACATATCGCTGTTTGTAATTGCTATGAACAGCAGATCTGTCTCTTCTCTCCTGTCAGAATGAGGATTTGTGTGTTTACATTCACAAATCCCCGTTCTAGCTCTCATGCCCACGATCGCGGATGGCCAGCTGTGATCGTGCCTGCCAGCTACACGCATTGGATCCCCGCCGTGCAGCGGGCGCACGTGCGCCTGCTATGGTTTTTAAAGGAGCTGCCGTACCGGTGCGGCGATTCACGGAACGGAGCCACATTGCCGCCGTATATCTATAGGAGCTGGTACGCAAGTGGTTCTAAAGTTAAAGTGTTACTAAATCCACAACAGTAAAATCAGTGTCTTATATGCTGGAGAGAACAGTTCACATGATATTGGCATAACACATGTGGGCGTGTATACAGGCTGCAGTGAAAATCTCCTCCTACCTGAACTCTCAGCACTGAAGAAACTGTGCAGTTTATCATGTAACCGTGGTATACAGATCATCCAAAAAAGTATATAGTGGCAATATTTTAATGTAAAAATAAGATTTATAAGCAGGGCCCAGTCTTGCTGTCTGTGTCAATGGTCGCAGCAGTGGGACTCGGGAGCGAGCATGCATGGGTGCTCCCAAGGCAAGTTGCTTTCCATGGGGGCACCCGCCAAAGAGGAGGGGCCTGAAGGGCCGGCAGTAGACCCCAGAAGAAGAGGATTGGGCCTGCTCTGTGCAAAAGCATTGCACAAAGCAGGTAAGTATAGGCATATTTTTTATTTTAATTGAAAAGAAACAAAGGTATAATCTCGCTTTAAAAAAATGTAGCGGCCTCGGCCTCGGCCTCACCCCCTTCTTTATCGGTTACTCTGGCTCTGGTCTAGGGGTATTTTGGAGGGGAGAGCGAGGTGCGCCACAGCCCATGTCCTCTAGATTACAGCATGTAGAGGTGAAGGCCAGCATCAGATTACATTTGGGCTGTGTATACGCTTAGAGCCAAGTCTGTTCTGCTGATAACCCCCCTTTGCTCACAGTAATTGGAGTACCACACACTGAAAAAGATCCAACACGTATTTATTCCATAACGGCAAACAAATAGTCCTTTGCGAGCAGACATTTTGAGACCCATAGAACAGTTCAGTATTGGTGGGGAGTAGGTCAAGGCACAATCCTCAAAGAAAACTAAACCGTTGAGGTTTCACCAACGGTTGCTAAGCACAGTGGCTGTTAAATGGAATTTTTGGCTTCAGAGTCTCTTCCAGCGACTCTAGTAAACAGGAACTGGAGTTACCTTCGCTACGTTGCAGCCCCTGTCAGGGGGAAGACATCCCTCCAAGGGAGTTACCAGAGGCCCCGCCGTCACCGGGTTAATGCTGTACCGGACTATCCGGAAGGGTTACACTCTCCGGCCTCCTCACCTCAGATACGGGTCCCAACACCTTAGGGCCCCTCGGACTCCTCCACCCTCGCGGAACCCAGTCGAAGTTACTGGGCCCCAGGCTCCGGCAGTAGTACCTCACCCCAGGTTTAAGATGCCTGGGATGGACTCCATCTCTCGCTCCGGCCAGGTCAAGGGCACCTGGGCCCGGAACTCCGGAACGCCAGCACCCAGGCTGAAAGTGCCTGGGTGCGGCCGCGTCCTCCAACTCACAGCAGGTTCCCCGCCCCGCTGTACGAGCGCCAGGAAAGGACAAAAAGGGAGCAGTCTTGCGGTGCGGGTTCAACTCCAGCCCAGGGCGACAACGCCACCAGCAGGCCACAGGGTACCCTGCACCACCAGAGTCCTCCAAGAACCACAAAAAGGGATTCTCAGATTCCCTAACAATTAGTACATCTGGGTTAAATAACCCAGATGCTCCCCCCCAATTTAAATACCCGCTACAAAAAAAAAACAGAACACAGATTAATATACTCTTAGCACTGGGTTTATTGCCTGAAAACTTTTGCAGTCAGGGGTTAATGTTTTTCCCCCCACAATTTGTTGCAGAAAAGAAAATGAGCTACTAAACATGAAACCTGATATACCCTCACAATTACTATCATAAAACCATTGTGAGCTTTAACATACCAGTGTGAACAGTGCTTTGCTGGTGGTTCGGCGACGCTGCCCATTGATTTCAATGGGCAGGGGTGCTTTAGAAGCAGTGTGTACACCGCTCCTACAGTGCCTCAAAGATGCGGCTAGCAGGACTTTTTTGAGCGTCCTGCCAGCGCACCGCTCCAGTGTGAAAGCCCTCTGGCTTTCACATTGGAGTGAGAAAAGAGGCTCTTTCAGGGCGCTATTTTGTAGCGCTGTAGCACCTGCAAAGCACCTCCGTGTGAAAGTAGCCTAGGACCCCTTTACACTGAGGCGCTTTGCAGGCGCTATAACGCTAAAAATAGCGCATGCAAAGCGCCCTGAAAAAAAGCAGCATCTTTGAGGCGCTGTAGGAGTGGCTCCTAAAGCGCCCCTGCCCATTGAAATCAAAGCGACGCTTTGCAGGCTTTTTAACCCTTTCTCGGCCGCTAGTCGGGGTTAAAAGCGCCCCACTAGCGCCTAAATAGCACAGCGAAAACTACCGTAAAGCGCCACTAAAAATAGCGGCGCTTTACCGCTGCTGATATTCCTGCATTTTATGGGTTTTGGTAAGGCGTGCTGGTAAGGCTGTATTTATAGGTGCTGGTAAGGCTGCATTTATAGGTGCTGGTAAGGCTTCATTTTTATAGGTGCTGGTAAGGCTGCATTTATAGGTGCTGGTAAGGCTTCATTTTATAGGTGCTGGTAAGGCTGCATTTTTATAGGTGCTGGTAAGGCCGCAATTATGGGTGCTGGTAAGGCCGCATTTATGGGTGCTGATAAGGCTGCATTTATAGGTGCTGGTAAGGCCGCATTTATGGGTGCTGATATTACTGCAATTATGGGTGCTGATATTACTGCAATTATGGGTGCTGATGTTACTGCATTTATGGGTGCTGGTAAGGCCGCTTTTATGGGTGCTGATATTACTGCATTTATGGGTGCTGTTACCGCATTTATGGGTGCTGATATTACTGCATTTATGGGTTTTGGTAAGGCCGCATTTATGGGTGCTGATATTACTGCAATTATGAGTGCTGATGTTACTGCATTTATGAGTTCTGGTAAGGCCGTTTTATGGGTGCTGATATTACTGCAATTATGGGTGCTGTTATCGCATTTATGGGTGTTGATATTACTGCATTTATGGGTTCTGGTAAGGCCGCACTTATGGGTGCTGATATTACTGCAATTATGGGTGCTGATGTTTCTGCATTTATGGGTGCTGGTAAGGCCGCATCTATGGGTGCTGATGTTACTGCATTTATGGGTGCTGGTAAGGCCGCATTAATGGGTGCTGATATTACTGCATTTATGGGTGCTGTTACCGCATTTATGGGTGCTGATATTACTGGAGCCAGGGGGGTCGGCAAAATGAGGTTTCGCCTAGGACGTTAACAATCCTCTCTGTCCTCATCACACTGCGTCCCTCTCCGTCTGTCCCCAGTGTCCCTCCCTGTCCATTGATTGTGTGTTAATGTGTGTCATTGTTTTTGTATGAGTTACTGTGTGCACCAATGTATTTTAATGAGTGTGAGTTGGCATCATCAGTGATTTTTGTATCAGTGTGTGCCCGCGGGCCATTGTGTGTGTGCCAGTCAGCATGTGTATCTGAGAGCATGTGTATGGGTCATTGTCAGTGAAAGTGTATGTCTTTGAGTATATCAATTACATATATATATATATATATATATATATATATATATATATATATGTGTGTGTGATACATTATATATATATTGTGACAGTAGGAGCTACTGTCACGGTAAAATGGACAGTTTGCTGGACACAGGGTCTGCACATTTGCAAGATGCAAGACTACAGAGCGTAGATGTGGACTGGAGAAGACTGCTTTCGCAGCTTTCTCCAGGTTTTGGTATTCTGGAAAGGGGCTTTGTAGTTTGGAGATTCCACAGTGTCTTGGGAGGGATGGGATCTCCAACCCTGTGTCCAGACTTTGCTGATTACCAGCAGGGTGTGTGCTCAGGTGAGCACAGCCCTTATAATGAATGTATGGGAAGACCTCATGGCTCCCAGTTGGAGACGGCTCCACACCAAGAGATAGGAGGTCTTCAGGAGTCAGAGAGGCTGTAGGAGACAGCCAAGAAGTTGGTGACTGCAAGAGGCAGCCAGAAAGTTGGTGACTGCAAGAGGCAGAGCTGTGGACGCTAAAGGGAAGCCGTCTACTTTGAGGAGTCCGGTGGTCTGGGTGACCAGGAAAGTGCAGAAGTACTGCTACAGAGTGCCAGGTGGGCTAGCATTTTCTGTTATGTGTATTGATGGAGAAGAACCCCTGCGTGGGAAACCTTTGTTTGGACTTTTATTTTGCCTTTTTTAATAAAAATGGGCTACCATGCCCTTAAATATAGTTCCTGACTGGCTTGAATCGCTGGAAAAACGCATCTACCACTTGAGCTAAACAACCCCCATCTCACAATATATATATATATATATATATATATATATATATATATATATATATATATAGTTCTTTAAAATTACTAAATAAAAAATCGGAGAGCCCGGTGACAGAAGTAGAGAGCACCAGCCCTGACAGCCCACTTCTATCAATCTTCAGGTGTATTGCAAAACCATGAAACCTTTCTTGACGAAGAAGAAGGAAAGTAGAGCTGAAGGACGGAAGAGACGAAAGTTGGAGGCGGAGGAAGCCAAGAAGTCAAGCAAGTTCTTCATGACCTTCTTTGAAAAGCCTATAACAAGTTGTTTGACACCTTCCATGGAGTCCCCTGCACCTGCTACATGTTTATTAGAATCTGAAGGTGGATCAAGTAAAAATGCATCACAAGCCGAGGAGGAAGTCAAGTCAGATAAATCCGAGTATGATGAGATTAGAAGTGAGGAGGCCAGAGTGAACATGACAGGAGGGGAAGACGATGGTGGCGGCAATGCTGTGTTTATTGATGAGATTGAACCTGACAATACTGAACCTGGTAATTGGATGGTGTTGAAGAGCCTCAAACTGTCTTACCAGAAGTTATTGAACACCATGACATTGGACTTTTGAAGTTCGACAAGGAATCTGGAAAAGCAATTCTGCCTGATGCATTAAGAACAGAAATAATAAAGCTGGGTTCAAAGTATTTCCAGAACAGTGAGGGGCCTTTCCTACCAACACATAACCGCTCAATGAACAAAACTTGGTTCAAGAGGAAATTGGGAAATGGTCGTGGTGAGGAAGCGACTCGCTCTTGGCTGGTCTATTCCCCTTTTAAAAAGTCAGCATTTTGTATCTGTTGTCTTCTCTATTCCCGGTCAGACCATCAATCCTCATTGGAGCAGGAAAGTGGATTCATCCAATGGAAAGCACCTGAAAGGATTAGTGTTCATGAAAATGCTAAGAATCATCGGGAGTGCTTTGCACAGTGGAAAGAAATGGAAAGAAATTTAGCTGAAAACAGAGGAGTTATTGACGTGGAACTTCAGTCACAGATTGAGAAGGAAAAGCAGAAGTGGTGTGATATCTTGAGGAGAATCCTTCATTGCATAAAATTCCTTGCGACTCAGAACCTGGCTTTGCGAGGACATAGGGAGTCACTTCAGCTGGATGATGACTCCAATGTAGGAAATTTCCTTGGCCTACTGAAACTACTGTCCATCTTTGACCCTGTCATGAAAGAACACCTCAGTCATGTGGAAAGTCATCCTGGATCCACGTCTTATCTTTCACCAGGTGTTCAGAATGAATTCATTCATATGATGGCATCTACTGTTCGCCAGAGTTTACTGAGAAGCATTCATAAGGCCAAGTACTATGGTCTCATGTTTGACTCGACTCCTGATCAGGCACACCGTGAGCAGATGTCAGAAGTAGTGAGGTACGTGGAAGTTGATTTTGAGAGGAAAACTGTCCGTGTTAGAGAGTCCTTCCTTGGATTTATACAGATAAGCCAGAAGGATGCTGAGAGCTTGGTTGAAGACATCTTGAAACAGCTAGAGGAGGATGGAATGGAGCTACAGGATTGTCGGTTACAGTGCTATGACAATGCTGCTGTGATGGCTGGACACAAAAGTGGTGTTCATCAAAGAATAAGTGAGAAAAACAACCTGGCAGTGTTTGTGAATTGCAACAATCACTCACTCAACTTGGTGGGTGTACATGCAGCCAAGCAGGATACAATGATGGTCACGTTTTTTGGTACCATCGAAGCTCTCTATGTGGTGTTCTCTCGTTCAACACAGCGCTGGGAAAAACTCAAATGCTGTGCCTATGGTTGTTAAGTCAGAGTCTGAAACAAGGTGGAGTGCAAGGACAGAAGCAGTGAAGCCTGTCAACAACTACTTTGAGGAGATAGTTCAAGTTCTCCAGGACATGACAGACAATGAAAACGAGACCAGTAAAACAAGAAGTGATGCAAGACAGCTGTATAACCGCATGTTGATTTAAGATTTTTTGACTCTGCTAGGATTTTGGAACAAAGTACTCATTCTCATTGACCGTATTCAAAAGAGGCTGCAGGATCCTAGCATGAACTTTCACGATGCTGCCCTGGATTTGAAAGCCCTCCGAGATCATTTTGATGATGACAGAGACATTTTAGTCAGTGAGTCACTCGAAGAAGGACTCAGTCTCTGTCAAGACTGGAATATTGAAGTTGAAAGACGTCAGAGACGAAAGAAACAAATGCCTGGTGAGAACTTAAAGTGGTTGTAAACCCATATAATTTTTTTTTTCTTTCTAGCCCACCTGCAAGACAAAGCTATAATGAGCTAGTATGACTAGCATACTAGCTCATTATGTACCACTTACCTTAGATCGGGGCCCCCGAAGCCGTCCGTGTCCCTCTCTCCAGCCGCAGCCATCGCTGCGATGATAGCCGGAATGTTACTTTTGGGTATCGCCGCTCCAGCCAATCACAGCGCCGCTCCGGCGCTGTGATTGGCCGGAGCGGCGAAGACGTCACACCACGCATGCGCGCAGGAGCCGTCAAATCTGGCTAAGCCCAAGCATTGCTGGGACTTAGCCAAATTTGTGAATGGGATTAACCCCATGAATGCGCCGTTGTCTATGGCGCGCATGCGCTGTAGACACGGAGCAATGTAATTTTTAGCAAATATCTCCTAAACCGTGTAGGTTTAGGAGATATTTCTTGCACCTCCTTGCACCTTCTCCCTAATCCCCCTAGACAACGAGCCGAGAAGAAGAAGGGGTGAGAGGGGTGAGGCCGCTACATGTGGGGGCTCATCCAGGATTCGGGCGCCCAACACCTTAGGGCCCCTCGGACTCTTCCACTCCTGCAGAACCCTGCCGATGGTACTGGGCCCCGGGCCTCCTCCGTAGTACCTCACCCCAGGCTGAAGGTGCCTGGAATGGACTCCATCTCCCGCTCCGGCCAGGCCAAGGGCGCCTGGACCAGGAACTCCGGAACACCGACACCCAGGCTGAAGGTGCCTGGGCGCGGCTGTGACCTCCGACTCTGAACCTCGCGTTGAGGGCATCTCTCCCCTTTATCTCCTCTCCCAACAGGCACAGCAGGTTCCCCGCCCTGCCGTATGGCTGCCGAAACAGGACAAAAAGGGAACAGCACTGCAGTGATGGTTCAACCCCGGCCCAGGGCGACAGCGCCACCCACAGGCCGCAGGGAACTGCACACCACTGAAGTCCTCCACGAACAGAAAATGGTCCCGAATTCCCTAACAATCAGTGCATCTGGGTCATACTACCACCCAGATGCTCCCCCTAAATTTAAATACCCGCTACACCTGTATGATAGAGTGGCCAGACAGAAGCCACTCCTCAGTAAAAGGCACATGACGGCCCTCTTCGAGTTTGCCAATAGGGACCTGAAGGACTCTCAGACCATGAGAAACAAAATTCTCTGGTGTGATGAAACAAAGGTTGAACTCTTTGGCATAAATGGCAAGTGTCACCACTCATCACCTGGCCAATACCATCCCTACAGTGAAGCATGGTGGTACAGGCATCATGCTGTGGGGATTTTTTCAGCGGCAGGAACTGGGAGACTAGTCAGGATCGAGGGAAAGATGAATGCAGCAATGTACAGAGACATCCTTAATGAAAACAGTGTGTTTTTTTATTTTTTTTAGAAATTTGCAAAGATTTTAACCCCTTTAGTCCCAGAAGAATTTACCCCCTTCCTGACCGGGCCATTTTTTGCGATACAGCACTGCTTTGTTTTAACTGACAATTCTGCGGTCGTGCGACGTTGTACCCAAACAAAATTTTTTACCCACAAATAGAGCTTTCTTTTGGTGGTATTTGATCACCTCTGCGGTTTTTATTTTTTGCGCTATAAGCAAAAAAAGAGCAACAATTTTGAAACAAAATGTTTTTTTTTATTTTGCTATAATAAATTCTCCCAATTTTTTTTTTTTATATAAATTTTTTTACTCAGTTTAGGCCGATATGTATTCTTCGACATATTTTTGGTAAAAAAATTGCAATAAGCATATATTGATTGGTTTGCGCAAAAGTTATAGCGCCTACAAAATAGGTTATGGATTTATGCCATTTTTATTATGTTTTTATTTTTTACTAGTAATGGCAATGATCTGCGATTTTTTTTTTTTTTTCGGGACTGCAACATTGCAGCAGACAGATCAGACACTTTTGACACTTTTTTTAAACCATTGACATTTATACATAGCCACTGATTACTGTATAAATGTCACTGGCAGGGAAGGAGTTAACACTAGGGGGCGATCAAGGGATTAAATGTGTTCCCTCACTGTGTGTTCTAACTGTGGGGGGATAGGACTGACTGGGGGAGGAGACCGATCGGCGTTCCTATATACTAGGAACACACGATCTGTCTCCTCTCCCCTGCCAGAATGTGGATTTGTGTGTTTACACACACAGATTCACTTACTTGTTCTGTCACGAGCGATTGCGGGTGTCCGGCGGACATTGTGGCCACGGGGCACGCGCATCAGGTCCTCAGTGATGCGGTGGGCGCGCCCCCTATACCCCTTAAAGCGCCCGCCATACAGCTAGAGCGATTTGCGCAGGGCAGCCATTCTGCCGCCGTCAAACAGCAGGCGGCCGGCATGTGGTTAAACAAACTTCTTTCACATTGACATTATGGGGTATTATTTGTAGAATTTTGAGGAAAATAATGAATATAATCCATTTTGGATTAAGGCTGTAACATAACAAGATGTGGAAAAAGTGAAGCGCTGTGACAACTTTCCGGATGCAATGTACGTGGTATAATAACTAATGATAATAATTAATCTAATCTTAAGGGAAACAACTGACATGTCATGTACCTGGGTGTATTTGAACCGGGATCTTCCTGGTCCCACAGCTGCAGCCTTACCTGTTGTGCTACGGAGGAGATCTGGACTTTTGGAAACGTCCTCTCAGTATTAAGCATTACCTTGGACTCACTAGCCCCACCTGCAGCCAGCTATGGACAATTTTTAATCAAAGCAGCCCATAAGAAGGAAGTGATGCTATCTCTCAGCGCCCGTTTGTGTGGAATAGCCCCCTGGGTGTTGTGACTGCTTTTTGATCTTAATTTTCGTGTTTTCCTGACTACTCTCTAGCCTGCTGATTTTGTACTTCACCGCCAGCTCGTGTATGACCTTTACCTGCCTGACCACTCTCTGGATTTCGATTGTGTACTGTTTTGCCTGATCTGTTGCCAACCTAATCTGCCTAACTACGTTTTCGCCTGAATCCTCAGCACACAAGTTCCACTTCGGACACTACCTATCACAGGTACCTTACATGACATTACAAAAACTTTATTCTGAGGAAGAAGATTTAAAATGTATTGCAAAATCAGACAAAGTGCACAAAGTAGTCAAAGTATCCACTACTCCCATGCACATCTCGAAAAAGATGAAATAAACTTTTAAAATACACATGGCAGATCACAAACATGATCATAAAAAGGTAAAATGTGTTACAAATGCAAAAAGAGCAATCACTGTGATAAGATGTGGCAAAGCAAATTTTGAGTGGGATATTACTCATTGCTATAAATGGTATCATTCTCTATAGTACAACTCAAGAAGAAGTATAATAATATAATAACAACAATAATACTATCATTACCTGTTCATTTCAACCTGTGATCCCATTTACTGGCTTTCTCTAACCTGTTTCAAAAGACAACATCTGAATACATGAGTGCATTGATAGGAATTCTTATTGCTCTCTATGTATTTAGGTTCTACATATTTTTAATAGAATATTTTTGTTTTCCTTTCTGCAATAAAGTTTTGATTTAATTCAGGGGTTATTCTGCATCCTTAGTAGAACAATGGATGGATACCTTTTTGATGCTTCTTACAAGATTTTTTTTATGTTTTGTTTGTTCGTACATATATATATATATTAGGGCTGTTACTGATTAAAGTTTTCGTGTTCGATTAATCTTTTTTTTTTTTTTAATCGATTAATCGACTAATTTTGATTAATTATAACACACATAGATCCAACTACTTTTAGCTGATCTCCTTGCAGGCTGATTCCCAGTGCAGCTACCAACCACTGGAAAAATGGATAGCAGGATACAAAAAAACACACAAAGGCAGCGCTCAATGGGAATAGCATTAAAACTTTTATAGTCTTCATGTAGGTAACAAAATAAATATTGCACTGGAGATAAAATCAATGTAGCTACATAAACTGTAAAAATGGTGCGAGTAATACCAAACGGTAGTAAAAGCAGTCATAAAAACATGTAGCTAAGTATGATACTGGTATAAAAATGTGTACAACGATACCACTGCTGAATCCAGATGAGAAGGGGCTAACATCAGTCCGTCGGCATGTAGATGTCCCGTGAAGGGAACTATCACAACTCCCAGTGGATGGCTGTAGAATCCCAGGTTGATAGAGGGAAGTGTAACAGCCCTTGCGTGTGGCAGATAGTAAGGTCCCGCCGGCATGCAGATATGAAGGCACAGTAAAGGAGCCCTCAGATGGACACGGCAAGCCCTACCGGTGTCCGTGACGTCACCAGATCACAGACGAAACTCCCTGAAGACCCGGAAGCCGGCGGAGAGGTGAATTTTGATCGATTAAAAGAATTTTGATCTATCAAAAAAATTAATTGATTAATCGAGGAATTAATAGTTAATTTCCACAGCCCTAATATATATATATATATTGTAACAGCAGGCAGGTAAAATCACCAGGTTGCATCCAGGATGGGAGGTATATATGTCCTAGATTCAGGCTTTATGCCGATTTATACCACTAGGGGGAGTGCTGGGAGTCTTGCAGGGGAAGAGTTAATGAGCCCAGCTGAAGTAAGTGGGCTCGTTAGGGCCTCTACAAGAACTCCCAGCATGCTAAGGGAGATGCTCCAACCTGGAACCAGATCTGTGTGGATAGTCTGGGGAGTGTGATCTCTGTGCGGTGAGCCAAAGCCTGTGTGGGTATTGCTAAGAACTTTAAAAAGCAGGGAGCTAGGGACTGGGACAGCACAAGGCTGTACCCAGTTGTTAGTTAGGGACACCAATGTGTGTAGTGAGCGGTCAAGTTGACCAGGATTTGTTTTCCTGTTTCTTTTGTTTTTGCTGTATTTTTTTGTCTGTATATAGTTCAAATAAAACCACACCCTTTTGTTTTCTCCTACCACTGTCTGCTGTGCCTGTTTTTGTGTGGTGAACCCATCCAGGGGGTCACACACACCCGCTGCTGAGCTAACCCCCTCACAGTTGGTGGAGAACCAGTGGCAGTTTTTTTTTAAAAGGCCAGCATGGAGGAGATACTGAAACAGCTGGCTCTAGCAAATGCTAATCAGCAGCAGACAAATGCAGGTTTGCAAAAGAGCCTTGTGGCTCAACAACAGAGCCTCGCAGCCCAGCAGCAGACAAATGCAACTTTGTAACAGAGCCTCGCAGCCCAGCAACAAGCCCAGCAGCAATCTGAGGCCCGCTTCATAGACCTGTTGCAGAAGCAAGAACAGAGACTACAGCAACAAATGGAGACATTAATGCAGCAACGTCCGCAGACCAGTGAGGCAAGTAGTTCCCGCTAATACTGCGTCCTTTGGGGTGAGTCGTTTACTGACAAAAATGACTGGAGAGGATACTCTAGAGGTGTTTTTGACCACATTTGAAAGGACTGCTGAAAGGGAAAAGTGGCCTAAGGAGCAGTGGGCTGGACTGGTGGCCCCTCTGTTAACTGGTGAATCGCAGAAAGCTTACTATGACCTAGAGCCTGACCAAGCAAAAGACTATGTGATGCTAAAAAATGAAATATTGGCACGGCTGGGTGTCACCCTGACCGTCCGGGCTCAGCGTGTGCATAACTGGACTTTCCGGCTTGGAAAACCCCCCAGGTCTCAAATGTATGATCTCATTCACCTGAGCAGGAAGTGGCTACAGCCAGAGACTTTGTCCGCACCAAAGATTGTGGAACGTGTTGTGATGGATCGTTTCTTGAGAGCTCTTCCTACTGCCATCCAAAAGTGGGTAAGCCATGGAGACCCAGAAACGGACGATAATCTTGTGGATCGTGTAGAGAAGTACTTGGCTACGGAAAACCTGACTGCCTCTTCCAGAGACTCACGGACTTTCCACCCTAAGGCCAGACCATTCCCAGTGGCGGGTAAGATGATTCCAAGGGGTGAGGGTGGAGAGAATGAAAGGGTGAGAGTTATACCTAATGTCTGGCGAGAACAGCCTGGGAAGTCAGGGGCTCAAAAGTAGTGATGAGCCGAACACCCCCGGGTTCGGTTCGCACCAGAACCCGCGAACGGACCGAAAGTTCGTACGAACATTAGAACCCTATTAAATACAATGGATGCGAACGTTCGAATTCTAAAGTGCTAATTATAACAACTATTATGCATGTTATTGTCCTAAAAAGGGTTTGGGAACCCGGGTTCTGCACCAGGGGACATGTATCAATGCAAAAAGAAGTTTTAAAAACGGTCGTTTTTCGGGAGCAGTCATTTTAATGATGCATAAAGTGAAAAAAAAAAAAGTCAAATATTCCTTTAAATATCGTACCTGGGGGGTGTCTAAAGTATGCCTGTGAAGTGCCACGTGTTTCCCGTGTTTAGAACTGTCCCTGCACAAAATGACACTTCTAAAGGAAAAAAAAGCCATTTAAAACTGCTTGCGGCTTTAATGTAATGTCTGGTCCCGGTAATATGGATGAAATTCTTTAAGAAAAATGGCATAGCTACCCCATGACCCCCCCCCTACCCCAGCCCATTACCAGCCCCTTTGGGTCTTGTATGGATATTAAGGGGAACCCCGCACCTAAAATAAAAAAGGCCCTATATACTCTGAACAGCCCTATACAGGCGGTGCATACAAGACAGGGACTGTAGGTTTGTTCTTATGTAGAGTCTGTTTGTAATTTTGAACAGGTACATTGTTGAAGTGTAGCTCCAGACCAAAAATCTATTTGTAAACTTTTTGGAAAACATAGGTAAGGGTTATCACCCCTGTAACATTTGTTTTGCTGTCTGTGCCCCTGTTCAGAACATTTCACCTCACTTTCCGTCCCAATGACAACTGTTTTTGAAATGTGGTGTTTTTCTTGAAACAAGGATTGCTGATAAAGCATCAGTACAGAGGAGACACCTTTCTCCCATATTTATTCTTACAGGAGAGAATTTTCCTTCCTAGTGGTAGATTTCCTCTCACTTCCTGTTGTCTTCTTGCGTTTGCAAGTAGGAGTCGTTTGTAAGTTGGATGTTTGAAAGTAGGGACCTGCCGTATATACTCTGCAGAAATAGGCCCCTTAGTTGTTGGTGTTGGCACAACACTGTAAGCACTCACAGTTACTCTTGGTTGGTGCTGGAACGCCCTGCTGTCAACTATTATATCAGGAATTTTAATTACATATAATTGTTGAACAGTGGTAGTAAAAATTGGGCCTTTGATGGTGGTGCTGGTGCCACAACACTGTAAGCCCTGACAGTTACTCTTGGTGGGTGCAGCAATGGGCCCTGCTGTGAATTATTAGATCAAGAATTGTAATTACATGCCCCTGTTGAACAGGGGCTGAAAAATTGGGCCTTAGGCACTGGTGGCACAACACTGCAACCCCTCACAGATACTGTACTTGGAGCACAGCAATGAGCCCTGTTGCAAAGTATTGCTTCAAAAATTGTAATGACACGCCCCTGTTAAACAGGGGCTGAAAAATTGGGCCTTAGGCACTGGTGGCACAACACTGCAACTCCTCACAGATACTGTACTTGGAGCACACCAATGAGCCCTGTTGCAAAGTATTGCTTCAAAAATTGTAATGACACGCCCCTGTTAAACAGGGGCTGAAAAATTGGGCCTTAGGCACTGGTGGCACAACACTGCAACTCCTCACAGATACTGTACTTGGAGCACAGCAATGAGCCCTGTTGCAAAGTATTGCTTCAAAAATTGTAATTACACGCCCCTGTTAAACAGGGGCTGAAAAATTGGGCGTTAGGCACTGGTGGCACAACACTGCAACTCCTCACAGATACTGTACTTGGAGCACAGCAATGAGCCCTGTTGCAAAGTATTGCTTCAAAAATTGTAATTACACGCCCCTGTTAAACAGGGGCTGAAAAATTGGGCGTTAGGCACTGGTGGCGGCACCCATAAACAAAAATGATCTTACAAGCTATCATCATCAATCGTATCATTGAGGACTCGGAGGAGGAGGATAGCCAGTCAACATAACAGCACAGGCACTCAGCATCAGCATCAGTCTTGAAGGGATGTGACATGTTAAAATCAATTAGTCTGTTATATCAGCATCAGGTGTGTGGTAGCTGGTGGTGATCCAAGACTGGTTCATCTTGATGAAAGTCAGTCGATCAACCGAGTCGGTGGACAGGCGCACCCTGTGATCCGTGACAAATCCTCCAGCAGCACTGAATGTGCGTTCCGAAAGAACGCTGGATGCAGGACAGGCCAGTAGCTCAATTGCATACTGTGCAAGCTCTGGCCAGTGATCCATCCTCAAGACCCAGTAAGCCAGAGGATTTTCGGTGGGGAAGGTGTCCAAGTCTGACCTTGCCCCTAGATATTCCTGCACCATGTTTATCAGACGCTGGCGATGGTTGCTGGAACCGATCATACTTTGGGGCTGCGGACTAAAGAATTGTCTGAACGCATCGGTCAGACGGCCACCTTCCCCACCGCTCCTTCTTTGACTGGCCGAAGCCTCAGCAACTCGTTGTCCAGGACCAGGAGTTTGCAACCTCCCAGTCTCTGGGAACGCGTTGCACAGACCTTTCTGCAAGGCCTCCCGGAGTTGTCTCATCCTCTGCTCCCTCTGCGACGGTAACATAAGGTCCGCAACCTTACCCTTGTACCGTGGATCAAGGAGAGTGGCCAGCCAGTAATGGTCCCTCTCCTTGATCCGAAGAATACGAGGATCCTTCCGCAGACTTTGCAGGATCAGGGAGGCCATGCAGCGTAGGTTTGCTGAGGCATTCGCTCCGGAGTCCTCTGGGTCACTAAGGACGACATGATCCGCAGCCACCTCCTCCCAGCCACGTACAAGTCCACTGGTTTCTTGGGACTGTAAATCATCCCTAAAAGACTGCTGCTGATGATGCTGAGTGCCAGCCTCCACCTCCATGCTGACACAATCCTCCTCCTCCTCCTCCTCCTCCTCCTCCTCCTCCTCTTCCTGTGCGATGGGTGGGACAGAAGGAACACTGTCTGGGTAAAGGGGGCCTTGAGAGGCAAGGAAGTCCTCCTCTTCCTGCCTCTGTTCTGCCTCAAGTGCCCTGTCCATTATTCCACGCAGCGTGTGCTCCAACAGGTGGACAAGAGGTACAGTGTCACTGATGCATGCACTGTCACTGCTCACCATCCTCGTGGCCTCCTCAAATGGTGCCAGGACAGTGCATGCATCCCTGATCATGCCCCACTGGCGTGGAGAAAAAAAAACAAGCTCCCCTGACCCTGTCCTGGTGCCGTAGTCGCACAGGTACTCATTGATGGCCCTCTGCTGCGTGTGCAGCCGCTGCAGCATGGCCAACGTTGAGTTCCACCTGGTGGGCATGTCACATATAAGGCGGTTCTTGGGCAGGTTCAACTCCTTTTGCAGCTCAGCCAGGCGAGCACTGGCATTATAAGATCTGCGGAAATGCACACAGACTTTCCTGGCCTGCCTCAGGACATCCTGTAAGCCCGGGTACCTGCCCAAGAAGCGCTGCACCACCAGGTTAAGGACGTGAGCCACACAGGGCACATGGGTCAGTTGTCCCTGTCGGAGGGCGGAGAGGAGGTTGGTGCCATTGTCGCAAACCACCATTCCTGGCTTAAGCTGGCGTGGCGTCAACCACCTCTCGGCCTGGCCCTGCAGAGCAGACAGGACCTCTGCCCCAGTGTGGCTTCTGTCCCCCAAACACACCAGCGCAAGCACGGCATGGCATCTTTTTGCCTGCGTGCTTGCGTAGCCCCGTGAACGGCTACGGAGCACCGCTGGTTCATAGGACAAACCACAGGAAGAGGCCATGGAGGAAGAAGAAGAGGAGGGGGTGGAGGAGAGAGGTGTGTCACAACCAGTAGTAGCATTTTGGAGGCGTGGCGGTGGGACAACCTCCAACACTACTGCACCTTGTCCTGAATCCTTCCCAGCTGCCAAAAGAGTGACCCAATGGGCCGTGAAAGAAAGGTAACGTCCCTGTCCATGCCTGCTGGACCATGAGTCAGCGGTAATATGCACCTTACCGCTGACCGCCCTGTCCAGCGAGGCCAAGACATTGCCTTCCACATGCCGGTAGAGAGCCGGAATAGCCTTCCGTGAGAAAAAGTGGCGTTTGGGAACCTGCCACTGAGGAACTGCACATTGCACAAACTCACGGAAGGGGGCCGAGTCTACCAACTGAAAAGGCAGCAGTTGAAGCGCTAGCAATTTAGCCAAGCTAGCATTCAACCGCTGGGCATGTGGATGGCTGGGAGTGAACTTCTTTCGACGGTCCAGCAGCTGGGGCAGGGAAATTTGCCTGCTAGAATCGGACGTCGGTGTACTGCTAGCAGAGTGGGCGCAAGTACTTGGCTGTGACACACCTAATTCTACACCTTCATTCCTCTCAGTGCATGTTTCAGAGAGGACTGAAGTTATAGTGGGGTTGGAGATCCCAGCTGATGCGGTGCAAGGAGAGGTCCGCTTTGTTCTTTGGTGTGGGTCTTTGAGGTAGGCTTGCCAACGAGCTGCATGGCAGGTCAACATATGTCTGGTCAGGCATGTGGTACCCAAGCGGCTGATGTTTTGGCCACGCGATATACGCTTGAGACATATGTTGCAAACAGCAGCTGTGCGATCTGATGCACTAGCCTCAAAAAAGGCCCACACCAAGGAACTTTTTGAATGACGGGCAGAGGCTGCGCCCTGCACAGGCGGAGCTCTGCGGTGTGATTCCGTCGGTGTACTGCCCTTACGCTGGCCACCAAAGGGCATCCTGCCTCGTTGGAGATGTGCCTCCTCCTCATCCTCCTCCTCCTCCTCTCTCCTATTAGGCACCCACGTGGAGTCAGTGACCTCATCATCCCCTCCCTCCTCATCACTGGAGCCAATCTGGCAGTATGCTGCAGCTGCTGGAACATGACTGCCAGATTGGTGTCCTTCTTGAGCATCCCCTCTGTCTGCTCTCACGCTACTGCCTTCCTCTAGCTGGGTTTCATCATCAGACCCTTCGAAACGCTGGGCATCCTCCTGGAGCATGTACCCAACACTGTGCTGAAACAGTTCGGGGGACTCCTCAGGAGGAGGACATGGTGGGTCTAGGGAAGGAGTGACTGATGATTTGTCTGACATTGATACCAGGGAAGACGACGCTTTGGCAGCTGCTTTTCCAGTACCCTGAGCCTGGGTGAGAGAGGATGAGGAGGAGGAGGAGGGCTTGGTCATCCACTCTACCAAGTCTTCGGCATGATGTGGCTCAACATGTCCAGCTGCCGAAAAGAAGGACAAGCGTGTCCCATGGCCATGTGCTGATGACAATGCACCGCGTCCACGACCAGCACTGTTGCCCCCAGACACAGAGCCTGCTTGCCCTCTTTTATTGCCTCCTGACTGTCTGCCTCTCCTTGTTTGCCTTCCAGACATTCTAATAGATGGCCTGCAGGGAGATGGGAAAAAAGCAATAAGGGCTACCTTCAGGTGTCCTTCTCTGTCCCTTGAAACAAGGACTTGCAGAGTGAAATAAACTGACACTGTCCCTACCTACAGTTTTCTGTCCCTAGAATAAATGTTTTTTTTAAGCACACTATAGCACAAGGACAATTCAGTCACTGTCCTTCCAGGTCCCTGGAAACAAGGACTTGCAGAGTGAAAGAAACTGACACTGTCCCTACCTACAGTTTTCTGTCCCTAGAATAAATGTTTTTTTTAAGCACACTATAGCACAAGGACAATTCAGTCACTGTCCTTCCAGGTCCCTGGAAACAAGGACTTGCAGAGTGAAAGAAACTGACACTCTCCCTACCTACAGTTTTCTGTCCCTAGAATAAATGTTTTTTTAAGCACAATATAGCACAAGGACAATTCACTCACTGTCCTTCCAGGTCCCTGGAAACAAGGACTTGCAGAGTGAAAGAAACTGACACTGTCCCTACCTACAGTTTTCTGTCCCTAGAATAAATGTTTTTTTTAAGCACACTATAGCACAAGGACAATTCAGTCACTGTCCTTCCAGGTCCCTGGAAACAAGGACTTGCAGAGTGAAAGAAAAAAAACACTCTCCCTACCTACAGTTTTCTGTCCCTAGAAAAAATGTTTTTTTTAATCACAATATAACACAAGGACAATTCACTCACTGTCCTTCCAGGTCCCTGGAAACAAGGACTTGCAGAGTGAAATAAACTGACACTCTCCCTACCTACAGTTTTCTGTCCCTAGAATAAATGTTTTTTTTAATCACAATATAGCACAAGGACAATTCAGTCACTGTCCTTCCAGGTCCCTGGAAACAAGGACTTGCAGAGTGAAAGAAAAAAAACACTCTCCCTACCTACAGTTTTCTGTCCCTAGAAAAAATGTTTTTTTTAATCACAATATAACACAAGGACAATTCACTCACTGTCCTTCCAGGTCCCTGGAAACAAGGACTTGCAGAGTGAAAGAAACTGACACTGTCCCTACCTACAGTTTTCTGTCCCTAGAATAAATGTTTTTTTTAATCACAATATAGCACAAGGACAATTCAGTCACTGTCCTTCCAGGTCCCTGGAAACAAGGACTTGCAGAGTGAAATAAACTGACACTCTCCCTACCTACAGTTTTCTGTCCCTAGAATAAATGTTTTTTTTAATCACAATATAGCACAAGGACAATTCAGTCACTGTCCTTCCAGGTCCCTGGAAACAAGGACTTGCAGAGTGAAATAAACTGACACTCTCCCTACCTACAGTTTTCTGTCCCTAGAATAAATGTTTTTTTTAATCACAATATAGCACAAGGACAATTCAGTCACTGTCCTTCCAGGTCCCTGGAAACAAGGACTTGCAGAGTGAAAGAAACTGACACTCTCCCTACCTACAGTTTTCTGTCCCTAGAATAAATGTTTTTTTTAATCACAATATAGCACAAGGACAATTCAGTCACTGTCCTTCCAGGTCCCTGGAAACAAGGACTTGCAGAGTGAAATAAACTGACACTCTCCCTACCTACAGTTTTCTGTCCCTAGAATAAATGTTTTTTTTAATCACAATATAGCACAAGGACAATTCAGTCACTGTCCTTCCAGGTCCCTGGAAACAAGGACTTGCAGAGTGAAATAAACTGACACTCTCCCTACCTACAGTTTTCTGTCCCTAGAATAAATGTTTTTTTTTAATCACAATATAGCACAAGGACAATTCAGTCACTGTCCTTCCAGGTCCCTGGAAACAAGGACTTGCAGAGTGAAAGAAACTGACACTCTCCCTACCTACAGTTTTCTGTCCCTAGAATAAATGTTTTTTTTAATCACAATATAGCACAAGGACAATTCAGTCACTGTCCTTCCAGGTCCCTGGAAACAAGGACTTGCAGAGTGAAAGAAACTGACACTCTCCCTACCTACAGTTTTCTGTCCCTAGAATAAATGTTTTTTTAAGCACAATATAGCACAAGGACAATTCACTCACTGTCCTTCCAGGTCCCTGGAAACAAGGACTTGCAGAGTGAAAGAAACTGACACTCTCCCTACCTACAGTTTTCTGTCCCTAGAATAAATGTTTTTTTTAATCACAATATAGCACAAGGACAATTCAGTCACTGTCCTTCCAGGTCCCTGGAAACAAGGACTTGCAGAGTGAAATAAACCGACACTCTCCCTACCTACAGTTTTCTGTCCCTAGAATAAATGTTTTTTTTAATCACAATATAGCACAAGGACAATTCAGTCACTGTCCTTCCAGGTCCCTGGAAACAAGGACTTGCAGAGTGAAAGAAAAAAAACACTCTCCCTACCTACAGTTTTCTGTCCCTAGAAAAAATGTTTTTTTTAATCACAATATAACACAAGGACAATTCACTCACTGTCCTTCCAGGTCCCTGGAAACAAGGACTTGCAGAGTGAAAGAAACTGACACTGTCCCTACCTACAGTTTTCTGTCCCTAGAATAAATGTTTTTTTTAATCACAATATAGCACAAGGACAATTCAGTCACTGTCCTTCCAGGTCCCTGGAAACAAGGACTTGCAGAGTGAAATAAACTGACACTCTCCCTACCTACAGTTTTCTGTCCCTAGAATAAATGTTTTTTTTTAATCACAATATAGCACAAGGACAATTCAGTCACTGTCCTTCCAGGTCCCTGGAAACAAGGACTTGCAGAGTGAAATAAACTGACACTCTCCCTACCTACAGTTTTCTGTCCCTAGAATAAATGTTCTTTTTAATCACAATATAGCACAAGGACAATTCAGTCACTGTCCTTCCAGGTCCCTGGAAACAAGGACTTGCAGAGTGAAAGAAACTGACACTCTCCCTACCTACAGTTTTCTGTCCCTAGAATAAATGTTTTTTTTAATCACAATATAGCACAAGGACAATTCAGTCACTGTCCTTCCAGGTCCCTGGAAACAAGGACTTGCAGAGTGAAAGAAACTGACACTCTCCCTACCTACAGTTTTCTGTCCCTAGAATAAATGTTTTTTTAAGCACAATATAGCACAAGGACAATTCACTCACTGTCCTTCCAGGTCCCTGGAAACAAGGACTTGCAGAGTGAAATAAACTGACACTCTCCCTACCTACAGTTTTCTGTCCCTAGAATAAATGTTTTTTTTAATCACAATATAGCACAAGGACAATTCAGTCACTGTCCTTCCAGGTCCCTGGAAACAAGGACTTGCAGAGTGAAAGAAACTGACACTCTCCCTACCTACAGTTTTCTGTCCCTAGAATAAATGTTTTTTTAAGCACAATATAGCACAAGGACAATTCACTCACTGTCCTTCCAGGTCCCTGGAAACAAGGACTTGCAGAGTGAAAGAAACTGACACTCTCCCTACCTACAGTTTTCTGTCCCTAGAATAAATGTTTTTTTTAAGCACACTATAGCACAAGGACAATTCAGTCACTGTCCTTCCAGGTCCCTGGAAACAAGGACTTGCAGAGTGAAATAAACTGACACTCTCCCTACCTACAGTTTTCTGTCCCTAGAATAAATGTTTTTTTTAATCACAATATAGCACAAGGACAATTCAGTCACTGTCCTTCCAGGTCCCTGGAAACAAGGACTTGCAGAGTGAAAGAAACTGACACTCTCCCTACCTACAGTTTTCTGTCCCTAGAATAAATGTTTTTTTAAGCACAATATAGCACAAGGACAATTGACTCACTGTCCTTCCAGGTCCCTGGAAACAAGGACTTGCAGAGTGAAAGAAACTGACACTGTCCCTACCTACAGTTTTCTGTCCCTAGAATAAATGTTTTTTTTAAGCACACTATAGCACAAGCACAAAACACACTGACACTCTCCCTACCTATCCTTCTCTTTCCCTAAACTAAAGGAATCCAGGTTAAGCAAGAAAGAAATAACAGTCACTGTCCCTGCCTATGCTGCTCTATCCCTGCTCCGGAACACACTACACTAGGCCGCCGTGCTGGCGGCCTTTTATAGTGTGGGGCGTGTACTAAACACCCTCAGCAATAATTGGCCACAGGCATCCTGCCTGTGGCCAATCATTGCTCTCCTCGCTGCCGGCGCTGTGATTGGCCAAGCATGCGGGGTCACAGTGCATGCTTGGCCAATCACAGCGCCTGGATGACACTGCGATGGCGTAGTGCATTGTGGGCCGTTCGCGTCACTCGAATTTGGCGCGAACGGCCCAAATCGTTCGATCTTCGTCGAACGATCGAACAGCCGATGTTCGAGTCGAACGTATGTTCGACTCGAACACGAAGCTCATCCCTACTCAAAAGGCAGCAAAAAGGATTGTTTGCTACCGTTGCCGACAAGAGGGACATATTGCAGCAAATTGCCCGGTTGTGGATGAACTCATGCAATGTGACTTTCTAAGGGACAGACGTCAGTTGCTGTTTGCGACAGTTGCATGCACTGCCATTTGGGGAACTGAGAAACATTTATGCAAAATGTGTATTAATGGTAAAAATGTTGTTGTGTTGCTGGATTCAGGTAGCCTGGTGACACTGATAAAAGCTGAATTAGTCACTACAGAGGACTCTGGGAATAACAAGGTAGCTGTTATTTGTGTGCATGGGGACACCCGAGAGTATCCTGTGACTACAGTGTGTTTTGAGACCTCCAAAGGTAACCTCTCTCATCAGGTGGGGTTAGTGTCTCAGTTACCACATGATGCCATTGTGGGAAGGGATTTTCCAAAGTTTTGGGAACTCTGGGATCGTCCTGAGCCCCCCATTGGTGCCCCTATATACCAGGAATGTGATAGCCAGAATTCCTCTGAGAGTGGTGAGGACTCTCCAGAATTCCCCTTGTCGGTATTGGCAGGGGAGACTCGAGACTCGAGAAACTGGGGAGGAGCCAACATCCTCAGATGAAAACGTGCCGTCTGTGGAGTTTTCTGATCGAGAGGTTCACAAGGAAAATTTTGCCACAGAACAGTTAAAAGACCCCGCCCTAATAAAGGCACGGAAAAACGTAGTGAAAATAGATGGTGAATTAGTGAACCCAGATGGGACCTGCACTTACCCGTACTTCATCGTGGAAAAGGACCTACTGTATCGGGTGGCTAAAAGGGCAGAAGAAACCATTGAGCAGCTTGTGGTCCCCAAACCTTATAGGAAGTTGGTGTTAGAGTTGGCCCATGGGCACATTCTTGGAGGTCATCTGGGGACAGAGAAAACACAAGAGAGAGTATTGCAAAGATTCTATTGGCCTGGGGTCATGAAGGAAACAGAAAATTATTGTTCCTCCTGCCCTGTGTGTCAGAGGTCGGCACCGATGCCACATTTCCGTAACCCGCTGGTCCCTCTCCCCATCATTGAGGTCCCCTTTGAGAGGATCGCAATGGATTTGGTAGGTCCGATAATGAAGTCCGCTAGGGGGCATCAGTACATTTTGGTTATATTGGACTATGCCACCCGGTATCCGGAAGCGATTCCACTCCGAAATACCTCGGCCAAAGCCATAGCCAAAGAGCTATTTCTTGTTTTTAGCCGTGTGGGTATTTGTAAGGAACTGCTTACGGACCAAGGTACACCCTTTATGTCCCGGGTTATGAAAGAGCTGTGCAAGTTGTTCAAAGTGTCACAATTGCGTACATCTGTGTATCACCCCCAAACCGATGGGTTGGTTGAAAGATTCAACAAAACCCTAAAACAAATGTTAAAGAAGGTGGTGGATAGAGATGGAAAGGATTGGGACTGTCTAATTCCCTATTTAATGTTTGCCATTAGGGAGGTACCCCAATCCTCTATGGGTTTCTCACCCTTTGAGTTACTCTATGGGAGACACCCAAGAGGGCTGTTGGATATCGCCAAGGAAACTTGGGAGAGTGAGAGTTCTCCCCACAGGAGTGTGATTGAGCATGTCGCCCTGATGCAAGATAGAATTGCACAGGTAATGCCAATCGTAAAGGAACATTTGGCCCAAGAGCAGTTGGCACAGACGAGAGTGTACAACCGTGGGGCCAAGACCCGTACCTTTTCCCCGGGGGATAGGGTATTGGTACTTGTCCCTACGGTTGAAAGCAAATTCCTCGCCAAATGGCAAGGCCCCTACGAGATAATGGAAAAAGTGAGCGAAGTGAATTACAAGGTCAGACAACCAGGAAGGCGAAAGCCCAAACAGATCTATCACATTAATCTGTTGAAAGCCTGGAGGGATAGGGAATCCCTAGTCGCAGAAACGTTGTCACCAGCTCAGTCTGATTGCGTGATTCCTGAGGTTGGAATAGCAGTCACCTTGTCAAAACCCCAACAACAGGAAGTTAAGGAGTTTGTGCTTCGCAACAAGGAGGTTTTCTCTGAGCTGCCGGGACAAACGTCTGGGGTAGAGCATGATATTATTACCCCGCCCGGTGAAAGGGTGAAGCTAAAACCCTATCAGATCCCAGAGGCCCGACGGGAGGCAATACGTGAGGAAGTACAGAAAATGCTTAAGTTGGGGGTGATAGAGGAATCCCAAAGTGATTGGTCCAGTCCCATAGTGTTAGTGCCTAAACCGGATGGGAGCTGGCGATTTTGTAACGATTTTCGACAACTGAAGTTACAAAATTTGACACCTACCCCATGCCACGTATAGATGAGTTGATCGACTGGCTGGGAACAGCCCGATACATGACAACCCTTGATCTCACAAAAGGGTATTGGCAAATTCCCCTGGCCAAATCGGCCTAGGAGAAAAATGCGTTTGTAACCCCAGATGGGGCGTTCCAATATAAAAGAATGCCGTTTGGATTACAGAATGCACCGGCAACCTTCCAGCGGAAAATGGACCAGATACTCAGGCCCCATCAGAAGTATGCCGCGGCTTACCTGGATGATGTAATTATCTATAGCACAGATTGGGCCTCACATCTGCCAAAAGTGCAAGCAGTCCTAGACTCTATCCGGGAAGCTGGGTTTACGGCCAACCCCAAGAAGTGTACCATTGGACAGGAGGAGGCCAAATATCTTGGGTACACCATTGGGAGGGGAGTAATAAAACCCAGGTCAAAAAAGTCGAGGCCATACAGAATTGGCTACGTCCCAACAGCAAGAAGCAGGTACGAGCCTTTCTGGGAATCGCTGGTTATTATCGGCGATTCATTCCCCACTTTGCTTCTCAGGCTGTGCCCCTAACCAACCTGACAAAAGGGAAAGAGTCTGTCATGGTTAAATGGACCCCAGAGGCTGAGGCAGCATTCCAATTCTTAAAAAAAGCCTTATGTAGCCAGCCAGTGCTGCACTCACCAGACTTCTCTAGGGACTTTGTCGTACAAAGTGATGCATCAGACGTTGGGTTAGGAGCAGTATTGTCCCAGGTCTGGAACGGGGAAGAGCACCCAGTCATTTACCTCAGCAGGAAATTGAAGTCCCATGAGGTAAATTACGCCACAATTGAGAAGGAGTGTTTAGCGGTGAAGTGGGCTCTAGATTCCCTTCGGTACTATCTGTTAGGTAGGCACTTTGACATGATTACTGATCATGCTCCTTTAAAGTGGATGGCTCAAAACAAAGAGACAAATAGAAGAGTAAATAGGTGGTTCCTGGCCCTACAGGAATTCAACTTTACAGTAAAGCATCGCCCTGGCGTTCAAATGGGGAATGTGGATGCTTTGTCTCGAGTACATGCATGCCTGATTGCGTGTGTTCCAACCCCAAGGTTAAAACAAGAGTGGGGGGTATGTAACAGCAGGCAGGTAAAATCACCAGGTTGCATCCAGGATGGGAGATATATATGTCCTAGATTCAGGCTTTATGCCGATTTATACCACTAGGGGGAGTGCTGGGAGTCTTGCAGGGGAAGAGTTAATGAGCCCAGCTGAAGTAAGTGGGCTCGTTAGGGCCTCTACAAGAACTCCCAGCATGCTAAGTGAGATGCTCCAACCTGGAACCAGATCTGTGTGGATAGTCTGGGGAGTGTGATCTCTGTGCGGTGAGCCAAAGCCTGTGTGGTTATTGCTAAGAACTTTAAAAAGCAGGGAGCTAGGGACTGGGACAGCACAAGGCTGTACCCAGTTGTTAGTTAGGGACACCAACGTGTGTAGTGAGCGGTCAAGTTGACCAGGATTTATTTTCCTGTTTCTTCTGTTTTTGCTGTATTTTTTTGTCTGTATATAGTTCAAATAAAACCACACCCTTTTGTTTTCTCCTACCACTGTCTGCTGTGCCTGTTTTTGTGTGGTGAACCCATCCAGGGGGTCACACACCCGCTGCTGAGTTAACCCCCTCACAATATATACACACACACACACACACACACACACTGAGAAAAATTATAAACGCAACACTTTTGTGTTTGCCCTTATTTATCATGAGCTGAACGCAAAGATCTACGACTTTTTCTATGTACACAAAGGGCCTTATTCTCTCAAATATTGTCTAAATCTGCGTTAGTGAGCACTTCTCCTTTGCAGAGATAATCCATCCACCTCACAGGTGTGGCATATCAAGATGCTGATTAGGCAGCATGATTATTGCATAAAAGGCCACTCTAAAATGTGCAGTTTTATCACACATCACAAGTTTTGAGGGAGCGTGCAATTGGCATGCTGACTGCAGGAATGTCCACCAGAGCTGTTGTCATTGAACTGAATGTTAATTTCTCTACTATAAGCCGACTCCAAAGGCATTTCAGAGAATTTGGCAGTACATCCAACCGGCCTCAAAACGGAGACCAAGTGTAAACACACCAGCCCAGGACCACCACATCCAGCATCTTCACCTCCAAGATCGTCTGAGACCAGCCACCCGGACAGCTGCTGTAACAATCAGTTTGCATAACCAAAGAATTTCTGCACAAACTGTCAGAAACCGTCTCCGAGAAGCTCATCTGCATGCTCGTCGTCCTCATCGGGGTCTTGACCTGACTGCAGTTTGTCGTCGTAATCGACTTAAGTGGGCAAATACTCACTTTGGATGGCCTCTGGCACTTTGGAGAAGTGTTCTCTTCATGCATGAATCCTGGTTTTCACTGTACAGGGCAGATGGCAGACAGCGTTATGGCGTTGTGTGGGTGAGCGGTTTGCTGATGTCAATGTTCTGGATCGAGTGGCCCATGGTGGCGGTGGCGTTATGACATGGGCAGGCATATGCTATGGACAACGAACACAGGTGCATTATTGATGGCATTTTGAATGCACAGAGATACTGTGACAAGATCCTGAGGCCCATTGTTGTGCCATTCATCCACGACCATCCCCTCATGTTGCAGCATCATAATGCATGGCCCCATGTTGCAAGTATCTGTACACAATTCCTGGAAGCTGAAAACATCTCAGTTCTTGCATGGCCAGCATACTCACCGGACATTTCACCCATTGAGCATGTTTGGGATGCTCTGGATGGGCGTATACGACAGCGTGTTCCAGTTCCTGACAATATCCAGCAACTTGGCACAGCCATTGAAGAGGAATGGACCAACATCCCACAAACCACAAGCCACAATCAACAACCTGATCAACTTTATGGGAAGTTGATGTACTGCACTGCGTGAGGCAAATGGTGATCACACCAGATACTGACTGGTTTTCGGACCCCCCCTCCCCCAATACAGTAAAACTGCACATAGAGTGGCCTTTTATTGTGGGCAGCCTAAGGCACACCTGTGTAATAATCGTGCTGTCTAATCATCACCTTGATATCCCTCAGCAAAGGAGAAGTGCTCACTATCACAGATTTAGACAGATTTGTGAACAATATTTGAGAGAAATAGGCCTTTTGTGTACATAGAAAAAGTCATAGATCTTTGAGTTCAGCTCATGATAAATAGGGGCAAACACAAAAGTGTTGCGTTTATAATTTTGCTCAGTGTGGGTGTATGTGTATATATATATATATATATATATATATATATATATATATATATATATATTAGGGCTGTGGAAATTAACTATTATTTCCTCGATTAATCGATTAATTGTTTTGATCGATTAAAATTCTTTTGATCGGTACTCACCTCTCCCCCGGCTTCCGGGTCTTCAGGGAGATCTGGTGATGTCACGGACACCGGCGGGGCTTGCCGTGTCCATCTGAAGGGCTTCTTTGCTGTGCCTTCATATCTGCATGCTGGCGGGACCTTACTATCTGCCACACGCAAGGGCTGTTACACTTCCCTCTATCACTTCCCTCTATCAACCTGGGATTCTACAGCCATCCACTGGGAGTTGTGATAGTTCCCTTCGCGGGACATCTACATGCCGACGGACTGATGTTAGCCCCTTCTCATCTGGATTCAGCAGTGGTATCGTTGTACACATTTTTATACCAGTATCATACTTAGCTACATGTTTTTATGACTGCTTTTGCTATCATTTGGTATTACTTGCACCATTTTTACAGTTTATGTAGCTACATCAATTTTATCTCCAGTGCAATATTTATTTTGTTATCTACTGGAGACTATAAAAGTTTTAATGCTATCGAGCGCTGCCTTTGTGTGTTTTTTGTATCGTGCTATCCATTTTTCCAGTGGTTGGTAGCTGCACTGGGAATTGGCCTGCAAGGAGATCAGCTAAAAGTAGTTGGATCTATGTGCGTTATAATTAATCGAAATTAGTCTATTAATCGATTAAAAAAAAAAAAACGATTAATCGAACACGAACATTTTAATCAGTAACAGCCCTATAATACATAAAACATAAAATACAATTGACACAGACCTGGATCTCTCTTATATTATACATTATACTCCATCCCATTAGTTATATTCCTCTGGACCTCCCGCCCAACCCCCCAACCCCCCCCCCCCCAGGAAAAGGGCCAAAAAATAAGTGAGAAGGAAAAGGGTAAAGGGGAGGGGAAAAGAATAATGTCCCTATCTAATCACCTTCCTATAGCATTAGGTGCTTGGTGCCTAGTGCCGTTTCTTCTTACTAATTAAAATGTGACGTTTCCTATTCTTTATTGATTAATTCGAAGGGGAGATTCTCAACTTTTGTTGACAACTTTTTCTGAAAAAAAAAGTGCTTATTTCATGAAGAACGTTGAAAGGACCTCCTAAGAGATACTTATTCCGTGAAGAGAAAAACAAAAAAAAAGAGAAGTAAAGGGGTAAAAAGGGAGGGGGAAAAGATACTGTCCCTATCCAATATCCTTCCTATAACATTGGGTGCTTGGTGCCTAGTGCCGTTTCTTCTTACTAATTAAAATGTGACGTGTCCTATTCTTGATTAATTCGAAGGGGAGTTTCTCAACTTTTGTTGACAATTCTTCCTGAAAAAAAAGTGCTTATTTCATGAAAAACGTTGAGAGGACCTCCTGAGAGGTACTTATTCCGTGAAGAAAAATAAAAAAGGAGAAAAAAAATGTAACTTCCTGAAAGACAATCACTTTTACTGTTAGAAAATTGTTTGACAAACATTTTCCATCCTGCTACTCTACTTTTATTATTATACAGGATTTATATAGCACCGACAGTTTGCTTAGCGCTTTACAAAATGAAGGCAGACATTACAGTTACATTACAATTTGGTACAAGAGGAATCAGAGGGCCCTGCTCATTAGAGCTTACAATCTAAGAGGGAGGGTCAATTGATAAAAAAAAGGTAATAACTGTGGGGGATGAGCTGATAAAGTAAAAAAAACAGTGTATTTAGAAGCAGGATAGGCTTCTTTAAAGAGTGTTTGTTTTTTCAGGTATGGTCTAAAGTTGGACAGATTGGGGTAGTGAGTTATAAAAGATGGGAGACGTTTGGGAGAAGTCCTGGAGACAAGCATGGGAGGAGGTGACAAGGGAACTAGAGAGCAGGAGGTCTTGGAAGAACCGAAGAGAGCCGTTTAAAAGAACAGGTTAGTGATGTAGCTGGGGGCTGTGGGGGAGTTGGGAGTTGTGGATGGCTTTGTAAGTTGTTGTTAGTACTTTGAATTTTATTCATTAGGTGAGCAAAAGCCAATAGAGGGATTGGTAGATACTGAACGTTTCATAAGGTGGATGGGTCTGGCAGCAGCATTCATGATGGACTGAAGGAGGAATAGCCTATGTAAAGGTAACCCGATGAGGAGGGAGTAGCAGTAGGAGGAGAGAGATGACCAGGGAGTAAAGTAGAAGCTTTGTGGTGTCATTAGTTAAAAAGGGACGTATTATGGAGATGTTGCGGAGGCTGAGGCGGCATGGTTTGGACAGTGATTGGATGTGGGCCTGAAAGGACAGTTCACAGCCAGGGTTACCCTAGCACCCAGGCATGCGGGGACGGACTGATATTGCCATTGATATTGACAGACAAGTCAGGGGAAGGGGCACATGGGGGAGGAAATAATATGAGCTCGGATTTGGATAGATTGAGCTTGAGGATGTGGTGTGATCACTGGCATAGCGTGGGGGGTTTGAGGGGGGTCGTGGCACCAGGCGCAACATTTGGGGGGGCAACATTCCGCACCAGTGAGCGTCACCCCCTGGCTCCGTCCTCCTAATTTCGATCTCCGCGCTTCGGCCGCCATGTTTAATTTCAGGCTGGCGCTCTGTGATTGGGCAAATGGGGTCACGTGCAGCGGGGGCTGGCCTATCCTCGATCGCTGGTAAGCGGGGCTGCCGGTGTTCATACTGCACAATCACTGCGCCTGCGCAGTCCAGGGCGGGCATTGTCCGACAGGGGACCCTTCTCGGCACAACACCTGGCTGGCCTCCACTTAGCTGTGTGCAGCGGTTGTCTCCTCCTCCTCCACCACCGGACTGGATCGTTTTCCCATCGTGCCAGGCAGTGTGACAGTCCGCAGAGGCAGAGCAGATTGAAGAAAAGCAGGTCAGTGTATAGTGTAGTGGTCTGGTCAGTATGTAGTGTAGTGGTCAGTATGTAGTGTAGTGGTCAGTGTGTAGTGTAGTGGTATGGTCAGTGTGTAGTGGTCAGTGTGTAGTGTAGTGGTCTGGTCAGTGTGTTGTGTAGTGGTCTGGTCAGTGTGTAGTGTAGTGGTCTGGTCAGTGTGTAGTGTAGTGGTCGGGTCAGTGTGTAGTGTAGTGGTATGGTCAGTGTGCAGTGTAGTGGTCTGTGTGTTGTGTAGTGGTATGGTCAGTGTGTCACGTAGTGGTATGGTCAGTGTGTAGTGTAGTGGTATGGTCAGTGTGTAGTGGTCAGTGTGTAGTGTAGTGGTCTGGTCAGTGTGTAGTGTAGTGGTCTGGTCAGTGTGTAGTGGTCAGTGTGTAGAGGTCTGGTCAGTGTGTAGTGGTCTGTTCAGTGTGTAGCTTAGTGGTCAGTGTGTAGGTCAGTGTAGAACTCAGGTACGTTAGTGTTGTGGTGAGTATAGGAATCGGGTAGGTCAGTGGAGTGGTCAGTATAGGAATCATGAAGTGTCAGTGTAGAGGTTAGTGTAGTGGTCAGAGTGTAGGAATCAGGCTGGTCAGTACTATTGTAGGAAGGGAAGGGACTCGGAGTCCACAGATTGGGGGGGGGGGCGCAAATTACTTGCCTTGCCCCGGGCGCTGACAACCCACGCTACGCCACTGGGTGTGACATCCAGGCTGATTGGTCTGTTAGTAAATCAGTGATATGTCAGGAAACTGCTGGGGTGAACTGAGGGGTAGAGAGAAAGATTTGAGCGTCATCAACATAAAAATGTTTAGATCGAGAATAGGAGAGGTCCAAGGAAAGAACCTTGGGGGACACTGACGATAAGAGAAATAGGAGAGGAGGCTCAAATTTTCTCAACATTAGAGTTGAAAAAGAATGAATGAGCCCCTGGCGTTTATGTGGGGCTCCTTGGGACAGTCCAAAGGGCTGCCTCATTTCCCTGTGCCCCCCCTCTCTTTATTCCTGTTTAGGTTGCCCCAGGTGATGGAAGATGCAGGGCAGCATAGCAACAGGTCCCGATTGGCTGGATTGGGCGGGTTTAAGCCGGGCAGAGTTTATAAAAGCCTGAGGGGACCCCGCGGAGTGAAGTGCCTGTGCTGCTCCGGCCGGTTACCTCAGAAGATGGAAGAACTGCTTCGCCGCCTCATTACTAAAGCCGAGAGCCAGGGAGGAGCTGAGTGGCTGAGGAGGTGCCTGGAAGAGGATGCTGTTCCGTCAGTGTCAGCGCCTGCTGACATGGAACATGTCCTTTCTGTACATTCCGAAGCTGCTCCCCCTGCTGTTCAAAGAGGACCTCGCAGAGGAAACAGGGGAAAGAGGTTGAGAAAAGAAGATTCTCCCTCTTCTCCTGTGAGAATGAATGCTAAACAGGCAAGGTCACACTCTTCTTCAAGCAGAGTCAGAAGTGACTCAGCTAGCTGCAGCCGCAGGCTTTTCAAATGAGGTGACAATGTCTGGGCAACCTGCTAGCGTGGACCGAGGTGATGGTGAGAAAAATGATGTTAATTTAATAGAATTGGGTAAAGTAGTTGGTTCTTTAGCCAATGTACTTTCTAAGCTGAGTAATGTTAAGAATATTGGTACTGTTTGGAATGGTGGTGGATTAAGTGGAGTAAGTACAGTAGGTGCCGCCGATATTGTGTCAATCTCGCCGCTTCTAGCGGCGATATTGACACCCTATGAGCTCCGTCGCGAGAGCCAGCGCCGAGCTGTCTCGTCATCGGGAAAGGAAAAAAATGTTCCTTTCACGATGAGCGACACGCATTGCCGATAGGCGGGGATCCGACGCGGATTCCCGCCAATACTAGGCACTGCGTTTGGTATGAATCCTGAGCGCGAACTCCACGCCAATTTTTAAAGAAAAAAACGGCGTGGGTTCCCCCTCCAGGGGCATACCAGGCCCTTGGGTCTGGTCTGGATTTGAAGGGGAACCCTACGCCGAAAAAACGGCGTGGGGGTCCCCCTCAAGATCCAAACCAGACCCTTATCCGAGCACGCAACCTGGCAGGCCGCAGGGGAAGAGGGGGGGACGAGAACGCCCCCTCCCTCCTAAACCGTACCAGGCCACATGCCCTCAACATGGGGGGTTTGGTGCTCTGGGGCAGGGGGGAGACCTGCGGCCCCCCCACCCCAGAGCACCCTGCCCCCATGTTGATGAGGACAGGGCCTCTTCCCGACAACCCTGGCCGTTGGTTGTCGGGGTCTGCGGGCGGGGGGCTTATCGGAATCCGGGAGCCCCCCTTTACAAAGGGGGCCCCCAGATACCGGCCCCCACCCTATGTGAATGAGTATGGGGTACATCGTACCCCTACCCATTCACCTGGTGGAAAATAAATGGAAATAAAAACACAACACAGTTTTTAAAAGTATTTTATTGCACCGCTCCGGAGGTCTTCTTCCGACTTCGGGGGTCTCCGGTGTCGTCTCCGCGTTCTCCGGTTCTTTCTTCTGCCGGGCCTCCGCTAACTTCTTTTCCTCCAGTCGTCTTCCAAGTCAGCCCTTGAGAGATGGAGCTCCTCCTCACAATCAGGAAACACATTGCCATTAATTTTTCCCTCCCTTTAAGAGGCGGTCCCTCAGGTCCCTGGTCAGTCTTAGTGTTTCCTGCGTCCGGAGGAGACATGTTGCCAAAAGGACCTGAGGGGGGGCTCCATCTCCCATGGGCTGACCGGGACAGGTGTCTGCGGGTGCAGCAGTGGGTGTCATCAGGGCTGACTGTGTGGAGTCTCTGCGGCAGGGGGTCAGTGGACCTTACCGGAGCCGCATCTCTGGCGTGGAGGAGGACGGTTCTTTGACCACGGGCAACCCTCCTTAGGCTGTGGGCAGGAGGTGTCCCGGGTTCGAATTTCCTCTGTGCCCAGGTGAGGAGAAAGGCGCCATTGCTGCGTTCCCTTGGCGGCGTCAGCGGGGGGGGGGGCGTGTACCCACGTCTGAACGCCGCTTGACCCGGAAGACGCGGGGCGTCACTTCTGGGTAGGAATGACGCAATCGGCGTGCGCCGGGGAAGCTGGTCCAATCCCCTTAAAGGCGCGGGAAATTCGAACGGTCGGCTGGTGCTAGTAGCGTGGACGCGGCTGCAGACGGCAGTATCGAACGCCACAGCAAGCCAGGATGCTGGAAGAGGATGAGATTCCATCGGCCCAGGCTCCAGAAGGCAAAAGCACCAGCAGGATGCAGGTAGGCACCAGTGGGTGACCTTTGTATCCTTTGTATTGGGACAGCAGCTAGGTTGTGATGGTGCACTAGCAAGCTGGGGCCAGGGGGTTACTAATGTCACTGGGTGTGCACTTTAGTATTGTTTGGTGCAGTGTGTATTTTTTTTCTCACCGCCATGGGTCCCCCTGTGTTTATCTTTTGGCAGGTGAAACCACCTAAAGAGCCAAAGCCCACTCCCAAGAAGCGGTGTGCAAAGTGTAATACCAAGATGCTCTTGGAAAACACAGAACCGCTATGCAAAACATGCATTGATAAACTGATTGAAAAACAGTCAGATGCAGTTTATGCGAAGATTTTTGGATCCGTAAGAGATGATATGGCTAACACCTTTAAGGATCTCAAAAAGTTTATCGCAGAAGTTAAACCTCCAGCAGTTCCTACTGGAGTTTCCTCTCCCATGGCCTCACCCAGATCAGAAGTCGCCTCAGGGTCGCACGAGTCGGTGAGAGAGCGAGCAGGCAGCAGCACAGCTAGTGTTATGGCTAACGATAGCTCAGATCCAGAGCAGGAAGATGGGAGAGAAGAAAGAAAGGGACCCAAATACAAGTTATCTCTAGAAGACGTGGATGATTTGCTTGGGGCCATTTACGAAACTTTGGAAATTGAGCAGGAAAAAGAACGGCCTTCCAAACATGACCTGATGTACCAGGGTCTGAGGAAGAAAAAATCCAAAGTATTCCCAGTTCATCCGGTAATGTCAGATACCGTGAAAAACGAATGGGCAGACCCAGAAAGGAAACCTTTTTTTGCGGCCAGTCATAAAAAGCGATTTCCTTTTAGTGAAGATCCAAAAGAAGTTTGGAATAAAAATCCCAAATTGGATGCGCCACTTTCTAAGGTCTCAAAAAATTCTTCATTGGCATTTGAAGACATGGGACACCTAAAAGATGGCATGGATAAAAAGGGCGACATTATCCTAAAAAGAGCTTGGGAGACAAGTGTCGCTAGTCTGAAGCCAGCCCTAGCCACCACTTGCGTGGCAAGAAACTTAGAGTTTTGGCTCTCACAGCTGCAAGACCATATTAAAAATGGTACGCCTAGGGGGGAGATTCTGAATATACTTCCAGTTCTCTCCAAAGCGGTTGGTTATATTGCGGATGCATCCGCAGAATCAGTCAAGCTAGCAGCAAGGTCAGGTGGACTAGCAGTTGCAGCAAGACGTGCGATTTGGATGAAGACCTGGACAGGCGATGCGGCATCCAAAACAAGGCTGTGCAATCTCCCATTTACTGGGGATTTGCTTTTTAGTTCCGGCCTGGACGAGGTCTTGGAAAGAACAGCGGACAGGAAGAAAGCCTTTCCGGCTGAAAAACGAAAACCTCCACAAAAGAGGTTTTTTCGTGGGCGAAGAGATCGTCCCCAAGAACAAAAGAAAGAGTACCCTAAGAAAAACTGGACAGGCCACAAGGGGAAACCAAAGAGTAATGTCCTCTTTGGCTCTTCTAACCAAACTGCCAAACAATGACAACAGAGTGCCAGTAGGGGGAAGACTGGCTACCTTCCTACCTCAATGGCAGAAGGCGACAGCCAATCAATTTATTTTGGACATTATCGCAAGGGGCTACTCTCTGGAATTCAATTGTCATCCTCCAGAGAGATTTCTAGTAACGAGACTTCCCAGGGATCCAGAGAAAGCCAAGGCTCTTCCACTGTTGCTAGGGGAGATGGTGGACCAGAAGGTCCTTACTCCAGTCCCAGAGAAGGAAAAAAGAAGGGGTTTTTACTCTCACATTTTTGTGATCAAAAAACCTTCCGGGAACTTTCGGTTAATACTAAACTTAAAACCGTTAAACCAAGCGATTCAATACAAAAAATTTCGCATGGAATACATATTTTCGGTCAAAAACATTCTACAACCAGAAACCTTCATGGCGACCATGGATCTCCGAGATGCATATCTCCACATTCCCATCCGACAGGAGTCGCAGAAATATCTGAGGTTAGCAGTGGAGATAGAGGGAAAGGAATATCATTTCCAGAGCAGAGCTCTCCCTTTCGGGTTATCCTCATCCCCAAGGATATTCACCAAAGTGTTAGCAGAAGCTCTGGCCCCTCTAAGGTTAAAAAAGATGACCGTAATACCATACTTAGACGATCTACTATTTGCAGCACATTCGAAAGCACAGCTGACAAAAGACCTCACAGAAGCTCAACTGTGGTTAAAGTCACTAGGCTGGATTCTAAACGTAGAAAAGTCCAATCTGTGTCCCACTCAGAACATTCGGTTCCTGGGATATCTGCTCAACTCCATAGAACAGAAGACTTCCCTACCGGAGGAGAAAATCCAAAACCTCATCAAGAGGGTGAGTTTAATACAGAACAACCTCCCAATATCTATCAGGGAGCTGATGTCGGTTCTGGGTCTGATGACATCATCGATACCAGCAGTCCAGTGGGCAAAATACCATCTAAGGTCACTTCAAGTATTTCTCTTAAAAAACCAAAGAGAAGATCTGGACATGTCAGTTTTACTCCCGACATCCGTAAAAAGGTCGCTGTGGTGGTGGAGGATCCACACGAACCTAAATCAGGGTCTGGCTTGGTCATTTCCGACCTCACAGAGATTGACCACAGACGCAAGCAGTTGGGGTTGGGGAGCTCACCTAGCAGGGCAACCTGCTCAGGGGAGATGGTCCCCAGAAGAAGCCAAGGCATCTTCGAACTGGAGAGAACTTATCTGCGATAGCCAAGGCCATGGAGTTTTTCCAAAACCAACTCAGAAGTCGTCACATTCTGATTCTTTCGGACAATGCCACAGCAGTGGCTTATGTGAACAAGCAAGGGGGCACAAGAAGCCCATCCCTAAGCCACATCTCCAACCAAATTTGCAGGTGGGCAGAAGGGAATCTGCTGTCACTAGGAGCAGTCCATCTAAAAGGGGAAGACAACCAAGTAGCGGACTTCCTCAGCCGCCAGGAGATCTCCAAAGAGGAATGGGTATTACACCCGGAGGTGTTCAGGGAAATTACAGCCCGCTGGGGAATGCCAAACATAGACCTGTTTGCCTCTCGGAAGAATGCTCAGGTGAAACATTTCTTCTCGCTAACCCAGCAAGATCAGCCTCTTGGGATAGACGCTCTACAAAACCCTTGGAACTTCAAGCTATGCTATGCCTTCCCTCCGGTTCATCTGATACCGCGGGTGGTAAAGAAGTTTCTACAGGAACAGACGAAACTGATACTGATCGCACCATACTGGCCCAAGAGAACCTGGTTCTCTCAACTCCTCAGTCTCTCGGCAGCAGAGCCGTGGCTTCTACCTCACAGGGAAGACCTGATGTGTCAGGGACCCCTGACAGGCCTAAAACAAGAGAGTTTCAAATGGGCGGCCTGGTTACTGAGGAGGACCTCTTGAGATCTAAAGGACTCTCAGATAAGGTGGTGACAACGCTTCTGAGCGTTAGGAAACCAAACACCAGAGCCATCTACAGAAAGACCTGGAGAAAATTTAACAGTTGGTGCACTGAAAATAAAAGACTAAAAATGGATACACCCACCATCCTTGAATTTTTACAACAGGGAGTTGATAAAGGGTTAACGCTCAGTACTTTGAAAGTACAAATTGCAGCGCTATCGGTGTATCTAGAAAGGACACTACAAGAGGACCCTTTGGTCTCTCGTTTTTGCAGGGCATTGGCAAAATACAAAAAGCCAAAGATACAAAAATGTCCCACTTGGGATTTGTCAGTGGTCCTCAGGGGAATCATTAAACCTCCCTTCGAGCCACTACAAGATACATCTTTAAGATTATTGACTCTTAAAACAGTTTTCCTAGTAGCCATCACAACGGCACGTAGGATAGGGGAAATACAGGCTCTATCCGTTAGAGAACCTTTTTTTGAAGATTCACGACGATCGAATCGTCCTTCAAACAGATCCGGGATTTACTCCAAAAGTGACGTCAACTTTTCACAAATCCCAGGATATAGTCTTGCCTTCATTTTGCAGTTCACCCAATAACAGCAAAGAGCAGGAACTAAGTCTTCTTGATGTCAGAAGGTGTCTACTTCAATATTTAGAAGTCACTAATGAATTTAGAACATCAGATGCCCTATTTGTCTTATACGCAGGCCAACTAAAGGGTAAGCAAGCGTCCAAAAAGACAATAGCTAGATGGATCAAGACAGCCATATTAGAGTGCTATAGTGTCATGGAAATTACACCACCTAAAGAACTTAAAGCTCATTCAACAAGGGCTTCAGCAGCCTCATGGGCAGAAAGGGCAGGAGCCACTCCAGAACAAATCTGCAGGGCTGCAACCTGGTCAAGATTCTCGACCTTTGTTCAGCATTACAGACTGGATCTGATTTCCAGCCAGGATCAGGCTTTTGGTAGGAAAGTCCTCCAAGCCGTTGTCCCACCCTAGATTTGGTGAGTTCTTGGTTATCCTCTCAAGGGCTGACTTGGAAGACGACTGGGGGAAAAGCAGAGTTAGTTTCTTACCGGTAACTCTGTTTCCAGTAGTCTTCCAAGGCAGCACGATCCCACCCTAAAATGTCTAACCTCGTGGGGTTGTGTTGTGTATTATATCATTTCAGATTCCGGCCTTCGGTTCTCGTGGATGACTGACCAGGGACCTGAGGGACCGCCTCTTAAAGGGAGGGAAAAATTAATGGCAATGTGTTTCCTGATTGTGAGGAGGAGCTCCATCTCTCAAGGGCTGCCTTGGAAGACTACTGGAAACAGAGTTACCGGTAAGAAACTAACTCTGCTTTTTAGCTCTTTTGCTAACGGAGGCCCGGTCTTCTCCGTCGTCTTCTTCTTCTTCTCCCGCTCTCCGGTTCTTCTCCCGCTCTCCGGTGTCGTCGCCGCGTTCTCCGGTTCTTTCTTCTGCTGGGCCTCCGCTAACTTCTTTTTAGCTCTTTTGCTAACGGAGGCCCGGTCTTCTCCATCGTCTTCTTCTTCTCCCGCTCTCCGGTTCTTCTCCCGCTCTCCGGTGTCGTCGCCGCGTTCTTCGGTTCTTTCTTCCGCCGGGCCTCCGCTAACTTCTTTTTAGCTCTTTTGCTAGCAGAGGCCCGGTCTTCTCCATCGTCGGTGGCCTGGTACGGTTCAGGAGGGAGGGGGGGCTCTCGGCCCCCCCTCTTCCCCTGCGGCCTGCCAGGTTGCGTGCTCGGATAAGGGTCTGGTTTGGATCTTGAGGGGGACCCCCACGCCGTTTTTTCGGCGTAGGGTTCCCCTTCAAATCCAGAACAGACCCAAGGGCCTGGTATGTCCCTGGAGGGGGTACCCACGCCGTTTTTTTCTTTAAAAAAATTGGCGTGGAGATCCCGCTCAGGATTCATACCAAACGCAGTGCCTGGTATTGGCGGGAATCCGCGTCGGATCCCCGCTCAATACAGTGTCGCGTCTCCTCACCATTGCAGCGAGCGCGACACGTGTCGCCACCCTGCTGCCGACATCTCGGCACTCCTGTCGCCGAGAATCTCGGCGATGGGAGCGCGATAGAAACACAATATCGGCGGCACCTACTGTATGTCTGATAATGTTGCTTTTTCACAGGGTAACCCCGTCATTCCTGTAAGTATTAACCCTTTGAATGCAAGGGTAAATCCTATTACTGATAATTTACCTTTAAATACTGTTAATACTAATATACCTCCTGCTATAGCTAATGTATCAATTCCTTTATCTGTAAAACCTCTTGTTTCTTAGACATGTCTTAAAGAGGTGCTCCCCTGTGGGCTTTCTCCTTTGGGATTCCATCTGTCCAGTACTGTTAAGGAGAAAATATGGCGAGGAGAATTTATTGACATGTTATCCCTGCTCCCGTCATCCAAATAATTTTTGTTGAAATCTGATAAAAGATTGGATGATAGGTCTGAGGAAGATAGGAGGAGAGCAATTCCAAGAACTTTCCAGAATTGGCTTCAGGCCTTTTGTATCTTTTCATCTGTAATGGGCGAACGTTTTCCTGACAAATGCTCAGAATTGTTTCAACATCTAGACTAGTGATGAGCCGAACACCCCCGGGTTCGGTTCGCACCAGAACCCGCGAACGGACCGAAAGTTCGAACGAACATTAGAACCCTATTAAATACAATGGATGCGAACGTTCGAATTCTAAAGTGCTAATTATAACAACTATTATGCATGTTATTGTCCTAAAAAGGGTTTGGGAACCCGGGTTCTGCACCAGGGGACATGTATCAATGCAAAAAGAAGTTTTAAAAACGGTCGTTTTTCGGGAGCAGTCATTTTAATGATGCATAAAGTGAAAAAAAAAAAGTCAAATATTCCTTTAAATATCGTACCTGGGGGGTGTCTAAAGTATGCCTGTGAAGTGCCACGTGTTTCCCGTGTTTATAACTGTCCCTGCACAAAATGACACTTCTAAAGGAAAAAAAAGCCATTTAAAACTGCTTGCGGCTTTAATGTAATGTCTGGTCCCGGTAATATGGATGAAATTCTTTAAGAAAAATGGCATAGCTACCCCATGACCCCCCCCCCTACCCCAGCCCATTACCAGCCCCTTTGGGTCTTGTATGGATATTAAGGGGAACCCCGCACATAAAATAAAAAAGGCCCTATATACTCTGAACAGCCCTATACAGGCGGTGCATACAAGACAGGGACTGTAGGTTTGTTCTTATGTAGAATCTGTTTGTAATTTTGAACAGGTACATTGTTGAAGTGTAGCTCCAGACCAAAAATCTATTTTTAAACTTTTTGGAAAACATAGGTAAGGGTTATCACCCCTGTAACATTTGTTTTGCTGTCTGTGCCCCTGTTCAGAACATTTCACCTCACTTTCCGTCCCAATGACAACTGTTTTTGAAATGTGGTGTTTTTCTTGAAACAAGGATTGCTGATAAAGCATCAGTACAGAGGAGACACCTTTCTCCCATATTTATTCTTACAGGAGAGAATTTTCCTTCCTAGTGGTAGATTTCCTCTCACTTCCTGTTGTCTTCTTGCGTTTGCAAGTAGGAGTCGTTTGTAAGTTGTATGTTTGAAAGTAGGGACCTGCCGTATATACTCTGCAGAAATAGGCCCCTTAGTTGTTGGTGTTGGCACAACACTGTAAGCACTCACAGTTACTCTTGGTTGGTGCTGGAACGCCCTGCTGTCAACTATTATATCAGGAATTTTAATTACATATAATTGTTGAACAGTGGTAGTAAAAATTGGGCCTTTGATGGTGGTGCTGGTGCCACAACACTGTAAGCCCTGACAGTTACTCTTGGTGGGTGCAGCAATGGGCCCTGCTGTGAATTATTAGATCAAGAATTGTAATTACATGCCCCTGTTGAACAGGGGCTGAAAAATTGGGCCTTAGGCACTGGTGGCACAACACTGCAACCCCTCACAGATACTGTACTTGGAGCACAGCAATGAGCCCTGTTGCAAAGTATTGCTTCAAAAATTGTAATGACACGCCCCTGTTAAACAGGGGCTGAAAAATTGGGCCTTAGGCACTGGTGGCACAACACTGCAACTCCTCACAGATACTGTACTTGGAGCACAGCAATGAGCCCTGTTGCAAAGTATTGCTTCAAAAATTGTAATTACACGCCCCTGTTAAACAGGGGCTGAAAAATTGGGCGTTAGGCACTGGTGGCGGCACCCATAAACAAAAATGATCTTACAAGCTATCATCATCAATCGTATCATTGAGGACTCGGAGGAGGAGGATAGCCAGTCAACATAACAGCACAGGCACTCAGCATCAGCATCAGTCTTGAAGGGATGTGACATGTTAAAATCAATTAGTCTGTTATATCAGCATCAGGTGTGTGGTAGCTGGTGGTGATCCAAGACTGGTTCATCTTGATGAAAGTCAGTCGATCAACCGAGTCGGTGGACAGGCGCACCCTGTGATCCGTGACAAATCCTCCAGCAGCACTGAATGTGCGTTCCGAAAGAACGCTGGATGCAGGACAGGCCAGTAGCTCAATTGCATACTGTGCAAGCTCTGGCCAGTGATCCATCCTCAAGACCCAGTAAGCCAGAGGATTTTCGGTGGGGAAGGTGTCCAAGTCTGACCTTGCCCCTAGATATTCCTGCACCATGTTTATCAGACGCTGGCGATGGTTGCTGGAACCGATCATACTTTGGGGCTGCGGACTAAAGAATTGTCTGAACGCATCGGTCAGACGGCCACCTTCCCCACCGCTCCTTCTTTGACTGGCCGAAGCCTCAGCAACTCGTTGTCCAGGACCAGGAGTTTGCAACCTCCCAGTCTCTGGGAACGCGTTGCACAGACCTTTCTGCAAGGCCTCCCGGAGTTGTCTCATCCTCTGCTCCCTCTGCGACGGTAACATAAGGTCCGCAACCTTACCCTTGTACCGTGGATCAAGGAGAGTGGCCAGCCAGTAATGGTCCCTCTCCTTGATCCGAAGAATACGAGGATCCTTCCGCAGACTTTGCAGGATCAGGGAGGCCATGCAGCGTAGGTTTGCTGAGGCATTCGCTCCGGAGTCCTCTGGGTCACTAAGGACGACATGATCCGCAGCCACCTCCTCCCAGCCACGTACAAGTCCACTGGTTTCTTGGGACTGTAAATCATCCCTAAAAGACTGCTGCTGATGATGCTGAGTGCCAGCCTCCACCTCCATGCTGACACAATCCTCCTCCTCCTCCTCCTCTTCCTGTGCGATGGGTGGGACAGAAGGAACACTGTCTGGGTAAAGGGGGCCTTGAGAGGCAAGGAAGTCCTCCTCTTCCTGCCTCTGTTCTGCCTCAAGTGCCCTGTCCATTATTCCACGCAGCGTGTGCTCCAACAGGTGGACAAGAGGTACAGTGTCACTGATGCATGCACTGTCACTGCTCACCATCCTCGTGGCCTCCTCAAATGGTGCCAGGACAGTGCATGCATCCCTGATCATGCCCCACTGGCGTGGAGAAAAAAAACCAAGCTCCCCTGACCCTGTCCTGGTGCCGTAGTCGCACAGGTACTCATTGATGGCCCTCTGCTGCGTGTGCAGCCGCTGCAGCATGGCCAACGTTGAGTTCCACCTGGTGGGCATGTCACATATAAGGCGGTTCTTGGGCAGGTTCAACTCCTTTTGCAGCTCAGCCAGGCGAGCACTGGCATTATAAGATCTGCGGAAATGCACACAGACTTTCCTGGCCTGCCTCAGGACATCCTGTAAGCCCGGGTACCTGCCCAAGAAGCGCTGCACCACCAGGTTAAGGACGTGAGCCACACAGGGCACATGGGTCAGTTGTCCCTGTCGGAGGGCGGAGAGGAGGTTGGTGCCATTGTCGCAAACCACCATTCCTGGCTTAAGCTGGCGTGGCGTCAACCACCTCTCGGCCTGGCCCTGCAGAGCAGACAGGACCTCTGCCCCAGTGTGGCTTCTGTCCCCCAAACACACCAGCGCAAGCACGGCATGGCATCTTTTTGCCTGCGTACTTGCGTAGCCCCGTGAACGGCTACGGAGCACCGCTGGTTCATAGGACAAACCACAGGAAGAGGCCATGGAGGAAGAAGAAGAGGAGGGGGTGGAGGAGAGAGGTGTGTCACAACCAGTAGTAGCATTTTGGAGGCGTGGCGGTGGGACAACCTCCAACACTACTGCACCTTGTCCTGAATCCTTCCCAGCTGCCAAAAGAGTGACCCAATGGGCCGTGAAAGAAAGGTAACGTCCCTGTCCATGCCTGCTGGACCATGAGTCAGCGGTAATATGCACCTTACCGCTGACCGCCCTGTCCAGCGAGGCCAAGACATTGCCTTCCACATGCCGGTAGAGAGCCGGAATAGCCTTCCGTGAGAAAAAGTGGCGTTTGGGAACCTGCCACTGAGGAACCGCACATTGCACAAACTCACGGAAGGGGGCCGAGTCTACCAACTGAAAAGGCAGCAGTTGAAGCGCTAGCAATTTAGCCAAGCTAGCATTCAACCGCTGGGCATGTGGATGGCTGGGAGTGAACTTCTTTCGACGGTCCAGCAGCTGGGGCAGGGAAATTTGCCTGCTAGAATCGGACGTCGGTGTACTGCTAGCAGAGTGGGCGCAAGTACTTGGCTGTGACACACCTAATTCTACACCTTCATTCCTCTCAGTGCATGTTTCAGAGAGGACTGAAGTTATAGTGGGGTTGGAGATCCCAGCTGATGCGGTGCAAGGAGAGGTCCGCTTTGTTCTTTGGTGTGGGTCTTTGAGGTAGGCTTGCCAACGAGCTGCATGGCAGGTCAACATATGTCTGGTCAGGCATGTGGTACCCAAGCGGCTGATGTTTTGGCCACGCGATATACGCTTGAGACATATGTTGCAAACAGCAGCTGTGCGATCTGATGCACTAGCCTCAAAAAAGGCCCACACCAAAGAACTTTTTGAATGACGGGCAGAGGCAGCGCCCTGCACAGGCGGAGCTCTGCGGTGTGATTCCGTCGGTGTACTGCCCTTACGCTGGCCACCAAAGGGCATCCTGCCTCGTTGGAGATGTGCCTCCTCCTCATCCTCCTCCTCCTCCTCTCTCCTATTAGGCACCCACGTGGAGTCAGTGACCTCATCATCCCCTCCCTCCTCATCACTGGAGCCAATCTGGCAGTATGCTGCAGCTGCTGGAACATGACTGCCAGATTGGTGTCCTTCTTGAGCATCCCCTCTGTCTGCTCTCACGCTACTGCCTTCCTCTAGCTGGGTTTCATCATCAGACCCTTCGAAACGCTGGGCATCCTCCTGGAGCATGTACCCAACACTGTGCTGAAACAGTTCGGGGGACTCCTCAGGAGGAGGACATGGTGGGTCTAGGGAAGGAGTGACTGATGATTTGTCTGACATTGATACCAGGGAAGACGACGCTTTGGCAGCTGCTTTTCCAGTACCCTGAGCCTGGGTGAGAGAGGATGAGGAGGAGGAGGAGGGCTTGGTCATCCACTCTACCAAGTCTTCGGCATGATGTGGCTCAACATGTCCAGCTGCCGAAAAGAAGGACAAGCGTGTCCCATGGCCATGTGCTGATGACAATGCACCGCGTCCACGACCAGCACTGTTGCCCCCAGACACAGAGCCTGCTTGCCCTCTTTTATTGCCTCCTGACTGTCTGCCTCTCCTTGTTTGCCTTCCAGACATTTTAATAGATGGCCTGCAGGGAGATGGGAAAAAAGCAATAAGGGCTACCTTCAGGTGTCCTTCTCTGTCCCTTGAAACAAGGACTTTCACAGTGAAAGAAACTGACACTCTCCCTACCTACAGTTTTCTGTCCCTAGAAAAAATATTTTTTTTAAGCACAATATAGCACAAGGACAATTCACTCACTGTCCTTACAGGTCCCTGGAAACAAGGACTTGCAGAGTGAAAGAAAAAAAACACTCTCCCTACCTACAGTTTTCTGTCCCTAGAATAAATGTTTTTTTTAAGCACAATATAGCACAAGGACAATTCACTCACTGTCCTTACAGGTCCCTGGAAACAAGGACTTGCAGAGTGAAAGAAAAAAAACACTCTCCCTACCTACAGTTTTCTGTCCCTAGAAAAAATGTTTTTTTTAATCACAATATAGCACAAGGACAATTCACTCACTGTCCTTACAGGTCCCTGGAAACAAGGACTTGCAGAGTGAAAGAAAAAAAACACTCTCCCTACCTACAGTTTTCTGTCCCTAGAATAAATGTTTTTTTTAATCACAATATAGCACAAGGACAATTCACTCACTGTCCTTACAGGTCCCTGGAAACAAGGACTTGCAGAGTGAAAGAAAAAAAACACTCTCCCTACCTACAGTTTTCTGTCCCTAGAAAAAATGTTTTTTTTAATCACAATATAGCACAAGGACAATTCACTCACTGTCCTTACAGGTCCCTGGAAACAAGGACTTGCAGAGTGAAAGAAAAAAAACACTCTCCCTACCTACAGTTTTCTGTCCCTAGAAAAAATGTTTTTTTTAATCACAATATAGCACAAGGACAATTCACTCACTGTCCTTACAGGTCCCTGGAAACAAGGACTTGCAGAGTGAAATAAACTGACACTCTCCCTACCTACAGTTTTCTGTCCCTAGAATAAATGTTTTTTTTAAGCACAATATAGCACAAGGAGAATTCACTCACTGTCCTTCCAGGTCCCTGGAAACAAGGACTTGCAGAGTGAAAGAAAAAAAACACTCTCCCTACCTACAGTTTTCTGTCCCTAGAAAAAATGTTTTTTTTAATCACAATATAGCACAAGGACAATTCACTCACTGTCCTTACAGGTCCCTGGAAACAAGGACTTGCAGAGTGAAATAAACTGACACTCTCCCTACCTACAGTTTTCTGTCCCTAGAATAAATGTTTTTTTTAAGCACAATATAGCACAAGGACAATTCACTCACTGTCCTTACAGGTCCCTGGAAACAAGGACTTGCAGAGTGAAAGAAAAAAAACACTCTCCCTACCTACAGTTTTCTGTCCCTAGAAAAAATGTTTTTTTTAATCACAATATAGCACAAGGACAATTCACTCACTGTCCTTACAGGTCCCTGGAAACAAGGACTTGCAGAGTGAAATAAACTGACACTCTCCCTACCTACAGTTTTCTGTCCCTAGAATAAATGTTTTTTTTAAGCACAATATAGCACAAGGACAATTCACTCACTGTCCTTACAGGTCCCTGGAAACAAGGACTTGCAGAGTGAAAGAAAAAAAACACTCTCCCTACCTACAGTTTTCTGTCCCTAGAAAAAATGTTTTTTTTAATCACAATATAGCACAAGGACAATTCACTCACTGTCCTTACAGGTCCCTGGAAACAAGGACTTGCAGAGTGAAATAAACTGACACTCTCCCTACCTACAGTTTTCTGTCCCTAGAATAAATGTTTTTTTTAAGCACAATATAGCACAAGGACAATTCACTCACTGTCCTTACAGGTCCCTGGAAACAAGGACTTGCAGAGTGAAAGAAAAAAAACACTCTCCCTACCTACAGTTTTCTGTCCCTAGAAAAAATGTTTTTTTTAATCACAATATAGCACAAGGACAATTCACTCACTGTCCTTACAGGTCCCTGGAAACAAGGACTTGCAGAGTGAAAGAAAAAAAACACTCTCCCTACCTACAGTTTTCTGTCCCTAGAATAAATGTTTTTTTTAATCACAATATAGCACAAGGACAATTCACTCACTGTCCTTACAGGTCCCTGGAAACAAGGACTTGCAGAGTGAAATAAACTGACACTCTCCCTACCTACAGTTTTCTGTCCCTAGAATAAATGTTTTTTTTAAGCACAATATAGCACAAGGACAATTCACTCACTGTCCTTACAGGTCCCTGGAAACAAGGACTTGCAGAGTGAAAGAAAAAAAACACTCTCCCTACCTACAGTTTTCTGTCCCTAGAAAAAATGTTTTTTTTTAATCACAATATAGCACAAGGACAATTCACTCACTGTCCTTACAGGTCCCTGGAAACAAGGACTTGCAGAGTGAAATAAACTGACACTCTCCCTACCTACAGTTTTCTGTCCCTAGAATAAATGTTTTTTTTAAGCACAATATAGCACAAGGACAATTCACTCACTGTCCTTACAGGTCCCTGGAAACAAGGACTTGCAGAGTGAAAGAAAAAAAACACTCTCCCTACCTACAGTTTTCTGTCCCTAGAAAAAATTTTTTTTTAATCACAATATAGCACAAGAACAATTCACTCACTGTCCTTACAGGTCCCTGGAAACAAGGACTTGCAGAGTGAAAGAAAAAAAACACTCTCCCTACCTACAGTTTTCTGTCCCTAGAAAAAATGTTTTTTTTAATCACAATATAGCACAAGGACAATTCACTCACTGTCCTTACAGGTCCCTGGAAACAAGGACTTGCAGAGTGAAAGAAAAAAAACACTCTCCCTACCTACAGTTTTCTGTCCCTAGAAAAAATGTTTTTTTTAATCACAATATAGCACAAGGACAATTCACTCACTGTCCTTACAGGTCCCTGGAAACAAGGACTTGCAGAGTGAAAGAAAAAAAACACTCTCCCTACCTACAGTTTTCTGTCCCTAGAAAAAATGTTTTTTTTAATCACAATATAGCACAAGGACAATTCACTCACTGTCCTTACAGGTCCCTGGAAACAAGGACTTGCAGAGTGAAATAAACTGACACTCTCCCTACCTACAGTTTTCTGTCCCTAGAATAAATGTTTTTTTTAAGCACAATATAGCACAAGGAGAATTCACTCACTGTCCTTCCAGGTCCCTGGAAACAAGGACTTGCAGAGTGAAAGAAAAAAAACACTCTCCCTACCTACAGTTTTCTGTCCCTAGAAAAAATGTTTTTTTTAATCACAATATAGCACAAGGACAATTCACTCACTGTCCTTACAGGTCCCTGGAAACAAGGACTTGCAGAGTGAAATAAACTGACACTCTCCCTACCTACAGTTTTCTGTCCCTAGAATAAATGTTTTTTTTAAGCACAATATAGCACAAGGACAATTCACTCACTGTCCTTACAGGTCCCTGGAAACAAGGACTTGCAGAGTGAAAGAAAAAAAACACTCTCCCTACCTACAGTTTTCTGTCCCTAGAAAAAATGTTTTTTTTAATCACAATATAGCACAAGGACAATTCACTCACTGTCCTTACAGGTCCCTGGAAACAAGGACTTGCAGAGTGAAATAAACTGACACTCTCCCTACCTACAGTTTTCTGTCCCTAGAATAAATGTTTTTTTTAAGCACAATATAGCACAAGGACAATTCACTCACTGTCCTTACAGGTCCCTGGAAACAAGGACTTGCAGAGTGAAAGAAAAAAAACACTCTCCCTACCTACAGTTTTCTGTCCCTAGAAAAAATGTTTTTTTTAATCACAATATAGCACAAGGACAATTCAGTCACTGTCCTTACAGGTCCCTGGAAACAAGGACTTGCAGAGTGAAATAAACTGACACTCTCCCTACCTACAGTTTTCTGTCCCTAGAATAAATGTTTTTTTTAAGCACAATATAGCACAAGGACAATTCACTCACTGTCCTTACAGGTCCCTGGAAACAAGGACTTGCAGAGTGAAAGAAAAAAAACACTCTCCCTACCTACAGTTTTCTGTCCCTAGAAAAAATGTTTTTTTTAATCACAATATAGCACAAGGACAATTCACTCACTGTCCTTACAGGTCCCTGGAAACAAGGACTTGCAGAGTGAAATAAACTGACACTCTCCCTACCTACAGTCTTCTGTCCCTAGAATAAATGTTTTTTTTAAGCACAATATAGCACAAGGACAATTCACTCACTGTCCTTACAGGTCCCTGGAAACAAGGACTTGCAGAGTGAAAGAAAAAAAACACTCTCCCTACCTACAGTTTTCTGTCCCTAGAAAAAATGTTTTTTTTAATCACAATATAGCACAAGGACAATTCACTCACTGTCCTTACAGGTCCCTGGAAACAAGGACTTGCAGAGTGAAATAAACTGACACTCTCCCTACCTACAGTTTTCTGTCCCTAGAATAAATGTTTTTTTAAGCACAATATAGCACAAGGACAATTCACTCACTGTCCTTCCAGGTCCCTGGAAACAAGGACTTGCAGAGTGAAAGAAACTGACACTGTCCCTACCTACAGTTTTCTGTCCCTAGAATAAATGTTTTTTTTAAGCACACTATAGCACAAGCACAAAACACACTGACACTCTCCCTACCTATCCTTCTCTTTCCCTAAACTAAAGGAATCCAGGTTAAGCAAGAAAGAAATAACAGTCACTGTCCCTGCCTATGCTGCTCTATCCCTGCTCCGGAACACACTACACTAGGCCGCCGTGCTGGCGGCCTTTTATAGTGTGGGGCGTGTACTAAACACCCTCAGCAATAATTGGCCACAGGCATCCTGCCTGTGGCCAATCATTGCTCTCCTCGCTGCCGGCGCTGTGATTGGCCAAGCATGCGGGGTCACAGTGCATGCTTGGCCAATCACAGCGCCTGGATGACACTGCGATGGCGTAGTGCATTGTGGGCCGTTCGCGTCACTCGAATTTGGCGCGAACGGCCCAAATCGTTCGATCTTCGTCGAACGATCGAACAGCCGATGTTCGAGTCGAACGTATGTTCGACTCGAACACGAAGCTCATCCCTAATCTAGACATAGTGGCGGAGGCATATCGCCACTTTGGTAGTAATTCTTGGTTCAGTTATGATGAGAGCTTTAGACAAAAGCTTTCAGTCCACCCTTCCCCCCGCTGGGGGGTGAAGGATGTAGGATTATGACTGAACCTGATGCTGCCACAAAGGCAGCAATATGCTCAGAGACCTCAAGCAACTATTAGTACACAGTCTACTTTTCGTAAAGTAGTATGCTTCTCATACAATGATTCCCAATGTAGATTTTTATCTAACTGCAGAAATAAGCATGAATGCTCATTCTGCGTGGGTACGCACCCTGCATCCCGCTGTTTCAAGAAATCCGCCACTACAGCTCAATCAAGGGATATTAATGCAAAGAGCATGGACGCCAGTGAAACTGTCAGAAATGCAGTTCTGGCTAGAGCAATATCCAGACCGCAGGACAGCGGTCCTTCTGTATGAAGGTTTCCAGTTTGGCTTTTTGGTGCCTTCTTTTGGGGGTCAAGGTTGTTTGCCTGTAAAAAATTTACGTTCAGTTCTGGCTAATCCTGATATAGTTAGGGAAAAGATTCTGAAAGAGATAAAAGAGGGTAGGATAGCTGGCCCTTTTTCTTCTCCCCTTTGTAAATTTTCGTTTATCCCCATTAGGCCTGGTCCCTAAAAAAGAACAGGGCTCTTTTCGTTTGATTCATCATTTATCCTTCCCTCATGGTAATTCGTTAAATGATGAGATATCAGATTTTGAGTCATCCGTGTCATATTTTCTTTGAAGAAGCTTTGTGTTTGTTAAAATGTTTTGGCAAAGCAGCATTTATGGCAAAGGCGGATATAAAGTCAGCATTTCGCCTAATACCTGTTAACCCAATGGGTTTTAATTCCCTTGGTTTCTCTTTTGAGGATCAATTCTACTTTGATAAGTGCTTGCCCATGGGGTTTTCCAAGTCTTGCAGTTATTTTGAAGTCTTTTCGACATTTGTACAGTGGGTCTTGTTACAAAATTCCCCTCAGGGTGGCGCCATACATTTTTTTAGATTTTTTATTTATTGGCCCAGCAGGAGTTTAAGTTTGTTCAGATATGCTAGATTGTTTTTTCAACATCTGTACGTCATTTGGTATTCCTATAGCACTTGAAAAAACAATGGGCCCAGTGAGAGTGATCAAATTCCTGGGCATTACAATCGATTCTGTTGCCATGGAATTCCGATTGCCAGTGTCAAAAATATTAAGGATGAGGTTACTCATTTCTAACTTTTTGTCCCGCAGAAGGGTTATTTTGCGCGATGTTCAGTCCTTACTGGGACTATTTGCATCCAGAGTAATTCCAGTGGCCAGGGTCTTTTCTCGGAGATTCGCCTTGGCCACTAGAGGGCTTACAAACCCTTATTCACATGTTTCCATTACACATCCTATTAAAGAGGATTTGAGGGTTTGGGACCAATTCTTGATAAATTTTAAAGGCAGTGCAGTATGGCAGGATGATTTTGTTAATGATTGGGAGATCCGGCTATTTACACATGCATCAGGTTCTGTTGGTTTTGGTGCTTTCCTGGACGGCCATTGGTGTGCTGACAGTTGGCCTGAGTCTTGGAGATCACCAGATTTTATCCGTAACCTTTTCTTATTAGAAATATTCCCTGTGGTGGTCGCCATAACCATTTGGCACAGCAGGTTTGAGAATAAGCGTGTTCTTCTCCACACGGATAATAAAGGAGTGTTTTTCGCTATAAATGGGCTATCATCAAAATCTGAATTAGTAATAAAATTGCTCAGTTTTTTTGGTATTACAATGTATGACCTTTAACATTTTGGTTAAAAGCAAAGCATGTCCCTGGTTTTACTAATGAGATTGCCGATTCACATCGTTCGCAGTTCCAGAAGTTTCAGGAGTTCGCTCCAGAGGCGGATCAAGAAGGATTCTCATGCCCAGGTTTTCTCTGGGGCCTGATATGGGACTATGAGACTTGGGAAGAGTATTCTAAAGCTTGGTTTAAGTGGTGTAATTTTTGCATAGAGTCTAATTTTGCTTTTCATTCTGTGACTGTTTATTCAGCTTTACGCTTTGTGTCCTCTTTAATTCAGGATAATCTTCGTCCAGCATCGGTGACCAAAGTTTTAGCTGGGGTTTCGTTCTTTCTTAAAATCTCTCTTTCTGCTCTTTTTTCCCTTTTTACGGTTAGACAGGTGATGAAAGGTTTCATAAAGTCTGTCCCAGCGGTTGACAGTAGATGACCAATTTCCTCTGAATTATTGTCTAAACTGATGGATACGTTAGAATTCGTTTGTTTTTTCTTCATTTGAAACTTCTCTATTCAGAGCAGTTTTTGTTATGGCTTTCTTTGGGGCTTTTATAATAGGGGAAGTCACAGCTCTGAATAAAGTTTCTGCATCTTTTTTAGTGTTCTAGGATATCTCTGTGGATAAAGATTAAATTAAAAATTTTCTTCGTAGATCCAAAATGGACCAATTGGGCAAGGGTCATTGGATAACTCTTTACAGGGCTCCTGTTCTGCACATTTGTCCAGTTTTTAGAGTCACTCACTATCTCTCTGTTCGACCCTTCTTTTCAGGTTCATTTTTTATTCACAGTAACTTGTCTCCATTAACAAGATTTCAGTTTTCATCTGTCCTGTCTTCTTGCCTTAAACTTAACCTCTCTGGCTTTCACTTCTCTTCACATTCTTTCAGAATAGGTGCAGCCACTGAAGCCAGTCTTCTTGGTTTTTCTAATGATGGGGTTAAAAAATTGGGGCGTTGGGATAGTGATAGGTTTAAATTGTATGTTCGTCCTGACCTTGTCATTGTTTGATTTTTCTTAGGTGTTTCCAAGAGTGTCATTTGGATAATAGGAAATCCCTTTATTTTTTGGGCCAAAGGGAGAACTTCCATCTAGAATTGCGAAACCAATCTTGGTTTGGACGAAGGACGTTTTCAGGTTTTATGGTGTGGGGTAAGGGGCTTGAGATGGAGAAATTTAAAGGATCATCTGATTTTCTTGCTAGGGCAATGGCCTTCGCCGGATGTACTTATCGTTCATGCCGGGGCTAATGACCTGGGCAAAATTAAGACTTGGGATTTGATTTGTGATATGAAAAGGGATCTATCTTCTTTCAAATTATTTCCTTTTACGGTTATAGTATTTTCAGAAATGGTACCTAGACTCCTTTGGTCAGCTGAAAGTAATCTGCATTATTTAGATAGGATTATAAAACGCATTAATAGAAACTATACGCAATTTAGTACTGTCGCAGGGTGGTTTTTCCTACCGCCACACAGATTTGGAGGGTTTCCTTCCTGGTCTATACAGACCTGACTTTGTACATCTGTCGGATGTTGGTATAGATATTTTTGTCGTAGGTTTACAAAACATGATTGAGCAGAACACGGCATTTGGGGTGCTTCAGCCATTCAGTTCCTGAGCGGCTTCAGCTGGTGGGGTTTTTCATCCAGTTCAGTTCTGGATAAACTACGTGATAAGATTAATAAAGTAATAAGTTATGGAATTTTAAATGTAAAGATTTTCCTGTATGGATTTATTGTTTATCTTTGGGTAACCCCTTAATAAACGTTGTGGCCATTATTAGCCAAAATAAATTATGGTGTGTTGTTTGTATTATTTATTTAGTAATGAAGTCCTTTGTGCTGTCCCATGAATGACCCCCTAGCGTTTATGCGGGGCTCCATGGGACAGTCCAAAGGGCTGCCTCGTTTCCCTGTCCCCACCCTCTTTATTCCTGTTTAGATTGCCCCAGGTGATGGAAGATGCAGGGCAGCATAGCAAAGGGTCCCGATTGGCTGGATCGGGCGGGTTTAAGCCTGGCAGAATTTATAAAAGCCGGAGGTCTTTCCCGCTCTGTTCATAGCCTGAGGGGACCCCTCAGAGTGAAGAGCCTGTGCTGTTCCCACCCTCCCTCCCTTTAAATAAAATGTTATCTCTTGTCATGACGTTCGTTAGTGGGGTTTGTCATCCAGTTCAGTTCTGGATGGACTACGTGATAAGATAAATAAAGTAATAAGTTATGGTTATGGAATTTTAACTTCTTGAGACCCGGGCCATTGTCAAATGATGGCCACAAGGTGGCTCTACAGGTCCGGGAGGCCGTTTTTCTACGGCCTCGGCTCCTCTGGCCACTGGGGGGCGAGCACGTCACTGAGATGCCGATGCGCGTGCCTGGTGGTCGCGATGTCCGCCAGGTACCCGCGATCGGCCGCTACACAGCCAAGGATGTGGATCTCTGTGTGTAAACACAGAGATCCAAGTCCTGTGATGGAGAGGAGACCAATGCTGTGTCCCTTGTACATAGGGACACAGATCGGTCACCTCCCCCAGTCAGTCCCCTCCCCCCACAGTAAGAATCACTCGCAGGGAACACATTTAACCCCTTCCTTGCCCCCTAGTGTTAACCCCTTCCCTGCCAGTCACATTTATACAGTAATCAGTGCATATTTATAGCACTGTTCGCTGTATAAATGTGAATGGTCCCAAAAATGTGTCAAAAGTGTCCGATGTGTCCCCCATAATATTGCAGCGATTTTTTTTTATTTTTTTTTTACCAAAAACATGTAGAAGAATACGTATCGGCCTAAACTGAGAAAAAAAATTGTTTTTTTTTAAAAAAAAAAATTGGATATTTATTATAGCAAAAAGTAAAAAATATTGTGTTTTTTTTTTCAAAATTGTCGCTCTTTTTTTGTTTATAGCGCAAAAAATAAAAACCACAGAGGTGATCAAATACCGCCAAAAGAAAGCTCTATTTGTGGGAAAAAAGGACGTCAATTTTGTTTGGGAGCCACGTAGCACGACCGCGCAATTGTCATTCAAAGCGTGACAGTGCCGAAAGCTGAAATTTCACCTGGGCAGGAAGGGGGTATATGTGCCCAGTAAACAAGTGGTTAAATTTAAAGATTTTCCTTTATGGATTTATTTTTTATCTTTTGGGTAACCCCTTAATAAACATTGTGGCCATTATTAGCCAAAATAAATTATGGTGTGTTGTTTGTATTATTTATTTAGTAAAAAAGGCCTTTGTGCTGTCCCATGTCAATCCAATCCCACTACTGATTAGAAAATTGATTCAATGCTCTAAAAACTAAAATTTTCTATTAGTTTCTGGCCAGCTTTAAGACATCATTAGCATGCTGGCTAGTAGTGATGAGCCGAACACCCCCGGGTTCGGTTCGCACCAGAACCCGCAAACGGGCCGAAAGTTCGCACGAACTTTAGAACCCTATTAAATACAATGGATGCGAACGTTCGAAATCTAAAGTGCTTATTATAACGACTATTATGCATGTTATTGTCTTAAAAAGTGTTTGGGAACCCGGGTTCTGCACCAGGGGACATGTATCAATGCAAAAAGACGTTTTAAAAACTGCAGTTTTTCTGGAGCAGTCATTTTAATGATGCATAAAGTGAAAAAAAAAAGTAAAATATTCCTTTAAATATCGTACCTGGGGGTTGTCTAAAGTATGCCTGTGAAGTGCCACGTGTTTCCCGTGTTTAGAACTGTCCTAGCACAAAATTACATTTCTAAAGGGAAAAAAAGCCATTTAAAACTGCTTGCGGCTTTAATGTAATGTCTGGTCCCGGTAATATGGATGAAAATCTTTAAGAAAAATGGCATAGCTACCCCATCACACCCCCCCCCCCCACCCCAGCCCATTACCAGCCCCTTTGGGTCTTGTATGGATATTAAGGGGAACCCCGCACACAAAATAAAAAAGGCCCTATATACTCTGAACAGCCGTATACAGGCGGTGCATACAAGACAGGGACTGTAGGTTTGTTCTTATGTAGAATCTGTTTGTAATTTTGAACAGGTACATTGTTTAAGTGTAGCTCCAGCCAAAAAATCTATTTTTAAGCTTTTTGGAAAACATAGGGAAGGGTTATCACCCCTGTAACATTTGTTTTGCTGTCTGTGCAGTGTGCACCTGTTCAGAACAGTTCACCTCACTTTCCGTCCTAATGACAAATGTTTTTTGAAAATTTGGGGTTTTTATTGAAACAAGAATTGGTGATAAAGCATCAGTGGAGAGGAGACAGTTTTTTTCCCATATTAACTCTTACAGGAGAGAATTTGCCTTCCTAGGGGTAGATTTCCTCTCACTTCCTGTTGTATCCTTCCGTTTGCAAGGAGGAGTCGTTTGTAAGTTGGATGTACTGCCGTATATACTCAGCTGAAATTTGCCCCTTACATGTTGGTGTTGCCACAACACTGTGAGCCCTCACAGTTACTCTTGGTGGGCGCATGAATGGGCCCTGCTGTGAATTATTAGATCAAGAATTGTAATTGCATGCCCCTGTTGAACAGGGGCTGAAAAATTGGGCCTTTGGTGGTGGTGGTGGTGGTGGTGTTGACACAACACTGTAAGGCCTCACAGTTAGTCTTGGTGGGCACAGGAATGGGCTCTGCTGTGAATTATTAGATCAAGAATTGTAATTACATGCCCCTGTTAAACAGGGGCAGAAAAATTGGGCCTTAGGCACTGGTGGCACAACACTGCAACCCCTCACAGATACTGTACTTGGAGCACAGCAATGAGCCCTGTTGCAAAGTATTGCATCAAAAATTGTAATTACACGCCCCTGTTAAACAGGGGCTGAAAAATTGGGCCTTAGCCACTGGTGCTGGTGCCACGACACTGCAACCACTCCCAGATACTCTAGTTGGAGTGCAGGAATGAGCCCTGCTGCAAAGCATTGCATAAAAAATTGTAATAACACGCCCCTGTTAAACAGGGGCTGAAAAATTGGGCCTTAGCCACTGGTGGCGGCACCCAGAAACAAAAATGTTCTTCCAAGCTATCATCATCAATCGGATCATTGAGGAGGAGGAGGATAGTCAGTCAACATAACAGGACAGTCTCTCAGCATCAGCATCAGTCTTGAAGGGATGTGACATTTGAAAATAAATTAGTCTATTATATCAGCTTCAGGTGTTTGGTAGCTGGTGGTGATCCAAGACTGGTTCATCTTTATGAAGGTCAGTCGATCAACAGAGTCGGTGGACAGGCGCACCCTGTGATCCGTGACAAATCCTCCAGCAGCACTGAATGTGCGTTCTGAAAGAACGCTGGTTGCAGGACAGGCCAGTAGCTCAATTGCATACTGTGCAAGCTCTGGCCAGTGATCCATCCTCAAGACCCAGTAAGCCAGAGGATTTTCGGTGGGGAAGGTGTCCAAGTCTGACCTTGCCCCTAGGTATTCCTGCACCATGTATATCAGACGCTGGCGATGGTTGCTGGAACCGATCATACCTTGGGGCTGCGGACTAAAGAATTGTCTGAACGCATCGGTCAGACGGCCACCTTCCCCACCGCATCTTCTTTGACTGACCGAAGCCTCAGCAACTCGTTGTCCAGGATCAGGAGTTTGTAACCTCCCAGTCTCTGGGAATGCGTTGCACAGACCTTTCTGCAAGGCCTCCCGGAGTTGTCTCATCCTCTGCTCCCTCTGCGACGGTAAGATAAGGTCTGCAACCTTACCCTTGTACCGTGGATCAAGGAGAGTGGCCAGCCAGTAATGGTCCCTCTCCTTGATCTGAAGAATACGAGGATCCTTCCGCAGACTTTGCAGGATCAGGGAGGCCATGCAGCGTAGGTTAGCTGAGGCATTCGGTCCGGAGTCCTCTGGGTCACTAAGAACGACATGATCCGCAGCCACCTCCTCCCAGCCACGTACAAGTTTCTTGGTTTCTTGGGACTGTAAATCATCCCTAAAAGACTGCTGCTGATGATGCTGAGTGCCAGGCTCCACCTCCATGCTGACACAATCCTCCTCCTCCTCCTCCTCCTCCTCTTCTTCTTCCTGTGCAATGGGTGGGACAGAAGGAACACTGTCTGGGTAAAGGGGGCCTTGAGAGGCAAGGAAGTCCTCCTCTTCCTGCCTCTGTTCTGCCTCAAGTGCCCTGTCCATTATTCCACGCAGCGTATGTTCCAACAGGTGGACAAGAGGTACAGTGTCACTGATGCATGCACTGTCACTGCTCACCATCCTCGTGGCCTCCTCAAATGGTGCCAGGACAGTGCATGCATCCCTGATCATGCCCCACTGGCGTGGTGAAAAAAACCCGAGCTCCCCTGACCCTGTCCTGGTGCCGTAGTCGCACAGGTACTCATTGATGGCCCTCTGCTGTGTGTGCAGCCACTGCAGCATGGCCAACGTTGAGTTCCACCTGGTGGGCATGTCACATATAAGGCGGTTCTTGGGCAGGTTCAACTCCTTTTGCAGCTCAGCCAGGCGAGCACTGGCATTATAAGATCTGCGGAAATGCACACAAACTTTCCTGGCCTGCCTCAGGACATCCTGTAAGCCCGGGTACCTGCCCAAGAACCGCTGCACCACCAGGTTAAGGATGTGAGCCACACAGGGCACATGGGTCAGTTGTCCCTGTCGGAGAGCGGAGAGGAGGTTGGTGCCATTGTCGCAAACTACCATTCCTGGCTTAAGCTGGCGTGGCGTCAACCACCTCTCGGCCTGCCCCTGCAGAGCAGACAGAACCTCTGCCCCAGTGTGGCTCCTGTCCCCCAAACACACCAGCGCAAGCACGGCATGGCATCTTTTTGCCTGCGTACTTGCGTAGCCCCTTGAACGCCTACGGAGCACCGCTGGTTCCGAGGACAAAGCACAGGAAGAGGCCACGGAGGAAGAAGAAGAGGAGGGGGTGGAGGACAGAGGTGTGTCACAACCAGTAGTAGCATTTTGGAGGCGTGGCGGTGAAACAACCTCCAACACTACTGAACCTTGTCCTGCATCCTTCCCAGCTGCCAAAAGAGTGACCCAATGGGCCGTGAAAGAAAGGTAACGTCCCTGTCCATGCCTGCTAGACCATGAGTCAGCGGTAATATGCACCTTACCGCTGACCGCCCTGTCCAGCGAGGCCAAGACATTGCCTTCCACATGCCGGTAGAGAGCCGGAATCGCCTTCCGTGAGAAAAAGTGGTGTTTGGGAACCTGCCACTGAGGAACCGCACATTGCACAAACTCACGGAAGGGGGCAGAGTCTACCAACTGAAAAGGCAGCAGTTGAAGCGCTAGCAATTTAGCCAAGCTAGCATTCAACCGCTGGGCATGTGGATGGCTGGGAGTGAACTTCTTTCAATGGTCCAGCAGCTGGGGCAGGGAAATTTGCCTGCTAGAATCGGACGTCGGTGTACTGCTAGCAGAGTGCCCGCAAGTACTTGGCTGTGACACACCTAATTCTACACCTTCATTCCTCTCAGAGCAGGTTTCAGAGAGGACTGAAGGTATAGTGGGGTTGGAGATCCCAGCTGATGCGGTGCAAGAAGAGGTCAGCTTTGTTCTTTGGTGTGGGTCTTTAAGGTAGGCTTGCCAACGAGCTGCATGGCAGGTCAACATATGTCTGGGCAAGCATGTGGTGCCCAAGCGGGTGATGTTTTGGCCACGCGATATACGCTTGAGACATATGTTGCAAACAGCAGCTGTGCGATCTGAAGCACTCGACTCAAAAAAGGCCCACACCAAAGAACTTTTTGAATAACGGGCAGAGGCAGCGCCCTGCACAGGCGGAGCTCTGCGGTGTGATTCCGTCGGTGTGCTGCCCTTACGCTGGCCCCCCCGAGGGCATCCTGCCTCGTTGGAGATGTGCCTCCTCCTCATCCTCCTCCTCCTCCTCCTCCTCTCTCCTATTAGGCACCCACGTGGAGTCAGTGACCTCATCATCCCCTCCCTCCTCATCACTGGAGCCAATCTGGCAGTATGCTGCAGCTGCTGGAACATGACTGCCAGATTGGTGTCCTTCTTGAGCATCCCCTCTCTCTGCTCTCACGCTACTGCCTTCCTCTAGCTGGGTATCATCATCAGACCCTTTAAAACGCTGGGCATCCTCCTGGAGCATGTACCCAACACTGTGCTCAAACAGTTCGGGGGACTCCTCAGGAGGACATGGTTGGTCTAGGGAAGGAGTGACTGATGATGACATTGATACCAGGGAAGAGGACGCTTTGGCAGCTGCTTTGCCAGTACCCTGAGCCTGGGTGAGAGAGGATGAGGAGGATGAGGAGGGCTTGGTCATCCACTCTACCAAGTCTTCGGCATGATGCGGCTCAACACGTCCAGCTGCCGAAAAGAAGGACAAGTGTGTCCCATGGCCACGTGCTGATGGCGATGCACCGCGTCCACGACCAGCACTGTTGTCTCTAGACACAGAGCCTGCTTGCCCACTTTTATTGGCTCCGGACTGTCTGCCTCTCCTTGTTTGCCTTCCAGACATTCTAATGGCCTGCAGGGAAATGGGAAAACCAGCAATACAGGCTAAGTTCAGGTGTAATATGGTCAGGAGGCACACTCCGCCCGCTGTAAGTGCCGCAAAATCCTGTTGGTGTAACACACCAGGAAAAAGCAGCAATACAGGCTAAGTTCAGGTGTAATATGGTCAGGAGGCACACTCCGCCCGCTGTAAGTGCCGCAAAATCCTGTTGGTGTAACACACCAGGAAAAAGCAGCAATACAGGCTAAGTTCAGGTGTAATATGGTCAGGAGGCACACTCCACCCACGGTAAGTGCCGCAAAATCCTGTTGGTGTAACACACCAGGAAAAAGCAGCAATACAGGCTAAGTTCAGGTGTAATATGGTCAGGAGGCACACTCCGCCCGCTGTAAGTGCCGCAAAATCCTGTTGGTGTAACACACCAGGAAAAAGCAGCAATACAGGCTAAGTTCAGGTGTAATATGGTCAGGAGGCACACTCCGCCTGCTGTAAGTACCGCAAAATCCTGTTGGTGTAACACACCAGGAAAAAGCAGCAATACGGGCTAAGTTCAGGTGTAATATGGTCAGGAGGCACACTCCGCCCGCTGTAAGTGCAGCAAAATCCTGTTGGTGTAACACACCAGGAAAAAGCAGCAATACAGGCTAAGTTCAGGTGTAATATGGTCAGGAGGCACACTCCGCCCGCTGTAAGTGCCGCAAAATCCTGTTGGTGTAACACACCAGGAAAAAGCAGCAATACAGGCTAAGTTCAGGTGTAATATGGTCAGAAGGCACACTCCGCCCGCTGTAAGTGCCACAAAATCCTGTTGGTGTAACACACCAGGAAAAAGCAGCAATACGGGCTAACTTCAGGTGTATAATGTGCAGGAGGCTTAGCAACAATGACACTGACACTGTCCCCTGCCTATCCTTCTCTCTCCCTGCACACAAGGTTTATCAAAGTATATGACACTGACACTCTCCCTGCCTATCCTTCTCTCTCCCTGCACACAAGGTTCAGCAAAGAATATGACACTGACACTGTCCCCTGCCTATCCTTCTCTCTCCCTGCACACAAGGTTTATCAAAGTATATGACACTGACACTCTCCCTGCCTATCCTTCTCTCTCCCTACACACAAGGTTTAGCAAAGAATATGACACTGACACTCTCCCTGCCTATCCTTCTCTGTCCCTACACACAAGGTTTAGCAAAGAATGGATTTGACACTGTCCCTGCCTATCCTTCACATTCCCTGCTCCGGAACACACTACACGAGGCCGCCGTGCTGGCGGCCTTTTATAGTGTGGGGCGTGTACTAAACCCCCTCAGCTATAATTGGCCACAGGCATCCTGCCTGTGGCCAATCATTGCTCTCCTCGCTGCCGGCGCTGTGATTGGCCAAGCATGAAGGGTCACAGTGCATGCTTGGCCAATCACAGCGCCGGGATTACACTGCGATGGCGCAGTGTATTGTGGGCCGTTCGCGTCACTCGAATTTGGCGCGAACGACCCAAATCGTTCGTTGTTCGCCGAACGCGCGAACAGCCGATGTTCGAATCGAACCTATGTTCGACTCGAACACCGAGCTCATCCCTACTGGCTAGTGACAGCTATTGCTATGTTCTGAAAGTCAGGTCAAGGCCAAGACTAAACAAATGGTTCTGGATGGAGTTGGGCTTTAATACTAAAAGAGAATTTTGTATCTGTCTCATCTAGATTAGAAAGAATGATGTTTACAAGAATAAGACCTACATGTCTGGGAATGTCTCCAGTTGCCAATACTCTAACCAAGCAGCCAATCACAGGTGAAGCATTTCAGACTCAAGTGCATTTCATTATGTCCAGCATTCCAATTTCAGATAAGAAAATAGAACTGCTGTAATATAGTACAAATGCAGCTTAATATTTTAGAGCTATTTATTCCAGACTACATAAGGCTGCTTTAGGATAATTAGCCATCTTCAATATAAATCAGTTAAATTCAGTGTATGGAAACCGTGGCTCTATACAATGCACTGTATTAAACTGCATTGTATTTAGGGATGCATTGGTCAAAGAGATGTCAGGAAGAATACTAGAATAAAACAATAGACTCCTGGAAAAATATTTTCACAAAACTAGTGTAGCGATACCCTCACTTAAGAAGGCCGCAGATTTAGTTTGGGCCCTGAAGACAGCTCCGCCAACCCCCGACAATATACTCGACCCCCTACTGGCACAGCTAGTTCTGACAGCAATATGTATGTCTTATACTGTATGAGTAATTAAATATCAAGACAATAATAGTATAAAATGGGGATAAGATTTACTTAAGCTTTTGATAAGAAAGGGGGTTAACATTTATCACAGTTCACAAAATATATATAATGCAGAGCCCTGCAACACTAACACACTATGAATATGAAGTTAACAGCAACAAGTGTGCCACGTGGGCGACCGTTAGCTAGGCGTCCTGTGGCGCAGTAACCAAACAAATTAGAAAACTGACCAGGCCTGGTTCTGATATCTACAACTTAGTCTATAGAGGATGATGTTCTTTTCTTCACCGGCAGGTCTTTAACGGTGGTGCACATTAACAGAGTTTAATTTGTAATCCAATGGGAAAAGTAAAGATGGGGTAAACACTTTGCTATGCGAACTGAGTTCAGCTCTGATAAGGTTCTTCAGTGAAAGTATCAGGAATAGTGATGAGCCGAACACCCCCGGGTTCGGTTCGCACCAGAACCCGCGAACGGACCGAAAGTTCGTACGAACATTAGAACCCTATTAAATACAATGGATGCGAACGTTCGAATTCTAAAGTGCTAATTATAACAACTATTATGCATGTTATTGTCCTAAAAAGGGTTTGGGAACCCGGGTTGTGCACCAGGGGACATGTATCAATGCAAAAAGAAGTTTTAAAAACGGTAGTTTTTCAGGAGCAGTCATTTTAATGATGCATAAAGTGAAAAAAAAAAAGTCAAATATTCCTTTAAATATCGTACCTGGGGGGTGTCTAAAGTATGCCTGTGAAGTGCCACGTGTTTCCCGTGTTTAGAACTGTCCCTGCACAAAATGACACTTCTAAAGGAAAAAAAAGCCATTTAAAACTGCTTGCGGCTTTAATGTAATGTCTGGTCCCGGTAATATGGATGAAAATCTTTAAGAAAAATGGCATAGCTACCCCATGACCCCCCCCCCTACCCCAGCCCATTACCAGCCCCTTTGGGTCTTGTATGGATATTAAGGGGAACCCCGCACATAAAATAAAAAAGGCCCTATATACTCTGAACAGCCGTATACAGGCGGTGCATACAAGACAGGGACTGTAGGTTTGTTCTTATGTAGAATCTGTTTGTAATTTTGAACAGGTACATTGTTGAAGTGTAGCTCCAGCCCAAAAATCTATTTTTAAACTTTTTGGAAAACATAGGTAAGGGTTATCACCCCTGTAACATTTGTTTTGCTGTCTGTGCCCCTGTTCAGAACATTTCACCTCACTTTCCGTCCCAATGACAACTGTTTTTGAAATGTGGTGTTTTTCTTGAAACAAGGATTGCTGATAAAGCATCAGTACAGAGGAGACACCTTTCTCCCATATTTATTCTTACAGGAGAGAATTTTCCTTCCTAGTGGTAGATTTCCTCTCACTTCCTGTTGTCTTCTTGCGTTTGCAAGTAGGAGTCGTTTGTAAGTTGGATGTTTGAAAGTAGGGACCTGCCATATATACTCTGCAGAAATAGGCCCCTTAGTTGTTGGTGTTGGCACAACACTGTAAGCACTCACAGTTACTCTTGGTTGGTGCTGGAACGCCCTGCTGTCAACTATTATACCAGGAATTTTAATTACATATAATTGTTGAACAGTGGTAGTAAAAATTGGGCCTTTGATGGTGGTGCTGGTGCCACAACACTGTAAGCCCTGACAGTTACTCTTGGTGGGTGCAGCAATGGGCCCTGCTGTGAATTATTAGATCAAGAATTGTAATTACATGCCCCTTTTGAACAGGGGCTGAAAAATTGGGCCTTTCGTGGTTTGTGGTGGTGGTGGCGTTGCCACAACACTGTAAGCCCTCAGAGTTACTCTTGGTGGGTGCAGCAATGGGCCCGGCTGTGAATTATTAGATCAAGAATTGTAATTACATGCCCCTTTTGAACAGGGGCTGAAAAATTGGGCCTTTCGTGGTGGTGGTGGTGGTGGTGGCGTTGCCACAACACTGTAAGCCCTCAGAGTTACTCTTGGTGGGTGCAGCAATGGGCCCTGCTGTGAATTATTAGATCAAGAATTGTAATTGCATGCCCCTGTTGAACAGGGGCTGAAAAATTGGGCCTTTCGTGGTGGTGGTGGTGGTGGTGGTGTTGCCACAACACTGTAAGCCCTCAGAGTTACTCTTGGTGGGTGCAGCAATGGGCCCTGCTGTGAATTATTAGATCAAGAATTGTAATTACATGCCCCTTTTGAACAGGGGCTGAAAAATTGGGCCTTTCGTGGTGGTGGTGGTGGTGGTGGTGGTGGCGTTGCCACAACACTGTAAGCCCTCAGAGTTACTCTTGGTGGGTGCAGCAATGGGCCCTGCTGTGAATTATTAGATCAAGAATTGTAATTACATGCCCCTTTTGAACAGGGGCTGAAAAATTGACCCTTTCGTGGTGGTGGTGGTGGTGGCGTTGCCACAACACTGTAAGCCCTCAGAGTTACTCTTGGTGGGTGCAGCAATGGGCCCTGCTGTGAATTATTAGATCAAGAATTGTAATTGCATGCCCCTGTTGAACAGGGGCTGAAAAATTGGGCCTTTCGTGGTGGTGGTGGTGGTGGTGTTGCCACAACACTGTAAGCCCTCAGAGTTACTCTTGGTGGGTGCAGCAATGGGCCCTGCTGTGAATTATTAGATCAAGAATTGTAATTGCATGCCCCTGTTGAACAGGGGCTGAAAAATTGGGCCTTTCGTGGTGGTGGTGGTGGTGGTGGTGGTGTTGCCACAACACTGTAAGCCCTCAGAGTTACTCTTGGTGGGTGCAGCAATGGGCCCTGCTGTGAATTATTAGATCAAGAATTGTAATTACATGCCCCTTTTGAACATGGGCTGAAAAATTGGGCCTTTCGTGGTGGTGGTGGTGGTGGCGTTGCCACAACACTGTAAGCCCTCAGAGTTACTCTTGGTGGGTGCAGCAATGGGCCCTGCTGTGAATTATTAGATCAAGAATTGTAATTGCATGCCCCTGTTGAACAGGGGCTGAAAAATTGGGCCTTAGGCACTGGTGGCACAACACTACAACCCCTCACAGATACTGTACTTGGAGCACAGCAATGAGCCCTGTTGCAAAGTATTGCTTCAAAAATTGTAATGACACGCCCCTGTTAAACAGGGGCTGAAAAATTGGGCCTTAGGCACTGGTGCCACAACACTCCAACCCCTCACAGATACTGTACTTGGAGCACAGCAATGAGCCCTATGGCAAATTATTGCTAAAAAAATTGTAATTACACGCCCCTGTAAAACAGGGGCTGAAAAATTGGGCCTTAGCCACTGGTGGCGGCACCCATAAACAAAAATGATCTTCCAAGCTATCATCATCAATCGTATCATTGAGGACTCGGAGGAGGAGGATAGCCAGTCAACATAACAGCACAGGCACTCAGCATCAGCATCAGTCTTGAAGGGATGTGACATGTTAAAATCAATTAGTCTGTTATATCAGCATCAGGTGTGTGGTAGCTGGTGGTGATCCAAGACTGGTTCATCTTGATGAAAGTCAGTCGATCAACCGAGTCGGTGGACAGGCGCACCCTGTGATCCGTGACAAATCCTCCAGCAGCAATGAATGTGCGTTCCGAAAGAACGCTGGATGCAGGACAGGCCAGTAGCTCAATTGCATACTGTGCAAGCTCTGGCCAGTGATCCATCCTCAAGACCCAGTAAGCCAGAGGATGTTCGGTGGGGAAGGTGTCCAAGTCTGACCTTGCCCCTAGATATTCCTGCACCATGTTTATCAGACGCTGGCGATGGTTGCTGGAACCGATCATACTTTGGGGCTGCGGACTAAAGAATTGTCTGAACGCATCGGTCAGACGGCCACCTTCCCCACCGCTCCTTCTTTGACTGGCCGAAGCCTCAGCAACTCGTTGTCCAGGACCAGGAGTTTGTAACCTCCCAGTCTCTGGGAACGCGTTGCACAGACCTTTTTGCAAGGCCTCCCGGAGTTGTCTCATCCTCTGCTCCCTCTGCGACGGTAACATAAGGTCCGCAACCTTACCCTTTGTGAGGGGGTTAACTCGGTAGCGGGTGTGTGTGACCCCCTGGTTGGGCTCCCCACACAAAAACAGGGCCAGCAGACGGAGGTTGTGGTTTTCAAAATCAAAAGGTGCGGTTTATTTCTCTATGTACAGTGACAAAAACACAGCAAAGCCAAAAAGAAACAAACAAAATAAATCCTGGTCAGTTTGACCTCTGACTAAACATGCAGGTTTCCTAAACTAACAACTGGGATCAGCCTGGTGCTGTCCTAGTCCCTAAGTCCCTGGTTTAGTAAAAGTCCAAACAAATAGCCACACAGGCTTTGTCTCACCGCACAGGGGTTCACTCTCCCTAGACAGTCCACACAGGTCTGGGTCCAGGCATGAGCTAACATCTAATGAATCTGGGAGTTTTTATAGAGGCCTTAAACGAACTGACAGGCTTCAGCTGGTCTCATCAACTCCCTGCCTCACGACGCCCAGCACTCTCCCTAGAGGTATGAGTCATTCATGAGCCCACTAGCCTCAGCTGGGCTTCATCAACTCCCTAGTTGTATAAGTCGGCATAAAGCCTGAATCTGGGAGAAATATATCTACCCCCCTGGATGCAACCAGGTGACTTTACCTTCCTGCTGTCACATACCCCCCCCTCTTGTTTTAACCTTGGGGTTGGAACACCAGCAATCAGGCATTCATGTACTCGAGACAAAGCATCCACATTCCCCATTTGAACGCCAGGGCGATGCTTTACTGTGAAGTTGAATTCCTGTAGGGCCAGGAACCACCTATTCACTCTTCTATTTGTCTCCTTGTTTTGAGCCATCCACTTTAACGGAGCGTGATCCGTAACCATGTCAAAGTGCCTACCTAGCAGATAGTACCGAAGGGAATCTAGAGCCCACTTCACCGCTAAACATTCCTTTTCAACCGTGGCGTAATTTACCTCATGGGACTTCAACTTCCTGCTGAGGTAAATGACTGGGTGCTCTTCCCCGTTCCAGACCTGGGACAATACTGCTCCTAACCCCACATCTGACGCATCACTTTGTACGACAAAGTCTTTAGAGAAGTCGGGTGAGTACAACACTGGCTGGCTACATAAGGCTTGTTTCAAGAATTGGAATGCTGCCTCAGCCTCGGGGGTCCATTTAATCATGACCGACCCTTTCCCTTTCGTCAGGTTGGTTAGGGGCACAGCCTTAGAAGCAAAGTGGGGAATGAAGCGCCGATAATAACCCGCGATTCCCAGAAAGGCTCGTACCTGCTTCTTGCTGTTGGGACGTGGCCAACTCTGGATGGCCTCGACTTTGTTGAGTTGGGGTTTTATTACTCCCCTGCCAATGGTGTACCCAAGATATTTGGCCTCCTCCTGCCCAATGGTACACTTCTTGGGGTTAGCCGTAAACCCCGCTTCCCGAACAGAGTCCAGGACTGCTTGCACTTTTGGCAGATGTGAGGCCCAATCTGTGCTATGGACAATTACGTCATCCAGGTAAGCCGCAGCATACTTCCGATGGGGCCTCAGCATCTGGTCCATTTTCCGCTGGAATGTGGCCGGCGCATTCTGTAACCCGAACGGCATTCTCTTATATTGGAACGCCCCGTCTGGGGTTACAAATGCGGTTTTCTCTTTGGCCGACTTGGCCAGGGGAATTTGCCAATACCCTTTTGTGAGGTCAAGAGTCGTCATGTATCGGGCTGTTCCCAGCCGGTCGATCAACTCATCTATACGTGGCATGGGGTAGGTGTCAAATTTTGTAACTTTGTTCAACTGACGAAAATCGTTACAAAATCGCCAGCTCCCATCCGGTTTAGGCACCAACACAATGGGACTAGACCAATCACTTTGGGACTCCTCTATCACCCCTAAGTTCAGCATTTTCTGTACTTCCTCCCGTATTGCCTCCCGTCGGGCCTCTGGGATCCGATAGGGTTTTAACTTCACCCTTTCACCGGGCGGGGTAATAATATCATGCTCTACCCCAGATGTTTGTCCCGGCAGCTCAGAGAACACCTCCTTGTTGCGAAGCACAAACTCCTTAACCTCCTGTTGTTGGGGTTGTGACAAGGTGGCTGCTATTCCAACCTCCGGAATCACGCAACCAGTTTGAGCTGGTGACCAAGTTTCTGCGACTAGGGACTCTCTATCCCTCCAGGCTTTCAACAGATTAACGTGATATATCTGTTCGGGCTTTCGCCTTCCTGGTTGTCTGACCTTGTAATTCACTTCGCTCACTTTTTCCATTATCTCGTAGGGGCCTTGCCATTTGGCAAGGAATTTACTTTCAACCGTAGGGACAAGTACCAATATCCTATCCCCCGGGGAAAAGGTACGGGTCTTTGCTCCACGGTTGTACACTCTCTGCTGTGCCAACTGCGCTTGGGCCAAATGTTCCTTCACGATGGGCATTACCTGTGCAATTCGATCTTGCATCAGGGCGACATGCTCAATCACACTCCTGTGGGGAGAACTCTCACTTTCCCAAGTTTCCTTGGCAATATCCAACAGCCCTCTTGGGTGTCTCCCATACAGTAACTCAAAGGGGGAGAATCCCGTAGAGGATTGGGGCACCTCCCTAATAGCAAACATCAAATAAGGAAGTAGACAGTCCCAATCCTTTCCATCTCTATCCACCACTTTCTTCAACATTTGTTTTAGGGTTTTGTTGAATCTTTCAACCAGCCCATCGGTTTGGGGGTGATACACAGATGTACGCAATTGCGTCACTTTGAACAATTTACACAGCTCTTTCATAACCCGGGACATAAAGGGTGTACCTTGGTCCGTAAGCAGTTCTTTACAAATACCCACCCGGCTAAAAACAAGAGATAGCTCTTTGGCTATGGTTTTGGCCGAGGTATTTCTGAGAGGGATCGCTTCTGGATAACGGGTGGCATAGTCCATTATAACCAATATGTACTGGTGCCCCCTAGCGGACTTGATTATAGGACCTACCAAATCCATTGCGATTCTCTCAAACGGGACCTCAATGATGGGTAGAGGGACCAGCGGGCTACGGAAATGTGGCATCGGGGCCGACCTCTGACACACAGGGCAGGAGGAACAATAATTTTCTATGTCCTTCATCACCCCAGGCCAATAGAATCTCTGTAATACCCTCTCTCGGGTTTTCTCTGTCCCCAGATGACCTCCAAGAATGTGCCCATGGGCCAACTCCAACACCAACTTCCTGTAAGGTTTGGGCACCACCAGCTGCTCAACGGTTTCTTCTGCCCTTTTTGCCACCCGATACAGTAGGTCCTTCTCTACGCTGAAGTATGGGTAAGTGCAGGTATTATCTGGGTTCACTAACTCGCCATCTATTTCCACTACGTTTTCCCGTGCCTTTATTAGGGCGGGGTCTTTTAACTGTTCTGTGGCAAAATTTTCCCTGTGAACCTCCAGATCAGAAAACTCCACAGACGGTAGGTTTTCGTCTGAGGAGGTGGGCTCCTCTCCAGTTTCTTGAGTCTCCCCTGCCAATACTGACAAGGGAAATTCTGGAGAGTCCTCACCACTCTCAGAGGAGTTCTGGCTATCACATTCCTGGTACATAGGGGCACCAGTGGGGGGCTCAGGATCATCCCACAGTTCCCAGAACTTCGGAAAATCCCTTCCCACAATGGCGTCATGCGGTAACTGAGATACTAAGCCCACTGGATGAGAGAGGGTACCTTTGGGGGTCTCGAAACACACTGTAGTCACTGGATACTCTCGGGTGTCCCCATGCACACAAATAACAGCTACCTTGCTATTCCCAGAGACCTCTGTTTTAACTAACTCAGCCTTTATCAGGGTCACAAGGCTACCTGAATCCAACAATACCACAACATTTCTACCATTAACACACATTTTGCATAAATGTTTCTCAGTTCCTCGAATGGCAGTGCATGCGACTGTCGCACACAGCGACTGACGTCTGCCCGTCAGAAAGTCACACTGCATGGGTTCCTCCACAACCGGGCAATTGGCTGCAATATGTCCCGCTTGCCGGCAGCGGTAGCAAACGATCCTTCTTGCGGCCTCTTGAGCCGCTGATTTCCCAGGCTGTTCTCGCCAAACTTGGGGTAGAGCTCCCACCCTCTCACTCTCTCCACCCTCACCCCTTGGAATCCTCTTATCCGCCCCTGGGGATGGTCTGGTCTTAGGGTGGAAAGTCCGAGAGTCTCTGGAAGAGGCCGTCAGGTTCTCTGTAGCCAAGTATCTCTCTACACGATCCACAAGTTTACCGGCCGTTTCTGGGTCTCCGTGGCTTACCCACTTTTGAATGGCGGTAGGAAGAGCTCTCAAGAAACGATCCATCACAACACGTTCCACAATCTCCGGTGCGGACAAAGTCTCTGGCTGTAGCCACTTCCTGCTCAGGTGAATGAGATCATACATTTGAGACCTGGGGGGTTTTCCAAGCTGGAAAGTCCAGTTATGCACACGCTGAGCCCGGACAGCCAGGGTGACACCCAGCCTTGCCAATATTTCAGCTTTTAGCATCACATAGTCTTTTGCTTGGTCAGGCTCTAGGTCATAGTAAGCCTTCTGCGATTCACCAGTTAACAGAGGAGCCACCAGTCCAGCCCACTGCTCCTCAGGCCACTTTTCTCTTTCAGCAGTCCTTTCAAATGTGGTCAAAAATACCTCTGGATCATCCTCTCCAGTCATTTTTGTCAATAAACGACTCACCCCAAAGGACGCGGTATTAGTGGGACGGCTTTCCTCACTGGTCTGCGGACGTTGCTGCATTACTGCTTCCATTTGTTGTAGTCTCTGCTCTTGCTTCTGTAACAGGTCTATGAAGCGGGCCTCAGATTGCTGCTGGGCTTGTTGATGAGCTTGCTGCTGGGCTGCAAGGCTCCTTTGCAAACCTGCATTTGTCTGCTGTTGATTGGCATTTGCTAGAGCCAGCTGTTTCAGTATCTCCTCCATGCTGGCTTAAAAAAAACTGCCACTGGTTCTCCACCAACTGTGAGGGGGTTAACTCGGTAGCGGGTGTGTGTGACCCCCTGGTTGGGCTCCCCACACAAAAACAGGGCCAGCAGACGGAGGTTGTGGTTTTCAAAATCAAAAGGTGCGGTTTATTTCTCTATGTACAGTGACAAAAACACAGCAAAGCCAAAAAGAAACAAACAAAATAAATCCTGGTCAGTTTGACCTCTGACTAAACATGCAGGTTTCCTAAACTAACAACTGGGATCAGCCTGGTGCTGTCCTAGTCCCTAAGTCCCTGGTTTAGTAAAAGTCCAAACAAATAGCCACACAGGCTTTGTCTCACCGCACAGGGGTTCACTCTCCCTAGACAGTCCACACAGGTCTGGGTCCAGGCATGAGCTAACATCTAATGAATCTGGGAGTTTTTATAGAGGCCTTAAACGAACTGACAGGCTTCAGCTGGTCTCATCAACTCCCTGCCTCACGACGCCCAGCACTCTCCCTAGAGGTATGAGTCATTCATGAGCCCACTAGCCTCAGCTGGGCTTCATCAACTCCCTAGTTGTATAAGTCGGCATAAAGCCTGAATCTGGGAGAAATATATCTACCCCCCTGGATGCAACCAGGTGACTTTACCTTCCTGCTGTCACACCTTGTACCGTGGATCAAGGAGAGTGGCCAGCCAGTAATGGTCCCTCTCCTTGATCCGAAGAATACGAGGATCCTTCCGCAGACTTTGCAGGATCAGGGAGGCCATGCAGCGTAGGTTTGCTGAGGCATTCGCTCCGGAGTCCTCTGGGTCACTAAGGACGACATGATCCGCAGCCACCTCCTCCCAGCCACGTACAAGTCCACTGGTTTCTTGGGACTGTAAATCATCCCTAAAAGACTGCTGCTGATGATGCTGAGTGCCAGCCTCCACCTCCATGCTGACACAATCCTCCTCCTCCTCTTCCTGTGCGATGGGTGGGACAGAAGGAACACTGTCTGGGTAAAGGGGGCCTTGAGAGGCAAGGAAGTCCTCCTCTTCCTGCCTCTGTTCTGCCTCAAGTGCCCTGTCCATTATTCCACGCAGCGTGTGCTCCAACAGGTGGACAAGAGGTACAGTGTCACTGATGCATGCACTGTCACTGCTCACCATCCTCGTGGCCTCCTCAAATGGTGCCAGGACAATGCATGCATCCCTGATCATGCCCCACTGGCGTGGAGAAAAAAAAACAAGCTCCCCTGACCCTGTCCTGGTGCCGTAGTCTCACAGGTACTCATTGATGGCCCTCTGCTGCGTGTGCAGCCGCTGCAGCATGGCCAACGTTGAGTTCCACCTGGTGGGCATGTCACATATAAGGCGGTTCTTGGGCAGGTTCAACTCCTTTTGCAGCTCAGCCAGGCGAGCACTGGCATTATAAGATCTGCGGAAATGCACACAGACTTTCCTGGCCTGCCTCAGGACATCCTGTAAGCCCGGGTACCTGCCCAAGAACCGCTGCACCACCAGGTTAAGGACGTGAGCCACACAGGGCACATGGGTCAGTTGTCCCTGTCGGAGGGCGGAGAGGAGGTTGGTGCCATTGTCGCAAACCACCATTCCTGGCTTAAGCTGGCGTGGCGTCAACCACCTCTCGGCCTGGCCCTGCAGAGCAGACAGGACCTCTGCCCCAGTGTGGCTTCTGTCCCCCAAACACACCAGCGCAAGCACGACATGGCATCTTTTTGCCTGCGTACTTGCGTAGCCCCTTGAACGCCTACGGAGCACCGCTGGTTCCGAGGACAAACCACAGGAAGAGGCCATGGAGGAAGAAGAAGAGGAGGGGGTGGAGGAGAGAGGTGTGTCACAACCAGTAGTAGCATTTTGGAGGCGTGGCGGTGGAACAACCTCCAACACTACTGCACCTTGTCCTGCATCCTTCCCAGCTGCCAAAAGAGTGACCCAATGGGCCGTGAAAGAAAGGTAACGTCCCTGTCCATGCCTGCTGGACCATGAGTCAGCGGTAATATGCACCTTACCGCTGACCGCCCTGTCCAGCGAGGCCAAGACATTGCCTTCCACATGCCGGTAGAGAGCCGGAATAGCCTTCCGTGAGAAAAAGTGGCGTTTGGGAACCTGCCACTGAGGAACCGCACATTGCACAAACTCACGGAAGGGGGCCGAGTCTACCAACTGAAAAGGCAGCAGTTGAAGCGCTAGCAATTTAGCCAAGCTAGCATTCAACCGCTGGGCATGTGGATGGCTGGGAGTGAACTTCTTTCGACGGTCCAGCAGCTGGGGCAGGGAAATTTGCCTGCTAGAATCGGACGTCGGTGTACTGCTAGCAGAGTGGCCGCAAGTACTTGGCTGTGACACACCTAATTCTACACCTTCATTCCTCTCAGTGCATGTTTCAGAGAGGACTGAAGTTATAGTGGGGTTGGAGATCCCAGCTGATGCGGTGCAAGGAGAGGTCCGCTTTGTTCTTTGGTGTGGGTCTTTGAGGTAGGCTTGCCAACGAGCTGCATGGCAGGTCAACATATGTCTGGTCAGGCATGTGGTACCCAAGCGGCTGATGTTTTGGCCATGCGATATACGCTTGAGACATATGTTGCAAACAGCAGCTGTGCGATCTGATGCACTAGCCTCAAAAAAGGCCCACACCAAAGAACTTTTTGAATGACGGGCAGAGGCAGCGCCCTGCACAGGCGGAGCTCTGCGGTGTGATTCCGTCGGTGTACTGCCCTTACGCTGGCCACCAAAGGGCATCCTGCCTCGTTGGAGATGTGCCTCCTCCTCATCCTCCTCCTCCTCCTCTCTCCTATTAGGCACCCACGTGGAGTCAGTGACCTCATCATCCCCTCCCTCCTCATCACTGGAGCCAATCTGGCAGTATGCTGCAGCTGCTGGAACATGACTGCCAGATTGGTGTCCTTCTTGAGCATCCCCTCTGTCTGCTCTCACGCTACTGCCTTCCTGTAGCTGGGTTTCATCATCAGACCCTTCGAAACGCTGGGCATCCTCCTGGAGCATGTACCCAACACTGTGCTAAAACAGTTCGGGGGACTCCTCAGGAGGAGGACATGGTGGGTCTAGGGAAGGAGTGACTGATGATGAGTCTGACATTGATACCAGGGAAGAGGACGCTTTGGCAGCTGCTTTGCCAGTACCCTGAGCCTGGGTGAGAGAGGATGAGGAGGAGGAGGAGGGCTTGGTCATCCACTCTACCAAGTCTTCGGCATGATGTGGCTCAACATGTCCAGCTGCCGAAAAGAAGGACAAGTGTGTCCCATGGCCATGTGCTGATGACAATGCACCGCGTCCACGACCAGCACTGTTGCCCCCAGACACAGAGCCTGCTTGCCCTCTTTTATTGCCTCCTGACTGTCTGCCTCTCCTTGTTTGCCTTCCAGACATTCTAATAGATGGCCTGCAGGGAGATGGGAAAAAAGCAATAAGGGCTACCTTCAGGTGTCCTTCTCTGTCCCTTTACTTAAGGATTTCTAAATATGGTTGAGGATGATTGCTTTTGCACAGAATAGCACAACGACAATTTCCCTGACTGTCCAAAAAAACAAGGATTTCAAAGATGGTTGATGAGGAATGCTTTAGCACACTATAGCACAAGGAGAATTTCCCTCACTGTCCTTCCCTGTCCCTAGAAACAAGGATTATCACAGTGAAAGAAACTGACACTCTTCCTACCTATAGTTTTCTGTCCCTAGAAAAAATGTTTTTTTAAAGCACACTATAGCACAAGGAGAATTTTCCTCACTGTCCTTCCCTGTCCCTAGAAACAAGGATTATCACAGTGAAAGAAACTGACACTCTCCCTACCTATAGTTTTCTGTCCCTAGAAAAAATGTTTTTTTAAAGCACACTATAGCACAAGGAGAATTTCCCTCACTTTCCTTCTTTGTCCCTAGAAACAAGGATTATCACAGTGAAAGAAACTGACACTCTTCCTACCTATAGTTTTCTGTCCCTAGAAAAAATGTTTTTTTAAAGCACACTATAGCACAAGGAGAATTCCCTCACTGTCCTTCCCTGTCCCTAGAAACAAGGATTCGCACAGTAAAACACACTGACACTCTCCCTACCTATAGTTTTCTGTCCCTAGAAAAAATGTTTTTTTAAAGCACACTATAGCACAAGGAGAATTTCCCTCACTTTCCTTCTTTGTCCCTAGAAACAAGGATTATCACAGTGAAAGAAACTGACACTCTTCCTACCTATAGTTTTCTGTCCCTAGAAAAAATGTTTTTTTAAAGCACACTATAGCACAAGGAGAATTCCCTCACTGTCCTTTCCTGTCCCTAGAAACAAGGATTCGCACAGTGAAAGAAACTGACACTCTTCCTACCTATAGTTTTCTGTCCCTAGAAAAAATGTTTTTTTAAAGCACACTATAGCACAAGGAGAATTTCCCTCACTTTCCTTCTTTGTCCCTAGAAACAAGGATTATCACAGTGAAAGAAACTGACACTCTTCCTTCCTATAGTTTTCTGTCCCTAGAAAAAATGTTTTTTTAAAGCACACTATAGCACAAGGAGAATTCCCTCACTGTCCTTCCCTGTCCCTAGAAACAAGGATTCGCACAGTAAAAGACACTGACACTCTCCCTACCTATAGTTTTCTGTCCCTAGAAAAAATGTTTTTTTAAAGCACACTATAGCACAAGGAGAATTTCCCTCACTTTCCTTCTTTGTCCCTAGAAACAAGGATTATCACAGTGAAAGAAACTGACACTCTTCCTACCTATAGTTTTCTGTCCCTAGAAAAAATGTTTTTTTAAAGCACACTATAGCACAAGGAGAATTCCCTCACTGTCCTTAGAAACAAGGATTCGCACAGTAAAACACACTGACACTCTCCCTACCTATAGTTTTCTGTCCCTAGAAAAAATGTTTTTTTAAAGCACACTATAGCACAAGGAGAATTTCCCTCACTTTCCTTCTTTGTCCCTAGAAACAAGGATTATCACAGTGAAAGAAACTGACACTCTTCCTACCTATAATTTTCTGTCCCTAGAAAAAATGTTTTTTTAAAGCACACTATAGCACAAGGAGAATTTCCCTCACTTTCCTTCCCTGTCCCTAGAAACAAGGATTATCACAGTGAAAGAAACTGACACTCTTCCTACCTATAGTTTTCTGTCCCTAGAATTTTTTTTTTTTTAAAGCACACTATAGCACAAGGAGAATTCCCTCACTGTCCTTTCCTGTCCCTAGAAACAAGGATTCGCACAGTAAAACACACTGACACTCTCCCTACCTATAGTTTTCTGTCCCTAGAAAAAATGTTTTTTTAAAGCACACTATAGCACAAGGAGAATTTCCCTCACTTTCCTTCTTTGTCCCTAGAAACAAGGATTATCACAGTGAAAGAAACTGACACTCTTTCTACCTATAGTTTTCTGTCCCTTGAAAAAATGCTTTTTTAAAGCACACTATAGCACAAGGAGAATTCCCTCACTGTCCTTCCCTGTCCCTAGAAACAAGGATTCGCACAGTAAAACACACTGACACTCTCCCTACCTATAGTTTTCTGTCCCTAGAAAAAATGTTTTTTTAAAGCACACTATAGCACAAGGAGAATTTCACTCACTTTCCTTCCCTGTCCCTAGAAACAAGGATTATCACAGTGAAAGAAACTGACACTCTTCCTACCTATAGTTTTCTGTCCCTAGAAAAAATGTTTTTTTAAAGCACACTATAGCACAAGGAGAATTTCCCTCACTTTCCTTCTTTGTCCCTAGAAACAAGGATTATCACAGTGAAAGAAACTGACACTCTTCCTACCTATAGTTTTCTGTCCCTAGAAAAAATGTTTTTTTAAAGCACACTATAGCACAAGGAGAATTCCCTCACTGTCCTTCCCTGCCCCAAGAAACAAGGATTCGCACAGTAAAACACACTGACACTCTCCCTACCTATCCTTCTCTTTCCCTAAACTAAAGGAATCCAGGTTAAGCAAGAAAAAAATAAATGTCACTGTCCCTGCCTATGCTTCTCTTTCCCTGCTCCGGAACACACTACACTAGGCCGCCGTGCTGGCGGCCTTTTATAGTGTGGGGCGTGTACTAAACACCCTCAGCAATAATTGGCCACAGGCATCCTGCCTGTGGCCAATCATTGCTCTCCTCGCTGCCGGCGCTGTGATTGGCCAAGCATGTGGGGTCACAGTGCATGCTTGGCCAATCACAGCGCCTGGATGACACTGCGATGGCGTAGTGCATTGTGGGCCGTTCGCGTCACTCGAATTTGGCGCGAACGGCCCAAATCGTTCGATCTTCTTCGAACGATCGAATCAGGAACAACTTGTGGGCCACGGCAGTCTATAGGCCGATTAGCAGTAACAGTATATGGTTTGGGCATACGCCCTCTCACCCGCCCGGACTGCGGTCCCAGTCCGGGAACTTCCACCAACCGTGTCACACACACACACAGTGTCTCCAGCGATCGGGCCCCCGATCCAACGGATGCTTGTAGTTAAGCGAAGTCAGATGCCACCCCGGCTCGCAGAGGGGTGGAAGGCTCTTTGGTGCTGCGCAAGACCTCAGGCTTCAGGCCTTGCACTCCGACACATCCGCACAGGAGGATCAGTCTCTGAAGTCTCGTGTCCAAAAGAGGCTGAGCCCAGCCTCGCCTCCTCCTCTTATAACCCCTCCCATGAGTCTCTGCGGTGGAAACATTGCCGAACGGGGTTCTGGGTAATGTAGTCTCTCTGCATTAAAGGGGAACCCCCGCTACACACTCCCCCCACTTAAACTCTTTGGTCCCCAAAGATAAACCTTAACAAAGACTATGTACAACTCTAGTTAATTCTGCAAACGATGTTGGCATAGGGAATTCCCACCAAAACTGAGGGGTAGAATTCCCTTGCCCACAGGTCACATTATCATGGGTGGCCTGCCTAGCTGTGCCAGAGAGTGAGTTGGGGTTGCCCTCCACTAAATGGACAGTGGAGGGATCCGGATTTTCAGCATTCCTCCTAGCGGTAACTACAGAGTCCTCTGAGCTATTCCCCATTTGTGGGTATGTCAGCTTCCTAGGAGGCCGGATGACTCTTCGAGCCCTTTGCTCTCTTGGGATTTCTGGCTCTGGTGCCACAGGCTCCTCTTCCTCTGAGCAACTATCATGGGCATCTTCCCAGTAATCTGCTGAAGGACTAGATGGGATGAACTCTGTGGCTTCTGGGTTCAGTGTTCCATCTGGAGTGTCTTCAGTGGTTGGAAGATCTATAGTAGAAGTTCCCGGAGTTGGGGAAGGCCACAGCCAATCAAGTTCTCTTTCTTCACTTTCACTAAGTTGAGAGGCCTCTCCATCTTCGGTTCGGGAGGTCTGCGACAGAGTGTTCGGCCTAGGAGTATCCAGGATAGAGACCGGTTCAGGGGAGTCTCTCACGGGAGGTATCCTGACTGCCTCAGCAAGTGGGAGCAGGTGGTTTCGATGCCACGTCTTCAGTGGTCCTACCTTTCCTTCTGGCTTCAACTTGTAGACAGGTAGGCCCGGCAGCTTCCTGCAGATGACTAGTGATGAGCCGAACACCCCCGGGTTCGGTTCGCACCAGAACCCGCGAACGGACCGAAAGTTCGTACGAACATTAGAACCCTATTAAATACAATGGATGCGAACGTTTGAATTCTAAAGTGATAATTATAACGACTATTATGCATGTTATTGTCCTAAAAAGGGTTTGGGAACCCGGGTTCTGCACCAGGGGACATGTATCAATGCAAAAAGAAGTTTTAAAAACGGTCGTTTTTCGGGAGCAGTCATTTTAATGATGCATAAAGTGAAAAAAAAAAGTCAAATATTCCTTTAAATATCATACCTGGGGGGTGTCTAAAGTATGCCTGTGAAGTGCCAAGTGTTTCCCGTGTTTAGAACTGTCCCTGCACAAAATGACACTTCTAAAGGAAAAAAAAGCCATTTAAAACTGCTTGCGGCTTTAATGTAATGTCTGGTCCCGGTAATATGGATGAAAATCTTTAAGAAAAATGGCATAGCTACCCCATGACCCCCCCCCCTACCCCAGCCCATTACCAGCCCCTTTGGGTCTTGTATGGATATTAAGGGGAACACCGCACACAAAATAAAAAAGGCCCTATATACTCTGAACAGCCGTATACAGGCGGTGCATACAAGACAGGGACTGTAGGTTTGTTCTTATGTAGAATGTGTTTGTAATTTTGAACAGGTACATTGTTTAAGTGTAGCTCCAGCCCAAAAATCTATTTTTAAACTTTTTGGAAAACATAGGTAAGGGTTATCACCCCTGTAACATTTGTTTTGCTGTCTGTGCCCCTGTTCAGAACATTTCACCTCACTTTCCGTCCCAATGACAACTGTTTTTGAAATGTGGTGTTTTTCTTGAAACAAGGATTGGTGATAAAGCATCAGTACAGAGGAGACACCTTTCTCCCATATTAATTCTTACAGGAGAGAATTTTCCTTCCTAGGGGTAGATTTCCTCTCACTTCCTGTTGTCTTCTTGCGTTTGCAAGTAGGAGTCGTTTGTAAGTTGGATGTTTGAAAGTAGGGACCTGCGGTATATACTCTGCAGAAATAGGCCCCTTAGTTGTTGGTGTTGGCACAACACTGTAAGCACTCACAGTTACTCTTGGTTGGTGCTGGAATGCCCTGCTGTCAACTATTATATCAGGAATTGTAATTACATATAATTGTTGAACAGTGGTAGTAAAAATTGGGCCTTTGATGGTGGTGCTGGTGCCACAACACTGTAAGCCCTGACAGTTACTCTTGGTGGGTGCAGCAATGGGCCCTGCTGTGAATTATTAGATCAAGAATTGTAATTGCATGCCCCTGTTGAACAGGGGCTGAAAAATTGGGCCTTTCGTGGTGGTGGTGGTGGTGGTGGTGGTGTTGCCACAACACTGTAAGCCCTCAGAGTTACTCTTGGTGGGTGCAGGAATGGGCCCTGCTGTGAATTATTAGATCAAGAATTGTAATTATATGCCCCTTTTGAACAGGGGCTGAAAAATTGGGCCTTTCGTGGTGGTGGTGGTGGTGGCGTTGCCACAACACTGTAAGCCCTCAGAGTTACTCTTGGTGGGTGCAGCAATGGGCCCTGCTGTGAATTATTAGATCAAGAATTGTAATTACATGCCCCTGTTGAACAGGGGCTGAAAAATTGGGCCTTAGGCACTGGTGGCACAACACTGCAACCCCTCACAGATACTGTACTTGGAGCACAGCAATGAGCCCTGTTGCAAAGTATTGCTTCAAAAATTGTAATTACACGCCCCTGTTAAACAGGGGCTGAAAAATTGGGCGTTAGGCACTGGTGGCGGCACCCATAAACAAAAATGATCTTCCAAGCTATCATCATCAATCGTATCATTGAGGACTCGGAGGAGGAGGATAGCCAGTCAACATAACAGCACAGGCACTCAGCATCAGCATCAGTCTTGAAGGGATGTGACATGTTAAAATCAATTAGTCTGTTATATCAGCATCAGGTGTGTGGTAGCTGGTGGTGATCCAAGACTTGTTCATGTTGATGAAAGTCAGTCGATCAACCGAGTCGGTGGACAGGCGCACCCTGTGATCCGTGACAAATCCTCCAGCAGCACTGAATGTGCGTTCCGAAAGAACGCTGGATGCAGGACAGGCCAGTAGCTCAATTGCATACTGTGCAAGCTCTGGCCAGTGATCCATCCTCAAGACCCAGTAAGCCAGAGGATTTTCGGTGGGGAAGGTGTCCAAGTCTGACCTTGCCCCTAGATATTCCTGCACCATGTTTATCAGACGCTGGCGATGGTTGCTGGAACCGATCATACTTTGGGGCTGCGGACTAAAGAATTGTCTGAACGCATCGGTCAGACAGCCACCTTCCCCACCGCTCCTTCTTTGACTGGCCGAAGCCTCAGCAACTCGTTGTCCAGGACCAGGAGTTTGTAACCTCCCAGTCTCTGGGAACGCATTGCACAGACCTTTCTGCAAGGCCTCCCGGAGTTGTCTCATCCTCTGCTCCCTCTGCGACGGTAACATAAGGTCCGCAACCTTACCCTTGTACCGTGGATCAAGGAGAGTGGCCAGCCAGTAATGGTCCCTCTCCTTGATCCGAAGAATACGAGGATCCTTCCGCAGACTTTGCAGGATCAGGGAGGCCATGCAGCGTAGGTTAGCTGAGGCATTCGGTCCGGAGTCCTCTGGGTCACTAAGGACGACATGATCCGCAGCCACCTCCTCCCAGCCACGTACAAGTCCACTGGTTTCTTGGGACTGTAAATCATCCCTAAAAGACTGCTGCTGATGATGCTGAGTGCCAGCCTCCACCTCCATGCTGACACAATCCTCCTCCTCCTCCTCCTCTTCCTGTGCGATGGGTGGGACAGAAGGAACACTGTCTGGGTAAAGGGGGCCTTGAGAGGCAAGGAAGTCCTCCTCTTCCTGCCTCTGTTCTGCCTCAAGTGCCCTGTCCATTATTCCACGCAGCGTGTGCTCCAACAGGTGGACAAGAGGTACAGTGTCACTGATGCATGCATTGTCACTGCTCACCATCCTCGTGGCCTCCTCAAATGGTGCCAGGACAGTGCATGCATCCCTGATCATGCCCCACTGGCGTGGAGAAAAAAAACCAAGCTCCCCTGACCCTGTCCTGGTGCCGTAGTCGCACAGGTACTCATTGATGGCCCTCTGCTGCGTGTGCAGCCGCTGCAGCATGGCCAACGTTGAGTTCCACCTGGTGGGCATGTCACATATAAGGCGGTTCTTGGGCAGGTTCAACTCCTTTTGCAGCTCAGCCAGGCGAGCACTGGCATTATAAGATCTGCGGAAATGCACACAGACTTTCCTGGCCTGCCTCAGGACATCCTGTAAGCCCGGGTACCTGCCCAAGAACCGCTGCACCACCAGGTTAAGGACGTGAGCCACACAGGGCACATGGGTCAGTTGTCCCTGTCGGAGGGCGGAGAGGAGGTTGGTGCCATTGTCGCAAACCACCATTCCTGGCTTAAGCTGGCGTGGCGTCAACCACCTCTCGGCCTGGCCCTGCAGAGCAGACAGGACCTCTGCCCCAGTGTGGCTTCTGTCCCCCAAACACACCAGCGCAAGCACGGCATGGCATCTTTTTGCCTGCGTACTTGCGTAGCCCCTTGAACGGCTACGGAGCACTGCTGGTTCAGAGGACAAAGCACAGGAAGAGGCCATGGAGGAAGAAGAAGAGGAGGGGGTGGAGGAGAGAGGTGTGTCACAACCAGTAGTAGCATTTTGGAGGCGTGGCGGTGGAACAACCTCCAACACTACTGCACCTTGTCCTGCATCCTTCCCAGCTGCCAAAAGAGTGACCCAATGGGCCGTGAAAGAAAGGTAACGTCCCTGTCCATGCCTGCTGGACCATGAGTCAGCGGTAATATGCACCTTACCGCTGACCGCCCTGTCCAGCGAGGCCAAGACATTGCCTTCCACATGCCGGTAGAGAGCCGGAATAGCCTTCCGTGAGAAAAAGTGGCGTTTGGGAACCTGCCACTGAGGAACCGCACATTGCACAAACTCACGGAAGGGGGCCGAGTCTACCAACTGAAAAGGCAGCAGTTGAAGCGCTAGCAATTTAGCCAAGCTAGCATTCAACCGCTGGGCATGTGGATGGCTGGGAGTGAACTTCTTTCGACGGTCCAGCAGCTGGGGCAGGGAAATTTGCCTGCTAGAATCGGACGTCGGTGTACTGCTAGCAGAGTGGCCGCAAGTACTTGGCTGTGACACACCTAATTCTACACCTTCATTCCTCTCAGTGCATGTTTCAGAGAGGACTGAAGTTATAGTGGGGTTGGAGATCCCAGCTGATGCGGTGCAAGGAGAGGTCCGCTTTGTTCTTTGGTGTGGGTCTTTGAGGTAGGCTTGCCAACGAGCTGCATGGCAGGTCAACATATGTCTGGTCAGGCATGTGGTACCCAAGCGGCTGATGTTTTGGCCACGCGATATACGCTTGAGACATATGTTGCAAACAGCAGCTGTGCGATCTGATGCACTAGCCTCAAAAAAGGCCCACACCAAAGAACTTTTTGAATGACGGGCAGAGGCAGCGCCCTGCACAGGCGGAGCTCTGCGGTGTGATTCCGTCGGTGTACTGCCCTTACGCTGGCCACCAAAGGGCATCCTGCCTCGTTGGAGATGTGCCTCCTCCTCATCCTCCTCCTCCTCCTCTCTCCTATTAGGCACCCACGTGGAGTCAGTGACCTCATCATCCCCTCCCTCCTCATCACTGGAGCCAATCTGGCAGTATGCTGCAGCTGCTGGAACATGACTGCCAGATTGGTGTCCTTCTTGAGCATCCCCTCTGTCTGCTCTCACGCTACTGCCTTCCTGTAGCTGGGTTTCATCATCAGACCCTTCGAAACGCTGGGCATCCTCCTGGAGCATGTACCCAACACTGTGCTCAAACAGTTCGGGGGACTCCTCAGGAGGAGGACATGGTGGGTCTAGGGAAGGAGTGACTGATGATGAGTCTGACATTGATACCAGGGAAGAGGACGCTTTGGCAGCTGCTTTGCCAGTACCCTGAGCCTGGGTGAGAGAGGATGAGGAGGAGGAGGAGGGCTTGGTCATCCACTCTACCAAGTCTTCGGCATGATGTGGCTCAACATGTCCAGCTGCCGAAAAGAAGGACAAGCGTGTCCCATGGCCATGTGCTGATGACAATGCACCGCGTCCACGACCAGCACTGTTGCCCCCAGACACAGAGCCTGCTTGCCCTCTTTTATTGCCTCCTGACTGTCTGCCTCTCCTTGTTTGCCTTCCAGACATTCTAATAGATGGCCTGCAGGGAGATGGGAAAAAAGCAATAAGGGCTACCTTCAGGTGTCCTTCTCTGTCCCTTTACTTAAGGATTTCTAAATATGGTTGAGGATGATTGCTTTTGCACAGAATAGCACAACGACAATTTCCCTGACTGTCCAAAAAACAAGGATTTCAAAGATGGTTGATGAGGAATGCTTTAGCACAGTATAGCACAATGAGAATTTCCCTCACTGTCCTTCCCTGTCCCTACAAACAAGGATTAGCACAGTAAAACACACTGACACTCTCCCTACCTATAGTTTTCTGTCCCTATAAAAAATGTTTTTTTAAAGATGGTTGATGATGAATGCTTTAGCACAGTATAGCACAAGGAGAATTTCCCTCACTGTCCTTCCCTGTCCCTACAAACAAGGATTAGCACAGTAAAACACACTGACACTCTCCCTACTGTGAGGGGGTTAGCTCGGCAGCGGGTGTGTGTGACCCCCGGGATGGGCTCCCCACACAAAACAGGCCCAGCAAACGGAGGTTGTGGTTTTCAAAATCAAAAAGGTGCTCTTTATTTTCTATTTACAGTGACAAAACACAGCAAAGCAAAAGAAACAAACAAAATAAATCCTGGTCAACTTGACCTCTGACTAAACATACAGGTTTCCTAACTAACAACTGGGATCAGCCTAGTGCTGTCCTAGTCCCTAAGTCCCTGGTTTTAAATGTCCAAGCAAATAGCCACACAGGCTTTGTCTCACCGCACAGGGGTTCACTCTCCCTAGACAGTCCACACAGGTCTGGTTCCAGGCATGAGCAAACACCTAATGAATCTGGGAGTTCTTATAGAGGCCTAAATGAGCTGACAAGCTTCAGCTGGTCTCATCAACTCCCTGTCTGCACGACGCCCCACACTCTCCCTAGAGGTATGAGTCATCCATGAGCCCACTAGCCTCAGCTGGGCTTATACAACTCTCCACCTAGTTGTATAAGTCGGCGTAAAGCCTGAATCTGGGCGAAATATATCTACCCCCCTGGATGCAACCAGGTGACTTTACCTTCCTGCTGTCACATACCCCCCCCTCTTGTTTTAACCTTGGGGTTGGAACACCAGCAATCAGGCATTCATGTACTCGAGACAAAGCATCCACATTCCCCATTTGAACGCCAGGGCGATGCTTTACTGTGAAGTTGAATTCCTGTAGGGCCAGGAACCACCTATTCACTCTTCTATTTGTCTCCTTGTTTTGAGCCATCCACTTTAACGGAGCGTGATCCGTAACCATGTCAAAGTGCCTACCTAGCAGGTAGTACCGAAGGGAATCTAGAGCCCACTTCACCGCTAAACACTCCTTTTCAACGGTGGCGTAATTTACCTCATGGGACTTCAACTTCCTGCTGAGGTAAATGACTGGGTGCTCTTCCCCGTTCCAGACCTGGGACAATACTGCTCCTAACCCCACATCTGACGCATCACTTTGTACGACAAAGTCTTTAGAGAAGTCGGGTGAGTACAACACTGGCTGGCTACATAAGGCTTGTTTCAAGAATTGGAATGCTGCCTCAGCCTCGGGGGTCCATTTAATCATGGCCGACCCTTTCCCCTTCGTCAGGTTGGTTAGGGGCACAGCCTTAGAAGCAAAGTGGGGAATGAATCGCCGATAATACCCAGCGATTCCCAGAAAGGCTCGTACCTGCTTCTTGCTGTTGGGACGTGGCCAACTCTGGATGGCCTCGACTTTGTTGAGTTGGGGTTTTATTACTCCCCTCCCAATGGTGTACCCAAGATATTTGGCCTCCTCCTGCCCAATGGTACACTTCTTGGGGTTAGCCGTAAACCCCGCTTCCCGAACAGAGTCCAGGACTGCTTGCACTTTTGGCAGATGTGAGGCCCAATCTGTGCTATGGACAATTACGTCATCCAGGTAAGCCGCAGCATACTTCCGATGGGGCCTCAGCATCTGGTCCATTTTCCGCTGGAATGTGGCCGGCGCATTCTGTAACCCGAACGGCATTCTTTTATATTGGAACGCCCCGTCTGGGGTTACAAATGCGGTTTTCTCTTTGGCCGACTTGGCCAGGGGGATTTGCCAATACCCTTTTGTGAGGTCAAGAGTCGTCATGTATCGGGCTGTTCCCAGCCGGTCGATCAACTCATCTATACGTGGCATGGGGTAGGTGTCAAATTTTGTAACTTTGTTCAACTGACGAAAGTCGTTACAAAATCGCCAGCTCCCATCCGGTTTAGGCACCAACACAATGGGACTAGACCAATCACTTTGGGACTCCTCTATCACCCCTAAGTTCAGCATTTTCTGTACTTCCTCCCGTATTGCCTCCCGTCGGGCCTCTGGGATCCGATAGGGTTTTAACTTCACCCTTTCACCGGGCGGGGTAATGATGTCATGCTCTACCCCAGATGTTTGTCCCGGCAGCTCAGAGAATACCTACTTGTTGCGAAGCACAAACTCCTTAACCTCCTGTTGTTGGGGTTGTGACAAGGTGGCTGCTATTCCAACCTCAGGAATCACGCAACCAGTTTGAGCTGGTGACCAAGTGTCTGCGACTAGGGACTCTCTATCCCTCCAGGCTTTCAACAGATTAACGTGATAGATCTGTTCGGGCTTTCGCCTTCCTGGTTGTCTGACCTTGTAATTCACTTCGCTCACTTTTTCCATTATCTCATAGGGGCCTTGCCATTTGGCAAGGAATTTACTTTCAACCGTAGGGACAAGTACCAGTATCCTATCCCCCGGGGAAAAGGTACGGGTCTTGGCTCCACGGTTGTACACTCTCTGCTGTGCTAACTGCGCTTGGGCCAAATGTTCCTTCACGATGGGCATTACCTGTGCAATTCGGTCTTGCATCAGGGCGACATGCTCAATCACACTCCTGTGGGGAGAACTCTCACTTTCCCAAGTTTCCTTGGCAATATCCAACAGCCCTCTTGGGTGTCTCCCATACAGTAACTCAAAGGGGGAGAATCCCGTAGAGGATTGGGGCACCTCCCTAATAGCAAACATCAAATAAGGAAGTAGACAGTCCCAATCCTTTCCATCTCTATCCACCACTTTCTTCAACATTTGTTTTAGGGTTTTGTTGAATCTTTCAACCAGCCCATCGGTTTGGGGGTGATACACAGATGTACGCAATTGCGTCACTTTGAACAATTTACACAGCTCTTTCATAACCCGGGACATAAAGGGTGTACCTTGGTCCGTAAGCAGTTCTTTACAAATACCCACCCGGCTAAAAACAAGAGATCGCTCTTTGGCTATGGTTTTGGCCGAGGTATTTCTGAGAGGGATCGCTTCTGGATAACGGGTGGCATAGTCCATTATAACCAATATGTACTGGTGCCCCCTAGCGGACTTGATTATAGGACCTACCAAATCCATTGCGATTCTCTCAAACGGGACCTCAATGATGGGTAGAGGGACCAGCGGGCTACGGAAATGTGGCATCGGGGCCGACCTCTGACACACAGGGCAGGAGGAACAATAATTTTCTATGTCCTTCATCACCCCAGGCCAATAGAATCTCTGTAATACCCTCTCTCGGGTTTTCTCTGTCCCCAGATGACCTCCAAGAATGTGCCCATGGGCCAACTCCAACACCAACTTCCTGTAAGGTTTGGGCATCACAAGCTGCTCAACGGTTTCTTCTGCCCTTTTTGCCACCCGATACAGTAGGTCCTTCTCTACGCTGAAGTATGGGTAAGTGCAGGTATTATCTGGGTTCACTAACTCGCCATCTATTTCCACTACGTTTTCCCGTGCCTTTATTAGGGCGGGGTCTTTTAACTGTTCTGTGGCAAAATTTTCCCTGTGAACCTCCAGATCAGAAAACTCCACAGACGGTAGGTTTTCGTCTGAGGAGGTGGGCTCCTCTCCAGTTTCTTGAGTCTCCCCTGCCAATACTGACAAGGGAAATTCTGGAGAGTCCTCACCACTCTCAGAGGAGTTCTGGCTATCACATTCCTGGTACATAGGGGCACCAGTGGGGGGCTCAGGATCATCCCACAGTTCCCAGAACTTCGGAAAATCCCTTCCCACAATGGCATCATGTGGTAATTGAGATACTAACCCCACTGGATGAGAGAGGGTACCTTTGGGGGTCTCGAAACACACTGTAGTCACTGGATACTCTCGGGTGTCCCCATGCACACAAATAACAGCTACCTTGCTATTCCCAGAGACCTCTGTTTTAACTAATTCAGCCTTTATCAGGGTCACAAGGCTACCTGAATCCAGCAATACCACAACATTTCTACCATTAACACACATTTTGCATAAATGTTTCTCAGTTCCTCGAATGGCAGTGCATGCGACTGTCGCACACAGCGACTGACGTCTGCCCGTCAGAAAGTCACACTGCATGGGTTCCTCCACAACCGGGCAATTGGCTGCAATATGTCCCGCTTGCCGGCAGCGGTAGCAAACGATCCTTCTTGCCGCCTCTTGAGCCGCTGATTTCCCAGGCTGTTCTCGCCAAACTTGGGGTAGAGCTCCCACCCTCTCACTCTCTCCACCCTCACCCCTTGGAATCCTCTTATCCGCCCCTGGGGATGGTCTGGTCTTAGGGTGGAAAGTCCGAGTGTCTCTGGAAGAGGCCGTCAGGTTCTCTGTAGCCAAGTATTTCTCCACACGATCCACAAGACCATCGGCCGTCTCTGGGTCTCCATGGCTTACCCACTTTTGGATGGCAGTAGGAAGAGCTCTCAAAAACCGATCCATTACAACACGTTCCACAATCTTTGGTGCAGACAAAGTCTCTGGCTGTAGCCACTTTCTGCTCAGGTGAATGAGATCATACATTTGAGACCTGGGGGGTTTTCCAAGCTGGAAAGTCCAGTTATGCACACGCTGAGCCCGGACAGCCTGGGTGACACCCAGCCTTGCCAAAATTTCAGCTTTTAGCATCACATAGTCTTTTGCTTGGTTAGGCTCTAGGTCATAGTAAGCTTTCTGCGATTCACCAGTTAACAGAGGAGCCACCAGTCCAGCCCACTGCTCCTCAGGCCACTTTTCTCTTTCAGCGTCCTTTCAAATGTGGTCAAAAATACCTCTGGATCATCCTCTCCAGTCATTTTTGTCAATAAACGACTCACCCCAAAGGACGCGGTATTAGTGGGACGGCTTTCCTCACTGGTCTGCGGACGTTGCTGCATTACTGCTTCCATTTGTTGTAGTCTCTGCTCTTGCTTCTGTAACAGGTCTATGAAGCGGGCCTCAGATTGCTGCTGGGCTTGTTGCTGAGCTTCCAGACTCTGTTGGTGAGCTTGCTGCTGGGCTGCCAGGCTCCTTTGCAAACCTGCATTTGTCTGCTGTTGATTGGCATTTGCTAGAGCCAGCTGTTTCAGTATCTCCTCCATGCTGGCTTAAAAAAAACTGCCACTGGTTCTCCACCAACTGTGAGGGGGTTAGCTCGGCAGCGGGTGTGTGTGACCCCCGGGATGGGCTCCCCACACAAAACAGGCCCAGCAAACGGAGGTTGTGGTTTTCAAAATCAAAAAGGTGCGGTTTATTTTCTATTTACAGTGACAAAACACAGCAAAGCAAAAGAAACATAAACAAAATAAATCCTGGTCAACTTGACCTCTGACTAAACATACAGGTTTCCTAACTAACAACTGGGATCAGCCTAGTGCTGTCCTAGTCCCTAAGTCCCTGGTTTTAAATGTCCAAGCAAATAGCCACACAGGCTTTGTCTCACCGCACAGGGGTTCACTCTCCCTAGACAGTCCACACAGGTCTGGTTCCAGGCATGAGCAAACACCTAATGAATCTGGGAGTTCTTATAGAGGCCTAAATGAGCTGACAAGCTTCAGCTGGTCTCATCAACTCCCTGTCTGCACGACGCCCCACACTCTCCCTAGAGGTATGAGTCATCCATGAGCCCACTAGCCTCAGCTGGGCTTATACAACTCTCCACCTAGTTGTATAAGTCGGCGTAAAGCCTGAATCTGGGCGAAATATATCTACCCCCCTGGATGCAACCAGGTGACTTTACCTTCCTGCTGTCACACTACCTATAGTTTTCTGTCCCTATAAAAAATGTTTTTTTAAAGATGGTTGATGATGAATGCTTTAGCACAGTATAGCACAAGGAGAATTTCCCTCACTGTCCTTCCCTGTCCCTACAAACAAGGATTAGCACAGTAAAACACACTGACACTCTCCCTACCTATAGATTTCTGTCCCTATAAAAAATGTTTTTTTAAAGATGGTTGATGATGAATGCTTTAGCACAGTATAGCACAAGGAGAATTTCCCTCACTGTCCTTCCCTGTCCCTACAAACAAGGATTAGCACAGTAAAACACACTGACACTCTCCCTACCTATAGTTTTCTGTCCCTATAAAAATATTTTTTTAAAGATGGTTGATGATGAATGCTTTAGCACAGTATAGCACAAGGAGAATTTCCCTCACTGTCCTTCCCTGTCCCTACAAACAAGGATTAGCACAGTACAACACACTGACACTCTCCCTACCTATAGTTTTCTGTCCCTATAAAAAATGTTTTTTTAAAGATGGTTGATGATGAATGATTTAGCACAGTATAGCACAAGGAGAATTTCCCTCACTGTCCTTCCCTGTCCCTACAAACAAGGATTAGCACAGTAAAACACACTGACACTCTCCCTACCTATAGTTTTCTGTCCCTATAAAAAATGTTTTTTTAAAGATGGTTGATGATGAATGCTTTAGCACAGTATAGCACAAGGAGAATTTCCCTCACTGTCCTTCCCTGTCCCTACAAACAAGGATTAGCACAGTAAAACACACTGACACTCTCCCTACCTATAGTTTTCTGTCCCTATAAAAAATGTTTTTTTAAAGATGGTTGATGATGAATGCTTTAGCACAGTATAGCACAAGGAGAATTTCCCTCACTGTCCTTCCCTGTCCCTACAAACAAGGATTAGCACAGTAAAACACACTGACACTCTCCCTACCTATAGTTTTCTGTCCCTATAAAAAATGTTTTTTTAAAGATGGTTGATGATGAATGCTTTAGCACAGTATAGCACAAGGAGAATTTCCCTCACTGTCCTTCCCTGTCCCTACAAACAAGGATTAGAACAGTAAAACACACTGACACTCTCCCTACCTATAGTTTTCTGTCCCTATAAAAAATGTTTTTTTAAAGATGGTTGATGATGAATGCTTTAGCACAGTATAGCACAAGGAGAATTTCCCTCACTGTCCTTCCCTGTCCCTACAAACAAGGATTAGCACAGTAAAACACACTGACACCCTCCCTACCTATAGTTTTCTGTCCCTATAAAAAATGTTTTTTTAAAGATGGTTGATGATGAATGCTTTAGCACAGTATAGCACAAGGAGAATTTCCCTCACTGTCCTTCCCTGTCCCTACAAACAAGGATTAGCACAGTAAAACACACTGACACTCTCCCTACCTATAGTTTTCTGTCCCTATAAAAAATGTTTTTTTAAAGATGGTTGATGATGAATGCTTTAGCACAGTATAGCACAAGGAGAATTTCCCTCACTGTCCTTCCCTGTCCCTACAAACAAGGATTAGCACAGTAAAACACACTGACACTCTCCCTACCTATAGTTTTCTGTCCCTATAAAAAATGTTTTTTTAAAGATGGTTGATGATGAATGCTTTAGCACAGTATAGCACAAGGAGAATTTCCCTCACTGTCCTTCCCTGTCCCTACAAACAAGGATTAGCACAGTAAAACACACTGACACTCTCCCTACCTATAGTTTTCTGTCCCTATAAAAAATGTTTTTTTAAAGATGGTTGATGATGAATGCTTTAGCACAGTATAGCACAAGGAGAATTTCCCTCACTGTCCTTCCCTGCCCCTACAAACAAGGATTAGCACAGTAAAACACACTGACACTCTCCCTACCTATAGTTTTCTGTCCCTATAAAAAATGTTTTTTTAAAGATGGTTGATGATGAATGCTTTAGCACAGTATAGCACAAGGAGAATTTCCCTCACTGTCCTTCCCTGTCCCTACAAACAAGGATTAGCACAGTAAAACACACTGACACTCTCCCTACCTATAGTTTTCTGTCCCTGTAAAAAATGTTTTTTTAAAGATGGTTGATGATGAATGCTTTAGCACAGTATAGCACAAGGAGAATTTCCCTCACTGTCCTTCCCTGTCCCTACAAACAAGGATTAGCACAGTAAAACACACTGACACTCTCCCTACCTATAGTTTTCTGTCCCTATAAATATTTTTTTTTATTAAAGATGGTTGATGATGAATGCTTTAGCACAGTATAGCACAAGGAGAATTTCCCTCACTGTCCTTCCCTGTCCCTACAAACAAGGATTAGCACAGTAAAACACACTGACACTCTCCCTACCTATAGTTTTCTGTCCCTATAAAAATTTTTTTTTAAAGATGGTTGATGATGAATGCTTTAGCACAGTATAGCACAAGGAGAATTTCCCTCACTGTCCTTCCCTGTCCCTACAAACAAGGATTAGCACAGTAAAACACACTGACACTCTCCCTACCTATAGTTTTCTGTCCCTATAAAAAATGTTTTTTTAAAGATGGTTGATGATGAATGCTTTAGCACAGTATAGCACAAGGAGAATTTCCCTCACTGTCCTTCCCTGTCCCTACAAACAAGGATTAGCACAGTAAAACACACTGACACTCTCCCTACCTATAGTTTTCTGTCCCTATAAAAAATGTTTTTTTAAAGATGGTTGATGATGAATGCTTTAGCACAGTATAGCACAAGGAGAATTTCCCTCACTGTCCTTCCCTGTCCCTACAAACAAGGATTAGCACAGTAAAACACACTGACACTCTCCCTACCTATAGTTTTCTGTCCCTATAAAAAATGTTTTTTTAAAGATGTTTGATGATGAATGCTTTAGCACAGTATAGCACAAGGAGAATTTCCCTCACTGTCCTTCCCTGTCCCTACAAACAACGATTAGCACAGTAAAACACACTGACACTCTCCCTACCTATAGTTTTCTGTCCCTATAAAAAATGTTTTTTTAAAGATGGTTGATGATGAATGCTTTAGCACAGTATAGCACAAGGAGAATTTCCCTCACTGTCCTTCCCTGTCCCTACAAACAAGGATTAGCACAGTAAAACACACTGACACTCTCCCTACCTATAGTTTTCTGTCCCTATAAAAAATGTTTTTTTAAAGATGGTTGATGATGAATGCTTTAGCACAGTATAGCACAAGGAGAATTTCCCTCACTGTCCTTCCCTGCCCCTACAAACAAGGATTAGCACAGTAAAACACACTGACACTCTCCCTACCTATAGTTTTCTGTCCCTATAAAAAATGTTTTTTTAAAGATGGTTGATGATGAATGCTTTAGCACAGTATAGCACAAGGAGAATTTCCCTCACTGTCCTTCCCTGTCCCTACAAACAAGGATTAGCACAGTAAAACACACTGACACTCTCCCTACCTATAGTTTTCTGTCCCTGTAAAAAATGTTTTTTTAAAGATGGTTGATGATGAATGCTTTAGCACAGTATAGCACAAGGAGAATTTCCCTCACTGTCCTTCCCTGTCCCTACAAACAAGGATTAGCACAGTAAAACACACTGACACTCTCCCTACCTATAGTTTTCTGTCCCTATAAATATTTTTTTTTATTAAAGATGGTTGATGATGAATGCTTTAGCACAGTATAGCACAAGGAAAATTTCCCTCACTGTCCTTCCCTGTCCCTACAAACAAGGATTAGCACAGTAAAACACACTGACACTCTCCCTACCTATAGTTTTCTGTCCCTATAAAAAATGTTTTTTTAAAGATGGTTGATGATGAATGCTTTAGCACAGTATAGCACAAGGAGAATTTCCCTCACTGTCCTTCCCTGTCCCTACAAACAAGGATTAGCACAGTAAAACACACTGACACTCTCCCTACCTATAGTTTTCTGTCCCTATAAAAAATGTTTTTTTAAAGATGGTTGATGATGAATGCTTTAGCACAGTATAGCACAAGGAGAATTTCCCTCACTGTCCTTCCCTGTCCCTACAAACAAGGATTAGCACAGTAAAACACACTGACACTCTCCCTACCTATAGTTTTCTGTCCCTATAAAAAATGTTTTTTTAAAGATGGGTGATGATGAATGCTTTAGCACAGTATAGCACAAGGAGAATTTCCCTCACTGTCCTTCCCTGTCCCTACAAACAAGGATTAGCACAGTAAAACACACTGACACTCTCCCTACCTATAGTTTTCTGTCCCTATAAAAAATGTTTTTTTAAAGATGGTTGATGATGAATGCTTTAGCACAGTATAGCACAAGGAGAATTTCCCTCGCTGTCCTTCCCTGTCCCTACAAACAAGGATTAGCACAGTAAAACACACTGACACTCTCCCTACCTATAGTTTTCTGTTCCTATAAAAAATGTTTTTTTAAAGATGGTTGATGATGAATGCTTTAGCACAGTATAGCACAAGGAGAATTTCCCTCGCTGTCCTTCCCTGTTCCTACAAACAAGGATTAGCACAGTAAAACACACTGACACTCTCCCTACCTATAGTTTTCTGTCCCTATAAAAAATTTTTTTTTAAAGATGGTTGATGATGAATGCTTTAGCACAGTATAGCACAAGGAGAATTTCCCTCACTGTCCTTCCCTGTCCCTACAAACAAGGATTAGCACAGTAAAACACACTGACACTCTCCCTACCTATAGTTTTCTGTCCCTATAAAAAATGTTTTTTTAAAGATGGTTGATGATGAATGCTTTAGCACAGTATAGCACAAGGAGAATTTCCCTCACTGTCCTTCCCTGTCCCTACAAACAAGGATTAGCACAGTAAAACACACTGACACTCTCCCTACCTATAGTTTTCTGTCCCTATAAAATTTTTTTTTTAAAGATGGTTGATGATGAATGCTTTAGCACAGTATAGCACAAGGAGAATTTCCCTCACTGTCCTTCCCTGTCCCTACAAACAAGGATTAGCACAGTAAAACACACTGACACTCTCCCTACCTATAGTTTTCTGTCCCTATAAAAAATGTTTTTTTAAAGATGGTTGATGATGAATGCTTTAGCACAGTATAGCACAAGGAGAATTTCCCTCACTGTCCTTCCCTGTCCCTACAAACAAGGATTAGCACAGTAAAACACACTGACACTCTCCCTACCTATAGTTTTCTGTCCCTATAAAAAATGTTTTTTTAAAGATGGTTGATGATGAATGCTTTAGCACAGTATAGCACAAGGAGAATTTCCCTCACTGTCCTTCCCTGTCCCTACAAACAAGGATTAGCACAGTAAAACACACTGACACTCTCCCTACCTATAGTTTTCTGTCCCTATAAAAAATGTTTTTTTAAAGATGGTTGATGATGAATGCTTTAGCACAGTATAGCACAAGGAGAATTTCCCTCACTGTCCTTCCCTGTCCCTACAAACAAGGATTAGCACAGTAAAATACACTGACACTCTCCCTACCTATAGTTTTCTGTCCCTATAAAAAATGTTTTTTTAAAGATGGTTGATGATGAATGCTTTAGCACAGTATAGCACAAGGAGAATTTCCCTCACTGTCCTTCCCTGTCCCTACAAACAAGGATTAGCACAGTAAAACACACTGACACTCTCCCTACCTATAGTTTTCTGTCCCTATAAAAAATGTTTTTTTAAAGATGGTTGATGATGAATGCTTTAGCACAGTATAGCACAAGGAGAATTTCCCTCACTGTCCTTCCCTGTCCCTACAAACAAGGATTAGCACAGTAAAACACACTGACACTCTCCCTACCTATAGTTTTCTGTCCCTATAAAAAATGTTTTTTTAAAGATGGTTGATGATGAATGCTTTAGCACAGTATAGCACAAGGAGAATTTCCCTCACTGTCCTTCCCTGTCCCTACAAACAAGGATTAGCACAGTAAAACACACTGACACTCTCCCTACCTATAGTTTTCTGTCCCTATAAAAAATGTTTTTTTAAAGATGGTTGATGATGAATGCTTTAGCACAGTATAGCACAAGGAGAATTTCCCTCACTGTCCTTCCCTGTCCCTACAAACAAGGATTAGCACAGTAAAACACACTGACAATCTCCCTACCTATAGTTTTCTGTCCCTATAAAAAATGTTTTTTTAAAGATGGTTGATGATGAATGCTTTAGCACAGTATAGCACAAGGAGAATTTCCCTCACTGTCCTTCCCTGTCCCTACAAACAAGGATTAGCACAGTAAAACACACTGACACTCTCCATACCTATAGTTTTCTGTCCCTATAAAAAATGTTTTTTTAAAGATGGTTGATGATGAATGCTTTAGCACAGTATAGCACAAGGAGAATTTCCCTCACTGTCCTTCCCTGTCCCTACAAACAAGGATTAGCACAGTAAAACACACTGACACTCTCCCTACCTATAGTTTTCTGTCCCTATAAAAAATGTTTTTTTAAAGATGGTTGATGATGAATGCTTTAGCACAGTATAGCACAAGGAGAATTTCCCTCACTGTCCTTCCCTGTCCCTACAAACAAGGATTAGCACAGTAAAACACACTGACACTCTCCCTACCTATAGTTTTCTGTCCCTATAAAAAATGTTTTTTTAAAGATGGTTGATGATGAATGCTTTAGCACAGTATAGCACAAGGAGAATTTCCCTCACTGTCCTTCCCTGTCCCTACAAACAAGGTTTAGCACAGTAAAACAGACTGACACTCTCCCTACCTATCCTTCTCTTTCCCTAAACTAAAGGAATCCAGGTTAAGCAAGAAAAAAAAATGTCACTGTCCCTGCCTATGCTTCTCTTTCCCTGCTCCGGAACACACTACACTAGGCCGCCGTGCTGGCGGCCTTTTATAGTGTGGGGCGTGTACTAAACACCCTCAGCAATAATTGGCCACAGGCATCCTGCCTGTGGCCAATCATTGCTCTCCTCGCTGCCGGCGCTGTGATTGGCCAAGCATGCGGGGTCACAGTGCATGCTTGGCCAATCGCAGCGCCTGGATGACACTGCGATGGCGTAGTGCATTGTGGGCCGCGAATTAGGCGCGAACGGCCCAAATCGTTCATTGTTCGGCGAACGATCGAACAGCCGATGTTCGAGTCGAACGTATGTTCGACTCGAACACCGAGCTCATCCCTACAGATGACATAGGGTTCAGATCTCCATCTGTCTGCAAGTTTGTGTTTTCCAGGGACCCCCAGGTTGCGTAGCAGTACTCGGTCTCCGGGCTGTAAGTCCTGCACCCGGACCTTCAAGTCGAAGTTTCTTTTGTTTCGAGCTCCGCTTTGGTCTGAGGCCACTTAAGCTTGTTCATAGGCTACTTTCAGGCTGTGTCTGAGCCTGTCCACATACCCTTTGTGAGATGTGGCTGAGGAATGGTCCAGAGAGGTGCCAAAGGCCAATTCTACAGGTAGTCTCGCCTCTCTCCCAAACATGAGTCGATATGGGGAGTAGCCTGTCGCATCACTAATGGTGCAGTTGTAAGCATGTACTAGGGCTGCTATGTGTTTGCTCCAATGTTGCTTTTTCTCACTTTCCAGAGTCCCCAACATGTTAAGCAAGGTTCGGTTAAACCTTTCCGGCTGAGCATCTCCCTGTGGGTGGTAAGGTGTAGTTCGAGTCTTCTTGATTCCCAACGAATCCAGGAGTTTCCGGGTCAGTTTACTCTCAAAGTCCCTTCCTTGATCTGAATGAAGTCGCTGGGGCAGCCCATAATGGACAAAGTACTTCTCCATAAGTACCTTGGCTACGGTGGAGGCCTTCTGATCTTTGGTTGGGAAAGCTTGGGCATACCGGGTGAAATGGTCGGTTATCACCAGAACATTTCCTAGTCCACTCAGGTCGGGTTCGAGGCAGAGAAAATCAATGCATACCAGATCCATTGGGCCTTGACTTTGTAGATGGCCCATTGGGGCAGCTTGATGGGGTAAAGTCTTCCTCTGGATGCATCGTGCACATGAGTGGCAGTACTCTTCTACCTCTGCCCTCATGCAGGGCCAATAGAACCGACTTCTGACAAGTTGAAAGGTTCTTTCAGCCCCTAGGTGGCCATGATTGTCATGCAGGGCAACCAGAACAGTCTCTCGATGCTTCTCTGGGAGGAACAGTTGCCACTTATCTTCTGAGTCATCAGAGGGGCCCCTTCGGTAGACCACTCCCTGATGTACCTGCAACCTGTCCCATTATTTCCTCAACAGGCAAGCTTCCTTTGAGGGATGACGCAGGAGTCTGTTTGGATCCTGATTCTCCAGGGCCTCCAGGACCAATCTCCCCATGGGGTCTTCCAATTGGTCACACCTCAACTCCTTCTTGGACAGTCTCGGCAGGTTGTCTTCTTCCAGTTGAGTCACTCCACAGTAGTGTTTGGGGACTCCCACCATGGTAACTCCTATTTCCTCTGCTCTGGAGCCTCCTCTGGCTTGGAATTCAGCTCCTTGACAAAGGGCCCTCACCCCGTCCGGTGCCACTTGGGTCCAATCTTCTACGTCACTGGTGGGGGCATGAGACCTCCTGGACAGAGCGTCTGCGTCTCGATTCCCAGCCCCTGGCCTGTACTTTAGGCTGAAGTTGAACCCAGACAGTGCGGCCAGCCACCTGTGTCCAGTGGCATCCAGTTTGGCCGTGGTGAAAAGGTAGGTAAGGAGGTTGTTGTCAGTCTTCACAGTGAACTCTGCCCCATACAGGTAGTCTTTGAGCTTGTCTACTACCGCCCACTTGAGGGCCAGGAACTCCAGCTTGTGGGTGGGGTAGTTCTTCTCAGAGGGGGTCAGGCTCCTACTCATGTAGGCAACAGGCCACAGTTGTCCTTCGTGTTCTTGATAAAGTACTCCTCCCAGACCGTCATGACTAGCATCTACGTGTAGTTCATAGGGTTTGGTTTGGTCTGCGTAGGCCAAGACTGGAGCAGTGGTCAGGCTCTTCTTCAATGCCTGGAAGGCCTCTTCACACTTCTGATTCCACTGATCTCTGATGGACTCTCCCGGCTTCCTGGGCCCTGAGTCATCCTCTTCTCCCTCAGTCTTGAGCAGTTCATTCAATGGTCTAGCAATTCGGGCGAATCCCTCCACAAACCTCCTGTAATAGGAGCAGAACCCCAAGAAGGATCTGAGTTCTGTTACTGTGGTGGGTCGTGGCCAGGAGGTAACTGCCTCCAATTTCTCGGGGTCTGTGGCCACCCCTTCTTCAGACACTATGTGCCCCAGGTAGTTCACAGAAGACTGGTAGAACCGACACTTCTCAGGCGAAAGTTTGAGTCCCTCTTCACTGAGTCTCCTCAAGACTTTTTCCAGCCTCTCCTCGTGCTCCTCCAGGGTTCTTCCAAAGACAATGACATCGTCCAGGTATACAAGGACTTCAATAAGGTTCATGTCTCCTACAGTCTTCTCCATGAGACGTTGAAAGGTAGCTGGGGCTCCAGACAGACCTTGGGGCATCCGGTCGAATTCAAAGAACCGCACTGGGGTTATGAAAGCTGTCTTCTCCTTGTCTTCTGGGTGCATAGGGATCTGATAGTACCCGCTCTTGAGATCCATAACGCTGAACCACTTGGCTCCAGACAAGCTCTGTAGGGCATCCTCTATCCTTGGAGTGGTATACTGGTCGGGTATGGTTCTCCTGTTTAGAGTCCTGTAGTCAATACAGAGCCTCAATGACCCATTCTTCTTCCTGACCACCACTATCGGAGAGGCATAGGGGCTTCTAGACTCCCGTATCACACCAGTCCTCTTGAGTTCTGCAAGTTGTTCCCTTAGATCCTCCAGATCTGCTAGTGGGACCCGCCTGACCCTCTCTCTGAAGGGCTTATCTTCCTGGAGGCGGATCCGATGGGTGGCACTCCTTGCACACCCCACATCGAATTCGTCTTTAGAGAAGATCTTCTCCCATCTGTTCAACTGGGCCTTGGCTCTCTCTTTCCAAGCCCTGGGCAGATTCTGGTTTTCCATGGATATCGTCTCCCAAGCATCTCCTCCTTCGCCCACCTCTGACAGGTTGACAGGGGCAGCAGGGCTCACCTGGCCCAGCAGCATCCTGGCTGGGATTTCCATGGGGCCATCTGTATTGTTCCTAACACTCACTGGGACTCTACAATGGGCCTTCTTTAGGGCCTTCAGCGGAATCACTTCTGGTATCACTTCCAGACCGTCGGACCCTTCCCTTGGGTCAGATTCCAACATGACAAAGGGTCCGGGCTGCTCCCAAGTAAGCGTCACAGTGGCTCTGAGACAGGTTACTTCACCGGGCTGCAGCACTATCCCTCCTCTTCCAAGTCTCCACACCTTCCCTATCCCCTCTCCTGGGGTCTTCTGCTCTAAGACCAGCCATTGGTAAGCCGTCTTCAGCATGGGGTGGATCTTGGTGGCCGCTTCCCCTTCTTCTTTCACTATAGGGGTCAGAAGTCTTCGGACCAGATCCGTGTTCGTCCCTATTATAAGGGAACTCGTATTGGCTCCCAGCGGCCGAGGGCACACAACCGCCAGGGTGTCAAACTCTTCGGCTTTTCCAGCCACAGATGGGTCAAAGATCATCCTGACAGGCAGATAGCCATCGTAGGGGAAGTTCTGGGTTCCAATCCCACATATCTCTAGTCCCTCTATCTTCCGGATGGGTAGGTGACTCAAGTGCTTATCGTAGAAATCTCTGTATAGCAGGGTCACTTGCGCCCCAGTATCCAAGATTGCTGTGGTGTAAACTCCCTCCACTTGAATGGATACTATAGGAGATGGGCCTACCAGCTTCTCTGGATATGGCCCGGCAGGGGTCGCCTTCTTCAGACTTTTTCTCTTTGAACCTCCTCTCGTCCAATCCCCTTTGGACCTCAGTCTTTCTTGAGTCTGGTATGCATTGACTTCCCTCCTTTTACTGGGTGTAAGGACCCGCTGAGGGATACTATTATTTTTCTTAGGTGTGCACCCCCTCTGGGGAGTGCTGTGCCTCTTCTGAGGGGTCTTGCCCCGAGGCGTTTTATCTCCTGTTATTTTCTGCTTTGCTTTCAGCTTGGAGCTCACTGAAGGTGATGGGCACCCGGTTGACTCCTTCACCGGGGCCCTCTGAAGTTTCCCGCCGGCTTGCGGTTGTCTATTTTCTTCTTCTTGGGACTGGAGCATGTAGCCGCAATATGTCCAATTCCTCCACAGTTAAAGCAGACTATATCTCCCCATTCTTGTAAAGATGCGGGTGCTGAGGCAGTTGGGAATAATTCCTTCCTTGGTACTTCTCTCTTGGGACCCTCTCTCTCTCTTTTTCCATCAGAGAGGTCAACATCTCTAACACCTTGGACATTTGAGCTTTTAGGGTGTCTATCTCCGAATCTCTTTCAGGGGTCATCACTGGATTGACTAGCACCTGTGCGGGTACAACATTTGTCTTAATCATCTGCTGGTCCTGTTGCAGCGCCTCCTCATCTCTGATGATTTTTATCAAGTCAGCATAAGTCAGCAACGTTCCTCCTCCTGAGGTTTTCAGGTGCAGCCAGACTGGATCCGAGCGTAGCGCTCCCTTTAAGACTTGCTTCATTCTTGCCGCATCTGTATCTTGGGGCTTCATCCCCTTCTTCAACACAATCTTGCACAACAACCTGTTCAGTCTTCTAACATACTCGGAAAGTTTCTCCTCTGGTTGTTGGAAAGTATGTTCAAATTGGTAGACCATCTCTGTCACCTTTTCCAATTGACCAAACTCTTCTTGCAGCATGGCTAGACAGTCTTGAGCCATGCAATCTGCATTCCTAAACCGAAAACTTTTCACTGCTTCTGCTGCTGCGCCTTTAAGGCTTTCCATCACTCGTTGCCTCTTCTGTGCTTCAGGCACCTCCCATGCCTCTACTGCCTGCAATGCCTGCTCCACCCAGGTGTCAAAATCTTCTTCCCCTGCGGGGACAGGGAGCTTCCCTGAGAATGTCTTTAGTCTCCGGTAGCTAGTCTCTACATGCACTGTGCTTGCCTTCTGACACTTGGTTAGCAGATCCCCTATCGCACCTATCAGTTCTGGTGATATAGCAGTGACAGGTGCAGGCGCCACCGGAGGCGTCGCCCTATCTCCTTTTTCCAGTGGGGTACGGGCCGCAGCCTGCGGTGATCCCGTTGGTGATGGTTCCTTTTTTTCAGTTACTGCGTGCGCCAACCTATAGGTTCTGTTGTCTGGCGTCCGCACACACTTGCGCTTACAGGCCTCTGGCATCCCGTCCCAGTACTCCACTAATGCATACTGATATGAGATGTCTGGGTCTGACTTTATCTCCGTCACCCACGGTGTGTGATCTGGGGACACTGACTTCATTAACTCCTCTACCGTCTCAGTCGACCATTCCTCCCCAGGGAGGCTGATGACTATCGACTGATTTCGCTCTGCGTTAGAGGCTTTGCACCATGCTTCTACTGTTTGTGGGTCCATGCCGGCACTTCTGGCGTTCACCTGCTGCATCAGGATCCCGGACGAGAAACCCCCACGTGTAGCGGCCTCACCCCATCTCCTTTTTCTAGGGGTATGTCACACGACAGGGTGAGATGCGCTACGGCCCATGTCCTCCCCATGGCTGTGGGTGAGGTGAAGGCCAGTATCAGTATCTTCCTCGGGCCAATGTGCTTTAGTTATGAAACTCAGTCCTGCTATGCTGGCACCCTTCTTTGCTCCCATTAACCAGAGTCCACACACCGATCACAGTCCAACTCCTGCTTTATTGTAAGCTCCACAACAAACAGTGCTTCTGTAGCCAACTGGTTGGAACGTTTTAACAGCCTGATACGGTGGGATGAGCAGGTCGAGGCACTATCCTAATTTCAATCTAAACCACTGTGGTTTCACCAGTGGTTATCATAGCCTTGATTAGCACAGAACATGGAACTTGTGAGTCTCTACCAGCAACTCAAGAGAACGTATTTTGGAGTACCTTCGCTGCGCTGTGGCCCCTATCAGGGGAAGATGTCCCTCTAAGGGAGTTACCGGAGGCCCATCCGTCACCGGGTTGATGCTGCTCCGGACTCTCCGGACGGGTGACCTCCCCGGCCTCCTCACCTCAGATGCGGGTCCCGTCCACCTCGGGGACCCTCGGATCACTTCGCCCTTGCGGGACCCAGTCGAAGTTACTGGGCCCCAGGCCTATGATCTAGTACCTCACCCCAGGCTGAAGGTGCCTGGGATGGACTCCAACTCCATTCCGGCCAGGCCTAGGGCGCCTGGGCCAGAACTCCAAACCGCCAGCACCCAGGCCTAAGGTGCCTGGGTGCGTGAAGAGAAGATCCTCGAAGACCTCGTGGCGAGGGCGTCTCCCCCTTTTATCCCCTTCCATCGACCCCACGGCAGGTTCCCCACCCTCGCCGTACCGTCTCCGGAAAGGGACAAAAAGGGTAGCACTGTGGTAGCAATTCTACCTTGGGCCTGCGGGTACACCGCCACCCACAGGCCAAGGAGAATAATACACCACCCAATCCTCCACGAATACAAAGGGGTCCAAAACCTCTCACAATTACACACCTGGGTCATACTATCACCCAGGTGTACCCCAACTAAATTTAAAGACCCCGCTACACTAGTATACCGTAAAAGCAATATATAGCAAAAGATTCCTATCTGCTAGAGAGAATACTGTAAGAGAAACTACAAGATTCCAAGGAGATGGCCATATACAATTCAAAAGACTGAGACTGGGAAATCATTTGCCAATAATAGAGACATAACTGAAAACATTGCAACATCATCATACAGTAAACTGCAGTAAGTAACACTGGGGGAGAAAATTAAGGTATTTTAGTATTTACAGCCAAATTACCATTTGGGGCATACATCTTAAGAGATCGCACGGAACAATGTTAACTGATAACAGTTCAGAGGCAGAGAGTATAGGAAGTTATGAGCTTACATGATTTCTGACTGGATGGACAGCTACCTTTTTTAACTTGATGGATAGATATAATTTATTGTTTTAATAGGATATTTAACAGACCAAAAGTAATTACTGTATTTATTGGCGTATAACGCTCACTTTTTTACCCTGAAAATAAAGGGTAAACTGTGCCTGCGTGTTATGCGCAGGGGGCTGTGGAAAGTTTTTTTCCTTAAGCTTCCCTCTTAAAAGTTAGGGTGCATGTTATACACCGATAAATACGGTAAGTAAGAGAAATGTGTTTGAGTTTACATACACTCATATTTTGCTGTTCTTCTACAGGAAATATTATTTTTAGAAGAAAAGTATGACCTAAGCTTTTTTGGCCATACTTCTCTTTTGTGTCACAGGAATGCACTACTTGTGCTCTTCTATGACCCAGTATCAGTCGACAGTGGGCTAAAGCCTGTTGTCAGCTGATGTCACAGAGCCGCTCCAGGCTGTGGGAAGATCCTGGCAATAATGTTGGGATCTACCATGCTGCCTGATTGACAGCTGTCTCTGCCTCTCAGTAAGCAGCTGAGAGCCAAAGCCAACTGCACCCACCTCCTTCCCTGCCTGACTCTCCATTGAGAGCTGGAGGAGCAGAGCAGAGAGTGGTGACTGACAATCACGGCTCTCTGCTCTTAGAAGACCAAAAACTGAGCAATCAGCGGTCCTATTATCGTTCAGTTCCCGATCTTAGAGCCAGCTGGGGATGGATGCAGCATCAGACTAATGCTACAGCATGGAGGTGAGTATGTATGTTTTTTTTTTTTTAGTATCTCAAACTTCTCCTTTAATCGTTTTGCTTATCTGTAAAGCTGCTGTGGCCAATTTTTCTGCTCGGTTTTACCATAATCAAAACTTGATTCCCACTCTGCACTGCCAGGGTTAACTGATTGTTTTACATAGGGGATGCTGACTAAGGGGATATACTTATTCCTCCGGCAACTAGTGCACTGTCCAACATCCTGGGTAGGTGCAGGCCTTCGGAGACCTCACATACAGTGCACGGCTACTGGTTCTGCATTGTACCGGATAACATCAGAGAGCTGTGACCAGTTGGCCAGCAAAGAAGAGCGACTTTAGAGGACTGGTCTTACAGCACAGGGAAAGCTTTTAGAAGTGAATAAGGCAGTAAATAGATTGCTAGATATTGCTAGGGTTTCTGAGAGCATTGGCAGATTGAGTTTATGTTTTGCCTGCATCGTTCTGACACCAATGTCACTCTACAGAGCAATAAGGCCAGTGGGGCCTCTTCTCTCATCTCTCAGTGTAGGCAATGACACCAATACGTTTCTAGTTGTCTATAAGGTTGGCATTCTTCCCACTGACCATCAATGTAAGGAGCATTCTTCCCATTAACCATTAATGTAAGGAGTATTCTTCCCATTGACCACTAATGTAAAGAGCACATTTCGCTGACCACCAGTGGCGGCTGGTGCTCAAAGTTTTTTTGGGGGCGCAAACAAACTGAAAAAAAACCATCAAACGCAGCCACTGTGCCCATCAAACGCAGCCACTGTGCCCATCAAACGCAGCCACTGTGCCCATCAAACGCAGCCACTGTGCCTGTCAATTGCCGCCACTGTGCCATCAATTGCCGCCACTGTGCCATCAATTGCCGCCACTGTGCCATCAAATGCAGCCACTGTGCCCATCAAACGCAGCCACTGTACCCATAAATTGCTGCCACTGTGCCATAAAACGCAGATAGTCTACCCATAAATTGCTGACACTGTGCCCATCAACTGCTGCCAGTGTGCCCATCAATTGCCGCTACTGTGCCCACCAATTGCTGCCAGTGTGCCCATCAATTGCCGCTACTGTGACCACCAATTGCTGCCAGTGTGCCCATCAATTGCCGCTACTGTGACCACCAATTGCTGCCAGTGTGCCCATCAATTGCCGCTACTGTACCCATCAAATGCTGCCAGTGTACATTCCCTGCCTGCCCGGCACTTACCTTGTCTCGGTGGGGCAGGGGGTCACGGAGATGTCCTCCACGCTCCTCAATGTCTTCTCCCATCCTCTGCTATGATTGTGAAGGGAAACGAACAGGAGGTGGGACTTTAAATGAACTAGAGTGGCAGCAATTCAATAATAAATATATAGTGTAAGGTTAGTGTCCTGCAGGCAGTACCATTTATTACCTACGTAACCCTAGGCTTGTGGTGAACCACGGAACTTTATTTCAGTCTCCTCGAGACAACACTGCTACTATTTTGCCTATGTCAAATATTGCTCATTTTTATTCTTGTCATTGCTTCAACAGGAGACACATTATTGTGTCATTTTCATATGTTTTACCAGCATTATATGTACTGCTATATTTGAATTATGAAATGGTTACCTATTTTACCAATAAAGCTCTGCTGTTCACCTTACACTATATAGTTATTATTGAATTGCTGCCACTCTAGTTCATTTAAAGTCCCACCTCCTGTTCGTTTCCCTTCAGATACAATTGGGATGGAATGGTGTGACCTTACTGGGCCATACTCTTCATATAAAGTCCCTAGGGATGGAAAATACACAGCCTTACCAGGCCTTTGATTTCCTGAAAGTCCCTAAAATCCTCAACTCCTTTTCTAACATAATTTAGGGATGGAACTAGTGGCTATGCTTTACCTTTATAACTAACTGCATCTTTTGACCTAATGTTAGCTTCCCCCTGTTCCTATTCTTTTAATATTTTATTCCCTTGTAATTTCTATACCGCCGTTCACATTTTAGTTATTGCTATACTGGACAGAGTAATTCTTTGTTACCATCCTATCATGATGTTGCTGGTGCTGGGAAGTCACATTGACTTCCTGTTTTCCCTCCTACCAGGGGGCCGTAACATGCTCTGGCTGGGCGGATGCGCCGTCACTGCGCGTTAGCGTCACGCATCCCACGCTGGACTCGCGGTGCCATCGGCACCGCTACGTCCAACTGTAGCTGGTTTTCATACTCGTGAGCAATTGGAGGGGGATCTAGGCTGCCGATTGACTGGAGACTCCGCTCCAGCTGACGGCACCCGATCTCTACACCATGCATTACGGCGTGACGTTGGTGGGCGTTTCCACGGTGGGGTACTTATGGGCGCCACTCCGGGCGGTCTGTCACTCTAGGCTCTCTGTTCCTCGGATCACCCACTTATTGTAATCTACTCCTCCTGATGTTCAGATCGCTCTCTTCAATGAGGTAACCTGACTCTTCTACTCACGGTCTATTTATTCATTTTCCAACACCTCTTTGGTTCTCCCCGGGTCACTCACCACCTTCACGTCTCCTTCCTTCCTCACTTTTCTTCACGGGCTAATCCCTTCACCTTAGCCCTCACTCTTTAACTTTTTCACCACCCCTTCAGTTTTCCCCTCCCTCCCCCCCCTTTTCACTATTCCTCATTTTATATATATAAAACAATGTTTTCACTATCAGCTTTATACCAATCACCTGTCATTTCACCACAGAGTTGCCTCGTGTGTTCCCACCGATTCCGGGTGCTGCCCGTTTGGGTCCTTTCCGTCGAGATGCCCACCTCGGCTCCCGGTTGGAGGTGTTCCTGGATATAGGTGTCACCCCACCACTGCCATACCTATTTAGTTACTCCAACTAGTAAGTACCAACCAATTGTTGGTTTCTTCATCACAGTCTGTCCATGTTGTTCTTTACCGTTAATTAAATATTACCTACCTTTCTTATCATAGAAACATCACGAGCATGCTCCTGATGAGTGGCGTTCGGCCACAAAACGCATAGAGCCTCAATATGCCGTGTCCCTATCTCAAGTTACCATGCTATACCCATTCCTCAGGCTTAGTGAAGCCATAGGTCCTGCAGGCAGTACCATTTATTACCTACGTAACCCTAGGCTTGTGGTGAACCACGGAACTTTATTTCAGTCTCCTCGAGACAACACTGCTACTATTTTGCCTATGTCAAATATTGCTCATTTTTATTCTTGTCATTGCTTCAACAGGAGACACATTATTGTGTCATTTTCATATGTTTTACCAGCATTATATTTACTGCTATATTTGAATTATGAAATGGTTACCTATTTTACCAATAAAGCTCTGCTGTTCACCTTACACTATATATTTATTATTGAATTGCTGCCACTCTAGTTCATTTAAAGTCCCACCTCCTGTTCGTTTCCCTTCAGATACAATTGGGATGGAATGGTGTGACCTTACCGGGCCATACTCTTCATATAAAGTCCCTAGGGATGGAAAATACACAGCCTTACCAGGCCTTTGATTTCCTGAAAGTCCCTAAAATCCTCAACTCCTTTTCTCTCTGCTATGATTGGACGCCTGATAGGGGGCGTCCAATCCCAGCGCCTGTCGTTTCAGCCAATCAGGTGACAGGTAACAGACCCGAGCACCTGGTTGGCTGAGAGGCGGTTCAGTGTTAGGAAAGCGAATATTCATTCGCTACCCTAACACAATGCTGAGTGAACAGCGAGCCCCCAGCATGGCGCCCACTGTTCACCTTTTTTGAACGCGTATTAGAGCCTACTGTTATTCAGGTGCCTGGTGCCCAAAAAGGGGTTCGGGCACCTGAATAGGGGGTGACAGCAGTGACCATAGATAGATTCATGCAATGCCCTTATGTATCCTCTCCCAGCATGCACAGTGGGTAGACCACGCCCACTGCACGGTGCAGGACACCCAATAGCGCTGTAATACCACCTATGGTTCGACCTGCCACCTACAGGTCACAGGGAACTGTACTGCCAGGCAACATCACAACAGAGCAGAGGTCTATTAAAAGAATTTCAACAGCCTGAGCCTAACTATTTGCTCAGGCTAGGCCCTAAATTTAGGCATAGCGGCCCCAGTTTTGGGGGGTCCGCTACACACACACCCTCCTTCATTAGACACTGTCCCAGTGGTCAAAAGACCCCCTCAATCCTGAGTAGGTGTTGATTTATTCAACTATAATACAATATTTGAAAATGGTGCCTGAACCAATATTTTGGGAAACGGGGAAAGGAAAAGAAGAAGGGAAAACATATTACAACATACGCTTTGACATCACATGTCACACGTTAAACAAAATACACAAATATCACATATTACACTTCCCACCCCCTCCTGAATAACTACCCCACCCATTCTCCGGTAGAGTTGATAGTAGATCACACCTGCAGAGGGAGAGAGAAAAAAAAACACAACATGCATCACTTCAAAACATCCTATTCCCTAACTAAACAAAGAAGTAAGCCATTTCTCCGGAAAGAAATGACTTCCTTCTGCAAGTATAATATGCTAATCCTAGCATTACTTGGCATATATTATTATTTTTTTCTCTATTACTTTTCTTTCTAAACAAAAGAAAAAAAATGAAAGTTCAGCAAACCGCTGCCACCTGGTGGCAGCGCAAAGTTACTACATTCACCATATTTGTGCATGGAAATGAATCACTGCACACATAAAACACTTCTCGTCTTGACCACGATGTCCTGTCAGGTCACCTGTGGCCAGATGACAGATGCACACCGTTGGGGGTCAGGAGTGCACCACACTGGGTGGTTGTGGAAAGCGGATGGGACACTGGGTGGTTGTGGAAAGCGGGACCAGTGGAGCACAACAGGGATCCACAGGGAGCTAGAGCCCAAGATTCCCCAGGGCGCGGAGTCTAAGATCCAGCAGGTTTTCACCAGAGCCTCTAGTGGTGAGGATGGCCTATTCTGCAGCTGGGTCCAGGTCGCTGCCCCCATAGTCCCCTAGCTCACGCTCCATAGGGTAAAGAGGATAGAGGGGAAGCAGCAGCACAGGATACAAAAATAGTGAGGGGAAAAGCCAAGGTCAGGGCAACAAGCAGACACGGATAAACGAAGGACAAGCCGAAGGTCAAGGTCACTAGCAGACAGGGATAGTCGGGAACAAGCCAATATCGTAACACAGAGACAAACGTAGCACATGGCAGGCAGGAACCCAAACACACAATGCTTAACAAACACGTTGATCAGCAAGGCAGACTTGCAGTGCACAGGTTAATATAGAGTTCTGTGATAGGGCCTGGGGTGGAGCCAGGCTGGGAGGAGAGATTATAAATGCAGCCAGGTGAGAGAGTCTGGCCTCTAAGGTGAACACAAGAGGAGGAAGGTAAGATGGCAGACAAACATTACTGCATATCCATGACACGTCCCTCGTGCTTTGGCCCTGGCTAAACTACCCCAAAGTTAAATTCAAAGAAGAAAATAAAACTATTTCCTTTCTTTAAGAGCTGAGGAAGGAGAAGAAAGAAAAAAAATCAGTTCTCCTTTTCCCCAACAGAGTAGACTTCCTCTATAGCAGAGGGCAAAGTTATTGAATCCAGGGCAGCTTGTCCAAAAAACAGGATAAAGTAAAAAAAAAAAACACAGATTCCTGTTTTAGAGGTAGTAATGAGGATCCGGGAGATTGAGAGTCTTCCATTGTTTATCCAGTGTCTCTATAAAGTATACAGCATCCTCTCTTTTTTTGTTGCAGATCACCACTCGGTCCGCATGTATGTGCCGACCATAGTTCCATTCCTTGCGGCAACCTCTGAAGTGATCAAGCCACAGCGGCTGAACAGGCAAAGTACCTACGAGATTTAGGCACTTCCAGGTGATCCCAAACAAAGTCAGAGTACCACCTCTCACTGTAGGCCTCTATCTCAAATAAGAGTTCCCTCGGAACATAAGGGTACTCCCAACCATACTCCTCAGCAACTCTCTTGTTGAGGAGCCGCTGCAACCGGGCAATATGTGGCAGAGTTTCACGGTCTCCTGCTCCTGGCAGAACAATGGCATCCGGAGATCTTTTACTGTAACTGACGCTGCACCCGCCGTTGGTAGGGGCGGCCGCAACGGCAGACGTCCCTCTGTACTAGTGGGCATGGGCGATGCAGGTGCAGGCAGTGTGGGCATGGAGACAGCCTCTTCCTTAAGAGCAGGGGCTTTCACCCGGGGTGTAGTCTCCCCAGAGTCCATGGGCGATCCCTCTCTAAAGTTGCGGGTCAAGGTCACCGAGGTCCTGTCCCAACCCTTCTTGACGAAGATCTCATCGATCTCTACATCGTCACCCACATCGGACGATGAGTCCAAATCCAAAGTATCGCACTCTTCGGCAGGCAGATAGTTTTTGGTGGACACAGACACACTGCCTCCAGACAATAAAAGTTCCCTCGGGTGTGCCCTCCACACATCCCCAGTAGTATGGGGTATGGGCTTCTTTCCTTCCCGGGCAAACTTGCTATCACAGTTCCCTCAGCCTCCTTATCGTCCCCCGGCATGGATTTCCCAGAGATCCCTCCGCTTCGGAGATCCGGTTCAGGCAGGCGCTGGGGCAGGCTTCTACAGCGGCCGCGGGAGGCCTTAACGTATCCCACTTTCCTTTTTGCAGGTGGGATGGAAGTTTCCATAGTGACGGAGGCAGCATCCGCTGTGGCATCCGTCACTGGCTCCGTGGTGGCCGGAACTTTATCTTTACCGAATGGCCGTATTTGCACAGCCAAACCACCGCATCTGGGGCAGAGCACGCCCAGGGCCTCCGCATCTCGGCACATATAGAGTGCGAAGCGGCCCCTAGGCTTGAGCCGGATCCCCGTATCCGTAAGGGGAGCAGTAATAGGAGCAATGTCCATGGCAGAGGTGGTTGGGAACATCCGAGGTTCCAATGAAATAGAAGTCCATGGAGCGGCAGACATGTTGCTTCTCCTTACTAATCCAGGCTCTTACTGTCACTTGGCGCCAAATGCACCATGTGCAACTCAAAATTTGGCTGGGGCTCCTCCCCTTTTTCTCTTCCTGTACGCAGCTTGCGGGCTTTTCTTCTGTTGAGGCACGCCCACGAACTATGCAGTTATAAAAAACCTCAAAGCACAGTCCTGTACCTCCATTTCTCTCGATAAAGTAGTGATGCAGTCCAATTTTCCTTAATGGCCGACCTCCGTAAAAAGAACACAGATCGGAGAGCAATAGTCCAACTTCCAGGGCTAGCTGCAAAATCCCCGACGAGCCCCCACGTGTAGCACACAAATCCCTTTCTCCTGCTTAACTCCACCTGCAGAGTGGGACACACCATGCCACATGCCCAGTATCCTCCATCTTGTAGAGGGTGAGCAGTGTTAATAGTTTTGGGTCCTGCAGCGAGTTACCTCTTTCCATTGGTTCTCGTCCCTAGAGTGTAGGGAAGAGTCTATTCTCTCTCTCTTTGAAGAAGGCCATTGTCCAAACAGTATTAAACCCAATAAAAGAGTTTATTTTTCTTGCTCACAACTTGACAGGAAAGATTGGAGATAGAGAGAGTTGAACAGGGAGGCAGGTTTAGGCATGCAGCACTTAATTACCCTCGTCGCCACTCAAGCCTGAATGGGATTTGCTCACCCGGATAGTCCCCTCTCACGGTCCTAGCAGTCGGTGTGGAGCACGAACATTCACTTTAAGTTATTTTCCTAAGGATACGATCAGGATATTAGCCTCTAAGTCCTGAACTTCCCAGCACTTGTAACACTTGAGACCTTAGGTGCCAATGGGGCACGTTACAAGGCTTTTGGCAGATAATGGAATCCTTCCTTCTGTCAGGTAACCATGCCCCTCCCGAGACAGTGACTTCTTTCACCGATCTCCTGGATAGGTCCTCCCCTGGTTCCCTCTCCTTCAGAGCGGGTCACCCTCCCATGGGTTCCCTGGATTCTGCTGTTTGGCGTATGCCTCAGCTAAAGGTGCTGGGCCTACCTGGAACAATGCAGCCTTGGGCTAAAGGTGCCCGAGACTGAACACACACACACACCCCTGGCCTGGAGGGCCAAAGGGCGCAAACTGCTCCCCGAATAATGGCGTCTGCCCCTTATGTATCCTCTCCCAGCATGCACAGCGGGTAGACCATGCCCACTGCACGGCTGCCGAGAAAGGACACCCAATAGCGCTGTAATGCCACCTGTGGTTCGACCTGAGACCTTTGTGACAGCGCCACCTACAGGTCACAGGGAACTGTACTGCCAGGCAACATCACAACAGAGCAGAGGTCTATTAAAAGAATTTCAACATCTCAAATGGCATTCCTCTACTGTGCCATGGTCTCAGATAATGAGATACTATGGACACATATGACATAAAATGGAAACCTTGGGATCTATCTCTGCTGGTTCATTGAACTATAATATGATAATGTTAATTTTTTTCATCAATAAACAAATCCACAAGGTCTTAATACCTATGTAATGTCTTATCAATGATTTAATTATACATCCCACTATTTGTATCACTCCCTCTTATACCACTGCTACTTATACATTATGCTGATGTTTTTTACACCCATCTTTACTCCTACCAATGTACAGTAAAATTGTATTGAGACTTATTTTTTAATAAACCGTTTGTAAACAAAAAAAAAAAGAATTTCAACAGCCTGAGCCTAACTATTTGCTCAGGCTAGCCCCTAAATTTAGGCATAGCAACCCCAGTTTTGGGGGGTCCGCTACACATGTATGTTAAATATGCTTGAACCCCATATGCCTTATTTCTTTTTTATTTTAATATTGTTGTATATGATCACATTGATATACAATGAGCTGAAGATATAATACTTTTTAACAAGAGAGTTTGAGTTTGAAAAATGATTTCAAGGGTTCAATCTTCAGGGGAAAAAGGGTTGAGAAAAAGGCTTGCTCTAGTCTAGATTATAAGCTTGCAACTGGGAGGTTTTCTCACCTATTTTTTTATATTATGTTTTTGCTATTTTTTCTATACCAATCTATGTACTTGTCTTCAGAATATTTTATGTATTGTTCTACCCACTTTTGTTATATCTACATTGTACAGTGCTGCAGGAGATGATTTCCCTATATAAATCAATAAAAACACCAAGCAGAATGTGGCAACAATGTATGAAAGACCATGCAATCAAAGCATAGGAAAACTGGATTGCAAGAAAAAAATATTTAATAGTATGGCTTGCACTAGAAATATTTCCAAATGATTAACTCTATATGTACTTTTTTATTCCATGTATACTTCAACCATCAGAAATTCACTTGTTTATAGAAATAGATATAGATACAGACTGCTGGAGAGCAGTTGGCAACTTATTGTTGGAGTTGGGAATAAGCTCACTTTCTACAGCCATTGTACTGTCATGGCCGCAACAACAAATCCTACAATGATGCCATTCATGTTGCTATGGTTACTTACTAAAGTTATTCATGGGCGTAGTGGGAGGGAGCTATAAAAGAGCATTGTGCAGACATCAGATAGGCAGACATGCTATAATTATAGGCAGAGGAACAGAGCTACTGGTTCTTTTTACCATCTACCTTTCTGTAACCTTTACAAATGAAGTCAGACATGTCCAATTTTTTTACATTACGTTGGACAAAATGTGCCCAGAATACACATTCCATGTATAATTGAAATGCTTATAATACAGTATGAAATATTCTTGAAATGTTTAGGGCAATTTAGAAATGTGAATTTACAAGACATTAGACAAATTTTTGATTGTAAGATAAGTTTTAGCCCTGGTTCACACTGGTGTGATTTGACATGTCAAAATTGCATGACAAATCGGCGGCATTTGCCGGCAATGGCACCATCCTAATCGGTGCGACGCCGCATCTGCGGCGCTGCACCAACTTCAAAAAATAGTTTCTTTTTGCGATTTCGGCCCGCGATTTACATTGACATCTGTGCAGAAACCTGCACAGATGTCTCTGTAATCGCGGCCAAAATCGGGACTGACAGGCGGGAGTGAAATCGTGCGAGTTCAGCTGAACTCGCACAGCTTCACTCCCGCAGCCCAGTGTGAACCTGGGCTTACACAGGCTTTTGTAACCATAAACTACACAAAATTATTAGTATGCATGATCAAATCAAGTGAGAATCCTAAACTGAAAGATATTACCACCTAATTGTAAAAGAAGAAATGGGGCCAAAGCTGTTTTGGCCCTAATTTTCCTGTGGGCCACAAGAGTGCACTTTGTTCTGCACTCCTGTGACCTGTATTCAGCTGACAGAGGGCTTAAAGTGATTGTAAATGATCACCTTGTAAAACAACCCTTTCAGTTTAATTATTGAAATGAAAGGCAAAACATGTGTGCATAGATATATAAAAAAAAACATTCTAAATACAGTTTTTCCCTTTTTTTTTATAAGTTATCACGTTCCATCTGTTCCCTTTGTTCTCAGCTGCATAAAAGCTGGGGGGTGGAGGAGAAGCAACATCACACTGAACTTCCCAGTGAATGGCTGTGCAGGGAGGGTGTGTCAGGACAAGTCTGATCATTGGAGGAGATCAGGCTGAATTCCCAGCATCCAATTCTAAACCAGAGAAAACTCCCAGCTCAACTCACCAACCAGTCTGCTTACCAACCGAATTAACCTGCCTAACAGTATGCATTAAAAACAGGGGTTTAGTCAGCACACATTTGCAAACCTCCAGGCTCACCTTCCCTCTATCTATCCATTAGAATGCATGTGTTCCCACTGTTGGAGACTCTCATAAATTTGCAAGGGTTAGGACTGTAGGTAATACAGGGTGCTATGAAAGGGGCCCTGCAGCTTACGCATGCATTTGCAAATGTGTGTGTGGCACACAGACCCTTCTGCTTCACCCATTTACAGTAAGGCACACCTGCTACTTGCCCGGTATCCAACTCCATATATGGAGAGGCGAGCGGTGTTAGATTTTGGGCCTTGCGGCGAGTTACCTCTCACGAGTGGATCCTTGTGCTCCGCCATCCGGGGGAAAAAAGTCTCTCACTTGAATAAAGTCAATGTCCACACAGGAGTAAAACCAGAACAGCAAGGCCTTATTCTTTTGCTTGGGGTATAACTTGAGATAAAGAGAAAGGACTGACAGAGTAGGGGAAGGTTCAGGCATGCAACACTCAAAGAACACTTTCGTCGCCACCCAAGCCTGAATGGACACAGCTCACCCGGACAGTCCCCCAAGAGCGGCCTCACCAGCCGGAGTGGAGCACGGATCAAAACTTTCCTTTCCTTTTAATAGGATGCGATCAGGAGAATTCCTCTGCCACAGGAATGATTACTGTCCTGAACCTCCACAAATAAAGATGGCGGATCCCTCTCTAGGCGAGTCTCCAGGCCTTACCCCCCCCCCCAGACCACAGCACTGTCACCGATCTCCTCCTGGGACCAATCCTCCCCTGGACTCCCCTCCCAAAGTTGGGCTCCCAAATGGTGGGCAGCCTGGGATCCCCCCGTAAGGCGTAGGCCCCAGCCAGCTGAGCCGGGCCCACCAAACAGCGATGCAGCCTCGGCCCGAAGGCGCCCGAGACTGAAGCACACGCACGCACCCCCTGGCTATGAGGGCCACAAAGGTGGGGTACGCGCCACACATCCGCCAGGACCAAGGGGTCCCCTGGAGTCCAACCACACCGCCTGATGGCGTCTGCCCCTTAAGTACCCCCTCACAGCAGGCACAGCGGACTGACCACGCCCACCGCAACGCTGCCGAGAGAGGACACCCAATAGTGCTGCGATACCTCCTGTGGTTCAACCTGAGCCTGAAGTGACAGCGCCAACCCCAGGCAACAGGGAACTGTACTGCCAGGCAGCATCACACCCAGAGCAGAAGCACAATTTGTTCTAATCAACAGGTCCAAGCCCAACTATTGGCTCGGACCACCCCTAAATTTACACATATAGCGTCCCATAAATTGGGATGGGCGCTACATGTGCTAACTAAACCCCTGTTTTTAACGCATACTGTTAGACAGGTTAATTTGGTTGGTAAGCAGAATGGTTGGTGAGTTGAGCTGGGAGTTTTCTCTAGTTTTGCCTTGCATGCCTTGCCCTTCCATGTGCTCCTTGCTGTGAAGACCAGTTATTGATGGGGGGGCAGGGGCCATTTGTTTGTTACTGAATTCCTAGCATAGCTAGAGAACTGACCACGGTGCGGTCTCCTGTTTAGTGTGGTCAGTTTTTCATAGGAAAGGAGAGGGACTGGCAGGAACACAAGGGATTTCACCAAAAGGAAGCAATACAAAGAGAACAGGAGACTTTTTCATACAAGTACATGGTACAGCAGGCACATATCAGCAACATGAAATGCTGGGATATCAAACACTTTAAGTCTGCTGCCGGCTGACATCACTCAGCCGGTCCAGACTCTTGAGGGATGCTGACTTTAATGTCAGGATCCACCCACATACCTGACCAGTAGCTGACTTAGCCTTTCAGCAAGCCGTTGAGAGCCTGAGCCAGCCACTGCCACCCCCTCCACAGCCCAGTGCTCCAGTGAGCACTGGAGGGGATGAGCAGAGAGCCAGTAACTGCCAGTCACCAACTCTCTTCTCTCCAAGAACTGAGCGATCAGAGGTTTTGATCACTCAATTCTCAGTCTTAGAGGTGGTGGGGAACAGATACAGCATAAGACCAAGCCTGCATCCACCTAGGTCAGGGGTGTCCAAACTACAGCCCTCCAGCTGTTGCGGAACTTCACTTCCCATGAGGCATTGTAAAACTCTGACATTCACAGACACGACTAGGCATGATGGGAATTGTAGTCTCGGAACAACTGGAGGGCCGTAGTTTAGACACCCCTGACCTAGGTGGATATGTATGTTTGTCTTTTTTTAAATCCCATACTTCACTTTTAAAGTGTCTTAAATCCCTAGGAATGAACTTCTCTTATTTGCTTTTGATCTGCTAAATATACAACTTTTTTTATATCTTTTTTATATCTGTTCAATAAAAGCAAAAAATACATGTTGATTTTGCCAGAAACCTTGTGATCTGATAACCTCCTGTGCTTTCTGCTTGTGCACAGGAGGATGTTAGGGTGGCTTCACTCTGGCCCACCTACAGCCAAAGCACAGTGGGGCAGAGTAAAAATGACCTTATGGAGATGAGGAGGGGGGGGGAGTTGAGGAGAAGTCTGTGTTCTTTGTAATCCATCAGAAAGTAAAGCGGACCTTCACTCTAAAGAAAAAAATATGTTCTCCTGCCTTCTCCCCGCTCCTTCTCTCACATTTGGATATTGTATTTAGTTTTTTACTTCAGTTGATTTTTTTGTTGCCATGCAGCATAGGCGAGTATGACGTTTGCTACCACCACCCTGCCAACTCTGCTAATGCGCAGATGTGCCACAGAGTTACAAGTCCAGGTAAAGTCCTGTGTCACATCTTCACATCACGCAGCCGGTACCAGGGCATGCATAAAAACATGTGGGTGTTGGAGTCCTAAGGAGCTCCATGTAGTTCATCTGCTCGTGCACAGATGAGCTCTAAGTGAACCCAAAGCTCAGGCAGAGCCCTTTGGCATGCCTGCAGAAGTCCCAGACATTCAATAATGGTGGCACCAGGATTGGGGGCAGGGACAAAAGTGAAGAGGACTGAAGTTACATTTTAAGTAAGTAGGACTAGCACCATGTACTTAGGAATTCAGAGCTGTGTTACCACATCTCCTTTTTTTTGTTGCCTTGATATACACTTTAATGCACAGATCTATTAATATAAATCTATGGCTCAACCTCCAGCTTTTTCTGATACACCCCTTGGCTGCCCTTGTGAACAAGCCTTAAATTCAGCTGGGGGTAGGCTTTGTAAGACTTGCAAAAATATATGTCCTGTTCAAAGAAATGGGGACAGTTGCAGTTTTATTACTCTTGAGTATCAGGCAATCACTACCCGGCTTGTGCATAAACAGCGCTTCCTCCTGTAATGAGAGTATTTACACCTTTAACTTACTATATGTATGCAGTGGTGGTGCAGTTTTCTGCCCTTGTCACAATACCAGAGAGTGAGGAGATGACACTTAGCAGGGATTAGGCATGGCTTCTTGTCAGAACTACTCTTGCACAGGACCGAAACAATGAGAGATGTTTCATGACCCCAGCTACACTAGCTGCCATCCAGGAGCTTTGTAGTGCTGATGTTGTTACATATGTATCACTAAAGCATCTATGCAATCTATGGCAGACCTTCCCTTTCTATTCCTGAACAAGTACATGTGCCTTGTCATTGATGGTAATGGCCAGGCTCAATGAATAAGCTTTGGAATGCCACCCACTATGCACAACCAACTAATAAACAATAATAAATTCAGTAAAAATGTGCTAATTTTAAATAATTAAAATCACAATACTTAAAAAAAACTTAATAAGAAATAACAATTTATAATAAAATTAATTAATAATAAACCCTTACTTCTTTTTTTACAATATACATATTTTTCAGATAGCTGGTTAAACTGGTATGAATATGTATACTTAAAATATTTAATATTTATGCAAAAATACCCTCTTGTTCATAACCTCAGACAAGAAAAATGAACAAAGTATATCTCTCTATAGTGTGTACTTGTCTCAATTAAAAGCACAAAGAGGGGAATTGACTGAAACTGGAGTGTGCAAAATCTAGTGCATAGAAACCAATCAGCTTACAGTTTGTTTGTTTTTTTTTGTCAAAGCTTAATTGAACAAGCTGAAGTTATAAACTGGTTGACTGCCATGCATAGCTGCACCAGATTTTGAGTGCTCCACTTTTATTAAATCTCCCCTCCAATTGTCATTTTTGTATGCTGTTTGTTCTTCTGCTATTAGAATTAATCACTTCTGACACATTTTCCTGACACAAGGGAAAAATGGTGACAGGGGAGGGATCTCCAGCAGATTGACAAGATTAGCTTTGTTCTTGTGTCTGCGTGAAGGGGGGGTCCCTTCCTTCCAATCAGCTCTCAGAGCTATCCTCACTGAGCTCTGCAGAGTGTAACTTCAGCTCTCCGCCCCCTTTTTCTGAATTCTCAGACAAGCTTATAAATTCAGCACTTTGAACAGATGTAGAGAAGAGACAGGTACAACTTATGTAGAAGGGTTTGTTTCACCTCTGTGTATCACCTGAGGATAGCCCCTGTAAAATATGTATGTATTGCAGATTTACATAGAGGTCTGAGGACCTGGGGGTGGGAACAGGAAGCAGGAAGTTATGAAGTGAAACCAAAAGAAGGCTCAAAGGCAACTCACTGTTGACTGGAAATAAACAAGCTCTTTACAAAGTTAATCTGACGGTTCATCATTGCTTCCACAAAATCTACATGGTGACAGAAGTGAGATCGCTAAAACATCATCGCTCAAAATCTACGTGGCATACAACCCCTTATCTTTGATAATGGCATTGCTAACAACTGGCTGAAATTCAAAAGAGAATGAGAAGTGTACAGCAAAGCAGGACTCTCAGGCAAGTCAATAAAGGTACAAGCTTACGCTTTTCTAAATTTTGCTTGTTCAGATGCACTAGATTCTCAGGACAATGAGGACAAACAGGATCCGGATGTTTTAATAAATAAATTTGATGAGATATGCTTACCACAATGTAATGTGCTAGTAGACAGACATGTATTTGACATGATGGCTCAGAAACCTGATCAAGGAATACAATCTTACGTAGCCACACTAAGACTGCTGGCTAAAAAAAAAATTGATTTTGCTGCATTAACAGATGAACTGATACGAGACAGGATTGTGTGTGGTATCTACAATGTTGCAGTTCATGTGTTGTTAAGGGAGAAAGATTTAACACTGGAATCAGCCATCAGAATATGTATGTCATTTGAACATTTTGAAAGGGCCACTAAGGAACTAAAAAGAGAGGTGTTTGTGGTGCAACAGAACAAAAGGCAATGCAGCAACTGTGGTAGTGAACACGCTATTGAGCACAAGTGTCCAGCTTTTAACAAAAGCTGTAACTCATGCAACAAATGGAATCATTTTGCAAAATGTTGTAGGTCCAAGCCTCAAAATAGAGGTGCGTGGATGACACCATCTAGACGTACTAAACAACAACATGTGCACAGAATTAATGAAGTGGATAGTGATGATCACCAAAATTGTTTTCATTGTGAAAGTGTGGACCCAATTGTAAATAAGGGAGAAATATTCACCACCCTTTTAACAGTATGCAACAAACATGTCAAGTTGAAAATTGACACTGGTGCCAAATGCAATATCATGTCCTTATCCACATTACACAGCAATGACCCCAAAGCTGAAATCGATCAGTCAAATAAAGTAAACCTGATAGTTTATGGCGGTCAAACAATTCAGACACTGGGTACTTCTACATTGGATCTAACAGGGGACAAGCTGCTATTCCACATTGTGGATATAAATGTTAAGAGCCTGCTAGGCTTACCAGACAGCATGCACTTAAATCTAATCCAACTTAGTTCAGAAGTACATGCTGTACAACAACAGGCTCCTGAGATGACTGATTATGAGGACTTATTTTGTACTGACACTGTTGGTAAGCTTCCAGTCACGTACCACATGCTCCTAAATGAATCGGTACAGCCTACTGTGTGTGCCCCTCAAAGGATCCCACTGGCTCTAAAAGACAAAGTCTTGCAAGAGTTGGAAAGAATGACTAGACTGGGCATCATCACACCAGTGCAGGTTGCTACCCCTTGGGTGTCTGCTATGACAGCAGAAGTCAAGAAAGATGGCACTGTCCACACATATGCATTGATATTATGTACCTCAATAAGGCTCTCCTGAGGCCTTATGACCCATTAAAGACAATAGAGCAAGTGATCGCTCAGGCAAAGGTCTTCAGCATTCTAGATGCAAAATGCAGATTCTGGCAAATCCCTCTGGATGGGGAATCATAATTACTCACAACATTTATGACCCCATTAGGGATATACAAATGCTTCAACTGGAAGCAAAGTCTTTCAGAGATGTATGGAACAGCTCTTTGCTGGACAGCCATGTGAAATAGTCATGGATGATATCTTGATATGGGGATCCTCCATTGAGGAACACGACAAACAACTTAAATGCGTATTAGACTGTGTCAGAGCCATCAATATGCAGCTCAACCCTACAAATGTCGCTTCAGGGTCTCAGAGGTGCTAAATGTTGGATACCTTCTCACGTATAAAGGTGCCAAGCCTGACCCAGAAAAAAAACAAAGCCATCCATCAAATGCCTGCTCCAGAGGACAAACATGGATGGCAAAGGCTTCTTGGCATGACCAATTATCTCTTGAAGTTTATTCATCACTACAGTTAGATAACATCTCCAATCCATCAGCTTTTGCACCAAGATGCCGACTGGTGTTGGACTGAACAACATGCTGTTGCTGTGGATACATTGAAAGCACATTTAACTAGTCCACCTGTCCTACAGTATTTTGATGTGCATAAGCCGGTGGTATTGTCTGCTGATGCTTCCTAGCATGGTCTCGGTGCAGTCTGTCTTCAAGATAGGAGGCCTGTGGCTTTCACATCAAGAGCCCTCACTGAGACTGAAGCAAGCTATGCACAAACTGAGAAGGAATTATTGGAACTGGTATTTGCCTGTGTAAAATTCCATGATTATATCTATGGCCGCCCTGTGACTGTGGAGACGGATCATCAGCCACTCGTAATCATACTGAGAAAACCCCTGCACACAGCATCTGCGTGCATCCAGCGAATGAATGATGCTAAAGCTTCAACGCTACCACCTGAATGTAATTTACAAATGAGGTGTGAACTATTTGTTGCGGATGCTCTTTCACGTGTACACCTCTCCACTTCTGATAACTCTGGAGCTATTGAGGATTATGATGTGTTGGCTCTGGATGTGGTGTTGTCATCCAGAAGGATTCAAGAATTTAAGCAAGAAACACAGGCTGATGCCACCTGTCAGCGCCTCATCAACATCATTCTCAATGGGTGGCCTGACTCCTTTAAGAAAATCCCACATGACATCCGACCATTCTACTCTATGAATTGACAGTGGATGATGGATTAATCCTACGTGGTCAGAGATATGTAATCCCTCACTCTCTCCAGAAATGCTACTTGACACAGCTCCATCAAGGTCATCCTGGCATTCATTCCACTAAGTGAATGGCATGTGAAACCATGTTTTGACCCACTGATATTAAAATAGAGGTTTCCAGATGTGTCCCATGCAATGCTCTACAACATCACCAAATACCTGACAGACCATCACAGCAGCTGACATATTTGAGTGGTCAAACAAGGATTACCTGGTCTTGCTAGATTCATACTCTGGCTGGTGGGAATTGGATGTCCTCCAAAATACTTCAAGTAAGATAGTGATCAGGATTCAGGACATTAAAGCGGATATTCTCTACACATGGAATTCCCTATCAATTGATAACTGACAATGCAACATCATTTTCCAGTAGAGAATTCAAGAACTTTGCTCACCAATGGGATTTTCAGCATGTCACTAGCAGCCCTATTACCCTAGATCCAATGGTCTTGCAGAGCGTAGTGTACGGTCAGCCAAGCATCTACTAGAGAAATGTGCATGTGATGGTTCTGATGTTTATGCAGCCCTACTCAAGTACCGCAACACACCTAGGGATGGCATGCCTTCTCCGGCACAACGTTTACTATTACGATGGTCATGCCAAGAGTTGAGACTGGTGTTCAGACTGCTTTATTTACACTCCATGACAAATCGGTCAGAGGTCTTTCTCCTCTGGAGCCTGAGCAGGTGTTAAGGTGGTAGGGATGGAGATAACCCGTGGGTTTGACAAACTGGCCATGATTCATGGAAAGGCCTGCCAGCAATACAGCTATGTTGTCCATTCTGATGGTAAGACCTATGTAAGGAACAGCCGTCACCTCCTACAGGTACCGGAATCATACTGTACTGCCATCGCCCATGTGCCTATGATCACTTCAGGACCCCAAGCACAGCCATCTGCTGCTGTGCCAATTGACACTTCCAAAAACAGATGTAACACGCAACCACAACAAAATTATGGCGGCGACAGGCAAGAGGTTTCAGATTAGCAAGCCCCACAAGTTGTTACTCGATCTGGAAGAATGTGTAAATCCAATTCTAAGTTCCAAGACTTTATCACACACTGACTTTTACTCAGCATTTCTCATTTTATAATGCAGTTTGTTTTTGTTCCTTGCTATGCTGCACTCCTTGTTGGTTCTATATTACAATTCAGTTATATATGCATATCTTTTCTTTAAAAGGGGAAAGATGTAGAATATGTATGTGCTGCATATTTACATAGAGGTCTGAGGACCTGGGGGTGGGTACAGGAAGCAGGAAGCTGCCTGTGAAGTGAAACTAAAAGAAGGCTTACAGGCAGTTCACTGTTGACTGGAAGTAAACAAGTTCTACAAGGTTCATCTGATGATTCATCATTGCTTCCACAAAATCCACAGTCCCCTCGCTGGATATACTGTATGTTTACAACCACTTTAATTGTGAACTGCATTTTCCACTGTTATGTGATGCCATACCACCAAACTAATGTTAATATATGACTAGTGCCACGCAGTATTACAAATAATCCCAACAGGAAAATAAGTAATACAAATAATCCCAACAGGAAAATCCATGAACGAACAAACATAATCTGCATTCTGGATTATTTTTTTACCAAGCAGCCTCAATATACACACCAATAATGAAAACTCATCCGATTCACAACCCAAAAATCTACAGTGTATAATAATGTTCACAATTTGTAACAATCCCTAAATATTTTTTTTAATCAAAAATAACCGGAAATTTTTTACATGAACATGCAATAGGTAGAGAAATGATTCACACTACAAGTCATGGATGCCAAAGTGTTCCACAATGTATAGCAGTCTCACTTTCATGTTCAAGTGACAGTCCCCCATTTACACTCATCCACGGTGCCAGTGAACCATTCCAATATTGTGAATTCCATGTGCTCCACCGCCAATCATCTTATGTTCTACCTGAAAGCATCGACCTATATGGGAGAATAGGTCACACTGCACCTTCCCCTTTAAGGGATCATACACCTCCTTGATAACTTCAAACTTGTCTCCGTGCCTCCTCCCTATATGGTCCCTCTGTTCTGTTATAATAATCAGTCTCCTCCCTAGCAATATCTCATCATGCTTTCCTTTTAAAATAACACATTTTATTAAAAATACAAAATCCACTCACGTTTAATATTGCACATCAAGTCCTGGTGCACCACAGTGTAAAAATGCATTACCCACATAAGAGAACTTCCAATTGGAAAAAGAGGAAGGCGCAGTGTGACCTATTCTCCCATATAGGTCGATGGTGGTATATGTGGAATTCACAATATTGGAATGGTTCACTGGCACCATAATTGAGTGTAAATTGGGGACACATGTGAACACAAAAGTGGGACTGCTATACGTTGTGGACACTTTGTTATCCATAAATTGGAGTGTGATTCATTTTTGTGGGTTATTTTTGATAAAAAATTATTATTTAGGGATTGTTAATCTTTTTGAACTATATTCTACACTGTGGAATTTTGGTTTATGAATGAGATGATTTTTTAAAATTATTGATGTATATATTGAGATTGCTTGGTAAAAAAAATATATTACTGTGCTGCACTATTCCTATATTAACATATACTAACAATAACATTGAGCAATGCTTTTGAAACCACCCATGGGCTTGTGCTCATTCATGTGCATGGGCAATGCAAATCAGGGCTGAAAACATTTATGTCCATTACAAATGCACAACTCTTAGAAACTAAGTGCTAATTAAAAAAAAAAAAAACTCAACCCCACCACAATAAATTAAACAATATGCATGCAAACTATATATTTACAACCCCAATGCATAAATGTGTATATACTGTAGTTAATAATAATTCTGATAAATATCAATCTTGTATTTAATATTCTTGACAGTCTCTCCCAGGTTACAGCCCACAGCATATTACAAAGAGAGGGGAGAAGCACACATAGTGTAAAACTATTTAAAAAAAAAAAAAAAAATCAAATACCATCACTCATACAGACTGGGTGCAATTAAAGCAGTATTAACCCCAGTAGCAAACATTTATTATTCTACAGCTTACTAATACTTAAGCCTCGTACACACGATCCAACTTTATGGCCATAATTGTCTGACGGACGTGTTGTGTCGGATAATCCAACCGTGTGTATGCTCCATCAGACAATTATTGGCTGAATTAAAGACAACAAAAGTTGGCTTTTCATGCTTACCAACTCTTGGGCAATAGATCTGTTATGTCGGTTTATCCGATCGTGTCTACGCAAGTCCGTCCAACTAAAATCCAAAGTACGAACATGCATGCTCGTAACCAATGCTAAACATCAGACAACAATAGCAGAAGTTGCCCCAAGGGTGGCGGTAAAAACCACGTGGTTTGGTGAATGTTGGCTGAAAATGTTGTGCCGTGTGTATACAGAACAAGTTCACTGCCAACGCCTTCGGACCTAAATCCACGGAAAAGTTGGTTGGAAGTCCGATCATGTGCATGAGGCTTTAGATGTGATGGTTGCATTTGTTTTCCTTTTTTTAGTCATTTAAGTCTGTTGTTTTTCAACAGAACAAGCTCGCCTGCAAATGTATAATTTAGAGGGATGAGACAAAACATTTACCCCCGACAGAGGAACTTTACAATGGTCAACTTTTATTTATTTGTAAAATCTTTATCCCAGAAGGAAAAAAAAAAATGTTGCTGTTATAGCTTGCATAACTGCAGTGTTAGCTGGAGTTTGGCCTCATTTTGCTAGTGTATCTGAATCTTCTAGTACCTCTAACACCCTCCCCCCCCCAAAGGCGCTCCTTCATCCAAAGTGGGGGGCTCTTTATTACAGGAGGTGTGTTACTAACCAGATCACCTGGTGAGAACAGAAGGAAAAAAACCTTAAAGGGTTTGTAAAGGCAGAAGGTTTTTTATCTTAATGCATTCTGCGCATTAAGATATAAAGCATTCTGTGTGCAGCAGCCCCCCTAATACTTACCTGAGCCCCATCGTTGTCCAGTGATGTCCACGAATGTCTCTGTCATCCGAGACTCTCCCTCATGATTGGCTGAGACACAGAAGCGGTGCTATTGGCTCCCGCTGCTGTCAATTAAAGTCAGTCAGCCAATAAGCAGAGAGAGGGGGCGGGTCCAGGCCGAAGCTCCTTGTCTGAATGGGCACAGGAAGCTGTGACTCAGTTCGGGTGCTCCCATAGCAAGCTGATTTCTGTGGGGACTCTCAACAGGAGGGAGGGGCCAGGAGCACAGAAGAGGAGGATCCCTGCTGCCCTGAGCAAATCCACTGCAACAGAGCAGGTGAGTATAACATGTTTGTGATTTTTATTGAAAGAAAAACTAGACTTTAAAATCACTTTAAAAAAGAAAGCGAATACAGCCACCACTAATAATGGGGTGTGTATACTGCGCTGTCTGTATAAGAATAATGAATATTTATCTGTGCTGCAACAAAAAATGTGAGACACACACAACAGTGCAAATAATAAAAAAATATGCTGCGCAAAGATAAAAACGTGATAGTGACAATGAATGCTAAAATGAACAGAACTTCCAATAATCTCTGTAGGTTTGATCTCACATCTAAAAGGAAAAAAGGTTAGGTCCAAAGTAATGTCCACAATATACTTTTCCTGTAGTGCTATGTAAAAAAATGACTGGTGTGGATAGCATAGAAAGTCTTATAATACAAATAATATAAAACATGTATGATAAAAACGCATGTCCAATCTTCTAAACATGCATCCGTGACATCAAACTGGAACACCACAGAACAGTGCTGATTTGGAATAGTGAAGAATCCACCACCTCTATTTAAACTTACCGAAAGTACTGATTCCTGTATGAGATCAGTGCACGCATGCGGCTGTTATCCCTGCCAAGGGCTCTTTAAATCAGCTCTCCTGGTTCCTCTGATGTTTAAATAGGTGACCTCCCGGTGTCCCAACGGACCTACAGGTGATGTCAATCACCAATTGATGGATGTGGAGGCAGTGGCGTAGCGTGGGTTGTCAGCGCCGGGGCAAGGCAAGGAATTTGCGCCCCCCCAACCTGCAGACTTTCCAGTACACAATGACCACTAACCCGCACACTGACCACAAACCCACACACTGACCACAAACCCGCACACTGACCACTACACACTGCACACCACTACACTGCACACTGATCACTACCCTGCACACTGACCCACCTGACCTACCTGACACCTACACTGACCCACCTGACACCTACACTAACCCACCTGACACCTACACTAACCCACCTGACACCTACACTAACCCACCTCACTCCTACACTAACCCACCTCACTCCTACACTAACCCACCTCACTCCTACTTAATGCACTACTCACATTACACTGACCCACCTGACACCAACACTGACTATTACACTGACTGACACACACTGACCCCCGACACCTACCTGACATATACACTGACCCCCTGACCTTACACCTACACTGAAATATGTAAAATGAGGTACAGCGCTAAATGAATAAATAAATGAATGTCAATAGGTGTAATGTAAAAAATTGGTGAAAAGGAAAACTAATGCAGAGTCTCCAATTTCTTAAATTCATATGAGTCTAAGTAATTTTCAATTGAATGAAATTAAGACATAAAAATTAGTGAAGGAGGAAAAATATTGCACTGCGGGACAAAAGGACAGGTTGAAGTTGAAACACAAGTGGAGGCAGCTCCTCTAATAGGCCCTGAATGCCTATATGAAGTGAGTGCGAGTAGAGCAAGAGGGTGCCAGCCTTCTGGAGGTAAAAGAACAGATATGCGTAGAGAAACACCACTATAAAAAATGATTGGGGGGAAAAAAAAACTCACTTTAGGATGTGAAGAAGGTGCTTATTATCGTTTGAGGAGCAGTGGGTCTTGCTCGGGCTCTGTGGCGGAGGACGGTGTGGTGGCTACACTGGCGGATATGAGTGAGACAGATGCCTGTGGTGTGATGGTATGGAGTCTGCAGGAGGGATGTCCAGCTGCTCAGGTGGATATTGGTGGCTGCCGATAAGATGCCGGCGGCTGCAGATGGAGTGTACCAGCGGTTCCATCCTTGGATACTACTGTCACCATAGTATCCAAGGATGGAGCCGCTGGTTACACTCAATCTGCAGCTGTCAACATCTCAGATGGGCATATTTAATGTTAAGGGGCACACTGATGGGCACATTTTATGTTAAGGGACACGCTGATTGGCATATTTTCAGTGTGCCCCTTTACATTAGGTGTGCTCGTCAGAGTGATGCTTTACATTAGGTGCCCCCATCACTGTGCCACCTTACATCAGCTGTCCCCATCAGCGTGCCCCCTTAACAAAATAAGGGGCATGCTGATGGGCACATTTTATGTTAAGGGCCACACCAAAATATGCCAATCAGCGTGTCCCTTAACATCAAATATTCACATCTGAGATGTTGACAGCTGCAGATTGAGTGTAACCAGCGGCTCCATCCTTGGATACTATAGTGACAGTAGTATCCAAGGATGGAACCGCTGGTACACTCCATCTGCAGCCGCCGACATCTTATCGGCAGCCACCAATATCCACCTGAGCAGCTGGACATCCCTCCTGCAGACTCCATACCATCACACCACAGGCATCTGTCTCACTCATATCCGCCAGTGTAGCCACCACACCGTCCTCCGCCACAGAGCCCGAGCAAGACCCACTGCTCCTCAGACGATAATAAGCACCTTCTTCACATCCTAAAGTGAGTTTTTTTTTCCCCCCAATCATTTTTTATAGTGGTGTTTCTCTACGCATATCTGTTCTTTTACCTCCAGAAGGCTGGCGCCCTCTTGCTCTACTCGCACTCACTTCATATAGGCATTCAGGGCCTATTAGAGGAGCTGCCTCCAACTTCAAAATTTTCTGGCGTAACCGTGATAGCACCCTGCAACCTCCCCCCGCGCAACAATTTTTTTTTAGCAGCACCAACCAGCCCCCCTGCTTAACAACCTGCCCTGCTCCCCAGGTGTCCCGCAGCTCAATGTTGAAAAGTTGGGAGGTATGTATGTAATGTATCCCCTCAGGGCATTCGACGTGTAAGGGGTTAAATGATTATTCCTGCTATGTAATGCATCCCCTCAGGGCATTCGAAATGCTAAATACCTCATCATTTAACCCCTTACATGCTGAAAGTCTGAGGGGATACATTACATAGCAGGAATAATCATTTAACCCCTTTACATGTCGAATGCCCTGAGGGGATAGGATACATCATGAAGCTGAGCTCAGTAAATTAATTATCAGGTTCTTGCAGGGGGGGGGGAGCATGAGGCATGTAACTGTCTGTACTTAGGCACGCAGGCATGCTACGTGTGAGCTGACTGGCTGGCAGGCAATGCTGCTAACATGTGGCATGGCGGTGTACAGACAAGTAACATCCCCCCTCCCCCCCCTTCACCGGGTGGCGTGACTCTCACTCCGGCCAAACTAACTGCTGCTGCTGACCCGGCCGCGGCTGCTCCGAGTCCCATCTGACCTGGCTCTCTGCCTCCCTCACAGACTCGGTCACTCACCTCCCTATTTGTAGTCAGCAGTGCCGACTGCCGAGTTCCCAGTCAGTCCCAGATAAAGTCCACTGCCAGATCCGGCGCGGTAAGGAGGGAGGGTGATGGCGGCGGCTAACAGAAGCGCGTGCGGGACTCCTCCAGGGGGAGCCTTCGCGCGCGTTCAAGGACTGGCCAGCCCTGCCACAGCACATGACTGCATTCGCCCAATCACAGGGCGCCAGCTGCCGCAACATGGCGGTCGGGACACAGTAGATGGAATCTTACAGAGTTAAGAAAAGTGACACACTGGTGCGGGATTTCGCGCCCCCCCCAATGTTGCACCCGGTGCGACGGCCCCCCCTGCCCCCCCACGCTATGCCTCTGTGTGGAGGCCCGGAGATCAATGAAACCCTTGTATAAGCATGGATCATCTGGTGTACCACAGAGGCCAGTAATTAAATACAAATGAGCCCAATTAAGAAGCCAGATTCTGGATTGAATTCAGACGTTCTTTTTAAATTCTGATGACAAGGAATAAAGTTGATAACTGGTATACTTCTAAATATTATTCTGAAGATCCAGCCAACATCTGTATATTGGTTACTGGCAGGATCATGGGTTCAGACATAGGAAGAGTCCAAAAACATCTGGAATATTTCCCCATTCACAGATATGCCACCAAGATCAGATAGGGAATCCTCCTTCATGTGTGTCTTTCCCCCTTGATGTCCGAAAACGTATAAAAGGGCAGTGTGTGGAGCGGTGTAGCAAGCTCCGGGCTTGCTACACCGCTCCACACACTGCTCTTTTAAACGTTTTTTTATCTACATGTGATCACTTTTACTTTGTTGTTTTTTTTTTAATAAAAACCCACATTGACCTGCACCATCGGAGCATTCCCTTCATTCTTTTTTCCATGGTTGGCTGATTGAATTGAGATATTCTCTGTGCTGCAATTCCATTCCGGTGAGAACTTCCAGAGTGGAGGTTGTTTCCTGCCTCTATCTGAGGAGTACGAGGATCATCGTCGAGTCCAGAGTCTTCTTTCAAGTTGGGGAACCCGCTGGAGAGTCGTCATCTGAGATTCGTTTGATCCAACCTTCAGACAAGCAGAACTGCCATTGAGATCTTCCATGCCCTTATGATCTGCTTAACCCGCAGATCCACCTTTCCGGTAAGAGTATTCTACCTCTCTTCACCTTCAGAAGTTATGTGATGATCCATATTTCTACACGTGTGATTCCAGTTTTTCACAATTTCACTGACATTTTGTGGACTTTCTTTATTGTTTTGGATTCACATTTATGTTTACTTTGAGGTCCAATTCATTTGGTCTTCCTTATTCAGCGCTACATCCTTATTCACATGTTCTCCAATTTAGTCAAATTTTATGTAGCAGCTTGTTTATTCATATTTTGTTTATATTGATTTTTTACTTTAAGACTAGCGCATTATTTTCCCCTTAATTTCTACTAACGTGCTAGTTACACCTCATCATTATGGACTTTTCCGAAGTTGTTCATAGTGATGAAACGTATCAGGGGTAGAGCCTAATACACTTTTTACAGTTCCACACACTCTGTGAGAATAATTTTATTGGGACTTTTTTCACTTTTTTTCTTAAATGAATGGTAATAAATAGTGATGAGCCGAACACCCCCGGGTTCGGTTCGCACCAGAACCCGCGAACGGACCGAAAGTTCGTACGAACATTAGAACCCTATTAAATACAATGGATGCGAACGTTCGAATTCTAAAGTGCTAATTATAACAACTATTATGCATGTTATTGTCCTAAAAAGGGTTTGGGAACCCGGGTTGTGCACCAGGGGACATGTATCAATGCAAAAAGAAGTTTTAAAAACGGTCGTTTTTCGGGAGCAGTCATTTTAATGATGCATAAAGTGAAAAAAAAAAAGGTCAAATATTCCTTTAAATATCGTACCTGGGGGGTGTCTAAAGTATGCCTGTGAAGTGCCACGTGTTTCCCGTGTTTAGAACTGTCCCTGCACAAAATGACACTTCTAAAGGAAAAAAAAGCCATTTAAAACTGCTTGCGGCTTTAATGTAATGTCTGGTCCCGGTAATATGGATGAAAATCTTTAAGAAAAATGGCATAGCTACCCCATGACCCCCCCCTACCCCAGCCCATTACCAGCCCCTTTGGGTCTTGTATGGATATTAAGGGGAACCCCGCACATAAAATAAAAAAGGCCCTATATACTCTGAACAGCCGTATACAGGCGGTGCATACAAGACAGGGACTGTAGGTTTGTTCTTATGTAGAATCTGTTTGTAATTTTGAACAGGTACATTGTTTAAGTGTAGCTCCAGCCCAAAAATCTATTTTTAAACTTTTTGGAAAACATAGGTAAGGGTTATCACCCCTGTAACATTTGTTTTGCTGTCTGTGCCCCTGTTCAGAACATTTCACCTCACTTTCCGTCCCAATGACAACTGTTTTTGAAATGTGGTGTTTTTCTTGAAACAAGGATTGGTGATAAAGCATCAGTACAGAGGAGACACCTTTCTCCCATATTAATTCTTACAGGAGAGAATTTTCCTTCCTAGGGGTAGATTTCCTCTCACTTCCTGTTGTCTTCTTGCGTTTGCAAGTAGGAGTCGTTTGTAAGTTGGATGTTTGAAAGTAGGGACCTGCCGTATATACTCTGCAGAAATAGGCCCCTTAGTTGTTGGTGTTGGCACAACACTGTAAGCACTCACAGTTACTCTTGGTTGGTGCTGGAACGCCCTGCTGTCAACTATTATATCAGGAATTTTAATTACATATAATTGTTGAACAGTGGTAGTAAAAATTGGGCCTTTGATGGTGGTGCTGGTGCCACAACACTGTAAGCCCTGACAGTTACTCTTGGTGGGTGCAGCAATGGGCCCTGCTGTGAATTATTAGATCAAGAATTGTAATTGCATGCCCCTGTTGAACAGGGGCTGAAAAATTGGGCCTTTCGTGGTGGTGGTGGTGGTGGTGGTGTTGCCACAACACTGTAAGCCCTCAGAGTTACTCTTGGTGGGTGCAGGAATGGGCCCTGCTGTGAATTATTAGATCAAGAATTGTAATTACATGCCCCTTTTGAACAGGGGCTGAAAAATTGGGCCTTTCATGGTGGTGGTGGTGGTGGTGGTGGCGTTGCCACAACACTGTAAGCCCTCAGAGTTACTCTTGGTGGGTGCAGGAATGGGCCCTGCTGTGAATTATTAGATCAAGAATTGTAATTACATGCCCCTTTTGAACAGGGGCTGAAAAATTGGGCCTTTCGTGGTGGTGGTGGTGGTGGCGATGCCACAACACTGTAAGCCCTCAGAGTTACTCTTGGTGGGTGCAGCAATGGGCCCTGCTGTGAATTATTAGATCAAGAATTGTAATTACATGCCCCTTTTGAACAGGGGCTGAAAAATTGGGCCTTTCGTGGTGGTGGTGGTGGTGGTGGTGTTGCCACAACACTGTAAGCCCTCAGAGTTACTCTTGGTGGGTGCAGGAATGGGCCCTGCTGTGAATTATTAGATCAAGAATTGTAATTACATGCCCCTTTTGAACAGGGGCTGAAAAATTGGGCCTTTCGTGGTGGTGGTGGCGTTGCCACAACACTGTAAGCCCTCAGAGTTACTCTTGGTGGGTGCAGGAATGGGCCCTGCTGTGAATTATTAGATCAAGAATTGTAATTACATGCCCCTTTTGAACAGGGGCTGAAAAATTGGGCCTTTCGTGGTGGTGGTGGTGGTGGCGTTGCCACAACACTGTAAGCCCTCAGAGTTACTCTTGGTGGGTGCAGCAATGGGCCCTGCTGTGAATTATTAGATCAAGAATTGTAATTACATGCCCCTTTTGAACAGGGGCTGAAAAATTGGGCCTTTCGTGGTGGTGGTGGTGGTGGCGTTGCCACAACACTGTAAGCCCTCAGAGTTACTCTTGGTGGGTGCAGCAATGGGCCCTGCTGTGAATTATTAGATCAAGAATTGTAATTACATGCCCCTTTTGAACAGGGGCTGAAAAATTGGGCCTTTCGTGGTGGTGGTGGTGGTGGTGGTGTTGCCACAACACTGTAAGCCCTCAGAGTTACTCTTGGTGGGTGCAGGAATGGGCCCTGCTGTGAATTATTAGATCAAGAATTGTAATTACATGCCCCTTTTGAACAGGGGCTGAAAAATTGGGCCTTTCGTGGTGGTGGTGGTGGTGGCGTTGCCACAACACTGTAAGCCCTCAGAGTTACTCTTAGTGGGTGCAGCAATGGGCCCTGCTGTGAATTATTAGATCAAGAATTGTAATTACATGCCCCTTTTGAACAGGGGCTGAAAAATTGGGCCTTTCGTGGTGGTGGTGGTGGTGGCGTTGCCACAACACTGTAAGCCCTCAGAGTTACTCTTGGTGGGTGCAGCAATGGGCCCTGCTGTGAATTATTAGATCAAGAATTGTAATTGCATGCCCCTGTTGAACAGGGGCTGAAAAATTGGGCCTTAGGCACTGGTGGCACAACACTACAACCCCTCACAGATACTGTACTTGGAGCACAGCAATGAGCCCTATGGCAAATTATTGCTAAAAAAATTGCAATTACACGCCCCTGTAAAACAGGGGCTGAAAAATTGGGCCTTAGCCACTGGTGGCGGCACCCATAAACAAAAATGATCTTCCAAGCTATCATCATCAATCGTATCATTGAGGACTCGGAGGAGGAGGATAGCCAGTCAACATAACAGCACAGGCACTCAGCATCAGCATCAGTCTTGAAGGGATGTGACATGTTAAAATCAATTAGTCTGTTATATCAGCATCAGGTGTGTGGTAGCTGGTGGTGATCCAAGACTGGTTCATCTTGATGAAAGTCAGTCGATCAACCGAGTCGGTGGACAGGCGCACCCTGTGATCCGTGACAAATCCTCCAGCAGCACTGAATGTGCGTTCCGAAAGAACGCTGGATGCAGGACAGGCCAGTAGCTCAATTGCATACTGTGCAAGCTCTGGCCAGTGATCCATCCTCAAGACCCAGTAAGCCAGAGGATTTTCGGTGGGGAAGGTGTCCAAGTCTGACCTTGCCCCTAGATATTCCTGCACCATGTTTATCAGACGCTGGCGATGGTTGCTGGAACCGATCATACTTTGGGGCTGCGGACTAAAGAATTGTCTGAACGCATCGGTCAGACGGCCACCTTCCCCACCGCTCCTTCTTTGACTGGCCGAAGCCTCAGCAACTCGTTGTCCAGGACCAGGAGTTTGTAACCTCCCAGTCTCTGGGAACGCGTTGCACAGACCTTTCTGCAAGGCCTCCCGGAGTTGTCTCATCCTCTGCTCCCTCTGCGACGGTAACATAAGGTCCGCAACCTTACCCTTGTACCGTGGATCAAGGAGAGTGGCCAGCCAGTAATGGTCCCTCTCCTTGATCCGAAGAATACGAGGATCCTTCCGCAGACTTTGCAGGATCAGGGAGGCCATGCAGCATAGGTTTGCTGAGGCATTCGCTCCGGAGTCCTCTGGGTCACTAAGGACGACATGATCCGCAGCCACCTCCTCCCAGCCACGTACAAGTCCACTGGTTTCTTGGGACTGTAAATCATCCCTAAAAGACTGCTGCTGATGATGCTGAGTGCCAGCCTCCACCTCCATGCTGACACAATCCTCCTCCTCCTCCTCCTCCTCCTCCTCCTCCTCCTCTTCCTGTGCGATGGGTGGGACAGAAGGAACACTGTCTGGGTAAAGGGGGCCTTGAGAGGCAAGGAAGTCCTCCTCTTCCTGCCTCTGTTCTGCCTCAAGTGCGCTGTCCATTATTCCACGCAGCGTGTGCTCCAACAGGTGGACAAGAGGTACAGTGTCACTGATGCATGCATTGTCACTGCTCACCATCCTCGTGGCCTCCTCAAATGGTGCCAGGACAGTGCATGCATCCCTGATCATGCCCCACTGGCGTGGAGAAAAAAAACCAAGCTCCCCTGACCCTGTCCTGGTGCCGTAGTCGCACAGGTACTCATTGATGGCCCTCTGCTGCGTGTGCAGCCGCTGCAGCATGGCCAACGTTGAGTTCCACCTGGTGGGCATGTCACATATAAGGCGGTTCTTGGGCAGGTTCAACTCCTTTTGCAGCTCAGCCAGGCGAGCACTGGCATTATAAGATCTGCGGAAATGCACACAGACTTTCCTGGCCTGCCTCAGGACATCCTGTAAGCCCGGGTACCTGCCCAAGAACCGCTGCACCACCAGGTTAAGGACGTGAGCCACACAGGGCACATGGGTCAGTTGTCCCTGTCGGAGGGCGGAGAGGAGGTTGGTGCCATTGTCGCAAACCACCATTCCTGGCTTAAGCTGGCGTGGTGTCAACCACCTCTCGGCCTGGCCCTGCAGAGCAGACAGGACCTCTGCCCCAGTGTGGCTTCTGTCCCCCAAACACACCAGCGCAAGCACGGCATGGCATATTTTTGCCTGCGTACTTGCGTAGCCCCTTGAACGGCTACGGAGCACCGCTGGTTCATAGGACAAACCACAGGAAGAGGCCATGGAGGAAGAAGAAAAGGAGGGGGTGGAGGAGAGAGGTGTGTCACAACCAGTAGTAGCATTTTGGAGGCGTGGCGGTGGAACAACCTCCAACACTACTGCACCTTGTCCTGCATCCTTCCCAGCTGCCAAAAGAGTGACCCAATGGGCCGTGAAAGAAAGGTAACGTCCCTGTCCATGCCTGCTGGACCATGAGTCAGCGGTAATATGCACCTTACCGCTGACCGCCCTGTCCAGCGAGGCCAAGACATTGCCTTCCACATGCCGGTAGAGAGCCGGAATAGCCTTCCGTGAGAAAAAGTGGCGTTTGGGAACCTGCCACTGAGGAACCGCACATTGCACAAACTCACGGAAGGGGGCCGAGTCTACCAACTGAAAAGGTAGCAGTTGAAGCGCTAGCAATTTAGCCAAGCTAGCATTCAACCGCTGGGCATGTGGATGGCTGGGAGTGAACTTCTTTTGACGGTCCAGCAGCTGGGGCAGGGAAATTTGCCTGCTAGAATCGGACGTCGGTGTACTGCTAGCAGAGTGGCCGCAAGTACTTGGCTGTGACACACCTAATTCTACACCTTCATTCCTCTCAGTGCATGTTTCAGAGAGGACTGAAGTTATAGTGGGGTTGGAGATCCCAGCTGATGCGGTGCAAGGAGAGGTCCGCTTTGTTCTTTGGTGTGGGTCTTTGAGGTAGGCTTGCCAACGAGCTGCATGGCAGGTCAACATATGTCTGGTCAGGCATGTGGTACCCAAGCGGCTGATGTTTTGGCCACGCGATATACGCTTGAGACATATGTTGCAAACAGCAGCTGTGCGATCTGATGCACTAGCCTCAAAAAAGGCCCACACCAAAGAACTTTTTGAATGACGGGCAGAGGCAGCGCCCTGCACAGGCGGAGCTCTGCGGTGTGATTCCGTCGGTGTACTGCCCTTACGCTGGCCACCAAAGGGCATCCTGCCTCGTTGGAGATGTGCCTCCTCCTCATCCTCCTCCTCCTCCTCTCTCCTTTTAGGCACCCACGTGGAGTCAGTGACCTCATCATCCCCTCCCTCCTCATCACTGGAGCCAATCTGGCAGTATGCTGCAGCTGCTGGAACATGACTGCCAGATTGGTGTCCTTCTTGAGCATCCCCTCTGTCTGCTCTCACGCTACTGCCTTCCTGTAGCTGGGTTTCATCATCAGACCCTTCGAAACGCTGGGCATCCTCCTGGAGCATGTACCCAACACTGTGCTCAAACAGTTCGGGGGACTCCTCAGGAGGAGGACATGGTGGGTCTAGGGGAGGAGTGACTGATGATGAGTCTGACATTGATACCAGGGAAGAGGACGCTTTGGCAGCTGCTTTGCCAGTACCCTGAGCCTGGGTGAGAGAGGATGAGGAGGAGGAGGGCTTGGTCATCCACTCTACCAAGTCTTCGGCATGATGTGGCTCAACATGTCCAGCTGCCGAAAAGAAGGACAAGCGTGTCCCATGGCCATGTGCTGATGACAATGCACCGCGTCCACGACCAGCACTGTTGCCCCCAGACACAGAGCCTGCTTGCCCTCTTTTATTGCCTCCTGACTGTCTGCCTCTCCTTGTTTGCCTTCCAGACATTCTAATAGATGGCCTGCAGGGAGATGGGAAAAAAGCAATAAGGGCTACCTTCAGGTGTCCTTCTCTGTCCCTTTACTTAAGGATTTCTAAATATGGTTGAGGATGATTGCTTTTGCACAGAATAGCACAACGACAATTTCCCTGACTGTCCAAAAAACAAGGATTTCAAAGATGGTTGATGAGGAATGCTTTAGCACACTATAGCACAAGGAGAATTTCCCTCACTGTCCTTCCCTGTCCCTAGAAACAAGGATTATCACAGTGAAAGAAACTGACACTCTTCCTACTGTGAGGGGGTTAGCTCGGTAGCGGGTGTGTGTGACCCCCTGGATGGGCTCCCCACACAAAAACAGGCCCAGCAGACGGAGGTTGTGGTTTTCAAGATCAAAAGGTGCGGTTTATTTCTCTATTTACAGTGACAAAAACACAGCAAAGCAAAAAGAAACATAAACAAAATAAATCCTGGTCAGCTTGACCTCTGACTAAACATGCAGGTTTCCCTAACTAACAACTGGGATCAGCCTGGTGCTGTCCTAGTCCCTAAGTCCCTGGTTTAGTAAATGTCCAAACAAATAGCCACACAGGCTTTGTCTCACCGCACAGGGGTTCACTCTCCCTAGACAGTCCACACAGGTCTGGGTCCAGGCATGAGCAAACACCTAATGAAGCTGGGAGTTTTTATAGAGGCCTTAAACGAGCTGACAAGCTTCAGCTGGTCTCATCAACTCCCTGCCTGCACGACGCCCAGCACTCTCCCTAGAGGTATGAATCATCCATGAGCCCACTAGCCTCAGCTGGGCTTCATCAACTCTCTCCCTAGTTGTATAAGTCGGCATAAAGCCTGAATCTGGGAGAAATATACCTACCCCCCTGGATGCAACCAGGTGACTTTACCTTCCTGCTGTCACATACCCCCCCCCTCTTGTTTTAACCTTGGGGTTGGAACACCAGCAATCAGGCATTCATGTACTCGAGACAAAGCATCCACATTCCCCATTTGAACGCCAGGGCGATGCTTTACTGTGAAGTTGAATTCCTGTAGGGCCAGGAACCACCTATTTACTCTTCTATTTGTCTCCTTGTTTTGAGCCATCCACTTTAACGGAGCGTGATCCATAACCATGTCAAAGTGCCTACCTAGCAGATAGTACCGAAGGGAATCTAGAGCCCACTTCACCGCTAAACACTCCTTTTCAACCGTGGCGTAATTTACCTCATGGGACTTCAACTTCCTGCTGAGGTAAATGACTGGGTGCTCTTCCCCGTTCCAGACCTGGGACAATACTGCTCCTAACCCCACATCTGACGCATCACTTTGTACGACAAAGTCTTTAGAGAAGTCGGGTGAATACAACACTGGCTGGCTACATAAGGCTTGTTTCAAGAATTGGAATGCTGCCTCAGCCTCGGGGGTCCATTTAATCATGACCGACCCTTTCCCTTTCGTCAGGTTGGTTAGGGGCACAGCCTTAGAAGCAAAGTGGGGAATGAAGCGCCGATAATAACCCGCGATTCCCAGAAAGGCTCGTACCTGCTTCTTGCTGTTGGGACGTGGCCAACTCTGGATGGCCTCGACTTTGTTGAGTTGGGGTTTTATTACTCCCCTGCCAATGGTGTACCCAAGATATTTGGCCTCCTCCTGCCCAATGGTACACTTCTTGGGGTTAGCCGTAAACCCCGCTTCCCGGATAGAGTCTAGGACTGCTTGCACTTTTGGCAGATGTGAGGCCCAATCTGTGCTATGGACAATTACGTCATCCAGGTAAGCCGCAGCATACTTCCGATGGGGCCTCAGTATCTGGTCCATTTTCCGCTGGAATGTGGCCGGCGCATTCTGTAACCCGAACGGCATTCTCTTATATTGGAACGCCCCGTCTGGGGTTACAAATGCGGTTTTCTCTTTGGCCGACTTGGCCAGGGGAATTTGCCAATACCCTTTTGTGAGGTCAAGAGTCGTCATGTATCGGGCTGTTCCCAGCCGGTCGATCAACTCATCTATACGTGGCATGGGGTAGGTGTCAAATTTTGTAACTTTGTTCAACTGACGAAAATCGTTACAAAATCGCCAGCTCCCATCCGGTTTAGGCACCAACACAATGGGACTAGACCAATCACTTTGGGACTCCTCTATCACCCCTAAGTTCAGCATTTTCTGTACTTCCTCCCGTATTGCCTCCCGTCGGGCCTCTGGGATCCGATAGGGTTTTAACTTCACCCTTTCACCGGGCGGGGTAATAATATCATGCTCTACCCCAGATGTTTGTCCCGGCAGCTCAGAGAACACCTCCTTGTTGCGAAGCACAAACTCCTTAACCTCCTGTTGTTGGGGTTGTGACAAGGTGGCTGCTATTCCAACCTCCGGAATCACGCAACCAGTTTGAGCTGGTGACCAAGTTTCTGCGACTAGGGACTCTCTATCCCTCCAGGCTTTCAACAGATTAACGTGATAGATCTGTTCGGGCTTTCGCCTTCCTGGTTGTCTGACCTTGTAATTCACTTCGCTCACTTTTTCCATTATCTCGTAGGGGCCTTGCCATTTGGCAAGGAATTTACTTTCAACCGTAGGGACAAGTACCAATATCCTATCCCCCGGGGAAAAGGTACGGGTCTTGGCTCCACGGTTGTACACTCTCTGCTGTGCCAACTGCGCTTGGGCCAAATGTTCCTTCACGATGGGCATTACCTGTGCAATTCGATCTTGCATCAGGGCGACATGCTCAATCACACTCCTGTGGGGAGAACTTTCACTTTCCCAAGTTTCCTTGGCAATATCCAACAGCCCTCTTGGGTGTCTCCCATACAGTAACTCAAAGGGGGAGAATCCCGTAGAGGATTGGGGCACCTCCCTAATAGCAAACATCAAATAAGGAAGTAGACAGTCCCAATCCTTTCCATCTCTATCCACCACTTTCTTCAACATTTGTTTTAGGGTTTTGTTGAATCTTTCAACCAGCCCATCGGTTTGGGGGTGATACACAGACGTACGCAATTGCGTCACTTTGAACAATTTACACAGCTCTTTCATAACCCGGGACATAAAGGGTGTACCTTGGTCCGTAAGCAGTTCTTTACAAATACCCACCCGGCTAAAAACAAGAGATAGCTCTTTGGCTATGGTTTTGGCCGAGGTATTTCGGAGAGGGATCGCTTCTGGATAACGGGTGGCATAGTCCATTATAACTAATATGTACTGGTGCCCCCTAGCGGACTTGATTATAGGACCTACCAAATCCATTGCGATCCTCTCAAACGGGACCTCAATGATGGGTAGAGGGACCAGCGGGCTACGGAAATGTGGCATCGGGGCCGACCTCTGACACACAGGGCAGGAGGAACAATAATTTTCTATGTCCTTCATCACCCCAGGCCAATAGAATCTCTGTAATACCCTCTCTCGGGTTTTCTCTGTCCCCAGATGACCTCCAAGAATGTGCCCATGGGCCAACTCCAACACCAACTTCCTGTAAGGTTTGGGCACCACAAGCTGCTCAACGGTTTCTTCTGCCCTTTTTGCCACCCGATACAGTAGGTCCTTCTCTACGCTGAAGTATGGGTAAGTGCAGGTATTATCTGGGTTCACTAACTCGCCATCTATTTCCACTACGTTTTCCCGTGCCTTTATTAGGGCGGGGTCTTTTAACTGTTCTGTGGCAAAATTTTCCCTGTGAACCTCAAGATCAGAAAACTCCACAGACGGTAGGTTTTCGTCTGAGGAGGTGGGCTCCTCTCCAGTTTCTTGAGTCTCGCCTGCCAATACTGACAAGGGAAATTCTGGAGAGTCCTCACCACTCTCAGAGGAGTTCTGGCTATCACCTTCCTGGTACATAGGGGCACCAGTGGGGGGCTCAGGATCATCCCACAGTTCCCAGAACTTCGGAAAATCCCTTCCCACAATGGCATCATGCGGTAATTGAGATACTAACCCCACTGGATGAGAGAGGGTACCTTTGGGGGTCTTGAAACACACTGTAGTCACTGGATACTCTCGGGTGTCCCCATGCACACAAATAACAGCTACCTTGCTATTCCCAGAGACCTCTGTTTTAACTAATTCAGCCTTTATCAGGGTCACAAGGCTACCTGAATCCAGTAATACCACAACATTTCTACCATTAATACACATTTTGCATAAATGTTTCTCAGTTCCCCGAATGGCAGTGCATGCGACTGTCGCACACAGCGACTGACGTCTGTCCGTCAGAAAGTCACATTGCATGGGTTCCTCCACAACCGGGCAATTTGCTGCAATATGTCCAGCTTGCCGGCAGCGGTAGCAAACAATCCTTTTGGCTGCCTCTTGAGCCCCCGACTTCCCAGGCTGTTCTCGCCAAACCCTGGGCAGAGCTCCCACCCTCTCACTCTCTCCACCCTCACCCCTTGGAATCATCTTATCCGCCCCTGGGGATGGTCTGGTCTTAGGGTGGAAAGTCCGAGAGTCTCTGGAAGAGGCCGTCAGGTTCTCTGCAGCCAAGTATCTCTCTACACGATCCACAAGTTTACCGGCCGTTTCTGGGTCTCCATGGCTTACACACTTTTGAATGGCGGTAGGAAGAGCTCTCAAGAAACCGATCCATCACAACACGTTCCACAATCTTTGGTGCGGACAAAGTCTCTGGCTGTAGCCACTTCCTGCTCAGGTGAATGAGATCATACATTTGAGACCTGGGGGGTTTTCCAAGCTGGAAAGTCCAGTTATGCACACGCTGAGCCCGGACAGCCTGGGTGACACCCAGCCTTGCCAATATCTCAGCTTTTAGCATCACATAGTCTTTTGCTTGGTCAGGCTCTAGGTCATAGTAAGCTTTCTGCGATTCACCAGTTAACAGAGGAGCCACCAGTCCAGCCCACTGCTCCTCAGGCCACTTTTCTCTTTCAGCAGTCCTTTCAAATGTGGTCAAAAATACCTCTGGATCATCCTCTCCAGTCATTTTTGTCAATAAACGACTCACCCCAAAGGACGCGGTATTAGTGGGACGGCTTTCCTCACTGGTCTGCGGACGTTGCTGCATTACTGCTTCCATCTGTTGTTGTAGTCTCTGCTCTTGCTTCTGCAACAGGTCTATGAAGCGGGCCTCAGATTGCTGCTGGGCTTGTTGCTGGGCTGCGAAGCTCTGTTGTTGAGCTGCAAGGCTCTTTTGCAAACCTGCATTTGTCTGCTGTTGATTGGCATTTGCTAGAGCCAGCTGTTTCAGTATCTCCTCCATGCTGGCTTAAAAAAAAACTGCCTGTATTCTCCACCAACTGTGAGGGGGTTAGCTCGGTAGCGGGTGTGTGTGACCCCCTGGATGGGCTCCCCACACAAAAACAGGCCCAGCAGACGGAGGTTGTGGTTTTAAAGATCAAAAGGTGCGGTTTATTTCTCTATTTACAGTGACAAAAACACAGCAAAGCAAAAAGAAACATAAACAAAATAAATCCTGGTCAGCTTGACCTCTGACTAAACATGCAGGTTTCCCTAACTAACAACTGGGATCAGCCTGGTGCTGTCCTAGTCCCTAAGTCCCTGGTTTAGTAAATGTCCAAACAAATAGCCACACAGGCTTTGTCTCACCGCACAGGGGTTCACTCTCCCTAGACAGTCCACACAGGTCTGGGTCCAGGCATGAGCAAACACCTAATGAAGCTGGGAGTTTTTATAGAGGCCTTAAACGAGCTGACAAGCTTCAGCTGGTCTCATCAACTCCCTGCCTGCACGACGCCCAGCACTCTCCCTAGAGGTATGAATCATCCATGAGCCCACTAGCCTCAGCTGGGCTTCATCAACTCTCTCCCTAGTTGTATAAGTCGGCATAAAGCCTGAATCTGGGAGAAATATACCTACCCCCCTGGATGCAACCAGGTGACTTTACCTTCCTGCTGTCACACTACCTATAGTTTTCTGTCCCTAGAAAAAATGTTTTTTAAAGCACACTATAGCACAAGGAGAATTTCCCTCACTTTCCTTCCCTGTCCCTAGAAACAAGGATTATCACAGTGAAAGAAACTGACACTCTTCCTACCTATAGTTTTCTGTCCCTAGAAAAAATGTTTTTTAAAGCACACTATAGCACAAGGAGAATTTCCCTCACTTTCCTTCCCTGTCCCTAGAAACAAGGATTATCACAGTGAAAGAAACTGACACTCTTCCTACCTATAGTTTTCTGTCCCTAGAAAAAATGTTTTTTTAAAGCACACTATAGCACAAGGAGAATTTCCCTCACTGTCCTTCCCTGTCCCTAGAAACAAAGATTATCACAGTGAAAGAAACTGACACTCTTCCTACCTATAGTTTTATGTCCCTAGAAAAAATGTTTTTTTAAAGCACACTATAGCACAAGGAGAATTTCCCTCACTGTCCTTCCCTGTCCCTAGAAACAAGGATTATCACAGTGAAAGAAACTGACACTCTTCCTACCTATAGTTTTCTGTCCCTAGAAAAAATGTTTTTCTAAAGCACACTATAGCACAAGGAGAATTTCCCTCACTGTCCTTCCCTGTCCCTAGAAACAAGGATTATCACAGTGAAAGAAACTGACACTCTTCCTACCTATAGTTTTCTGTCCCTAGAAAAAATGTTTCTTTAAAGCACACTATAGCACAAGGAGAATTTCCCTCACTGTCCTTCCCTGTCCCTAGAAACAAGGATTATCACAGTGAAAGAAACTGACACTCTTCCTACCTATAGTTTTCTGTCCCTAGAAAAAATGTTTTTTTAAAGCACACTATAGCACAAGGAGAATTTCCCTCACTTTCCTTCCCTGTCCCTAGAAACAAGGATTATCACAGTGAAAGAAACTGACACTCTTACTACCTATAGTTTTCTGTCCCTAGAAAAAATGTTTTTTTAAAGCACACTATAGCACAAGGAGAATTTCCCTCACTGTCCTTCCCTGTCCCTAGAAACAAGGATTCGCACAGTAAAACACACTGACACTCTCCCTACCTATAGTTTTCTGTCCCTAGAAAAAATGTTTTTTTTAAAGCACACTATAGCACAAGGAGAATTTCCCTCACTGTCCTTCCCTGTCCCTAGAAACAAGGATTCGCACAGTAAAACACACTGACACTCTCCCTACCTATAGTTTTCTGTCCCTAGAAAAAATGTTTTTTTAAAGCACACTATAGCACAAGGAGAATTTCCCTCACTGTCCTTCCCTGTCCCTAGAAACAAGGATTCGCACAGTAAAACACACTGACACTCTCCCTACCTATAGTTTTCTGTCCCTAGAAAAAATGTTTTTTTAAAGCACACTATAGCACAAGGAGAATTTCCCTCACTGTCCTTCCCTGTCCCTAGAAACAAGGATTATCACAGTGAAAGAAACTGACACTCTTCCTACCTATAGTTTTCTGTCCCTAGAAAAAATGTTTTTTTAAAGCACACTATAGCACAAGGAGAATTTCCCTCACTGTCCCTAGAAACAAGGATTATCACAGTGAAAGAAACTGACACTCTTCCTACCTATAGTTTTCTGTCCCTAGAAAAAATGTTTTTTTAAAGCACACTATAGCACAAGGAGAATTTCCCTCACTGTCCTTCCCTGTCCCTAGAAACAAGGATTATCACAGTGAAAGAAACTGACACTCTTCCTACCTATAGTTTTCTGTCCCTAGAAAAAATGTTTTTTTTAAAGCACACTATAGCACAAGGAGAATTTCCCTCACTTTCCTTCCCTGTCCCTAGAAACAAGGATTATCACAGTGAAAGAAACTGACACTCTTCCTACCTATAGTTTTCTGTCCCTAGAAAAAATGTTGTTTTAAAGCACACTATAGCACAAGGAGAATTTCCCTCACTGTCCTTCCCTGTCCCTAGAAACAAGGATTATCACAGTGAAAGAAACTGACACTCTTCCTACCTATAGTTTTCTGTCCCTAGAAAAAATGTTTTTTTAAAGCACACTATAGCACAAGGAGAATTTCCCTCACTGTCCTTCCCTGTCCCTAGAAACAAGGATTCGCACAGTAAAACACACTGACACTCTCCCTACCTATAGTTTTCTGTCCCTAGAAAAAATGTTTTTTTTAAAGCACACTATAGCACAAGGAGAATTTCCCTCACTGTCCTTCCCTGTCCCTAGAAACAAGGATTCGCACAGTAAAACACACTGACACTCTCCCTACCTATAGTTTTCTGTCCCTAGAAAAAATGTTTTTTTAAAGCACACTATAGCACAAGGAGAATTTCCCTCACTGTCCTTCCCTGTCCCTAGAAACAAGGATTCGCACAGTAAAACACACTGACACTCTCCCTACCTATCCTTCTCTTTCCCTAAACTAAAGGAATCCAGGTTAAGCAAGAAAAAATAAATGTCACTGTCCCTGCCTATGCTTCTCTTTCCCTGCTCCGGAACACACTACACTAGGCCGCCGTGCTGGCGGCCTTTTATAGTGTGGGGTGTGTACTAAACACCCTCAGCAATAATTGGCCACAGGCATCCTGCCTGTGGCCAATCATTGCTCTCCTCGCTGCCGGCGCTGTGATTGGCCAAGCATGCGGGGTCACAGTGCATGCTTGGCCAATCACAGCGCCTGGATGACACTGCGATGGCGTAGTGCATTGTGGGCCGTTCGCGTCACTCGAATTTGGCGCGAACGGCCCAAATCGTTCGATCTTCGTCGAACGATCGAACAGCCGATGTTCGAGTCGAACGTATGTTCGACTCGAACACGAAGCTCATCCCTAGTAATAAATAGTTTTACCCAGGAGAGTGTCATAAAATGTGGATCAGATTCTCAATAAATACAGAATATTTTATTAATCCCAAAGGGAAATTGGGAAAATTGGATTAAAGCATTGTCCATTTGGAGGTCCCACGATTAATTATTCATCTTCCCACTAACTAAAAGGTAAAGGGTTTGGTAAGTGCTTTTTCAGTTATCAATGGAAGGCACACATGTGGTTGTGAGTTTTCATTGTGAAACGTCATTACAAATGAAAGACCATTGAATGCTGAATACAAGAGAGACTGAATTTTACTGATTTTCACATTGGTTATAATTACTGTACATTGTTTGTATGCATACTATTTCCTTACGGTGATGGGGGTTGAGGTTTTTTATGGTTAGTGCTGCATTTATGAGAGTTATACACTTGTCTTTTAGTATCAAGAGGGATTTACACAATTTAATTTGGGTAATTTGTTGAGCTGGCTCAAAGGTTTTTTTTTTATTTTAAATTGATTTAGGTTCATTAGCTGTGCTGTAACAGTGAGACTTAGGAAATTATAAACTAACAGTCTGCATCTTCCTCTGGGCATATGTTCATGTGTGTACATGCAGGCAGAGTGTGACATCATGAATGTTAATGTGTGCCCTCTTTGATAAGATAAATGGATATTATATTATACATTTAATCTGTTGTTCTTTATCTGCATAGGTTTATTTATAACTCTGTGACTATCAATGACAACATATGTGATAGCTGGCACTCTCTTTGATGGCTTTTATATATCATGGTGATTCTGGACCCCGCCATCCCAAAGTTTCACATCTGGCATGCTCAGATGCATGTTCTTATAGCTGGATTGTAAATAGATGGCGAGAGGTAAGTGTGAGTTTCTTATTTATAATCTATGGTTGCTCCCATCTACTTCTCCCATCTACTCAGCCTCTCTATTGGCCCTTTCATGTTATGGATAGTCTCACTGAGCAATTGGTAGCCAGAGGAAGTTGAAGGGGAGGAGCCATGCTGTCAATATGTCTTTGAAGGGTCTAATTTGTCCAGATCAGGGTTTAGCTGTCAATTTCAACTGGACTTCCAAGCCACTTCTTCACGGAATAAGCTACAAAGCATTTTCCCAATTCCAGAACAAGACCAGTTCATTGTAATAAACGACTAACATATATAAGCTGTCAGAAATGTATGGACAATATCTGTTGAGCAGAGCACCTGTATGGCAGGAACAACATCCCATTTAAGTCTATGGGCATTGCTCTTGCAGTACAGGTATGACCAGTTCAAGTTTATGGGATGGTAGTACACAGGTAGCCCACATTAGAACTTTACTAACAGGAATGTAGACCAGGCTGCTACCTCACTTCTGCCATGCCTCCAGTTACAGGAAATATGAAGAATTATGCCCCATACACACGATCATTTTTAATGTCATTTTTAAAACTGACGTTTTTCTTGTCATTTTTTTTCTTGTTTCCTCTCAAGCCTGTCTTGCGTACACACCATCATTTTAAAAAATGTTCAAGAAAAGCGCAGTGACGTACACCACGTACGACGGCACTATAAAGGGGAAGTTCCGTTCGAATGGCGCCACCCTTCATGTTAGTAAAGTTTGTTGAGAGACGATTCGCTCTTTTCAGTCTAGTGCTTTTCAGTCCGTTACAGCATGACGAATGTGCTATCTCCATTACGAACGCTAGTTTTACCAGAACGAGCGCTCCCGTCTCATACTTGATTCTGAGCATGCGCATTTTTTTTCACGTCGTTAAAGCATACACACTATCGTTTTTCACGTCGTTAAAAAAAACGACATGAAAAACGACGTGAAAAAAGAGAGCATGTTCGAAATTTTTAATGCCCGTTTTTCACGTCGTTAAAAATGCTCTGGAGCATACACACGATCATTTTTAATGGCCATTTTTTTTAATGGCATTTTTAACGGCATGAAAAATGATCGTGTGTATGGGGCATTAGGGGCCTGTGTTGATGAGCTTTGGGCTTGTGTTCATGACATCAGTTTCAGATGCTTAAGATATTATTCATAATACACTGACAGGTGCATTTGTCCTGCAGTTGACCTCCTTCTGAGCTGCATTTGACCGGTTTCAAGTCAATTTTGTATTCCCATTGGGTTGTGTCAAAATGAAAAACCTCTATTTAACCAAAAAGGCGTGTTGAAATAGGCGCTAAAAGGAATTTAATAAAGGTATAATTATCAGATTTAAAAAAAATGACAATTGAGGAGGAAAGAGGAACAAAGAGATTTGGGTTCAAAAGTGTCATCGCATTTATATCAGCTGTTTTACAGGGCTAAATATGAACATATTTATATATAGAGTTCATAAAAACGAATTATTTTATTTGAGCTCCATCACTCAGGTCAGATGATCTGATTGAAGAACCTATACGCTAAAACTTCATTGGATGAGCTCATTGTGATGAAATTTTGTAGATGCCATGTTGCTTCTTTTGGGCAACAGTGCAATATGAAATGACATGGGTAGAAAATGTAGAATAACAATAATCACCTCTGACAGTCATTTTACAGCTACACTACTAACAGTCATTAGGATCTGTTCATTTGGCTCAAAAGATGAACAGTTAAATATTCCTCATAGGATGTGTGGCCAAATCTGGCAAAGGTCAGGACACCTGATCAGTTGGCTGAGGAGCAGACCCCCTCTATAGCAAACATAAAAAAGAGACCTGAGAATATCTATTTTAATAACAGTAGGCATTTCACTAATGGATGAGGGTGTTATTTGTAGTTGAGTTACTATTTAAGGTGCTCTAAACTCCATTTTTTTTTACCATAATGCATTATTGGCATTAAAGTCAAAAATTAAAACTCCCCACTTGCTAATCTACCCACCCCCAGTCCTAAACACTTACCTTACTAAGTCACTGATCCACCGATGTCCCAGCTGCAGCACCACTCTCCCCTTTTCCTGGTCTCACAGGAGATTCTGAGGGCAGAGGAGCCATAGGCACCTGCTGCTGTCAGTTAAACTCCTGTGAGGAGGGAACGAGGATGTGGCTTACTGGCACTGTGTGTATCAATGCACGCACACAGCCCATCTCAGGAGCATGCCCACACAGGTGCCTCTTAAGCACGCGGTTCACCGAGAATGCACTCAGAGGAAGGAGGAGCAGACAGGGTTGTCAGAGGACTAAAAAAGAGGAGGTAAGGGAATATTCTGCCCAATATCATTGCACAGAGCAGGTAAGTATAACATCTTCTTTATTTTAATTAAACAAAATTGTAACCATTACTATCACTTTAAGTTGTGACATGAATATATTAGGGGAAATATCCCAACAGTAAGTCAGGCAACTTCAAGCAATTAGGGAGGTTTTCACCCTTCTCCAATCTACTAATACTGATTTCATATGTGTTTTAATTGAGAAAATGTCCTATCACTTCCTGTCCCAGTTACCACCGTTCTCCAGATTAGGATGTTTAGGGAAATCTCTGCAATAGGGATACAGACAGTCTGACAGCCAAGAAAACCTGTCAAAACCCTTCTATATTCTAACTCTGACTTTGGCTGGAGTTCAACTCTGATATTTAATTGTGACCTTCATAATGTGATATAGGTAGAGGAGGTCACTGTGTATTTGAACTGTTCAAGCATAGATATATCCTAAATGCTCATGGTAGCTGTTCACATTCTCTTCTAAAAGTTATATCACCTCTTTAATGTTTTTTTTTTTTGGGGTCTTTTTTTTTAAATGTAAAGTGCAAAACAAAGCCCTGATTCTGACTTGTCATAATAGCAACAGAGATATTAAGTACCTCACCCTGAAAAGGTTTTTTACTTTAAACTTACTGATTTACAAAAGTAGTTTTAAATCTTTACTGAAAAAATTGAGTATGAGAAACTTTAATTATCCTGTTATATGAAAAGCAAATTTCCAGTACAAAGAGAAAGGCAAGTATGTCAAGCTTAGCCATAGATGATACTATTTGGACGGTCAGAAAAAGGGCAGATTTTTTATTTAGAGTGGAAATCCCTTTAAGCCGCTAAACAAAAAAAGTAGTAATTATCAGTCTTCTGCTTTCTGAGATTTTCTTCTTATGCCAAGTCAAGGTAGTTATGACCCATGTAATAAAACAAGGAACTTTTGGAATGACCCAAGCATAGGTATAAATATTAATTAGGTCTAATAGTAGATGTTAATCTTTGGTTTCCAAGTTTACTGGCTTAAGAACAAGTTGATGAAATATAATTAATAATACATATTAGAAATGGAGTGTGCAAAATCTGGTGCAGCTCTGCATGGTAGCCAATCAGCTTCTAACTTAAAGTGGAGTTCCACCCTAAAAAAAAAAAAATCACCAAAAATCTACAAATAAATAGAAAAAAGAAATGTTTTACTTACCAAAAATAGCGGTTGCTATGCAGACCTTCCTAATCTGCCTCTTCATCCGCCGCAGCTGGTCTTCATCCTCGCGTTGTCTTTTGGGGAATGGTGCGCGCTGCCTTCTGGGATCTGTGTGTATCCCAGAGAGCAGCCGCCCATTAAAAAAACACTGCGAGACTCACGCATGCGCAGTAGGAAGCGGTCAGTGAAGCCGCAAGGCTCCACTGCCTGTTTCCCTTAGTGAGGATGGCGGCGCCGGGAGCTACAAGGATCGAGGGATCGGCCTCGGGGGGCCGACATTGCGGGCGAGTAGGACAGGTAAGTGTCCTTATTAAAATTCAGCAGCTACAGTGTTTGTAGCTGCTGACTTAAAGAAAAAAAAAAACTGCAGGTGGAATCCCGCCTAAAAAGCGGAGCTCTGCCGTTAAAAAAATATTAAAAGCCAGCAGCTACACATACTGCAGCTGCTGACTTTTAATATTTGGACACTCACCTGTCCTGGAGTCCAGCGACGTCTGCAGCAGAAGACGAGCAATCGCTCGTCTATCTGCTGCCCCCACCGCCATCCTCGGTGAGGGAATCAGGAAGTGAAGCGTTCCGGCTTCACTGCCCGGTTCCCTACAGCGCATGCGCGAGTCGCGCAGCGCCATCCTCACTGGTCACCGTTGTGTTCTGGGAGCCGTGTGTTTCCCAGAACACAACGGGTATTCTGCGGGAAGTGACGCACTACCCGCAGAATACCCGTAGAGAGGACTCCCGGAAGTGGGTGCAAATACCTGTCTTAGACAGGTATCTGCACCCCCTCCCCCCTGAAAGGTGCCAAATGTGACACCGGAGGGGGGGGTTCCGATGAGCGGCAGTTCCACTTTAGGGTGGAGCTCCGCTTTAAGCTTGTTCATTTAAACTTTGACAAAACAACTGTAAGCTGATTGGTTTTTATGCAGAGCTGCACCAGATTTTGCAAATCAACCCCACTGTGTCCAGGTCTGGGGACCTCATTTACAAAAAGATGTTGATTAGATGGGCAGAGTCTAGAGATGGGCAACACAAATGGTGAAAGGAATAAAACATATCAGGAGAAACTTCAGGAACCTAATATGTACAGTCTGGAGGAAAGAAGGGAAAGGGGAGACATGATTGAAACCTTTAAATACATCAAGGGAGTGACTAAGGTTCAGGAGGGCAGTATTTTCAATAATAAAATAAGGCCGGGTTCACACTGATACTACACGACAGTAGTACGACTTTCATCCTACTTTGCTCTGCGACATCAGTCCTACATCGGTCCTACATTGGTCCGACATCCATCCGACTTGAATGAACAGGACACTACTTTGATCCAACTTTGTGATAGTCTGACTTGTCCTTTGACCAATCAAAACAATCCCAGTGTGAGATAACTTCCTTTTACTGCTGCTGTAATCACATGTCGGATGTTAAAGTCAGATGGTTAGGACAAGGATCCTACTTTGATCCGACTTCAATGATATTCAATGGGCTGAAGTAGGATCAAAGTCGGACCAAAGTAGTACAGGGAGCATTTTCAAAGTCGGACCGACTTGTGTCTGACCAGTTAAGACGGCTCTCATAGGGAAACATTGATTTTCACACGTCATGCGACATGAGCTCCCAATGTCGGAGCGTTTGTCGCCCCAGTGTGAACCCGGCCTAAGATTAGAAACACGGGGACATGACCTTAAATAAGCAGGAGGAAAGTTCAAAACTAATCTAAGACCCCTTTCACACTGAGGGCGTTTTTCAGGCGCTATAGCGTTAAAAATAGCACCTGCAATCCGCCCTAAAAAAGCTGCTCTCTGAGGGCTTTCACACTGGAGCGGTGCGCTGGCAGGTCGTCAGGAAAAGTCACTGCTCCTAATGCGCTCCTGCCCATTGAAATCAATGGACACCGCCGCCGTACCGCCGGCAATACGCCGCTGTTGTGGTGCAATGCGGGCGGTTTCAACCCTTTCTCGGCCGCTAGCGGGGGTTAAAAGCACCCCGCTAGCGGCCAAAATGCGCCGCAAATCCAACAGTAAAATAGCAGCGTTTTACCACCATTTTACCGCTGACACTATGGGCGGCACCAGTGTGAAAGGGCTCTTAGTATTATTTTACAGAAAGTGTAGTTGATGCCTGGAATAGACTTCCAGAGAGGTAGTGAGTCAATCAACAGTAAGTGGATTCAAACATGTTTGAGACAAACAGATTTAGGCTCGATTCACACTAATGCATGTTGCTTTTGAGCGTTTTTGCCTTGCTTTTTGCGGTGCTTGCTGCGTTTTTCAACATGCGTTTTTACCGCGATTTGCATTTTGCGTTTTTTTTTTTTTTTTTATTAATTTTTATGCAGTCATTTTTATTTTTATAACTTTCCATAAAAAAAACTCAAATCGCGGCAAAATCGCGGTAAAAACACGGTAAAAACGCATCAAAAACTTGGTACTTGCGTTTTTGATGCAGGTCCATTGACTTCTATTACATGCAAAACTCTGCTTTTTGCAGGAAAAAAAGTCCCTGACCCTTTCCAAAAACGCAGAGGTACAAAAATGCATTGATGTGAACATGTTCCATAGGAACCCATGTTAAAAAATTTCCATGCATTTCAGCAAAATGCAAAATGCACCAAAAAACGCATTAGTGTGAATGGAGCCTTATACTCAGACAAAAATGCTTACAAGAAAAAAAAAAAATTTCAATAAAAAAAAAGGGGCAGACTTGATGGACCAATTTTTCTGCCATTTCTCTTATATATTTCTATGTTTGTCTGAGCCCTTTAACTGCGACTTTTGCTGGACAGTTTTGACTGCTAAAGGAAGTTTAAAAAAAATAGATTTGGCAGGATCAATAGGTAATAATTAAGGAAAAAATGCTCCGTGAGTGTGACCATGGGTCCCGCGGACTCGATGTCCGCTGGGTGCCCGCGATCATGACACAGAGCTGCAGAACACTGGGATGCCTGTGTGAACAAGGCATTTCCCTGATCTGCCTTGTGACAGGACAGTGACCTACTACTCCCTGTGATCGGGAGCAGTGATCACTGTTGTGTCACTGGTAGCCCAGCCCCCCCACAGTTAGAATCACTACCTAGGACACACTTAACCCCTTCCTAGCCCCCTTGTGGTTAACCCCTTCCCTGCCAGTATCATTTACACAGTAATCAGTGCATTTTTATAGCACTGATCGCTGTATAAATCACAATGGTCCCAAAATAGCATCAAACGTGTCCGATGTGTCCGCCATAATGTCGTAGTCACGATAAAAATCATAGATCGCCCCTATTACTAATAAAAAAAAAAATATAAAAAAATGCTATAATTCTATCCCCAATTTTTTAGACGCTTTAACTTTTGCGCAAACCAATCAATATACGCTTATTGCAATTTTTTTTACCAAAAATATGTAGAAAAATACATATCGACCTAAACTGTGGAAAAAATAAGTTTTTTTATATATATTTTTGGGGGATATTTATTATAGCAAAAATGAAAACAATTAGCTTTTTTTTCAAAATTGTCATGCTTTTTTTGTTTATAGCGCAAAAAATAAAAACCAAAGAGGTGATCAAATACCACCAAAAGAAAGCTCTATTTGTGGGGAAAAAAGGACGTCAATTTTGTTTGGGTACCACGTCGCAAGACCGCGTAATTGTCAGTTAAAACAACGCAGTGCCGAATCGCAAAAAATGGCCTGGTCATTCAGCAGCCAATTCTTCCGGGGGCTGAAGTGGTTAAGCTACAAAGAACCCTGAGGTTGGGTTCACACTGATACTACACGACAGTCATATGACTGTCAGGCTGGGTTCACACTGGTCCGACAAACGCTCCGACATTGGGAGCTCATGTCGCATGACGTGTGAAAATCAATGTTTCCCTATGGGAGCCGTCTTAACTGGTCCGACACAAGTCGGTCCGACTTTGAAAATGCTCCCTGTACTACTTTGGTCCGACTTTGATCCTACTATCCTGTTCATTCAAGTCGGATGGATGTAGGACCGATGTAGGACAGATGTCGCAGAGCAAAGTAGGATGAAAGTTGTATGACTGTCGTGTCATACCAGTGTGAACCCAGCCTCATCCTACTTTACTCTGCGACATCAGTCCTACATTGGTCCAACATCAATCCGACTTGAATGAACAGGATACTATTTTGATCCGACTTTGTGATAGTCTGACTTGTCCTTTGACCAATCAAAACAATCCCAGTGTGAGATAAATTCCTTTTACTGCTGCTGTAATCACCATGTCGGATGTCACAAGTCGGATGTTTAGGAAAAGGATCCTACTTTGATCTGACTTCAATGATATTCAATGGCCTGAAGTAGGATCAAAGTCAGACCAAAGTAGAACAGGGAGCATTTTCAAAGTCGGACCGACTTGTGTCGGACCAGTTAAGACAGCTCTCATAGGGAAACATTGATTTTCAGACGTCATGCGACATAAGCTCCCAAAGTCAGAGCGTTTGTCGTACAAGTGTGAACCCAGCCTAATGCAGAGATTAAATTCCATTGACATAATCATGCTTGGTTTTTTAATGATAATCCTGAAAATGTACCGGTACAGTATGTTTAATACAAAACATGCTAATATAAAAATAAGTCTATTGATGTACACATAAAAAGTGAGTTAAACCAAAATACCTAAATTATTTTTATGTTTTGTCTATCTTAATGACCCCAAAGCAGGACCATCTCTAGGAAAAAGTGTTTATTGGAGAAGTCGTATAATTATGAATCAGTCTTGGTAAGTCGACATTGACTATATAAGCATACTCAAATAATTCAATTTTATTTGACCTTTAAGGGCATATGTATAAAGTAGTGTATGTGACATTTACCAAACATTCACTGCAGATGTATTCTCCTGGTTCATGTGTTTTTAAATCACAGTGATTGATTCACCTGTAGTGAGTGCTTAGAGAATGTCTAATTCACTGCTTTATAAATGCCCCATGTATTGTAGTTTACACTGATGATGAACACAAAATATACACAATTCTATATATTGTAAGACTGCTAAATTGTGAACATTTGAAATCAAATATACACATACAATGGGTATTATTCTGTAAATTCATATATAGAAAAAAAAAGGCTAATTATATAATAATTTTAAAGAAATAATAATCTATTAATGATGACAATAAAAGTGACACAGAATGCTTTTGGAAAAGATTCCTTTAAATCTTACCAAGGTAACTTTGATGGGCTCAGATCTTAGAACGTATCCGGTACCATGTCACAAATCCAGGACATATGCATTTGTCAGCTCTTACACAACCTAACAGTTTCCTTAGGGCTAATGTTCTCCAGTGCGGATGGATTTCAATCTCATCTGCATTATGCAGCCATTATTGTGTTTTATGTAATTTTCAGTTCAAAGGATCCTTTATGTTGCTGGAATAAAAGGAGATAGACAGAGAGGGGGGGAAACCCATGTTGGGCTAACATCCTTGCTGACAGTTACATTTTATAATGGAAAAAATGAAATCAAATGACAGGGAAACAGAAATATGGATGTAGAGAAAAATACTTAATCAGGTGAATTTAAATCAGTGCTTGTTTAAGTAACTGTAAAAGCCTAATAGTGAAAAGAAATATGAGCTTACAGATGGTTTTGGCAGAAAGGCGGCTTGTTCATAGGTGGGGCAGGCTATTATCTTTCTGTTTATTGTGTTCTAACTCCTGAGATAGAATATAATGTATCTAGATGAGAAGTCCAGCTTGGGGCACTAAGAAAAAGAAGGGTTAGGAACATTCCAAGGACAATTTTATTAAAATCCATGAGTTCAATTTACTTTTTTCTCATTATACCTTTCTGAATTATATGAAAAAAAAAAATCAAGTCTATTTACATATGACTGCCGTGTGCTCGTTCAGCTCTCCTCTAATAAATTAGCATAAGGCTCTTAGTTTGTTTGTGATTCCTGGCTAACCAAGAGTACACATACTGTACAGCTTAAAATACATATGGGTCAGAACCATTTTGTACAGCCAAGAAGATTCAAATCATACACAGAAACATAGATATAACATTAAGGCTGGGTTCACACTATTGCGAATCCAATTCGCAATAGCAGGAGATTTTGACCGGCTCTCTACGGAGCCGGTTCACAGATCTCCGCTGTGGCTCCAGTGCGAATTTGCACAGGAGCCCTGTGCGTCTTTTGGCTCATTTCAGGTCCGAATTCAGCCAAAAAATTAGGGCTGAAATCAGACCTGAAACGGTGAACAGGGACGCACCGGACCCCTGCTGTGAGCCGCATGCAAAGATAGTGTGAACCCAGACTAACTGTTCTTCTTCTCTCAAGAATATATATACATTTAAAAGTATTATCTTTATTATACTTTTTTCACCACCCAGTGTATCCGCCCAGTGGATCCGAAGCTCGAGACCTGCCGATGCACGACCAGACTCCAGTATGTGATGAAACCCGGGGCCATCTAGGGGATGTCATCCACTCACCTCAGAAGGTTCCCAGCACCCCACCCCTTTGGGAACTCTATGTGGAGGTGCCCAGACCCTCCTGAGACACTGAGCCCATCCCACTGCCCGTCCAGTTCACAGGGTGGTGGAGCTGCAAAAACAACAGCCCAAAATAAATTCTCCTGCTCCTGACGAATGCAGCAGTACCCCTTATCTATATATTATTCATTGTTTTTACCCATAGTAGGGCCCAGAAACATGACACATTTTGCCTTTTTTATCACTCACTACAACTCACTGACACTATAAATAAAATAATGATCTTGCACTAAAGAAAAATACCAACAATAACGTGCAACCTAATCAAGTGCAAATAACTAGATATGAAAAAGATTCAATAAGTGCAAAATTAAATCATAAAGGGTTCTACCAAGTCCATGAAAGTGCAATTGGCAATGGTGAGTGAAACAATGCCCACGTGGCAAAACGTGTAAACAATCAGTACATAAAGTGCAGTCAATTTATAAAGTGCAATCAATAAAGTGCATATAGTGCCAAAAGTTCAATAGTACAAAAGACTGCAAGGAAGTTCAATATTGCAATTGATGAAGTGAATAATGATGAGAAATAGGTCCCACTCCCAAAGAGTCCTATATAGATGACTCTGGTGAACGATTAATCCTCTAATTGATCTGGTGTTGTTAACATCCGCAATGTATTTGCAATTGTAGTATTGAACCAATGTGCGAATCCTACACCAGTCTCCCAGAACTCTCACCTCTGTAGTAAAATATCTGGCATTTAGAGTTATCCCATCTCTCCTGTGTTTCTTCTCCACTGTGATCTCTATTGGCCTGTATCCTCCACCACTCACGCTGATCTCAAAAGGTGTCTGCTATCCTAAGGGAAAAGGAGGGGGGCGGGGGGAGCGGAGCTCCAGCCAGGAACAGAGGGCTGGAAGAGAGAGAGGCCTCTAATGGTGTAGTAGGTAATAGTTTGGACTTTATTTAAAAACAACAAGTATTGGACTCTTACATCACATATAAAAAAACTAAGCAGAGGGGGTGAATTGCGGCGTTTTGAGTGCCGTCTTACTTGTCCTTGACCCGGTACACATCAAGAAGGGAATCAAATTATTGATCGATCAGAAGGATATTGTCATCCGCCCTGCGGATAAAGGGGGAGCAGTTGTCATACAAGCAAAAGAACAGTATTTGAAAGAAATACAAATACAAGAAGAGGAAACCTACATGAAATTACGGGGAAACCCCACCAATAACTATAAAAAGGAATTACAACTACTCATTGATTTAGGAATTAAAAAAGATATCCTAAATAAAAAAGAATCTCGGTACCTTATACTGGAAACATGTAGGATTCCGATAATATATACTGTCCCCAAAATACATAAATGTAAAGAAAACCCACCAGGTAGGCCAATTGTTAATGGCATAGAATCTTTGACACCAGGCTGTGACAATATATTGACCACTATATCCAGCCGGCAGTCCAAAGCACACGTGCATATCTCAAGGACACTACACATATACTACAACTAGTCGATAAAGTACCAGTATTAGAAGGTCAAACTTATCTGGCCACCGCAGATGTTACATCACTGTACACCATTGTCCAACACCATGATGCCTGCCATGCCACGAAATGGCTCTTAAGAAAACATAGTAATCTAATCTGTAAACAGAGAAAATTCCTGATTAGATGTTTGGATTTCTGTCTGAAGTATAATTACTTCTGGCATGACCAAAAATACTATAAGCAGGCCGTTGGTATAGCGATGGGAGCCAAATTTGCCCCAAGTGTCGCTAATGCCTTTATGGCACAGTGGGAGGAAAAAGCAGTATATGAAAATACCCCACCGGAATTAACGCTATACAAACGATATATTGACGACCTCATCATGGTGTGGAATGGCAGTAAGGAAAAATTGGAATTTTTGAAAAAAAAAAAAATTACCTCCACTGTGCCCATTAAACGCAGCCACTGTGCCCAAACGCCACTAGTTTGTCCCCAAATGCAGCCAGTTTCCCCCCATATACAGCCAGTTTCCCCCCAAAATACAGCCAGTTTGTCCCCAATATACAGCCAGTTTGTCCCCATTATACAGCCAGTTTGTCCCCATAATACAGCCAGTTTGTCCCCCAATATACAGCCAGTTTGTCCCCAATATACAGCCAGTTCGTCCCCATTATACAGCCAGTTTGTCCCCATTATACAGCCAGTTTGTCCCCAAAATACAGCCAGTTTGTCCCCCATATACAGCCAGTTTGTCCCCCAATATACAGCCAGTTTGTCCCCCATAATACAGCCAGTTTCCTACCAATATACAGCCAGTTTGTCCCCCATAATACAGCCAGTTTCCCCCCAATATACAGCCAGTTTGTCCCCAATATACAGCCAGTTTGTCCCCCAAATGCAGCCAGTTTGTCCCCCAATATACAGCCAGTTTGTCCCCCATAATACAGCCAGTTTCCCCCCAATATACAGCCAGTTTGTCCACCATATACAGCCAGTTTGTCCCCAAAATACAGCCAGTTTGTCCCCAATATACAGCCAGTTTGTCCCCAATATACAGCCAATTTGTCCCCCAAATGCAGCCAGTTTGTCCCCCAAATGCAGCCAGTTTGTCCCCAATATACAGCCAGTTTGTCCCCAATATACAGCCAGTTTGTCCCCCATATACAGCCAGTTTGTCCCCAATATACAGCCAGTTTGTCCCCCATAATACAGCCAGTTTGTCCCCAATATACAGCCAGTTTGTCCCCCAAATGCAGCCAGTTTGCCCCCAAATGCAGCCAGTTTGTCCCCAATATACAGCCAGTTTGTCCCCCATATACAGCCAGTTTGTCCCCAATATACAGCCAGTTTGTCCCCCATAATACAGCCAGTTTGTCCTCAATATACAGCCAGTTTGTCCCCCAAATGGAGCCAGTTTGTCCCCCAAATGCAGCCAGTTTGTCCCCAATATACAGCCAGTTTGTCCCTAATATACAGCCAGTTTGTCCCCCATATACAGCCAGTTTGTCCCCAATATACAGCCAGTTTGTCCCCCATAATACAGCCAGTTTGTCCCCAATATACAGCCAGTTTGTCCCCCAAATGCAGCCAGTTTGTCCCCCAAATGCAGCCAGTTTGTCCCCAATATACAGCCAGTTTGTCCCCAATATACAGCCAGTTTGTCCCCAATATACAGCCAGTTTGTCCCCATAATACAGCCAGTTTGTCCCCATAATACAGCCAGTTTGTCCACAATATACAGCCAGTTTGTCCCCCATATACAGCCAGTTTGTCCCCATAATACAGCCAGTTTGTCCCCAATAATACAGCCAGTTTGTCCCCAATATACAGCCAGTTTGTCCTCCAAATGCAGCCAGTTTGTCCCCCATATACAGCCAGTTTGTCCCCCATATACAGCCAGTTTGTCCCCCAAATGCAGCCAGTTTGTCCCCCAAATGCAGCCAGTTTGTCCCCAATATACAGCCAGTTTGTCCCATATACAGCCAGTTTGTCCCCAATATACAGCCAGTTTGTCCCCCAAATGCAGCCAGTTTGTCCCTAATATACAGCCAGTTTGTCCCCAATATACAGCCAGTTTGTCCCCAAAATACAGCCAGTTTGTCCCCAATATACAGCCAGTTTGTCCCCCAAATGCAGCCAGTTTGTCCCCCAAATGCAGCCAGTTTGTCCCCCAAATGCAGCCAGTTTGTCCTCCAAATGCAGCCAGTTTGTCCCCCATATACAGCCAGTTTGTCCCCCATATACAGCCAGTTTGTCCCCCAAATGCAGCCAGTTTGTCCCCCAAATGCAGCCAGTTTGTCCCCAATATACAGCCAGTTTGTCCCATATACAGCCAGTTTGTCCCCAATATACAGCCAGTTTGTCCCCCAAATGCAGCCAGTTTGTCCCTAATATACAGCCAGTTTGTCCCCCATATACAGCCAGTTTGTCCCCAAAATACAGCCAGTTTGTCCCCAATATACAGCCAGTTTGTCCCCCAAATACAGCCAGTTTGTCCCCAATGTACAGCCAGTTTGTCCCCCAAATGCAGCCAGTTTGTCCCCAATATACAGCCAGTTTGTCCCATATACAGCCAGTTTGTCCCCAATATACAGCCAGTTTGTCCCCCAAATGCAGCCAGTTTGTCCCCCAAATGCAGCCAGTTTGTCCCCAATATACAGCCAGTTTGTCCCCAATATACAGCCAGTTTGTCCCCCATAATACAGCCAGTTTGTCCCCAATATACAGACAGTTTGTCCCCCAAATGCAGCCAGTTTGTCCCCCAAATGCAGCCAGTTTGTCCCCAATATACAGCCAGTTTGTCCCCAATATACAGCCAGTTTGTCCTCATAATACAGCCAGTTTGTCCCCATAATACAGCCAGTTTGTCCCCCATATACAGCCAGTTTGTTCCCTTATATACAGCCAGTTTGTCCCCCAAATGCAGCCAGTTTGTCCCCCAAATGCAGCCAGTTTGTCCCCCAAATGCAGCCAGCTTGTCCCCCCCAGCCCTGCACTTACCTTCCTTGAGTCAGCGCCGTCCTTCTTCCGTCCTCGATGTCTTCTCCCGCCCTCGATGTCGCTTCAGCCAATCAGGTTACCGGTAACCAGACCCGGTGAACCTGATTGGCCAGGGAACGCACCCCCCGTGCGTCCTCTCATTAGGTATTTAGAAGCCGATTACAGCCCTCAGGCTGTAGTCGGGAAGCCTATCAGAGCTGCTGGCTCTGATAGGCACTTCTAAAGGCCAACCAGACGCTGTTATTCAGATGGCCGGCGCTCAAGGGGCCGGCCATCTGAATAGTGGGCGGCAGCAATACATAGGTTCATGCAATGCATGAACCTATGTATTGTGAGTGACGGCCAGACGCACCGCCATGTGTGTAAAAAAAAGGACATTTAAAAAAAAAAAACTCTTAAAGGGACCGTTTTTTTTTTTTTTTACATTTTTTTTTTGGTGACCACAGGAGGGGGGGCGGCGCCCGGGGGCGCCCCCTATGGACGGGCCGCCACTGATGTAAAGTAGTGAGTGCACAGCTTGTATAACAGTGTAAATTTGCTGTCCCCTCAAAATACCTCAACACACAGCCATTAATATCTAAACCGCTGGCAACAAAGGTGAGTACACCTCTAAGTTGGGCCCAAAGTGTGTGGCCTCTATTATTTTTCAGCACTGCCTTAACCATCTTGGGCATATAGTCCACCAGAGCTTCATAGGTTGCCACTGGAGTCCCGGTCTAATGAGCCTCAAGTTCAGTTGCGACATTAAGACGGTAGGGTCAGAATTTTGCATAAACAACATGAAAGCATGGATCCATCCTGCCTTGTATCAATGGTTCAGGCTGCTGGTGGTGGTGTAATAGTGTGGGGGATATTTTCTTGGCACACTTTGGGCTCCTCAGTACCAATTGAGCATCGTTTAAACTCCACGACCTACCTGAGCATTGTTGCTGACCATGTCCATCCCTTTATGACTACAGTGTACCTATCTTCTAATGGCTCCTTCCAGAGTCATCAGATCTCAATCCAATAGAGCACCTTTGGGATGTGGTGGAATGAGAGATTCTCACCATGGATGTGCAGGGGACAACAATTGCAGCAACTGCATGTTGCGATAATGTCAATACGAACCAGAATCTCCAAGGAATGTTTCCCACACCTTGTTGAATCTATACCACAAAGAATTAAGGCAGTTCTAAAAGCAAAAGGGGGTCCAACCCGGTACTAGCAAGGTGTACCTAATAAAGTGGCCGGTGAGTGTATATTAACGTGAATTTGCTTATAGTAAACATCCACACTCCAGCAACCAAATGTGAAGGTACACATGAACTACAACCATATAACCAAAATGCCTAACTAACAGGGAGGTATAACTTTAACCTCCCTGGCGGTCTGATTATGTCAGTATTTTTGAATGTCAAAGCGATACGCTGTTTTGCATGGAAATTTGTTGTTTTATATTGTAGGCCTGTAATTGTTAGGAATACCTTGCTTAAATTTGTCCAAACAAGAGTCTAGTAGACATCACGTGAAAGTTTGAAACACAAAATCATAAATTATAAATAATTATAAAAAATAATAATATAATAATAATAAATTTAATTCAATAATGTAGTCAAACATAAAACACTGAAATTTGTCTAAACTAATCACTATCACTCAATTCTGCAAGTGATTCTAATACGCTATCGCTGTTTTCTAGCTGGTCTAAAACCATTTTGACCTCAAGGGACGCTTTTTGGATGCCATGGGCGTTCTCAAGTTTCCAGGCAGAAATAAACAGTACAGGTGCAGGCAGGACACTGAACAAAGCACTAGGGACACAACTGAGGTGAAACGGTTTGATACAGTAATGTAATCCTAACAGATTACAATGTATTGTGTGTATGTCATGTTTTGTTTACTTTTTTGAATTTCGCACCGGTTCCGCCCCCCTGCATCGCGGCCGTTTGCAGGGAAGGAACCCGAAAGACGGATGCCAGAGTTTTGTCAGATTAGGCGACCTGTCATATCTTGTAACGGAAGTGACGTTCCGTCGCCGCCATCTTGCTACACACCGCACTCGTCCGCAGTAAAGATACAGTGAGAAGGCGCCAAACGGACATCTTTTTACACCCACCGGAGTTTTGCATTTCACACTTATTTGTAACAGTAAACGGAGCTTATATAGTGAAATACAGTATATATACAGTATGTTGATGTGAATTGTAAAAGCAGTGGCTGTCAGATCAGCAAACCTCTGAGATCAGCAGGCTTGCCACTGTTTTCAACATCAAAAGAGTGTCACGTATTTCTAAATACTGTATTTTAGTATATAAGCTCAGTTTATTGTTACAAATAAGTGTGACATTTTTATAACCTCTGGTGGATGTAATAAGATATCCGCTGTCTGTACTGTGGACGAGTGAGAGGTGTAGAAAGATGGCGGCGACGGAACGTTACTTCAGTTTTAAGATATGACGGGTTGCCTAATCTGATTGAACACCAGCATCAGCTGGAGGACACAGCGGGAGGACATTGGGGATCGTAGGGACAAGGTAAGTAACACTACAGTCAGTGTAATCCCGAGTGTGGCTCGGGGTTACTGCTTTGGTACTGAAAATTAACCCCGAGCCACACTTGGGATTATCGCCAGGAAGGTTAATACAATATACAGTATCTCACAAAAGTGATATTTTTTTTATATCTTTTCATGTGACAACACTGAAGAAATAACAATTTGCTACAATGTAAAGTAGTGAGTGTACAGCTTGTATAACAGTGTAAATTTGCTGTCCCCTCAAAATAACTCAACACACAGCCATTAATGTCTAAACTACTAGCAACAAAAGTGAGTACACCCCTAATTGAAAATGTCCAAATTGGGCCCAAAGAGTTAATAATTTGTGTGGCCACCATTATTTTCCAGAACTGCCTTAACCCTCCAGGGCATGGAGTTCACCAGAGCTTCACATGTTGCCAATGGAGTCCTCTTCCACTCCTCCATGACAACAGAGCTGGTGGATGTTAGAGACCTTGCTTTCTTCCACCTTCTGTTTGAGGATGCCCCACAGATGCTCAATAGAGTTTAGGTCTGGAGACATGCTTGGCCAGTCCATTACCTTTATCCTCAGCTTCTTTAGCAAGGCAGTGGTCGTCTTGGAGGCAGGGGCGGATCCAGAGTCTTTTCTCGGGAGGGGCACTGCCAAAAAATATGGGTTTTTTTGTGGGAAATTTATCGGGGAAATGGCTGGTGTCGGCGCTTCAATCATCCCGGCACCATTGGTTGTTATGGTCTCAGGATGATTGAAGCGCATTATTTCTATTATTACATTGTAATATAAAATTAAATAGTTCAATGCAGAATCAGTGGGAGTCCCCAGTGTGTCACTTGCCACCGTCGCCTGCAATTAGTGGGAGCCCTGAGCGTGTCACTTGCCACACGTTGCGGATTGTCACTTGCCACGTCACCTGCCACATCTTGTGGATTGTCACTTGCCACACCTTGTGGATTGTCACTTGCCACATCACCTGCCACACCTTGCGGATTGTCACTTGCCACATCACCTGCCACACCTTGCTGATTGTCACTTGCCTGCCACCAGATGCAGATTGTCATTTGCCACGTCACCTGCCACAATTTGCGGATTGTCACTTGCCACGTTGCCTGCCACACCTTGCGGATTGTCACTAACTTGCCTGCTAAGGTGTAGTTTTGGTTATCTCTCTCCCAGAGTCAGGCAGCAGAGAGATAATGTAATCTCTCTGCTGCCTGCACAGTGAGGGCGGAAGTCACTGCAGGAATGCAGGGCAGGCACGGGCGGTGAGAGATGATCTCATCTCTCTGCTCCCCTGCTCCCAGCTAGCTGATTGGCCAGCTGCCACACTGAGCCTGCTCTCTCACTCTCACCTGCGCTGCCAACACACTGAGCAGCACAGTCTGCCAACGAACCGCGCTGCCCACCCACAAACCGCGCCGCAAGCGGAGCCGCCCGCTTTCTTACCCGTCTGTGGAGCCGCACGCTATCGCACCTGCCCGCAGAGCGGCCCGACGTGACTCACTGATGTCACTCATTGCTAGACACCAAGCGGCCTAGGCGTTAGCAGCAAGTGCAGGGAAGAGGCTCCACCCATCTCCTCCTCCGCTCCTGATATTGTGTCAGTGCGCCACGCAACTACATTAGATGAGTCTCTCTCTCGGCGCCGCTGATCGGCTGATGTGAGAAACTGAGAGAGAGACTCAGAGAGGCAGCGGCAGCCGCAGAACAAGTACTGTATATACTCGAGTATAAGCCGACCCGAATATAAGCCGAGGCACCTAATGTTACCCCAAAAAACTCGGAAAACCTATTGACTCGAGTATAAGCCTAGGGTGTCCATCTGCATGCCTCACTGTGCCTCACTTTGCCTCACTGGGCCCATGCCTCACTGTGCCCATGCTTCACTGTGCCCATGACTAGACTGATGTTTAACATGGGAGTCTATGGAAGGAGTGCCCGGCTTTGAAAAATTGGTTCTCCCTGGCCGTAGGTCTCCCAGACACCAAACTTTGCACACTTATAGAGGAGACATGGGGCTACAGGTTTGGGGTCCAGGAGACCTACGGCGGGCCGGTACCGGGTCCCCAAAGTCCGGGAGATCAGGCGCAAAAAAAAAAAACAGAGCAAGCAAGTGAGTGTGACAGATGGTCTCGGGGGGGGGCAATTGCCCTGTTGCCCCCCCCATGGATCCGCCCCTGCTTGGAGGTGTGTTTGGGGTCATTATCATGTTGGCATACTGCCCTGCGACCCAGTCTCTGAAGGGAGGGATCATGCTTTGCTTCAGTGTGTCACAGTACATGTTGGCATTCATGGTTCCCTCAATGAACTGTAGCTCCCCAGTGCCGGCAGCACTCATGCAGCCCCAGACCATAACAATTCCACCACCATGCTTGACTGTAGGCAAGACACACTTGTCTTTGTACTCCTCACCTGGTTGCCGCCACACACACTTGACACCATCTGAGCCAAATAAGTTTATCTTGGTCTCATCAGACCACAGGACATTGTTATAGTAATCCATGTCCTTAATCTGCTTGTCTTCAGCAAACTGTTTGCAGGCTTTCTTGTGCATCATCTTTAGAAGAGCACAAGAGCTTCCTTCTGGGACGCCATCTTTATGAAGAGCAATAATTATTTTTTTCAGATCCTCAGAGAGTTCTTTGCCATGAGGTGCCATGTTGAACTTCCAGTGGCCACTATGAGAGCGTGAAAGCGATAACACCAAATTTAACACACCTGCTCCCCATTCACACCTGAGACCTTGTAACACTAACGAGTCACACGGCAACGTAAAGGGAAAATGGCTAATTGGGCCTAATTTGGACATTTTCACTTAGGGGTGTACTCACATTTGTTGCCAGCGGTTTAGACATTAATGGCTGTGCGTTGAGTTATTATGAGGGGGCAGCAAATTTACACTGTTATACAAGCTGTACAGCTGTACATTTTAGCATTTTAGCAAAGTGTAATTTCTTTTGTGGTGTCACATGAAAAGATATAATGAAATATTTATAAACATGTGAGGCGTGTATTCACTTTTGTGCGATACTGTATACAATATATGCAAGATGAGGAACACAGGTCACTGTAAATACTGGAGATACAAGGAATGGTTGGGGGGGAAGGGCTGGGATCAGAAACAAGGGGAGCAGATATAAGCAACAGGGTGCAGGGTACAAGATACAGTGCAAGAGCAAGAGAAAGATCAGAAGCAGGATAAATGGCAGCAGCAGCATCTGACCTAGCACAGCAAAGCAAAGTAAAACACTGATGCAAGGTGTACTAGCAGAAGAGAGACTTAAAAGAGAAGTGTGGGTTTCCTTTTTTTTTGCTTACATCTATTCTATGTGAGCTGCTGATGTCTATAAACCCTCCCAGCCCTCTCAGAAGTGCCCCTATTCTGTTAAAATCGAGCTAAATACCTGTGGGAGGTTCTACAGTCCTTCATACAGCATCATTCTGACAATAGTCTGAACATGAAGTCTGGATCCACCCCCTTCCCTGTCATTTTGCTTGATTGATGTCCTTTCTCCTCCCTCTGCTTGTTACTGAGACTTCACAGAGCATAGATGCTCCCCCCTCCCTTCTCACTTCTCTCTCTCTTCCCCCTCCCTCCTTCTCTGCAGCATGTTTCAATGGTCAGAAGAGTTTCAGCACTTCAGTGAGTGTAATGTGAGAGAAGTCACTGATAGTGCTGTGTATGAGAATCTACACTATATATTTCTATCTATCAGTACAGCCACGTCTCTTAGGGGAGGAGGGACAGAGGCAGGGGGTGTGTTGGTGTGTTGGTGGAGATGTTTACACCACCTGAAACTTTTCAAACTGAAAATGGACCGTTTTTGCCAGCTGAAGGAAAGTTCATGTGCACATGCTGTAAAAACTAAAAGAGGTAGGAAAAAAAGATTAACGGATATGTGACTAATGTGATATGTACTAGTTATTTAACCCATCCCATACTTCTCCTTTATTTCCCCCCCCCCGTAGACACCCCCTGGTGGACACTAGATGTTCAACTTCCTACTCTTCCAACTCTGGGAAGCACAGTCCCACCAGCAGGTGACTCAAGTAGGGAGTCATAGATGGCTTCCCACAGTCAATATGGCAGCACCGGGGAGATCAATGACAAACTGGACCCGATGAAGACAGCACTGGAACCTTTGGCTGGTAGGTGTCTTTTTAATAATTACAGTAATTATAACTGCTGGCTTTTATTTTTATTTTTTTACCAATGTTTCATCTTTACGTAATTACAAATAAACAGGTCCATAGCAGAAATGTAAAATCTGCTCTAGTCTATAGGGGGTGTACAGGTGTGTGAGGGGAACTGATTAATGCAACGCCATTAATAGATTAGACAGTTGTACATTCAACAGTATTCATAAAATAAATTATGGCTGCATTATTCTTGTGCTACAAAATGCTGCAATCGCTTATGTTTTTACCCAGAAATGTCCAGGGATGCCCAAGCTAGTAGGAAAAAAATTCTAAATACAATTTGTAAGTGTTGCTTCTGGATGCTACCCTCCCGTTTCTGTGCTGCTCTAGGCTCCGCCTGTGTTGAAAGAAATGTGTAGGCCAGCATTACTGATCTCCTTTTGAAAACGCTTGGCTTGACTGCCTTGGCTTGAGTACTTTCTAAGTCGTTTATCCAAAACACGAATGCAGCAAGTGGAAGCAAGAATGCCTCTCCTGCACACTTTTTCAGGTCAGTAACTGAATCAGCAATGACAGCCAGACAACTTGAATTTCTAGAAGTCAGCAATGAAAGATTATTTTCTGACCCCAAAAGTTGCCATAATAGCAAATAGGTCCCTGGAAATTTCCTTTGGGATATATCTGAGCAGCCCTTATACAGAAGCAGGATCCAGTCTGTTTAACTGCTCTACTTATCTACTAGGGGTACAAAGATGTTGGTGTAAAAGCTCTAGCTACATACACATGCACACCTTTACCTTAGAGTCCTTCATTAATTATGTAAAATCCACAGAAAAACCCAGGATAATATTTTGCATATCATGAAGTTTCTCTAATAGGATTCTGCAAAGACATGAAGAAATGAACAAATTTCACTTCTAATTAAAGGTCACAGTTGTACAGAAGTAGATAATTAGGGAGATATATCAACATTAATAGTGACAGTTCTGACATCTTACATATTCTGCTGTAATTGTATTTTTGTAGTAATGTTCTATGTACATAATCCTTAGAATTTTTTTTTTTTTCTTGTTTGAGAATGACCAAAGGGTTTCAATCCTAAATCAGTCCACCCCAATGAGAACTTATATTCCCTGCTTACCAAATGCTGTCCAGTGGCCAGAGAGTGGTAGTCATCATGGGCAACTTCATGCACAGGTAATCTGCATAATGAGAAATTTCCTTTAAAGGTACAAAGTGATATTTTTGTCAGTAATATTAAATATAAATGTTTTGTTTTACAATTAAACATTTAATACAGTTTGCATGAATGACACTCTAAATTGATTATCCCAGGCAGCTCTGTTTCTTTGTTATCCAAGCTATCTGCTATAAGGTCTATTTACAACACATGCTAATTAAAGCGGTAGTAAACCCCGCTTGGTCATTTTTACCCACAGGTAAGCCTATAATAAGTAGCATGTTGTGCAATTATGATAATTACAGGTGTTTTTTTTTTTTGTTGTTTTTTTTTAAACATCCACAGTTTACAACCACTTTAACCACTTGACCACTGGGCATATAAACCCCCTTCCTAACCAGACCAATTTTCAGCTTTCGGTACTCTCACAATGTGAATGACAATTACTCAGTCATGCAACACTGTACCCATATGAAAATTTTGTCCTTTTTTTCCCACAAATAGAGCTTTCTTTTGGTGGTATTTAATCACCGCTGTGTTTTTTATTTGTTGTGCTATAAAAGAAAAAAGACTGAAAATTCTGTAAAAAAATTATTTTTTCTTTGTTTCTGTTATAAAATTTTGCAAATTACCGTATATACTCGAGTATAAGCCGACTCGAGTATAAGCCGAGGTACCTAATGTTGCCCAAAAAAACTGGGAAACCTCACTGACCCGAGTATAAGCCGATGCCCCACTGTTCCCTAGCTCGCTGTTCCCTGTAAATAGAAATTTTTACATTGTAATTATTACCTGTAAAGAAGTTGCGGCTGCGGCGTCCATCGTTCGAATTCCGCAGTGTCCATCGTTCGAATTTCGCGGTCTCTTCCTGTTCCTTACTTGATAGGCGAGTCTCAGCAGACACTCTCCGCCTATCACGATCATTCTCTCATCCTTAGTTTTCCCAGCAGACACTGTGTTGGGTATTCCGCCAATCACAGACGTCTGCTGGAAAACTGAGGATGAGAGAACGTTCATGATAGGCGGAGAGTGTCTGCTGAGACTCGCCTATCAAGGAAGGAACAGGAAGAGACCGCGGAATTTTGAACGATGGACGCCGCGGAATTTGAACGATGGACGCCGCAGCCGCCACTTCTTTACAGGTAATATTTACAATGTAAAAATTTATATGACTTGAGTATAAGCCGAGGGGGGGGGACTTTCAGCCCCAAAAAAAGGGCTGAAAAGCTCGGCTTATACTCGAGTATATATGGGGACTCAATTTTCTTCATAAATTTAGGCCAAAATTTATACCGCTACATATCTTTGGTAAAAATAACCCAAATTGGTGTATATTATTTGGTCTTTGTGAAAGTTATAGAGTCCACAAGCTATGGTGCCAATCTCTGAAAATTGATCACACCTGAAGTAATGACGGCTCATTTCTTGAGACCCTAACATGCAGGGAAAGTTCAAATACCCCACAAATGACCCCTTTTTGGAAAGTAGACATTCCAAGTTATTTAATAAGAGGCATGGTGAGTTTTTTGAAGTTGTAATTTTTTCCCACAATTCTTTGCAAATCCAAGATTTTTTTTTCTTTTTTTTCTCACAAAATTTTAATATTAGCAGGTTATTTCTCACACACAGCATATGCATACCACAAATGACCCCCCAAAACACATTCTGCTATTCCTCCTGAGTATGGTGGTACCACATGTGTGAGACTTTTACACAGCGTGGCCACATACAGAGGCCCAACATGCAGGAAGCACCTTCAGGCATTCTGGAGCATAAATTACACATCTAATTTTCTGACTACCTCTCACACTTTTGAAGGCCCTGGAGCAATGGAAACGCCCCAAAAATGACCCCATTTTGGAAAGTAAACACCCCAACGTACAATCTATGAGGCATAATGAGTCTTTTGAACATGTCATTTTTTTTTTTTTAAGTTTTTGGAAAATGTGGAAAGAAAATGAAAACACATTTTTTTTTTTACACAAAGTTGTCCATTCATACAATATTTCTAACACATAGCATGTACATACCAAAAATGACACCCCAAAATAGATTCTCCTACTCCTCCTGAGTACGGTGATACCACATGTGGGAGACTTCCACAGCCTGGCCACATACAGAGGCTGGGTACGGCCGAGTATTGCTGGGTATTGCCGAGTATGGCTGGGTATTGTAGAGTATGGCTAAGTATGGCTGGGTACTGGCAGGTATGGCTGGGTACTGCTGGGTATCACTGAGTATGGCTGGGTATCACTGAGTATGGCTGGGTATCACTGGGATGGCATGGAGTAGCGCTGTGGGCACTACACATCCAGCCCACAGCGCTGCTGAAACCATTCTCTCCCCTCTCCCCTTGCACTGTATCGATCGGTACAGAGAGGGAAGAGAGGAACCGGACATGACGGCAGTTTGTTTACGAGTGATCACTCCGTCATTTGACAGAGCAATTACGTGGTAAACTGCTGCTGTCAGTAGCCATTTACCGTGATCTGTGATACTCCCGTGTGCGTGCCCCAGGAGGCGCGCGGGAGCAAGATTCTGGGAGGACGTCCATGAACGCCCTCCCAGAATAAGCCGCCTGCTCTGTAGCCATCTTTCAGCTATGGCCCGGTCGGCATGTGGTTAAAACATAGCTGTAAAACATGATGTTCTTGTCCAAAGCTTGCCATGTGCTGACTGCAAGAGTTTTACAGAAAATATTAAATGCGGAAAAATTCCCCAAAAAAAATTTAATCTTGAAACTTTGCAAACCATTAAAACTAACAAAAAAATACCTTATTATATTATATTATATATTGTAGCCTTAAGATTCTTTATGTAACAATTATCTAATCTGGTCATAATTTGTGATGAGTGAACTGGCCTTTGGTTTGTTTCACATGAGCGTTTGCAAAGCCAGCCTGAAAACTGCAAAATGCCGAACATAGAGCCTTAACCCCGCTGAAGTCTATAAGAGCTGAATCTTCCATTATTTTCTGGCCCTTTTTAGGGCCAGTTTGCAAGCTTTTGGCTAGCTTTTGGTAAAAAGGGCATACTGTAAGTAACTGGGCACCACCATGGGGGACATTTTTAAAAATACCGTTCAGCTGGGAGTTGGTCTTTTAATGGGGTCTAAAGGGCAACATTAAAAATACACAATTCCTTTAAATAATATGCGTTGGGATGCCTTAACCACTTGCCGACTGTATAACTTAGATATATGTTGGCAAAGTGGCACAACTGCTGCGGTGGGTCACGTACCTAGTGATCCGACACTTCGGGGTCTAGGGCAGGCACGCACACCGCTGGCGCCCTGCTCCCGCTGTGATTATACACAGCATGAGCTGATCTGCGGGTACCCCCAGCACCAGCTGATCTTTCGGTAGAGAGAGAGAATGGCGATCTGTCTATTTAAAAAAGGCAGATCACCATTCTGTCAGTACAGAAGGCATGGATCCTGTGTCTCTGCAAAGCAGGGACATCAATCAATGCCTTCCCCTGGTACAAGCACCACCCCCCACAGTAAGAAAACACCAGCTAGGCACACACCCTTTGATCGCCCTTGATGTTAACCCCTTTTAAGCCAGTGTCAATAGTACTGTAATGCCCTGTACACACGATCGGATTTGCGATGGAATAAAATCTGATGGATTTTTCCATCGGAATTCTGATGATGCTGACTTTTATCAGTCTTGCCTACACACCATCAGACAAAATTCCGACCGTACAAAACGCGGTGACGTAAAACACTCCGAAGAGCCGAGAAAAATTAAGTTCAATGCTTCTGAGCATGCGTCGACTTGATTCTGAGTATGCATGGGTTTTTCTCCGATGGAGTTCCCCGCAGACGATCGGAATTTGCTATCGTTTTTTTTTTATCAGTAAAATTTAAAACATGCTCTATTTTTTTACACCGAATGGAAAAAAGACTGATGGTGCCGACAAACGATCGGTTTTTCCGATGAAAAAAGTCCATCTGTTTTTTTTCATTGAAAAAACGATCGTGTGTACGTGGCATTAGAGTGCATATTTATAGAACTGATCACTGTATTAGTGTCACTGGTCCCCAAGAATTGTCAAAAGTGTCAGTGTCCAATTTGTCCTCTGCAATATTGCAGTCCCGGTATAAAGTGCTGATCACCGCCATTACTATTAAAAAAATAAAAATAGAAATATATATATATATATATATATATATATATATATATTTCATAGTTTGTAGACACTATAAATTTTCCGCAAACCAATCAATATAAACTTATTGGGATTTTTTTTACCAAAAACATGTAGAAGAATACATATTGGCTTAAATTGATGAAAAAATTCGTTTTTTTCTTTAAATGTTTTTATTGAAAATGTTTTATGGCAGAAATGAAAAAAGATATATTTTTTTTTCCAAATTTTCGGCCTTTTTTTGTTTATAGCGCAAAAACTGAAAACCGCAGCGCTGAAATTACCACCAAAATAAAGCTCTATTTGTGGGAAAAAGGGACCTAAATTGGGTACAGCGTTGCTGGACCGCGCAATTGTCAGTTAACCACTTCAGCCCCGGACCATTTTGGTTGGTTAAAGACCAGGCCACTTTTTGCGATTCGGCACTGCGTTGTTTTAACTGACAATTGCGCGGTCATACGACGTGGCTCCCAAACAAAATTGATGTTCTTTTTTTCCCCACAAATAGAGATTTCTTTTGATGGTATTTGATCACCTCTGCGGTTTTTATTTCTTGTGCTATAAACAAAAATAGAGTGACAATTTTGAAAAAAAATCAATATTTTTTACTTTTTGCTATAATAAATATCCCCAAAAAATATCAAAAAAAAATTTTTTTTTCCTTAGTTTAGGCCGATACGTATTCTTCTACATAGAACAAAAAAGAAATGGGCTATGGGACTTTAAATGAGGCATGGATCGGCGTATAGGTATGTATAGGATATCAAAAGATGAGTGTATCTGTCACAGTCCCGTCAGGGAAGTCTCTGTGGCCATGAAGAATTGCTAAATAATCCATCCAGAAATGATAATAAAACTCAAAGAGTCAATTGGAGAATTCATAATGTAATAATGTATCATAATATATAATACACAGATCATGCAGACAAAGGCATAATACATATAATAGTGGTCACATTGGCATATTTGATGATTCAATATCTAGGACATGATTAATGAAAGCAATCACAATAGATGGGCATACAGATACAATAGACATGATTATCCAAATGAATTAAAATAAGGAATGCAGTAAGAAGAAATAACATAATTGGGCAAATTTGGCTTGGCATCCCTGAGCATAGACTCGACGCATTTCTTGGCATTTAAAGCCAGTCATCAGGAGTGGGGTGCGTATATTGTAGCTAAAAAAAGGGGGGGGGAATAGAGAAACAAATAGGTAAGTCAATGGAGTCTCAATGGTTAAGTCATGGTTACAAAACAGCTAACTCAGATGGTTTGATACATTACCCATGGCGAAGCCCAAAAAGGTAACCCAAGCGTTCCAAAAAATGGAATGGGATGGTGGTCCTGGATGAACTGTCTCCCCCGGGGTTGAGGCGGGAATGAGTCCCCCACACTCTAAAGTCTCCCCAACCATGGGGAGAGCCAGGGAGCGGATGGCGTGGGACATCAGCCAGGGAGAATACCCGGACAGCCACAACACAATACCAAAGGTGAGATGGGCGCACATGAGACACAAATTCAGGTACTAATGGAAGAAAAGAAAAAAAGTGAATCAAGAGATGGTTGATGAATGTGAACCAAACAAAAATTAAGTATGAACATGTAAAAATAAGTGAAAAAAGGTTGGGGGGCGGGAGGGGTTGTGGTGTGGGGGTGGGGGAGGGAAGAAATGAAGAGGGGAGGGCAAAGTGAATGTCTATGAGCAGGTAAATAAGGGAATTGGGCTGTTTTGTAACCATGACTTAACCATTGAGACTCCCTTTTTTTAGCTACAATATACGCACCCCACTCCTGATGACTGGCTTTAAACGCCAAGAAACGTGTCGAGTCTATGCTCAGGGATGCCAAGCCAAATTTGCCCAATTATGTTATTTCTTCTTACTGCATTCCTTATTTTATTTCAATTGGATAATCATGTCTATTGTATCTGTATGCCCATCTATTGTGATTGCTTTCATTAATCATGTCCTAGATATTGAATCATCAAATATGCCAATGTGACCACTATTATATGTATTATGCCTTTGTCTGCATGATCTGTGTATTATATATTATGATACATTATCACATTATGAATTCTCCAATTGACTCTTTGAGTTTTATTATCATTTCTGGATGGATTATTTAGCAATGCTTCATGGCCACAGAGACTTCCCTGACGGGACTGTGACAGATACACTCATCTTTTGATATCCTATACATACCTATACGCCGATCCATGCCTCATTTAAAGTCCCATAGCCCATTTCTTTTTCGTTCTACTATATCAGGGATGGAGGCATGTTTCAAGGCATATGTGGTTTCCAACAGGTCACTTTTTCTTTCAAAAATATTCTTCTACATAATTTTGGTAAAAAAAATCGCAATAAGCGTTTATTGATTGGTTTGCGCAAAAGTTATAGCGTCTACAAAATAGGGGACTGTTTTATGGCATTTTTATATATATTTTTTTTTTTTACTAGTAATGGCGGCGATCAGCAATTTTTTCGTGACTGCGACACTATGGCAGACACATCGGACACTTTTGACATCATTTTGGCACCATTGTAATTTTTACAGCGATCAGTGCTATAAAAATGCATTGATTACGGTGAAAATGACACTGGCAGTGAAGGGGTTAACCTTTAGGGGGCGCTGAAGTGGTTAAGTGTGACCTAATGAGTGATTCTTACTGTGTGTGGGGGCATGGCTTGGCGTGTGACGTCACCGATTGTCGTTCCCTAAGACAGGGAACAGACGATCAGTGACACTCTCACTAGGAACAGGGAAAGGTTTGTTTACACTTTCCTCTCCCCGTTATTCAGCTCTGTGACCCGATCGCGGGAGACCGGCAGCGATCCGGTCCGTGGGTCCCGTGGGCGCGGTCACGGAGATCAGGACTGGGGTCGCGAGCACGCCGGCGGTGGTGCACATGCAACCCACGGCTGGGCATCTTAAAAGGGACGTACCTGTACGTGCTTATGCCCATCCATGCCATTCTGCTGACGTATATTTACAGTGGTTAAAGTAACGCAGTGCTGTATCGCAGAAAATGGCCTGGTCATGAAGTGGGGTAATTCTTCCGGAGGGCAAGTGGTTAAACCTGTGTAGCCAAGGTTTGCTACTATGCTTATGATTAAGGGACAGTTCCTATATTTTTATATTGGGTTTGGCTCCCTCTAGTGCATGCTGGACTCTATGTGTGTTTTTTTCTATTGTGTGAAGACTCAGAGCAAGGCATCATGGAACATGTAGTGTGGGATGAGGAAGTGACTCTGTTAGCAGGATAAATCTGGACTACAGGTAACAGAATGCTGTGCGCACAGAACAGCCTGCTGGGAGAGGAAATAAAAAGAGCGGTTGCGGCCTGATTCGCTCTCTCTGGACGCCATTCTGACCCTGCCAGCAGGAGGTCTGTGTGACAGGGAGTGCTGAGAATCTGCGGCCTACACAGCGGGGTGCCGGATAGCCAGCCCCAAAGGGATCTCTGAGGACAGCATCGCTATTCCAGTACAGCAGACCAGCGTGTGTCCCGTACCTGCAATCCAATCTTCAGGATGCTGCAGCATGGCGCGGCGCCGCCATTTCTACAGGACAAAGATACAGAGACAGAGAATTCCGGCTGGAACCCTCTATTCATCTGATCCATTCATCTGGTGTTTGTAGTGGTGAGCGGGCACAGCCATTGTGATAGTTAACAACAGTACTGCTGAGTAATATTTTTACAGACTGGCTGATGATACTTGTAGTTCCACGGATTGAATATACTTCTTCATAAGCCACACACAGCAGGCGCTTGGGGTCAATACACCCACTGTGCTTTATCAGTATTGTGAACACTTCTTTGTCCCAGTTAAAGGAGGAATATACACTGGTTATCATTCCTTTGGATAAGGTGCAGTTTAGTTCATTCTTATTACCTTTTTACATCTTGGATTACAATTAACTGCAATACAAAGAACGCAGGCTAGCTGAAGATAACTGGAAATAAAGGAACAATTCTTATTTCCTCACTTTTGTGCACAACTTACTATTGCTCAGTTGCATACATTGCATTGAACTTCTAAAGGGAGCCACCCTAAAGCGTATTATTTGGGTTTATACTGTTTATACTTGATATTTTACAGTTTGCTGGTCTGTGTGTTGAGGACACAGAGAGGAGATATCCGACACATGAGATATAGTGTTGGGTATTTACTCCTCTGTCTACCTGTCCACATAGGTCTTGTATTGGGTTTATGTTAAGTATTCATGCATGGTAATATATGGTGCATATTCATTGTTAACTTAAGCTGAGTTACTTATGCAATTTTATGTGTGTTCTTTCATCTCAGTAAACATATCTGATTTGTTTCATTGACATTGTGTAAGTCTCTATTTACTATCACAGATGTGACAGAATGGAACCCAAGGTGTCAGAGGTAAGAGGATTTACAGAGTCGAGGTAACCAATGAGGTACAGAGTCTATTAGCAGCCCTCACGGGGGTACCGCTACACCTGCATTTGAAGTGGCACACTATTGCTGCTAAATGACAGTTCCTTCTATGCTGGTTACTGTTTGTAAATCAAAGTTCATCCCTACCCATAGTACCCGGAAAGGCTTTTTTAAAAGGCATGTGCTAGCAATAAACTTGTTATCTATCAATATGACCAATTTACATAAAGCTAGCAGAAAAGAAAATATGCAAGGGCCACAACTGTGTAAAAAAAAATTCAGTAATAAAAAGAAAAGCTCAAATATTGAAACTAGATCATGTACACAAAACGAGCACAGTAACAAAAACCACAAACACAGGCTGATGGAAAAATAAATTAACTTTTCATTTACCAAACTATTGCTCACATTGCAGAACAAGGTCTATTTATCTTCTGTCTGTAGGAACTAAAAGTACTTATTTCTTATTCATGGTGCCAAAGTGATATTCACTTTGATGAAGTACAAAGTGTGAAACTCACTTGTGAATATTTCATGGGGATATAATCACTTCTACATCGGAACAGTACGGCAGGTCTTTTATAACTATTAATAAGTTCTGGTAGAAATGCAAGCTGGTATGATAGTAAGCTTAATTACTGATGTGGAGTGACAGTAAGGATGTTGGAAGATGAGCTTCTAGATCAGACGCAGGACTTACCTGCTTGTATGTGTTGCTCCCTTCCTTGCCAGCTGTATGAGAAAAGTGTCACCCTTCCACTGGTGGTTTCTGTGATGTTTGTGCTGGAGCACTGTGTGACCCTTCACCTTTTTCTCCTGATGCATGCTAGGGAAGGGGCTGTACCAGGAAGTAGTGAGAGTGGTGTGTGGAACTGGGAAGCAGCAGCATGATGCACAGAAGGGATTACATCTGGTAATGACAGAATCCTGTTGTATTAGGACTCTATGTAACAAAGTCATCATGTTCTGAGTGAGTAATAAACCCTTCCATGGTTAAGAAGTTCATCTGGCCTGTGTGTAACTTGCTGAGCAGATACTGGCAGCATTGCTAGCAACACTCTGAGAGACCCCGTGTCTAAGGGACATAACAGTGGCGACGAGGATTGTGGATTTTAGCACACATGGCCTTCATAGGGCTTATTCAACCATTTGATCCTGCTGCTGAATCATGGAGCTCCTGGGTAGAGAGGCTGGAGCAGTATATGGAAGCAAATAGTGTGGCTGCAGAAAAGAAAGTTGCAGTTTTCCTCACAATATTGGGTCAAGCTGCATATGGCACTCTCAGAGACCTAATTTCTCCAGACAAGCCGGCCTCTAAGCCCCTGCCTGAGTTAATTCAGAAGCTACATGAGCACTACAACCCAAAGCCATTAGAGATTGCAGAGCGGTTTAAATTCTACAGTAGAAGGCAGCATGCTGGGGAGGACATAAAGACTTATATCATTGCTTTACGTAAACTGACTGCCACTTGTCAGTTTGGAGACTACCTGCAGACGGCTCTCCGTGACATGTTTGTTATGGGACTCTGCGACCCAGCCATACAGAAATGCTTACTCACAGAACCCGACTTGACTCTGACGAAAGCCACTGACCTTGCTACGGTCATGGAGTTGGCTACACGGGACACCAACCTACTGAAGGCACCACCTGAAACTCCTGCAAGCCAGGGAGAGGAAATATTCCACTCTGCTATCACGCGACACCCAAGACTATCATCCCCAAATCTGCCTAAACCTCACCACCCTAATTCTTCTGTCTCTAGGACACCAACTTGCTACCGTTGTAACACTACTCACAGTGCACCTGCTTGCAAGTTCAAGGATGTTGTTTGTTTTCTTTGTGGAAAGACTGGCCATATTGGGCGTGTTTGCTGCAGCTCACGCTCTCCGAAACACTATCACAAAAGTTAGACGTAAACAGACATTTCATATGGATACTGACAATCACGGCTCCAGCTCTGATGAGGAAACCTGTGTCCACTGTCAAGCATGTTGGACTGTTTCGGGTAGCTGGGAGTACTCCTGCGATAAAAGTGGATGTCACACTCAATGGCTGTCCTGTCTCCATGGATGTTGATACAGGTGTCTGTCATTTCATGGACTGATTTAAAGGCATTGGGTCTGTCCCTACCGCTCCAACCTACAAATCTCACACTACAAACCTACAGCAAGGAACTACTACAGCCCTTGGGTTATGTGAAACCCCTTGTTACATTAGGCAACCGCAGTCAAACTCTACGCCTTTATGTTGTCAATAAAGGAGGTCCTCCGCTGTACGGTAGGGACTGGATCAAAGCCCTGGGCATGCCTCCTCTTGCCATTGCCCAATGTACATTGCTTTCTGAGGTAGACCATTGGGTGGAATCCCTGAAGTCATGCTTTAAGGGGGTTTTTGAGGACTCTTTGGGCACAGTAAAAGGAAAAATGGCCCACCTCCTCTTGAAGCCGGGTGCTACACCTCGTTTTTGTAAGGCAAGATCAGTACCTTTTGCCTTGAGAAAGAAAGTGGAAGCAGAGCTGGACCACCTATTGGCAGAAAAGATCATAACTAAAGTTGATAGAAGTGAATGGGCATCGCCAATTGTGCCTGTCAAGAAAAAGAATGGAGACATTAGAATTTGTGGAGATTTCAGGGTTGCTCTGAACAACCAACTTCTTGTGGATCAATACCCATTGCCTCAACTTGAAGATCTATTTAGCTCATTGGCTGGGGGGCAAAAATTTACAAAAATAGACTTAAAGCAAGCTTACCTGCAACTGCAAGTACACCCAGATTCACGCCATCTGTTGACCATTAACACCCATAAAGGATTATTCCAATATAACCGCATGGTTTTTGGCATAGCCCCAGCTCCAGCCATCTGGCAGCGAATCATGGATGAGGTCCTGGCAGGCATACCTTTCACTCAATGTCTACTAGATGACATGCTCATCACTGGTCCCACTGATGAAGAACACAGAAAGAATGCTGAAGCTGTGCTAGAGAGACTCCAAAGGTATGGTTTACGTATCAATCTTTCAAAATGCGAATTTCTAAAGTCTCGACTGGAATTTTGTGCCCACACTGTGGACCGACATGGGTTACACACTACTGAAGAAAAGGTTAAAGCCCTTACCCATGCCCCTACTCCCCAGAATGTCACACAGCTCAGGTCCTACCTTGGCCTCCTAAATTACTACCACCGTTTCTTGCCGAACCTAGCACACCAGCTTTACCCATTACATTGCTTACTGGATGCAAGAGCTAAATGGATATGGACAGCCAAATGTGAAGAAGCTTTTCGGCTTTCTAAAGAACTCATTCTGTCTTCTCGAGTTCTGGTCCACTAAGATTTAAATAAACACGTCACCTTGGCTTGTGACGCCTCGCCTTATGGACTGGGTGCTGTGCTTTCCCATGTCATGCCAGATGGCACAGAGCGCTCCATTTCTTTTGCCTCCAGGTCTTTAACCTCAGCAGAGCAAAACTACTCCCAGATAGACAAGGAAGCTTTGGCCATTGTATGGGCCACAAAAAAATTTCATACATACATCTATGGTCGGGAGTTCACACTTATCACTGACCACAAACCTCTGTTGTCAATACTGAACCCTCAGAAAGGAATTTCTACAACAACCGCATCTCGCTTACAAAGGTACGCTTTATTCTTGGGAGCTTATACTTATTCTATCAGATACCGCTCCCATGATGCCCATGGCAATGCAGATGCGTTTTCCAGATTGCCAATTGGAGACCACTCACCAAGAGACGTACGCATAGTGGAAATACACAGGCCCAAATCCTGCATGTCCACAGCCTTAATTGCCAGACATACAGTCACAGATCCTTTCCTGTCTCAGATATTCTCATATGTTCAGGCTGGATGGCCAGAGAAAGTCCCAGATGAATTTCGTCCGTACTTTGCCAGAAAATGTGAGCTTGTGACTAATGCTGGTTGCCTACAGTGGGGCAACAGAGTGATCATACCTCAGTATTTGCAACCAACCATGCTAAGGATACTCCATGAGGGCCATCCTGGCGTGGTGCGCATGAAGCAGCGAGCCCGGAGCTATGTTTGGTGGCCACAAATGGACACAGCAATTGAAGATTATGTGGCTCAATGTCCTGGGTGCTGTCAAGCTCAGCGACCCCAAAAGAAAGGAACCCTGCTACCTTGGCCATGGCCGACAGAACCGTGGTCAAGACTCCATCTTGATTTTGCTGGCCCAATCCAGGGTAAAATGTATTTGATCGTGGTAGATGCACATTCAAAATGGCCAGAGGTTTTTCAAATGCCTTCTGTTACCTCAGCTGCTACCATTCTAGTCTTAAGGAAGCTCTTTGCTCAATATGGCTTGCCAACAGCCATAGTCTCGGACAATGGGACTCAATTTACATCGCATGAGTTTCAATCCTTTCTCAGTGGCTTGGGCATCCAACACTACAAAACAGCTCCTTATCATCCAGCCTCAAATGGGCTGGCAGAACGGTTTGTGCAGACATTTAAGAAGCACTTACTGTCCACTCTGGACCAGGTCGGACTGTCAGAGGAGAAGCTGCTGGAGTTCTTGACCATGTACCGAAACACAAAACACGCTACTACTGGGCTGTCACCAGCTTTTCTTATGTTTGGCAGGCATCTCCGCACCAAACTGGATTTAGTTCCTCCACAGGAACAGTCACCGACACCTCCTCCGCCAGGCCGTCCTGGATTCCGTGCTGGTGATCTTGTATGGTTTCGGAATTACAGAGTTTTGCCTCATTGGCTTCCTGGCATTATTGATGGACCTCTTGGACAACGAATGTACCTTGTTCGCCTGGAGAATGGCGTTTGTGTTCGAAGAAACCTTTCGCAATTGAGAAAGCGCATTTGCCTGCCAGTAGAAACAAACCCGACCTCTCTTTCTACCCAACCACCAGAGTCTACTCAGGGCTCTACTGGTGACATATGGCATGGTGTCTGGCATGATCCCACAAGTTTACAACCAACCCCTGAAGCGGTTGGTGACCATATTCCTGAGGAGCCCGGACATGTGCCTGGAGTTGCAGAGACTGATTTGCCTGTTGGACACCCACTGACACCTCCAGAACCTTTGACAGCCTCTACCCCTCCTGGTGCTGTGCCACTTCGTAAGTCTGCCCGCCAAAGACATCAAACTCCTCGTTGGCAAAGCACTGAAATCTTACGGGACACTTTGGAGGTCGGGAAACAGAGACAAAGGACTCATAACGTGATGCGGGAGACACAGAACTGAGTTGGAGATACTACTTGCTGAACTGATCCTGCTTGCCTTGTTATTTTATGTGTTGAGTATTTTGTTCTCTTGTTATGTTTATTTTTTTATTTTTTTATTTTTTTCCTATTGTTTTTTTTTTTATGGGAAAAAGAGGAGATGTGATGTTTGTGCTGGAGCACTGTGTGACCCTTCACCTTTTTCTCCTGATGCATGTTAGGGAAGGGGCTGTACCAGGAAGTAGTGAGAGTGGTGTGTGGAACTGGGAAGCAGCAGCAAGATGCACAGAAGGGATTACATTTGGTAATGACAGAATCCTGTTGTATTAGGACTCTATGTTACAAAGTCATCATGTTCTGAGTGAGTAATAAACCCTTCCATGGTTAAGAAGTTCATCTGGCCTGTGTGTAACTTGCTGAGCAGATACTGGCAGCATTGCTAGCAACACTCTGAGAGACCCCGTGTCTAAGGGACATAACAGTTTCCATTCTGCAGTGTTTTTGTGAGCAAGGGAATGACACCTCACTCATCCAGCCAGTGGGGGAGTGACACAGGTAAGTGCTTTCCACATTCTGGTGTGCAAAAATGGGAAGAAATTCTGGACTCCAAAGCCGCACTCCAAAACAGTTTTTGTCTTTTATTCAAAAATGGACATCAAAAGCTTAGCTATGACTAAGCACTGTTTGTTAGTGTGAAACGCATCAGTTCTTCTGTCCGTTCTGTTATGCTGTGGCATGTACAGTGGGGCAAAAAAGTATTTAGTCAGCCACCAATTGTTCAAGTTCTCCCACTTAAAAAGATGAGAGAGGCCTGTAATTGTCATCATAGGTATACCTCAACTATGAGAGATAAAATGTGGAAATAAATCCAGACAATCACATTGTCTGATTTGGAAAGAATTTATTTGCAAATTATGGTGGAAAATAAGTATTTGGTCACCTACAAACAAGCAAGATTTCTGTCTCTCACAGACCTGTATCTTCTTCTTTAAGAGGCTCCTCTGTCCTCCACTCATTACCTGTATTAATGGCACCTGTTTGAACTTGTTATCAGTATAAAAGACACCTGTCCACAACCTCAAACAGTCACACTCCAAACTCCACTATGGTGAAGACCAAAGAGCTGTCAAAGGACACTAGAAACAAAATTGTAGACCTGCACCAGGCTGGGAAGACTGAATCTGCAATAGGCAAGCAGCTTGGTGTGAAGAAATTAACTGTGGGAGCAAAAATTTGAAAATGGAAGACATACAAGACCACTGATAATCTCCTTCGATCTGGGGCTCCACGCAAGATCTAACCCCGTGGGGTCAAAATGATCACAAGAACGGTGAGCAAAAATCCCAGAACCACACAGGGGGACCTAGTGAATGATCTGCAGAGAGCTGGGACCAACGTAAAAAAAGGCTAACATCAGTAACACACTACGCCGCCAGGGACTGAGATCCTGCAGTGCCAAACATGTCCCCCTGCTTAAGCCAGTACATGTCCGGGCCTGTCTGAGGTTTGCTAAAGAGCATTTGGATGATCCAGAAGAGGATTGGGAGAATGTCATATGGTCAGATGAAACCAAAGTAGAACTGTTTGGTAGAAACACAACTCGTCGTGTTTGGAGGAGAGAGAATGCTGAGTTGCAACCAAAGAACACCATACCTACTGTGAAGAATGAGGGTGGCAACATCATGCTTTGGGGCTGTTTCTCTGCAAAGGGAACAGGATGACTGATCCGTGTACATGAAAGAATGAATGGGGCCATGTATCGTGAGATTTTGAGTGCAAACCTCCTCCCATCAGCAAGGGCATTGAAGATGAAACGTGGCTGGGTCTTTCAGCATGACAATGATCCCAAACACACCGCCCAGGCAACGAAGGAGTGGCTTCGTAAGAAGAATTTCAAGGTCCTGGAGTGGCCTAGCCAGTCTCCAGATCTCAACCCCACAGAAAACCTTTGGAGGGAGTTGAAAGTCCGTGTTGCCCAGCGACAGCCCCAAAACATCACTGCTCTAGAGGAGATCTGCATGGAGGAATGGGCCAATATACCAGCAACAGTGTGTGACAACCTTGTGAAGACTTACAGAAAACGTTTGACCTCTGTCATTGCCAACAAAGGATATATAACAAAGTATTGAGATGAACTTTTGTTATTGACCAAATACTTATTTTCCCCCATAATTTGCAAATAAATTCTTTCCAAATCAGACAATGTGATTCCACATTTTGTCTCTCATAGTTGAGGTATACCTATGATGACAATTACAGGCCTCTCTCATCTTTTTAAGTGGGAGAACTTGCACAATTGGTGGCTGACTAAATACTTTTTTGCCCCACTGTATTTTTGATGTCAATTTTTGAATAAAAGGCAAAAACTTTTAACAAAGACAGGCAGCTTAACAGTCATATGGTTTGATTATTTTTTTTTCAGAAAAAAAAATGTTTCCCTGCTTACTGAACATAGGAGGTTGCTTGCTAGGTATTGGTGCTATTCAAAGAACACTTTGCATTTTTTTTAAATGAATGTTCCTACAACATTCCCTGCCATTAGCCTTTATATTCCAAAGAAAGGAATATCCGCACAAAAGAAGTATAGTTGCTGCACTTTACTAATGTAACTTTAAACAATGGCATTTACAAGTACATTACATAGACATACTATTCAGGGTCACTTGACAGTATTTTGTCAATCACATACAATGGATGATCCACACAGTAGTCATATATGAAAGCAGCATACAACACTTCACCCTTAAAGCGGCTGTTACCCCAACATTTCATATTCCTGATTAGGCGAACAACCCCCGGTTCGGTTCGCACCAGAACATGCGAACAGGCAAAAAATTTGCTCGAACATGCGAACACCGTTAAAGTCTATGGGAGACGAACATGAAAAATCAAAAAAGCTAATATTAAAGGTTAATATGCAAGTTATTGTCATAAAAAGTTTTTGGGGACCTGGGTCCTGCCCCAGGGGACATGTATCAATGCAAAAAAAAGTTCTAAAAACTGCAGTTTTTTCGGGAGCGGTGATTTCAATAATGCTTAAAGTGAAACAATAAAAAATAAATATTCCTTTCAATTTCGTACCTGGGGGTGTCTAAAGTATGCCTGTAAAGTAGCGCATGTTTCCCGTGTTTAGAATTGTCCTTGCACAAAATGTCATTTTTGAAGGAAAAATAGTCATTTAAAACCACTTGCGGCTATAATGAATTGTCGGGTCCCCGACAATACAGAGAAAAGTCATTGGAAAACCGGCAGGGGTCTCCCCCCCCCCCCCGCAGTCCATTACCATGAATATTAAGGGGAACCCCTGCCGTTTTTTTCAATGACTTTTATCTGTATTGCCGGGGACCCGACAATTCATTATAGCCGCTAGTGGTTTTAAATTACTTTTTTTCCTTCAGAAATGACATTTTGTGCAGGGACAATTCTAAACACGGGAAACATATCCTACTTTACAGGCATACTTTAGACACCCCCCAGGTACGAAATTTAAAGGAATATTTCACTTTTATTGTTTCACTTTAAGCATTATTAAAATCACTGCTCCTTTTTTTGCATTGATACATGTCCCATGGGGCAGGACCCAGGTTCCCAAACACTTTTTATGACAATAACTTGCATATTAACTTTTAAAATTAAGATTAAAGATTAAAATTAAAAGTCTCCCATAGATTTTTAAAGGGTGTTCCGCCGCTTTTCGAATTTGCCGCGAACACCCCAAATTATTTGCTGTTCGCCGAACGAGTGAACAGCCAATGTTCGAGTCGAACTCATGTTCGACTCGAACATAAAGCTCATCCCTATTCCTGATATGTGCCTGCTGTACCATGTACTTGAATGAGAAAGTATCCTGTTCTCTTTGTATTGCTTCCTTTGTGTAAAATTCCTGGTATTCCTCCAAGTCCCCTTGCTTTTCTATTAAAAACTGACCACACTAAGCAGGAGAGCACACCATGGTCAGTTCTCAAGCTATGCTGGGAACTCAGCCTGCTCTCCTCCAATGCACACTGCACAACCTGTCACTGGGAAGCTCAGTGTGCTGTTGTTTCACCTCCCCCCAGCTCCTATGTAGCTGAGAACAGAGAGAAGGTACTCACTTTTTTTTCATATCTATACAAAAATGTTTTGCCTTTCATTTCTATTTTGAACTAAATGAGTTATTTTACAAAGTTATTGTTTACACAATCCTCCCTTACTTTCTCTCATTCAGAGGACTTTGGCTTGCCTTAGGCTATCTCCTTGCATGTAGTTACTGAGACAAGACCACTGCACTTACATATCTGGCTTTAGTACACTTTTCCTAGGTCTTCCAGGGGGATAGACTCACTTCAGTGAAAACTTGGCCTGGCCTAAAAGGCCCTTTTCAACCCGCTCTTGCCTTCACCAACATAAGAAACAGGATGACTACAGCCGGCTCTTCTGAGTGCAAAACTACTTCACTCTGTCCTCCAGCCCGTTCCAGGGCCTCCACTTAGCTGACTACATCTGCATGCTGGTGGGGTCTCTGACACAGGATCCTCCCAATCTGGCTTATATATGGGCACTGGCTCACCCATGACATCTGCTACTGGAGGAACCCAGCACCTGATTACACTATTATCTATCACCACACACTATTCTGGGACAAAGCCACCTAGTGGCAAACTATCTAACTGCACCTGCTTACAGAATGGCAACATCAACAGGTAATTACTATGCTACAAAGGGATTAGCATGTATTAATTATATTAGCAGACTGCATCAAATATGTAATTTTTTATTTACCAAATGGTTACAGTTTAACTTGCTTATTGCTCAATATGATTTTAAAACAGAATTCTAGGATAAACCTAACTAGCCTTAACCACTTTAAGACCGGGCCTATTTTTCAAACTTGTTGTTTACAAGTAGTGATGAGCCGAACACCCCCGGGTTCGGTTCGCACCAGAACCCGCGAACGGACCGAAAGTTCGTACGAACATTAGAACCCTATTAAATACAATGGATGCGAACGTTCGAATTCTAAAGTGCTAATTATAACAACTATTATGCATGTTATTGTCCTAAAAAGGGTTTGGGAACCCGGGTTGTGCACCAGGGGACATGTATCAATGCAAAAAGAAGTTTTAAAAACGGTCGTTTTTCGGGAGCAGTCATTTTAATGATGCATAAAGTGAAAAAAAAAAGTCAAATATTCCTTTAAATATCATACCTGGGGGGTGTCTAAAGTATGCCTGTGAAGTGCCACGTGTTTCCCGTGTTTAGAACTGTCCCTGCACAAAATGACACTTCTAAAGGAAAAAAAAGCCATTTAAAACTGCTTGCGGCTTTAATGTAATGTCTGGTCCCGGTAATATGGATGAAAATCTTTAAGAAAAATGGCATAGCTACCCCATGACCCCCCCCCCCCCCCCCTACCCCAGCCCATTACCAGCCCCTTTGGGTCTTGTATGGATATTAAGGGGAACCCCGCACATAAAATAAAAAAGGCCCTATATACTCTGAACAGCCGTATACAGGCGGTGCATACAAGACAGGGACTGTAGGTTTGTTCTTATGTAGAATCTGTTTGTAATTTTGAACAGGTACATTGTTTAAGTGTAGCTCCAGCCCAAAAATCTATTTTTAAACTTTTTGGAAAACATAGGTAAGGGTTATCGCCCCTGTAACATTTGTTTTGCTGTCTGTGCCCCTGTTCAGAACATTTCACCTCACTTTCCGTCCCAATGACAACTGTTTTTGAAATGTGGTGTTTTTCTTGAAACAAGGATTGCTGATAAAGCATCAGTACAGAGGAGACACCTTTCTCCCATATTAATTCTTACAGGAGAGAATTTTCCTTCCAAGGGGTAGATTTCCTCTCACTTCCTGTTGTCTTCTTGCGTTTGCAAGTAGGAGTCGTTTGTAAGTTGGATGTTTGAAAGTAGGGACCTGCCGTATATACTCTGCAGAAAAAGGCCCCTTAGTTGTTGGTGTTGGCACAACACTGTAAGCACTCACAGTTACTCTTGGTTGGTGCTGGAACGCCCTGCTGTCAACTATTATATCAGGAATTGTAATTACATATAATTGTTGAACAGTGGTAGTAAAAATTGGGCCTTTGATGGTGGTGCTGGTGCCACAACACTGTAAGCCCTGACAGTTACTCTTGGTGGGTGCAGCAATGGGCCCTGCTGTGAATTATTAGATCAAGAATTGTAATTGCATGCCCCTGTTGAACAGGGGCTGAAAAATTGGGCCTTTCGTGGTGGTGGTGGTGGTGGCGTTGCCACAACACTGTAAGCCCTCAGAGTTACTCTTGGTGGGTGCAGGAATGGGCCCTGCTGTGAATTATTAGATCAAGAATTGTAATTACATGCCCCTTTTGAACAGGGGCTGAAAAATTGGGCCTTTCGTGGTGGTGGTGGTGGTGGCGTTGCCACAACACTGTAAGCCCTCAGAGTTACTCTTGGTGGGTGCAGGAATGGGCCCTGCTGTGAATTATTAGATCAAGAATTGTAATTACATGCCCCTGTTGAACAGGGGCTGAAAAATTGGGCCTTAGGCACTGGTGGCACAACACTACAACCCCTCACAGATACTGTACTTGGAGCACAGCAATGAGCCCTGTTGCAAAGTATTGCTTCAAAAATTGTAATGACACGCCCTTGTTAAACAGGGGCTGAAAAATTGGGCCTTAGGCACTGGTGCCACAACACTCCAACCCCTCACAGATACTGTACTTGGAGCACAGCAATGAGCCCTATGGCAAATTATTGCTAAAAAAATTGTAATTACACGCCCCTGTAAAACAGGGGCTGAAAAATTGGGCCTTAGCCACTGGTGGCGGCACCCATAAACAAAAATGATCTTCCAAGCTATCATCATCAATCGTATCATTGAGGACTCGGAGGAGGAGGATAGCCAGTCAACATAACAGCACAGGCACTCAGCATCAGCATCAGTCTTGAAGGGATGTGACATGTTAAAATCAATTAGTCTGTTATATCAGCATCAGGTGTGTGGTAGCTGGTGGTGATCCAAGACTGGTTCATCTTGATGAAAGTCAGTCGATCAACCGAGTCGGTGGACAGGCGCACCCTGTGATCCGTGACAAATCCTCCAGCAGCACTGAATGTGCGTTCCGAAAGAACGCTGGATGCAGGACAGGCCAGTAGCTCAATTGCATACTGTGCAAGCTCTGGCCAGTGATCCATCTTCAAGACCCAGTAAGCCAGAGGATTTTCGGTGGGGAAGGTGTCCAAGTCTGACCTTGCCCCTAGATATTCCTGCACCATGTTTATCAGACGCTGGCGATGGTTGCTGGAACCGATCATACTTTGGGGCTGCGGACTAAAGAATTGTCTGAACGCATCGGTCAGCCGGCCACCTTCCCCACCGCTCCTTCTTTGACTGGCCGAAGCCTCAGCAACTCGTTGTCCAGGACCAGGAGTTTGTAACCTCCCAGTCTCTGGGAACGCGTTGCACAGACCTTTCTGCAAGGCCTCCCGGAGTTGTCTCATCCTCTGCTCCCTCTGCGACGGTAACATAAGGTCCGCAACCTTACCCTTGTACCGTGGATCAAGGAGAGTGGCCAGTCAGTAATGGTCCCTCTCCTTGATCCGAAGAATACGAGGATCCTTCCGCAGACTTTGCAGGATCAGGGAGGCCATGCAGCGTAGTTTTGCTGAGGCATTCGCTCCGGAGTCCTCTGGGTCACTAAGGACGACATGATCCGCAGCCACCTCCTCCCAGCCACGTACAAGTCCACTGGTTTCTTGGGACTGTAAATCATCCCTAAAAGACTGCTGCTGATGATGCTGAGTGCCAGCCTCCACCTCCATGCTGACACAATCCTCCTCCTCCTCCTCCTCCTCCTCTTCCTGTGCGATGGGTGGGACAGAAGGAACACTGTCTGGGTAAAGGGGGCCTTGAGAGGCAAGGAAGTCCTCCTCTTCCTGCCTCTGTTCTGCCTCAAGTGCCCTGTCCATTATTCCACGCAGCGTGTGCTCCAACAGGTGGACAAGAGGTACAGTGTCACTGATGCATGCACTGTCACTGCTCACCATCCTCGTGGCCTCCTCAAATGGTGCCAGGACAGTGCATGCATCCCTGATCATGCCCCACTGGCGTGGAGAAAAAAAAACAAGCTCCCCTGACCCTGTCCTGGTGCCGTAGTCGCACAGGTACTCATTGATGGTCCTCTGCTGCGTGTGCAGCCGCTGCAGCATGGCCAACGTTGAGTTCCACCTGGTGGGCATGTCACATATAAGGCGATTCTTGGGCAGGTTCAACTCCTTTTGCAGCTCAGCCAGGCGAGCACTGGCATTATAAGATCTGCGGAAATGCACACAGACTTTCCTGGCCTGCCTCAGGACATCCTGTAAGCCCGGGTACCTGCCCAAGAACCGCTGCACCACCAGGTTAAGGACGTGAGCCACACAGGGCACATGGGTCAGTTGTCCCTGTCGGAGGGCGGAGAGGAGGTTGGTGCCATTGTCGCAAACCACCATTCCTGGCTTAAGCTGGCGTGGCGTCAACCACCTCTCGGCCTGGCCCTGCAGAGCAGACAGGACCTCTGCCCCAGTGTGGCTTCTGTCCCCCAAACACACCAGCGCAAGCACGGCATGGCATCTTTTTGCCTGCGTACTTGCGTAGCCCCTTGAACGGCTACGGAGCACCGCTGGTTCAGAGGACAAACCACAGGAAGAGGCAATGGAGGAAGAAGAAGAGGAGGGGGTGGAGGAGAGAGGTGTGTCACAACCAGTAGTAGCATTTTGGAGGCGTGGCGGTGGAACAACCTCCAACACTACTGCACCTTGTCCTGCATCCTTCCCAGCTTCCAAAAGAGTGACCCAATGGGCCGTGAAAGAAAGGTAACGTCCCTGTCCATGCCTGCTGGACCATGAGTCAGCGGTAATATGCACCTTACCGCTGACCGCCCTGTCCAGCGAGGCCAAGACATTGCCTTCCACATGCCGGTAGAGAGCCGGAATAGCCTTCCGTGAGAAAAAGTGGCGTTTGGGAACCTGCCACTGAGGAACCGCACATTGCACAAACTCACGGAAGGGGGCCGAGTCTACCAACTGAAAAGGCAGCAGTTGAAGCGCTAGCAATTTAGCCAAGCTAGCATTCAACCGCTGGGCATGTGGATGGCTGGGAGTGAACTTCTTTCGACGGTCCAGCAGCTGGGGCAGGGAAATTTGCCTGCTAGAATCGGACGTCGGTGTACTGCTAGCAGAGTGGCCGCAAGTACTTGGCTGTGACACACCTAATTCTACACCTTCATTCCTCTCAGTGCATGTTTCAGAGAGGACTGAAGTTATAGTGGGGTTGGAGATCCCAGCTGATGCGGTGCAAGGAGAGGTCCGCTTTGTTCTTTGGTGTGGGTCTTTGAGGTAGGCTTGCCAATGAGCTGCATGGCAGGTCAACATATGTCTGGTCAGGCATGTGGTACCCAAGCGGCTGATGTTTTGGCCACGCGATATACGCTTGAGACATATGTTGCAAACAGCAGCTGTGCGATCTGATGCACTAGCCTCAAAAAAGGCCCACACCAAAGAACTTTTTGAATGACGGGCAGAGGCAGCGCCCTGCACAGGCGGAGCTCTGCGGTGTGATTCCGTTGGTGTACTGCCCTTACGCTGGCCACCAAAGGGCATCCTGCCTCGTTGGAGATGTGCCTCCTCCTCATCCTCCTCCTCCTCCTCTCTCCTATTAGGCACCCACGTGGAGTCAGTGACCTCATCATCCCCTCCCTCCTCATCACTGGAGCCAATCTGGCAGTATGCTGCAGCTGCTGGAACATGACTGCCAGATTGGTGTCCTTCTTGAGCATCCCCTCTGTCTGCTCTCACGCTACTGCCTTCCTGTAGCTGGGTTTCATCATCAGACCCTTCGAAACGCTGGGCATCCTCCTGGAGCATGTACCCAACACTGTGCTCAAACAGTTCGGGGGACTCCTCAGGAGGAGGACATGGTGGGTCTAGGGAAGGAGTGACTGATGATGAGTCTGACATTGATACCAGGGAAGAGGACGCTTTGGCAGCTGCTTTGCCAGTACCCTGAGCCTGGGTGAGAGAGGATGAGGAGGAGGAGGAGGGCTTGGTCATCCACTCTACCAAGTCTTCGGCATGATGTGGCTCAACATGTCCAGCTGCCGAAAAGAAGGACAAGCGTGTCCCATGGCCATGTGCTGATGACAATGCACCGCGTCCACGACCAGCACTGTTGTCCCCAGACACAGAGCCTGCTTGCCCTCTTTTATTGCCTCCTGACTGTCTGCCTCTCCTTGTTTGCCTTCCAGACATTCTAATAGATGGCCTGCAGGGAGATGGGAAAAAAGCAATAAGGGCTACCTTCAGGTGTCCTTCTCTGTCCCTTTACTTAAGGATTTCTAAATATGGTTGAGGATGATTGCTTTTGCACAGAATAGCACAACGACAATTTCCCTGACTGTCCAAAAAACAAGGATTTCAAAGATGGTTGATGAGGAATGCTTTAGCACACTATAGCACAAGGAGAATTTCCCTCACTGTCCTTCCCTGTCCCTAGAAACAAGGATTCGTACAGTAAAACACACTGACACTCTCCCTACCTATAGTTTTCTGTCCCTAGAAAAAAGGTTTTTTTAAAGCACACTATAGCACAAGGAGAATTTCCCTCACTGTCCTTCCCTGTCCCTAGAAACAAGGATTCGTACAGTAAAACACACTGACACTCTCCCTACCTATAGTTTTCTGTCCCTAGAAAAAAGGTTTTTTTAAAGCACACTATAGCACAAGGAGAATTTCCCTCACTGTCCTTCCCTGTCCCTAGAAACAAGGATCCGTACAGTAAAACACACTGACACTCTCCCTACCTATAGTTTTCTGTCCCTAGAAAAAAGGTTTTTTTAAAGCACACTATAGCACAAGGAGAATTTCCCTCACTGTCCTTCCCTGTCCCTAGAAACAAGGATTCGTACAGTAAAACACACTGACACTCTCCCTACCTATAGTTTTCTGTCCCTAGAAAAAAGGTTTTTTTAAAGCACACTATAGCACAAGGAGAATTTCCCTCACTGTCCTTCCCTGTCCCTAGAAACAAGGATTTGTACAGTAAAACACACTGACACTCTCCCTACCTATAGTTTTCTGTCCCTAGAAAAAAGGTTTTTTTAAAGCACACTATAGCACAAGGAGAATTTCCCTCACTGTCCTTCCCTGTCCCTAGAAACAAGGATTCGTACAGTAAAACACACTGACACTCTCCCTACCTATAGTTTTCTGTCCCTAGAAAAAAGGTTTTTTTAAAGCACACTATAGCACAAGGAGAATTTCCCTCACTGTCCTTCCCTGTCCATAGAAACAAGGATTCGTACAGTAAAACACACTGACACTCTCCCTACCTATAGTTTTCTGTCCCTAGAAAAAAGGTTTTTTTAAAGCACACTATAGCACAAGGAGAATTTCCCTCACTGTCCTTCCCTGTCCCTAGAAACAAGGATTCGTACAGTAAAACACACTGACACTCTCCCTACCTATAGTTTTCTGTCCCTAGAAAAAAGTTTTTTTTAAAGCACACTATAGTACAAGGAGAATTTCCCTCACTGTCCTTCCCTGTCCCTAGAAACAAGGATTCGTACAGTAAAACACACTGACACTCTCCCTACCTATAGTTTTCTGTCCCTAGAAAAAAGGTTTTTTTAAAGCACACTATAGCACAAGGAGAATTTCCCTCACTGTCCTTCCCTGTCCCTAGAAACAAGGATTCGTACAGTAAAACACACTGACACTCTCCCTACCTATAGTTTTCTGTCCCTAGAAAAAAGGTTTTTTTAAAGCACACTATAGCACAAGGAGAATTTCCCTCACTGTCCTTCCCTGTCCCTAGAAACAAGGATTCGTACAGTAAAACACACTGACACTCTCCCTACCTATAGTTTTCTGTCCCTAGAAAAAAGGTTTTTTTAAAGCACACTATAGCACAAGGAGAATTTCCCTCACTGTCCTTCCCTGTCCCTAGAAACAAGGATTCGTACAGTAAAACACACTGACACTCTCCCTACCTATAGTTTTCTGTCCCTAGAAAAAAGTTTTTTTTAAAGCACACTATAGCACAAGGAGAATTTCCCTCACTGTCCTTCCCTGTCCCTAGAAACAAGGATTCGTACAGTAAAACACACTGACACTCTCCCTACCTATAGTTTTCTGTCCCTAGAAAAAAGGTTTTTTTAAAGCACACTATAGCACAAGGAGAATTTCCCTCACTGTCCTTCCCTGTCCCTAGAAACAAGGATTCGTACAGTAAAACACACTGACACTCTCCCTACCTATAGTTTTCTGTCCCTAGAAAAAAGGTTTTTTTAAAGCACACTATAGCACAAGGAGAATTTCCCTCACTGTCCTTCCCTGTCCCTAGAAACAAGGATTCGTACAGTAAAACACACTGACACTCTCCCTACCTATAGTTTTCTGTCCCTAGAAAAAAGGTTTTTTTAAAGCACACTATAGCACAAGGAGAATTTCCCTCACTGTCCTTCCCTGTCCCTAGAAACAAGGATTCGTACAGTAAAACACACTGACACTCTCCCTACCTATAGTTTTCTGTCCCTAGAAAAAATGTTTTTTTAAAGCACACTATAGCACAAGGAGAATTTCCCTCACTGTCCTTCCCTGTCCCTAGAAACAAGGATTCGTACAGTAAAACACACTGACACTCTCCCTACCTATAGTTTTCTGTCCCTAGAAAAAAGGTTTTTTTAAAGCACACTATAGCACAAGGAGAATTTCCCTCACTGTCCTTCCCTGTCCCTAGAAACAAGGATTCGTACAGTAAAACACACTGACACTCTCCCTACCTATAGTTTTCTGTCCCTAGAAAAAAGGTTTTTTTAAAGCACACTATAGCACAAGGAGAATTTCCCTCACTGTCCTTCCCTGTCCCTAGAAACAAGGATTCGTACAGTAAAACACACTGACACTCTCCCTACCTATAGTTTTCTGTCCCTAGAAAAAAGGTTTTTTTAAAGCACACTATAGCACAAGGAGAATTTCCCTCACTGTCCTTCCCTGTCCCTAGAAACAAGGATTCGTACAGTAAAACACACTGACACTCTCCCTACCTATAGTTTTCTGTCCCTAGAAAAAATGTTTTTTTAAAGCAAACTATAGCACAAGGAGAATTTCCCTCACTGTCCTTCCCTGTCCCTAGAAACAAGGATTCGTACAGTAAAACACACTGACACTCTCCCTACCTATAGTTTTCTGTCCCTAGAAAAAAGGTTTTTTTAAAGCACACTATAGCACAAGGAGAATTTCCCTCACTGTCCTTCCCTGTCCCTAGAAACAAGGATTCGTACAGTAAAACACACTGACACTCTCCTTACCTATAGTTTTCTGTCCCTAGAAAAAATGTTTTTTTAAAGCACACTATAGCACAAGGAGAATTTCCCTCACTGTCCTTCCCTGTCCCTAGAAACAAGGATTCGTACAGTAAAACACACTGACACTCTCCCTACCTATAGTTTTCTGTCCCTAGAAAAAAGGTTTTTTTAAAGCACACTATAGCACAAGGAGAATTTCCCTCACTGTCCTTCCCTGTCCCTAGAAACAAGGATTCGTACAGTAAAACACACTGACACTCTCCCTACCTATAGTTTTCTGTCCCTAGAAAAAAAGTTTTTTTAAAGCACACTATAGCACAAGGAGAATTTCCCTCACTGTCCTTCCCTGTCCCTAGAAACAAGGATTCGTACAGTAAAACACACTGACACTCTCCCTACCTATAGTTTTCTGTCCCTAGAAAAAAGTTTTTTTTAAAGCACACTATAGCACAAGGAGAATTTCCCTCACTGTCCTTCCCTGTCCCTAGAAACAAGGATTCGTACAGTAAAACACACTGACACTCTCCCTACCTATAGTTTTCTGTCCCTAGAAAAAAGGTTTTTTTAAAGCACACTATAGCACAAGGAGAATTTCCCTCACTGTCCTTCCCTGTCCCTAGAAACAAGGATTCGTACAGTAAAACACACTGACACTCTCCCTACCTATAGTTTTCTGTCCCTAGAAAAAAGGTTTTTTTAAAGCACACTATAGCACAAGGAGAATTTCCCTCACTGTCCTTCCCTGTCCCTAGAAACAAGGATTCGTACAGTAAAACACACTGACACTCTCCCTACCTATAGTTTTCTGTCCCTAGAAAAAATGTTTTTTTAAAGCACACTATAGCACAAGGAGAATTTCCCTCACTGTCCTTCCCTGTCCCTAGAAACAAGGATTCGTACAGTAAAACACACTGACACTCTCCCTACCTATAGTTTTCTGTCCCTAGAAAAAAGGTTTTTTTAAAGCACACTATAGCACAAGGAGAATTTCCCTCACTGTCCTTCCCTGTCCCTAGAAACAAGGATTCGTACAGTAAAACACACTGACACTCTCCCTACCTATAGTTTTCTGTCCCTAGAAAAAAGGTTTTTTTAAAGCACACTATAGCACAAGGAGAATTTCCCTCAGTGTCCTTCCCTGTCCCTAGAAACAAGGATTCGTACAGTAAAACACACTGACACTCTCCCTACCTATAGTTTTCTGTCCCTAGAAAAAATGTTTTTTTAAAGCACACTATAGCACAAGGAGAATTTCCCTCACTGTCCTTCCCTGTCCCTAGAAACAAGGATTCGTACAGTAAAACACACTGACACTCTCCCTACCTATAGTTTTCTGTCCCTAGAAAAAAGGTTTTTTTAAAGCACACTATAGCACAAGGAGAATTTCCTTTACTGTCCTTCCCTGTCCCTAGAAACAAGGATTCGTACAGTAAAACACACTGACACTCTCCCTACCTATCCTTCTCTTTCCCTAAACTAAAGGAATCCAGGTTAAGCAAGAAAAAATAAATGTCACTGTCCCTGCCTATGCTTCTCTTTCCCTGCTCCGGAACACACTACACTAAGCCGCCGTGCTGGCGGCCTTTTATAGTGTGGGGCGTGTACTAAACCCCCTCAGCAATAATTGGCCACAGGCATCCTGCCTGTGGCCAATCATTGCTCTCCTCGCTGCCGGCGCTGTGATTGGCCAAGCATGCGGGGTCACAGTGCATTCTTGGCCAATCACAGCGCCTGGATGACACTGCGATGGCGTAGTGCATTGTGGGCCGTTCGCGTCACTCGAATTAGGCGCGAACGGCCCAAATCGTTCGATCTTCGTCGAACGATCGAACAGCCGATGTTCGAGTCGAACGTATGTTCGACTCGAACACCGAGCTCATCCCTATTTACAAGTTAAAATCATTTTTTTTGCTAGAAAATTACTTAGAACCCCCAAATATTGTATATATTTTTTTCTAACACCCTAGAGAATAAAATGGCGGTCGTTACAATACTTTTTGTCACACTGTATTTGCGCAGCGGTCTTACAAGCGCGCTTTTTTTGGAAAAAATTCACTTTTTTGAATTAACAAATAAGACAACAGTAAAGTTAGCCCAATTTTTTTAATATTGTGAAAGATGATGTTACCCTGAGTAAATTGATACCCAACATTTCACTCTTCAAAGTTGCGGCCGCTCTTGGAATGGCAACAAACTTTTACCCCCTTAAAAATCTCCATATGCGACGTTTAAAAAATTCTACAGGTTGCTTGTTTTGAGTTACAGAGGAGATCTAGGGCTAGAATTATTGCTCTTATTTTAACGATCATGGAAATACCTCACATGTGTGTTTTGAACACCGTTTTCATATGCAGGGTCTACTCACGTATGCCTACGCTTCTGCGCGCTAGATTGGCGGGACGGGGCGTTTTTAAAAACAAAAATCTTATTTATTTTAACTTTTATTTAACATTTTTACACTGTTCTTTTAAAAAAAATGGTGTCACTTTTATTCCTATTACATTACAAGGAATGTAAACATGAAAAAAGCATGACAGGACCTCTTAAATATGAGATCTGGGGTCAAAAAGACCTGAGATCTCATATTTAGACTAAAATGCAATAAAGAATAAATTAAAAAAATGTAATGTCATTTGAAATAAAAGTTATGGGCGGAGGTGACTTTTGACATTGCTTCCGCCCTGCAATGGAGTGGGGGCCATCTTCCCCTCACTCATCTTCATACCTAACAGGGGAGCAAACACGATCGCCTCCGCCGCTGCCGGTGGCACCAGTAAGGGAGGGGGGGGCCCGGAGAGCCCGGAGAGGGGGGGCCTTCTCCCGCCACCAATAAAAGTGATCTTGCGATGAATCCATCGCAGAGACCACGTTTATCTGAAAGCGGAACGCCCGCTGAAGAAGAGGATACCGGAGTTATGGTAGCTAGCTTCTGCCATAACAACGATATCCCTCTTCAAAGCGCCACCGAACAATGACGGCGGGCAGTCCAGAAGTGGTTAAAAATGCTTCCACCCCCTTCAGGCCTCTCCAGCCCGGTCATGTTATCACCTGTGTCAGCCAGCAGCAGCTGCAGGGGAGAGGAGAGAGCATTAAACAACAACTGGGAGCATTGCCCTCACCCATAGGCTCCCATGGTCCATCGGTTGTCGGCACAACCTCTCCTCCTCTGAAGCCACCGCTGACTGACACAGGGGAGAGAGAACACTTGATTGGACTGGAGTGGGCTGATAATAGGTAAGTATACAGATCTTTCGCCATAGGTGTTAGGATGGGGGAGCTTGCATCTTTAAGAGTAGTTAAGATTAGTTAGGTTAAGCCTGGATTTCTACATCTTCCAGGCCTACTAAGGTGTCTTGATTTGCCACTATGAAGTAGGTATTAGGTTTGCATTAGATTTCTTTGTATCTTAAGATTTTTAAGTTACAAAGTATTTACCATGAAAATTATTCATGCCTATTAGGGATTTTGATGAATATGTTAATGTTAAACTTTGGAATATGTTCTTAATAATTTGTGATATTACTTTTTGGTAATACTAATATTTATTTAAAAGCTATTTCACCTTATGTCTTTTGCATGCCAGAGAAAATGTTCCCTTGATTAACATTTGTTAAAAAATAGTTTTACATTTTAAAATTTAAATGCAGGTCTATGATTTGTGCGTCCCAAATGATAGCACCTAACATTTTATCCATCTATTTTAATAGGCAGGTCATTGAATAGTAGAAGTTTTACTGACAAGGCATTTCATAATCAGCAGGCATAGAAATTAAACTATTAGAACACAAATTAACCTTGTTTTATATCTAAAACACAGTAATGCACACTTAATAAACTTAAGAAATTATTGAGATGAGAACAGTCTATCTGTTTGTGTTAGACCAGTGCCCTAACCTCTACATAATCACCATGAGAAGGTAATGATCAGGTACACATAATATGATATATATACACTCATTTTAAAGGACCAAAGCCATAAAACTCCCTGAAACAATGCTTTGTGAGGCTAGGAGAGATAAGTGTGGCTCCCTTATGCCTTGTACACACGATCGGAATTTCCCATGAAAAAAGTCAGATGTAATTTTTTCATCGGATATTCCGACCATGTGTGGGCCCCATCTGACTTTTTTCCGTCGGAGTTTAGAAATAGTACATGTTTTATTTTTTTCCGATGGAAAAAAATCCTGCAAGACAAGACAGCTTGAACGGAATTCCGACGGAAAATTCCAACGGATTTTATCCCATCGGAAATTCCGATTGTGTGTACAGGGCATAAGTTATTTTCTTTTTCTTTCAGTCTTCATCTCCTTAGGTGTTGGACACCATAGATTTCTACTGAGAATGAATGAGATGGCAGGTCATATCCAAAAGTCTCCTAACTTTTACTGCTGCCAGGCCCTGAGTTACATTTTTTAATTCAGGCCAGACCATTTTTGCTAATTTTATGTTTCTTTTAGTTTACGCATACAGCTTTGAGAGTTTGTAAAAGACGCCCCATACCATATATTTTCTGAAAGCAAAGGACTAGTAGAATAAAAATAGGGTGCTTTAAATAAATATAGGGTGTTTTTTGGATTGCCCCTATTTAAATTATAAATATGATTTGTCTTGTCCTTTCCTATAGTTAGCTAGTCTATCAAAGCTCTGATAATATTAATGGTGATAATATAAAAACATTATTAGCTATAAAAATAAGCACAATGCTTAACCACTTCAGCCCCGGACCATTTTGCTGGTCAAAGACCAGGGCACTTTTTGCGATTCGGCACTGCGTCGCTTTAACTGACAATTGCGCGGTCGTGCGACGTGGCTCCCAAACAAAATTTACGTCCTTTTTTTCCCCACAAATAGAGCTTTCTTTTGGTGGTATTTGATCACACATGCGGTTTTTAGTTTTTGCGCTATAAACAAAAATAGAGCAACAATTTTGAAAAAATTCAATATTTTTTACTTTTTGCTATAATAAATATTCTCAAAAAATATATAAAAAAACATTTTTTTTTCCACAGTTTAGGCCGATACGTATTCTTCTACATATTTTTGGCAAAACAAATCTCAATAAGCATTTATAGATTGGTTTGCGCAAAAGTTATAGCTTCTACAAAATAGGGGACTGTTTTATGGCATTTTTATTAATAATTTTTTTTTTTACTAGTTATGGCGGCAATCAGCAATTTTTATCATGACTCCGACATTATAGCAGACACATCGGACACTTTTGACACATTTTTGGGACCATTGTCATTTTTACAGCGATCAGTGCTATAAAAATGCACTGATTACTGTGAAAATGACACTGGCAGTGAAGGGGTTAACCAGTAGGTGGCGCTGTAGGGGTTAAGTGTTTCCTAGGGAGTTCTTCTTACTGTAGGGGGGATGGGCTGTGTGTGAGATCAGTGTCATTGTCACTAGACAGAGCAAGGAGATGCTTGTTTACATAAGCATCTCCCCGCTCTATTTCTCCGTGAGACGATCGTGGGTGTCCCCGAGGCGATCAAGTCTGCGGGACCCACAGTTGGGCTCACGGAGAAGGCGGCAGGGTCGCGAGCGCACCGCCACCGGCGTGTGCGCGACCACACGGCGGCATCTTAAAGGGGACGTACATGTACGTGGTTATGCCTGTCCGTGCCACTCTGCCAACGTATATGTACAGGCTAGGCTTGTGCAATTCGTTTCGTAACGAATCGAAATTCGTCCGAATTTAGCAACTTTCGGAAGCATTCGAATTTCCGAACAAAGCAATTACGAATAAAACCGAATCCAAAATAAATTATATCGCAAATAGCGAATGCCCGAATGTCTTCAGCATAATTTGTTATGAAAAAAGTTACGAATCCATTCGAAGCACAATAACACTCTGCTCTTCTCTCTGCTTCTCCCTCACCGTGCTGAACTCCCTCTCAAAATGGTGTACAGGGGCGGAGGCTATAGCCGCATGTAAAAAACGAAAGTAAAATACGAGATTTCGAATCGTTACAAATAACCGCTATGTATTTAGAAAAGTACAAATCCATTCAAAGCACATTAGGCATAATAGGCAGCGTCGTTGTGAGAGAGACACGGAAAATTAGGAATCAACGAACCCAAAAAAAGTTACGAAAGTAGGAGTTGTGTCCAGAATCAACGAAAAATAATGCACTCTACCGTTGTGCACAAGTCTAGTACAGGCGGCGGTCCTTAAGCGGTTAAAGAAGCAAAGGTCTTATTTATTTACAAAGAAAGTAGAACACTAACATAGAAAACTAAAAGACGAATACAGAGCATATAAAACAAAAGAGTATAGATGATATGTTACATAATTCCATCCTTGTGTTGCGTTTGATATAAATATCTATTTATATGATTTTCCCCTCAGACTTGTTAAAAAAAAAATCATAATAATCTGTATAGACCTAGAAACAGACATCAAGTTTGTTTAAGGGAATAATAATCAAACAATGGGAACTTAGATACCATTGTTGCATTTCAGTTGACAGTTGACTCAGTCTATCATTCTGTAACCGTGGTCAACAATAGCTTGACAACCTGACATATATGACCTATGGTATGATACAAAAGTGCCATCTAAAGTGCGAATTGGAGAATGTTTCTTCCATTAAACTCAATGCAAAAGGAGCCACACCCATGTGGGGATGGTAAAGCTCCCAAATAAAAGCCAACAGAGACTGAAAGACTTAACTTATCACCAAAGAAAGTCTGTACCAGCCAAAAGAAACTATACCTGAAGAGGCTTTCACCTGATCTCCAGAAACTGCTTAAAGAAGCCTGGGTTCCTCATTGCCTACAGAGATTGTGAACCCACTGTAACCTGAGTTAAGTAACTTTTAAACATACTTTTACTGTGTATAGACCATAGTTTCTGCATATTTGCTAGGCATTTCGCTTGCTATAGGTATATCTGTCAGTTTTGTATTGTATTCCTATAATTGTAATAGTTTTGTATGTAAAGCATTTTTGTTTAGGAAAAGCACATTAATACACTGCAGAGGTCGGAGTTTCCTTGCTTATAACCCAAAAAGCAACCTTAATAGACCAAAGCAAAAGAATCCTCAGTGTTGTCTTAGCTGGAGCTCAATTTGAGAGAGAAGTGAGCGTTCATCGCTGGCTTTTGCATTTTAAAGCACACTCAGACACAACCCACACAAACACCCTCTGCCATCCCATGTAGTCCCCTGTCCAATGAGCTACAATCCATAAGCTTTATGGGTCTGTCCTTCCTAATCACCAGGAAGAATGTTATTACCCCGAACATCTTCCAGGAAGTATGTTACTGTCTTTCACTAGGGGGCAGTATTAGGCTGCGAACAACTGCCTTGACCCAGGTCAACAGTCCAGTCCACATCTGGCCCCCTTGATGTTGTTGCAAGTCAGGAAATCAATCAATTTTGACATCACCAGGAGGTCTGTAATAGTTGTGTAAATGTTTATAAAACCATCTTCTTGAGCCCTTTTCAGATCGCATCACTCGACATAAACTACCCTGCTAAAACTCACTAATGATTTACTAACTGCTAAAACCAATAGCCTTGACTCCTTACTCTTAGTAGAACCCCAATTCCAAAAAAGCTGGCATGCTCTGTAAAATCTACATAAAAACAGATTGCAATAATTTCCAAATCTCATAAACTCATATTTTATTCACAATAGAAAATAGAAAACAACAAATGTTTAAACTGAGAAAATATACCATGTTGGGGAAAAAAAGGATAATTTAGAAATTGATGGCAACAACATGTCTCAAAAAAGTTGAGACAGGGAAGCTAAAAGCTTGCAACGTTTCTGGTACTAACAAGAAAAAGCTGAAAGAACATTTTGCAACTAATTAGATTGGCAACAGGTCAGTAACATGGAAAAATTGGTTTTTACGTGTATCCTCACAGTTGGTTTCCCTAACACGGCCCTTTCTGTGAGTACTCCTTGTTCTTCTGATGTGTCCGGCAACCTAATGTATAGCTTATAATCAACATATACTTATGCATCATGATATATTTGTGTGTCTCAACTGAGGGGCTTTGCTTTTCTGCTTCCTGGGGTCTGGATGAGGGCACCCTCTGTAGACACTGGGCTGCATATGAGCAATTTTTAACATATAAATGTTTTATTTTATTTTATGTATTAAAAAGGGATTTTTATAACAGCTTACCTGTAAAATCCTTTTCTTGGAGTACATCACGGGACACAGAGCGACTTAGTCATTACTAATGGGTTATATAGTTTACCTTCAGGTGTTGGCACTGGCCAATTCCAAACCGGAAGTACCCTCCCCTATATAAGCCCCTCCCACCCGGGAGCACCTCAGTTTTGTAGCCAAGCAATAAGTGTCCCAAAAAGAGGGGTGGGAGCTCTGTGTCCCGTGATGTACTCCAAGAAAAGGATTTTACAGGTAAGCTGTTATAAAAATCCCTTTTTCTTTTTCGTACATCACGGGACACAGAGCGACTTAGTCATTACTAATGGGACGTCCCAAAGCAATGCCAAATGAGGGGGGGGGTACATAAGCTGGGCGCCATCAGGCATGAGGATCTTTTGCGGCCTGCAACACACTGCGCCCAAAGGCGACATCCTCCTGACTTCTAACGTCTACCTGATAGAATCTAGTAAACGTGTGTACCGAAGACCATGTTGCGGCCTTACATACTTGAGCCAGGGAGGCCTGGTGATGCACTGCCCATGAAGTTCCAACCGCTCTTGTGGAGTGCGCCCTAACTTTGAACGGAGGCGGTCTCTTTCTCAAGCCATAGGCTTGTATTATGACCTGTCGAATCCACTTGGCTAAAGTAGATTTTGATGCTGCCTGACCCCTTCTGGGGCCTTCCGGCAGAACAAACAAAGAATCCGTTCTGCGAATCTGAGCAGTGGCTTTTAGATAAGCTTTAACTGCTCTTACCACATCCAAAGAATGTAATAACTTTTCCTCTACTGAGCTAGGTTTGGGGAAAAAAGAAGGAAGAACCACATCTTGGTTCAAATGAAACCTCGATACCACCTTAGGAAGAAAGGCTGGATGAGGACGTAATACTACTCTGTCCTTATGGACAACCAGATATGGCTCCTTACAGGACATAGCTGCTAATTCCGACACTCTTTTAGCCGAACAAATGGCTACTAAGAAAACCAATTTCCTGGTGAGAAGAACCAAGGAGAAGAACCAAGGAAATGTGTTGTAATGGTTCAAACGGTTGTTTCTGTAGAACCGACAGAACCAGGTTTAAGTCCCAAGGACATATGGGAATACTAACCGGAGGGCTAATACGCATCACTCCTTGTATAAAGGCTTTGACTAGTGAATGCGAAGCCAAGGGCCTTTGAAAAAATATTGACAAGGCCGAAATCTGACCCTTGATAGTACTCAAGGCCAGCTTCCTATCTACAGCCCACTGTAGGAAGTCCAGAATCCTCCCTATCATGTACTTACGTGGATGCCATTTCTTGGTCTCACACCACGTAATGTACGCTTTCCAGATCCTATAATAGATCTGCCTGGATACCGGTTTTCCTGGCATTGATCATGGTAGATACCACAGAATTAGAGAGCCCTCTCTTTATCAGAATGTGGGCTTCAATAGCCAGGCCGTCAAACCTAGGGCTGGTAAGGAAGGGTGGTATATCGGTCCTTGCGACAGCAGGTCCGGACGAAGTGGGAGGGTCCAAGGACTCCTCACTGACATTTTTACAATCTCCGCGTACCATGCCCTTCGGGGCCACGCTGGAGCCACCAGAATCACTGGTTTCTTTTCTACCCTGATTCTGCGGAGTAATCGCGGTAACAATTGTGGCGGTGGGAATGCATATATCAGCTTGAACCGATCCCAAGGGAACACTAGGGCATCCGAGCCGCAAGCTAGGGGATCCCTTGTGCGAGACACAAACCTGTCCACCTTTGCGTTGAATCTGGATGCTAGCAGATCTACATCCGGTGTTCCCCACCGCTGGCATATTGCCTGGAAAACCTCGGGGTGAAGAGACCATTCCCCCGGGCATAATTGTTGGCGACTTAGAAAGTCCGCTCTCCAATTTTCCACTCCTGGGATGAAAACCGCGGATATGGCTGGGACATATCTTTCTGCCCACTCCAGGATGCAATTTGCTTCCTTCTGGGCTGCACGACTTTTGGTGCCACCCTGATGATTGATATATGCCACTGCCGTGGCATTGTCTGATTGAATTCTGACAGGGGACCCCTGGAGTTTGGATGTCCATGCTACTAGGGCATACCGGGCTGCTCGTATCTCTAAGAGATTGATGGGCAGGGCCTTTTCTGCTTCTGACCACCTGCCCTGGAGAGACCATTGCTCCAGCACTGCCCCCCAGCCGATGAGGCTGGCATCTGTAGTGACCACCTTCCAAGAAACCGGACTGAAGGGTTTCCCTCTTTCCAGATTCTGGGGCACCAACCACCAATGGAGGCTCTTGCGAACGGAAGGGGACAGGGACATTGGTAAGTCTAAAGCCTGAACTTTTTTGTTCCAGGCTGACAGTATGGCCCTTTGCAAATTCCTTGAATGGAATTGACCGTAGGGTACCGCTTCGAATGAAGCCACCATCTTTCCCAGCAGCCTCATGCAGAGACGTATGGATGGTTTTCTTTTTGTACCCACTAAGTGGGTCAAATTTCTTAAAGACGACACCTTCTCTGGAGGTAAGAAAATCTTTCTCTGATTTGAATCCAGCCTTAGCCCTAAGTATTCCAGACTTTTGACTGGTCTTAGAGCTGACTTGTCCCGGTTGATAATCCAACCGTGATATTCCAGATACTCGATTGTCTTGTGAATAGCTACTTCCAGCTTTTCCACTGAGTGGTCTATTAGTAGCAGGTCGTCTAGATATGCCATTATCGTTACACCCTGTGTTCTTAGATTGGCCAATAATGGGGCCAGAATTTTTGTGAACACTCGTGGTGCTGTGGCCAGACCGAAAGGTAAGGCTCTGAACTGAAAATGGCGCCCTTCTACTGCAAAGCGTAGAAATTTCTGATGGGCCGGAAAGATGGGAATATGCAGATAAGCATCCCTTATGTCGATCGAGGCTAGCCATTCCTGCCCTTGTAGGGCGGTGGCCACTGATCGGATCGACTCCATCCGAAAAGTCCTGATATTTAGGAACTTGTTTAGCCCTTTTAGATTTAATATGGGCCTCACGTCCCCATTTGGTTTGGGGACTGTGAAAAGGTTCGAGTAAAACCCGAATCCGCTTTCTTCCAGGGGAACCTTCATGATTACCCCTTGGAGCAATAGTTGTTCTAGTGCCAGAAGGAGGGATCCTCTCTTTTGGGGATCTCTTGGCACGTTTGACCTCATAAATTGGGCAGGAGGAGTGCCTTTTAACTCCAGCTTGTATCCCAGACTTACTGCGGAGAGCACCCATCTGTCTCTGATGGTGTCCCGCCAGGTCTCTGTGAACAACTGAAGTCTTCCCCCCACCCGATTGAGCGGGGGCAATACTTCATGCCTTAGGGGGAGGTTTTGTACCTCTCTTGATCCAGGGCTTCTTGTTACCCTGTGATTGTCCCTGATTCCTGCCCCCTGAATTTGACCGCGGAGGCCGTCGGAACTGCTTCACAGCCGATGTGCCCGGGACTGGAGAGGTAGGCCTCTTAAAAGAAGGACTTCTACCCTTGTTCTTAACCGGTAAGAGTGAACTTTTACCGGCAGAAATTTTCTGGATATATTTGTCCAGATCTTCTCCAAATAAGCGTTCTCCATGAAATGGGAAGCTAACCAGCAGTTTTTTACAGGGAGCTTCAGCAGACCAGTTTTTGAGCCACAGAAGCCTACGCATATGTACTATAGACAGCGTAAAGCGGGAGGCCTGTTGGATTGTATCCTTTATGGCGTCCACCGCAAAACACAAGGCTCTAGGCAGGTCAGCTAGGGCATGAGCCTGCTGATCTGGTAAGTCCCTTAAGACTTGTTTCAACTGATCTTTCACTGCTTGGCAGACTCCAATCGCTGCTACCGCAGGTTGTGTCACCATACTTGCTGTAGAGAAAGCAGATTTTAGTAAAGACTCCAATTTTTTATCTATTGGGTCTTTAAACATTGGAACATTATCTACTGGACATGTCAGTGATTTGTTAACAGAAGAGATGGCTGCGTCCACTATAGGGACCCTCCATTTTCTTATGAACTTATCCTCCATGGGATAGATCACCGGAAATCTCTTGGGGGGAGCAAATATTTTATCAGGATGCTCCCAATCCTGGTAAATAAGCCCTTCTAATAAAGGGTGGATTGGGAAGGAACAGACCGCCTGGGGAGCTTTTAGCGACCCCAGCGAGGAAACCGTAGTGGATGGTGGTTCCGCCAGAGGCATTTTAAATGCTGATCGGACCATGTTAGTCAGAGACTGAACCCATAATCTTTCAGCCTGAGAAGCTGAGAAAGGTTCTTCCACTGTTGATTCCTCTATAAGTGAATCAACCTCATCCTGATCCCCTTCAGGTAGGTCGATCTCTGTGTGGGGCTGTTCCTCCACTAACAGGCACTCTGAAGGAGGAGACGGAGATCGGACGCGCTTTCCCTGAGATAGGGAAGCAGCGATCAATGCTGTTAATCTCTCTTCTAATCCTCCCAGAGTTGAGGATAAAACCTCCTCTGTTATATATACAGGAGCAGGTGGACTGGGGACAGCCGCAGCACCAGGCATTCCTGCGGGGTTTCTACGGCTACTGACCTCTGCATTCTCAGGGGAGATTGGTGCAGTGCAAGCATGCCCAATATCCTCAGAGCCCGATGGAGACCCCTTTGGCTTCCTGGAAGATCTATTTCCGGAGCGTCTGGACGACATATCCTTTAAGCACAAAGCTGAGGTATTCCCGTCGTCATACACCAATTTTTGCTGGTAATAGTCTAACACAGGTGCTGCTATATACCAGCTGGTGTCCACTAAAGTGCCTTTCTATGGGGATGCCTGCATCAACCGCCTCTGTGTGCCACTGTTTGTTGCTAGCTCTGTTTGCATGCAGCTGACACTTGTACTGTGTCTTTTAACCATGCTGGGACGCCCGCACATGCGCAGAAGCGCCGCGGCGCGCATCGAGCGTCATCCACCCGCCCCGCCCCTTTTTTTTCATAGGAGGCGCGTGCACGCGCCCGCGCGCGCGCCCGTGCGCCAATGGCGCCCTTTTCGAAAACCAACAGAGGACTAGGAGCCAGGGCCCTTTTTGCCGGAGGGCCTGTGCGGTGGATGAACGCAGCAACAGGGCAGAGGAAGTGGATTCCCTCAGAGAAACTTACCAGCTGCCTGGATCTTTTGAGTTGAGAAAACCAAAGATCCACATTACAAGAAAAATGGACTACAGCGGCCTCTAGTGGTTTAACACAGGTACCGCGGTCCCTGTTTTTTTTTTTTTTTTTCTTGACTACTATTAAAATTTTACATTTTCAGTAGTTATAGGCAAACACAGATATTTAGCGGGAATACCGTTAGGTAACAGACAGAAAGACAAATTAGGCTTGGGGGTCCCCCAATAGAACCAAGTTCCTGAGGGCCCCCACTTACCTGATCCCCGCCGCAGGACTTTGTTTGGTCCACAAAAGTCCAAACTTCACCTATCACGGCAGGCATTGTAATTAAACCTTCAGGGACCGGGTTCCCAAGGATTCCACTCCCCTGGACCTGTATAGCACCCTGCACAGACAGCGTCTTGGTCGTGGGTATGACCAGAGCTCTGGATCCCAGGGTCCAGCCCTCCTAAGAGAAGCATTACAGGCAAAACCTTGCTCTTCTGCTGCAAGGCCCGGGTACCGACCGTTTAGCTATGAAGCTTTTTTGGTGGGATCCGGAACAGCTTACTAAGGCCCAAAAGAACCTGTACGCAAGCCCAGTGAAAACACATGTTACTCTTTGGCCAACACCTTAGACACTGGCAAAAAACTGAGGTGCTCCCGGGTGGGAGGGGCTTATATAGGGGAGGGTACTTCCGGTTTGGAATTGGCCAGTGCCAACACCTGAAGGTAAACTATATAACCCATTAGTAATGACTAAGTCGCTCTGTGTCCCGTGATGTACGAAAAAGAAATCATGTTTATTAATTTTTTCTGTTTGTATATATTTTCATAGAATCACATGCTCCTGAAGAAGCGTATCTTTACGTGCAACATGTAGAGTGATCTCTTTCTGCATCTGGACCCACATTATGGTTTATCCACTCCACATTTGTATTCCCATTTTGCTATTATTTTTGGACATTTATTATTGTACTCATTGGGTTTCTTCAATACAATTGTGTACCATTTTCTTTTTAAAAAAACAATTGTGTACCGTTGGAAGTGTTATGATAACCTATATGTGGGCCATTTAACAACAGTGATACAGACAATTTCATATGTATACCGTATTTTTCGCTCCATAAGACGCACCTGACCATAAGACGCACCCAGGTTTTACAGGAGAAAAACAAGAAAAAAAATATTCTGAACCAAATGATGTACTAAAATATTTAATATTATATTACTACTATAGGTGGGTGGTGGACACACAGCAATATCAGCCCCCCTATCAAATAAGCTCAGCTATACTATACCTGGGTGGTGGTGGACACACAGCAACCCCCCCCCTTCCCAGATCAGCTCAGGGTGGCAGGGCAGACACAAACACCCCCTCAGCCTCTCATATAACAACAGCTCAAATGATGAACAGTGGATACCATCCCACACCTCCCACCCCCTTATCACTCACCTCAGGCAGTGGAGGACACTGCCATTACAATCCACAACCCCCTCTGGCTGGCTCTCAGCATCAGATACACCCGGGCAGCAGCTAGGAAGGAGGACTGAGGACATAATTTGCAGCAGCAGCAGCGGCAGGTCGAGAGAGGCAGGAAGTGAGACTGGACCAGACCAAGGCGCCGGGGGTGTTCCAGCTGAAAAAAAAAAGCCATCCAGGGCTCTTGTTGTTTGCAGGATGGGGTCACATCTGGTGGGTGTCAACTTACCTGGGTGCGGAGTGCACCATTATAGCAACAACACTGACAACCCCCATGTTTTGGCACCTGGGGCAGACCGTCTCCCCCCGCTCCCCCTTGGTATGCCCCAGCAAGGATATGCCTCACATCCTGTCATCTCTCCTCCACAGAGAAGCCGAGTGTCTGTATTCTGACACGGCGGCGGCGATGGGGGGGCGGAGCCTGATCAGTATTCGCTCCATAAGACGCAGGGACACTTTTCCCTATTTTTTGGGGGGGTAAAAGTGCGTCTTATGGTGCGAAAAATACGGTAATTGTTTTTATAAACTTTTATAATAAAAACCCTTAATTTTTAACATTACCTACTCGTGTGCCTTTAAAGTCCAACTTCTTTCGTTTTCAGCTAGTCTATACAGGTCAGTAACATGACTGGGTATAAAAAGAGCATCTAACTGACCTTGCGGCAACGGATTGGGAAAAAATCTACACGCATATACACAAGGGAACGGTCAATGTGAGTGCACAAGAGAATGCATTTAAAATCTTTTCCAGGTGGTACAGAACACCTCTCCAAATACACCGCATTTACCCTTCCCATACCCAACAGTGCTGGAGATGCAAGACGGAGATAGGGTCTTTTTTGCATATCTGGTGGACTTGCCCCAAACTTCAACCCTTCTGGTCTGAGGTTCACAGGCTCATTGCTCAAGTTTCCACGTACATACTAGATTATACGCCAGCACAATATCTGCTCCACCACTCTCCGACGCTACCCCGCTCCTACCTACGCTCACTGGCCATGCACATGGTGAATGCGGCAAGAATGTGTATACCATCTAAGTGGCGCTCCCCTGATCCGCCATCGTTAACAGATTGGTTTAGGCGTATACATAAAATGTCGGAAATGGAGGACTTAATACATCAGGCACGCGATACCCCAGCCAAATTCACCGAAACATGGTCATGCTGGATTCACTTCACTACCACGGAGGAATACAAAAAAGTCCAGATCTAATTGAACCACAAGAGCTGTAGCAAGGAGGTAAAGGGGGGCTGGTCCCCCTGCCTCCTCCCTCACTTCCCCAGTATCATCCTATCCCAGTCAATCACCAAGTACTTTGACCTACAATATGTTCTACTTTCTTTTATTCTACTCTATACTATCCTGACCATACATCTTATACCGGATCTCGACTTGACTATGACCAACCCCAAATTAGATGACTGCGAGGTCCAAACAGGTGCTCGAATGTTATGCATAATCTATTTCATAGTTTTTTGTACCGTAATGTTTTTAGGACAAGCTGTTGCAGTGAATATCGACACCTTTTTTTTAGGTTTTATTCTGTCTTTATTCATTTGATATACACCGTCTGAAATGGTATATTACCACATGTTTGTTATTTTCAGCGGCTGTGCCCGCGTTTCTCTGTCGCCTGTCAACTTCTCTGTGACTGTATGACTTGGTTTCTTATTTTCAAAATAAAAGTCTTTAAAAAAAAAAAAAAAAAAGAGCATCTTAGAGAGTCAGATTGTCTCAAAAGTAAAAATGAGATTCACCAATCTGTGCCTAAAGATTGTCTAACAATTTCAGAATATTTTAAAGTTAAAATTGTCTAACAATTTTAGACTAATGTTCCACAAGGTAAAATTGCATAGCCTTTAAATATGTTATCATCTACAGTACATAATATAATCAAAAGATTTCTAGAATCTGGAGAAATCTCTACACAGAAATGCAATATTGGATAACTCGTGATCGTGGGGTTCTTAAGCAGCACTGTTTTCAAAACAGGAATGATTATGTGATGGACATCACTGCATGGGTTTAGGAATACTTCCACAAATCACAGTGTAAGAACACAGTTTGCTGTGCCATCTAAAAATGCAAGGTAAAGCTCTATCGTGCACAGAAGAAGCCATTTCTGAACATGATCCAAAAATGCTGGCGTCTTTTCTGGGCGAAAGCTCATTTAAAATGGTTTGTTTCAAAGTGGAAAACTGTTCTGTGGTCAGACGAATCAAAATTTTACATTCTTTTTGGCAACCATGGGTGCCACATCCTCCAGACTAAAGAAGAGAGGAACCTTCCAGCTTGTTATCAGCATTCTGTTCAAATCATGCATCTCTGACAATATGATGGTGCATTACTGCATTCGGAATGGGCAGCTTGTACATCTGGAAAGGCACCATGAATGCTGGAAGATATATCTAGGTTTTAGAGCAGCATATGCTCCCATCTAGACAACCTCTTCTTCAGAGAAGGCCTTGCATATTTTAGCAAGACAATGCTATACGTCATACTTCATCTATGACAACAGCATAGCTTAATAGTAGAAGATACTGGGTACTTCACTGGCCTGCCCACCGTCCAGACCTTTCACCAATTGAAAATATTTGGAGCATCTTGGAATGTAAAATGTCACAAAATTAGACTCAGGGCTGTTGAGCAGTTAGAATCCTATGACAGGTAATAATAGGACAACATTCCTCCCCCAAAACTCCAGCAACTGGTCTCCTCACTCCCCAGGCATTTACAGAGTTTTTTTAAAAGAAGGGATGCTATACTGTAGTAAACATGACCCTGTTCCAACTTTTTTGAGACATGTTCCTGCCACCAATTTTAAAATGACCTTATTTTTTCTTAAAATTTTACCTTTTCTCGGTTTAAACATTTGATATGTAAAATAATGGGTTCATTAAATTTGTAAATCATTGCATTCTGTTTTTATGTACATTTTACACAGTGTTCCAACTTTTGGCCTCCAATATTCTTCTCTTTCCTGAGTCAGTGAGTGAGTGAGTGAGTAACTTGTATAGCGCTGCAATTGCAAACTAAATCCCCTCAAGGCGCTTGGCATCCAGTGTCGTTGAGATGCTTAGAAGAGATGAGTCCTGGTTCTCCTGCTATCTATTAGAGCACTCCTTCAGTGTTACCTATTATACGGTCTCCTCCTCTCTGCTTCCTTGTTCTTGGACCCCTTCCCTTCTCTATCTACACCTCCTCTCTTGGTCACTTGATAACCTCCTTTGGTTTCCAATACCATCTCTATGCTGATGACACCCAAATCTATCTCTCTACTCCTAACCTCGCTCTTCCAGTTTCCTTTTGCATTACTAACTTACTAACTGACATGTCAACCTTAACACTTCCTCAAACTAAATCTTTCTAAAACCAAGTTTATAATATTACCCCCTGCCCATTCCCTCCTCCCTGACTTTTCCATGAAGATCAATAATACAACTATCAGTCTCTCCCCTCACGCCAGGGTAGTAAGTGAAATCCTGGACTCTGACCGGTCCTTTCAGCCCAAAATCCAATCACCGTCAAAAGCTTGTAGACTTCAACTCTGTAACATCTCTATAATTTGCCCCTTTTAACCACTTGACCTCCAGAAGGTTTTACCCCCTTCATGACCAGGGGGTATTCTTTGCTATTCAGCACTGTGCTACTTTAATTGGCAATTACACGGTCATGCAACACTGTGATGAAATGAAATTTATAATTTTGTCACACAAATATAGCTTTTTTTGGTGATATTTAATCACTGGTTGATGGAAAAAAAAGAAAACGTAAATCATTTTTTATAAAAAAATTTAAACAATATAATTTTTTTTTACGATTGCCATCATAGTGACACTGTACTACTTCGGGGGGTTATTTCTTATAAAAGTGATGATCACTGTTAAAAGGAAACGTTTTAATTGTCATGAATGGCTCCAATTCATGACAGCTTGCTTACTATTATGATGCTGTGATTGACTACAGCAATCACATGGTACAGGGTGCTGTGTGGCCCAGGTACCATGTGATAGCTGTGGGCCAATCACAGAATCAAAGTAGTAAGCAAGCTGTCATGAATGGCTTCCATTCATGACAATTTTGCTTATATTTAATCATGTGATCACTATGATTGGTCATAGCAATCACATGATACCCTGACCACTCACAGCGGCTGGGCAACAAGCAACATGATCCGGTGTACACATCGGTCATGGGATCACACTGCTGTGGGCGCCAGGGGGCACACCATGGCACATGTGCTGAGCCACAAACCAGTACAACGCTCAGCCTGGAGCTGCTGTCCTGCCACAGTAAATGTAAATGTACTGTGGGCGGGCAGGGCAACAAGTGGTTAACTAATGAAACCACCAAGCTACTCATTCACTCCCTTGTTATTTTTCACCTTGACTATTTCAACTCCCATCTCTTCGCCCAACCTTTATGCAGGCTATTCCCCCTTCAGTCTATCATGAATGCTGCTGCTAGACTCATCTACCTTATCAACCGCTCAGTGTCTGCCACCCCTTTGCCAGTTCCTCCACTTGCCCAGCAAATTCAATAAACAATACTAACAATAACATACAAAGCCATTCACAACTCTTCCCCAAGGTAAATCACCAATCTTGTCTAAAAATATCACTTACACCGTCCTCTCTGATCCTCCCAGGACCTCCTGCTCTCTAGCTTTCTTTTCTCCTCCCCCTCTCATGCTCATCTCCAGGACTTCTTCAGAGCCTCTCCCATCCTCTGGAACTCTCTACCTCAATCTGTCCGGCTATCTCCTACTCTGGCCACCTTTTAGATGTTCTCTGAAAACTCATGTCTTAAGGGAAGCTTATCCCGCCTCCACCTTAAAACTACACTTTTAATTCTCCCATCAGCTCATCCCTTGCAGTTATTATGTAACATTTGCCCCATCCTATTCTATTTTAAGCTCTTATCAGCAGGGCTCTATTATCCCTATTGTAGTTAGATGTAGTGTAACTGTATTGTCTCCCTTTATATTGTAAAGCGCTGTGCAAACTGTTGGTGGTATATATATCCTGTATAATTATTATAATATTGTGTGTGGGTGTGCATGTGTGTGCATGTAAAGCTTGTATAAAAAGGATTAAAAACATTTGTAAAAAGCACTAATAAAATAAAAATTAATCCCAAACATTATATCTTCCTTTTAAAATCGCGTGCAGCGCAGTTTATTGATATCCTTTTCAAATGCTCATCTATCTGTTTGTAAATGTCTCTTGTCATCCATTCACATTGAACTTAGGAATAGACAGTACCTCACCTTCCATTTTTTTTGTAAATAGCTGACCCAATCTCTAAGGTAACAGAGACAGGTGACAAAGAGCTGGGTCATTCAGTTGCTAAACTGGACACAGAAGTGAAATTCTTTTAAATCAGTCATAGTCTAACAGCTGTCAGGGGACAGCTTACATGTCATCAGACATCTGGAAGCAAGAAAATCTGCAGCTGGATGAGAAAATACTTTAGCAAGTTGTCTGTAAAATACAATGAGCTACAACTTGCCATAGTGGTCTGTATTAATCTTCAATGATACCTACTTTTCAGTCTTACTTTTATCAAAAGATAAAACTGCCCATCAGCATTTTCAGAGTTCCCAGGTTTACATTAGGTGTGCCCAATTTTGTTTCATCATGTCACATTGTGTTATATCAGCTTAGTCATATCTTTTCAGGTCTGAACTATAAAATCAATCTTTAGTGAGGTTGCATCTCATTTTAAAATTGACATTCACAAAGTTGTAAGCAAACATGAATCCCTTTTCATGGGCCAAATCTAATTAATTCCATTGATTTCGTTTCATTTGTTCTGCAATGCTTTCATAATCTAATTTTATTAACTCTCACAGAACAGTCACATTACCTTACTGCTTTAAGTTGTAAAGTGAAGGGAACATACCTGGCCAACTAACTATATGGTGATCAAAGTTTAACAAAATGTTTGAAGTGTGTGTATAGCTAATTTATTTTTTGTTTTAGTCTTGAACAAAATATGGAACTATTAGAACCTCTTTCAGGTATTTATTGCTGTCTGTGTTGCCACTGTCTGTCCCCCACCCTTCAGGGCTCGTATCAATTTGAAGAGGTGCTCCACACAAAAACACTGTAAAAAAATAAGATGTGAGGTCCCCCCTGAAATTCTATATTGGACTCTTTTCTGCGGTTTTTATTTTTTGCGCTATAAACAAAAATAGAGCGACAATTTTGAAAAAAACACAATATTTTTTAATTTTTGCTATAATTACCATCCCATTTTTTTTTTTAAAACTATTTTTTTCCTCAGTTTAGGCCGATACGTATTCTACATATTTTAGGTAAAAAAATCGCAAAAAGCGTATAGTGATTGGTTTGCGCAAAAGTTATATCGCCTACAAAATAGGGAATAGAATTATGATTTTTTTTTAAATTATTTTTTTATTAATTTTTTTACTAGTAATGGCGTCGATCTGCGATTTTTTTTTTTGTGACTGTGACATTACGGCGGACACATCGGACACTTTTGACACATTTTTGGGACCATTCACATTTATACAGTGAACAGTGCTAAAAATATGCACTGATTACTGTATAAATGTGACTGGCAGGGAAGGCGTTAACCACTAGGGGGCGATCAAGGGGTTAATATGTTCCCTGCTAGATGTTCTTACTGTGGGGGGGAGGGGACTGACTGGGGGAGGTGACTGATGGTTGTCCCTATGTACAAGGGACACACCATCCGTCTCCTCTCCCCGACAGGACGTGGATCTCTGTGTATACACACAGAGATCTACGTCCCTGGCTCTGTGACAGCCGATCGCTCATACCTGGCGGACATCGCGGCCGGCAGGCACGCGCATCGGCACTCGCCTGACACGGCGGGCACAGTTTTTCCCCGACGCGCGCCCGCGGTGGCGCGCATCGCGGAAGTAAATAAGAGGACGTCCATAGACGTCCTATCAGCAATTGACGACCGCTTTGCGGACGTCTTTTGCTTATAGCCCGGGCGCGAAGTGGTTAAAGGAGGTTCCCCAATGCAAATGTAAAAAAAAAAAAAAGCATTAATTTCCCCCAAAAATTCTCACCAGACCCTTATCTAAGCATGCAGCCTGCAGGCCAGGAAAGAGGGGATCAACATATGTAGGTACCTTGGAAGGGGGGTGGACTCCCCATGGCAAAGCACCTGGTCCCAATGTTGATGAAGACAAGGGACTCGTTCCCACAACCTTGGCCTGGTGGTTGTGGGGGTCTGAGGATGGGGGTATCAGAATCTGAAACCCCACTTTAAAAATGAGGGAGCACCCAGTGCTTATTCACAAAACAATGCAAATTATAAAGAGGTAGAATAAGGACACTTGGTGTCGTAGCTCCTTTTTGTGAAGAGAGATCCACAGCTGTAATAACGAAAAGAGTATACAAACCTTGTGTATTATAAAATATGCATTTATTACGATCAAACCAATTTTTTATAGTAGGGAAGTAGTGCTTCCAGAATGGCAACATAAGGCCATTATCCGTGGACAGCAGCAGGGCTGAGGATCAAATCTTTAGGTTGTCTGTCAACCTCGTTACTGGGAGGCACCCTGGACAAGAGGCATCCTGGACCTGTTGACAACTCTCAGAAGAGATTTAACCTCACTTTGTAGAGATTTCCTCCCACTTCTGGTTGTGCCTACAGTAACAAGAAGTGAACGGAAATCTCACAAATGGGACATAGACAGTACAACACAACTTGACAGGAAGATTAACTCCTCCTTTCATTGATATAATCTACAGTAGAATAAAATTCTCACAATAGAAAAAATTGAAGAACATTAAAAGTAAAGCAGGGTCATAATACTCTTTTTTGGTTAAAAAACATAGGTCTCCATTTCCATTATTTATCATGTATCACTGTGCAATGTAACATCCTGTAGACTTTTTGTAACTTCTTGTGTCCATGCTCCAGTGGCAGCTTAATATCACATTTTTACTGTGGTGACTATGGGGGAACATACAAGTGCACTGTTTGTAGGTATGTTTGTATGCCCGATTTGGGAGTGCACAGGAAAGGATAAAAAGGATAAAAATGCCCCAAGTGAACTGAGTAAGCATATTCAAGGACATGCATGTGAAGTATCACCAAGCGTAGTTTACCTGCTAAAGGGAAATTTAAAAAGGCAGTTGCCCCACCAAACCTTTCCCAGGTCCGTCCCCTAACCCTGCCCCCTTAAAGCCCGCCCCCTTAAATCCCCGCCCCCCTTAAAGCTTATGAAATTACATTTTTCTTAAGAATAAAGAATACAAAATATAAAAAAATGCAATTATAACATAGCTTTATTCAATTTAAACATAACAGCAATAGCGTTAATAGCAATAGGATGCATTTGAAATATCAAGTTTTACAGCTTTAAACCTGTAGTAAACATTTTCTAGGTTTTTTTTTGCTTATTTTGATGCCAAAAACAGAAACATGTTGTATCTTTTTATCTCCAGAGACCTTAGAGAAGTGTTGCATTAAGAAAAAACAAAAAAGTACCTCTTTTGAAGGCCAAAAAACATGGCATAAAATAACAATAGTGAACATTTTGTATTTGTATTTTTAATCTCCAGCAGCTTTTTAAAAGAGAGCTTAGAGAAGTAGTGCATTAAGAAAAAAGAAAAAAGGAGCTTATTTAGATGCCAAAAAAACATGGCATAACAATGGTAAACATTTTAACAAAGATGTGCTATTATAGCAGCCATGGTTTGTGTTGTACAGCAGGACCAAGACTTCTGTTATACCCTTTTTCTGATGCAAAATATCACTTCAATGGCTGTGTGTGGATTGCAATCCATTTAATTAGGAAAATAAAAAAAAAAGATTCTTTGGATGCCAAAAAGCAGTAGGAAGCCAGTTTCACATCAAGATTTACTAAGGTTTTCGTTGTACAGCAGGACCAATCCTTGTGTAACGTCCCCTTTCCGACGAAAAATACCACTTATCAATGGCTGCGTTTGGATTATAATCTTTAAGTGGTGGCCCATTAACGGCAATCATTAATAGATCATCCAGAGTCTCCAGTGTCAGTGATGAACGATAGACCGTCTTTCTTCTATTTTGGTAACTAAAGCCACGTTCACATGAGGTGGTTGTTGGGGGAAGTACGGCACAGAAATTGACCAGAGGGAGTATGGTGCTGAATCTTTCTTTCTGCTGATTCAATCTTTTCAGAGTCTCATTAAAAGAGAGTCCATTTTGAATGGAGAGTTTTAGGTCAGCCCACTCTACTTGTAACAGGTCAATTTTGTCTTCAAACTCATTACCAAAAACATGTTTTGCAATTCTGTGCAACTCGGTCAATCCAAAGTTGAGCATGTGCGCCTTGTCTGGCCATGACAGGCTGGTAAATATATTGAAAGATTGTACAATATCTGAGGAGACTGAGGAAAGCCTCAAAATTAAATACCTTTCTGCTTTGGCCAAAACAGATTGGCGTTTAGCCTGAAACTTTCTTTCACCAGCTTCAATGTTGGTCAGCTGCAGCCTATGTAGTTTTCCATCTTCTGTAAACTCACTAAGAAATTCAAGCTCGTTTTTTCCTTTTGCATCAGAAAGATCCTGAAGAGTTTTAACGGCATGTTCCAGTTTATTTTTTACCTGACAGATCATCAGTTCCTTGTTCTAAAGACCCTCGGACAAAGGTTTCAACTTGCTATAGAAATCGAATAGGAAATGCAAAAGTTTCACAAACTTGAGCTGTTTCAGGTCTTTAAGGATGCCTCTAACTTTAGCAGATTCAGATGATCCCTCAGTAGAGATCTGCTCAAAATGGCTCATCACCGTCTTCCAATTTTGAAGAAAAGCACGCAAGGCCTCAACTTTGCTGCATAACCAGCGCACAGTGTGTACATCTTTAATTTTCAAGATTTCCTCACTTAAAGTGTTTGCAAGATCTTTAAGTTGCTGAAGGTGTTTGGTTGAGCAATGATAATATTTAAAAACACGCCGCACTACCTCATCGAATGTTTGTAGGTATGGCATTTCCTTGCAAACATCCAAAATCGCAAGCTGCAAGCGATGAGCCACACAATGTATGCTGATCATCCGTGGGCAGACTTCTTTCATCTGGACTGCTAAACCTGACTTGTGGCCAAGCATGCTTGCAGCCCCATCCATTCCCAAGACTGCAACCCATGAAGAGCCTCTGTAATCAAGATGCAAATTATCCAAAAAGGCAGTCAATCCTTTGAAATAACCTTGGGCTGTAGCATTTTCTAGCGCAAATGTACCCAAAAAATCTTCTTTGACATCTCCTTCTAAAACATAACGGACATAAATGTTTGCATGTTCAGTGTAGGTTCGATCTGTAGATCCGTCAATCATGATGCCAACAAAAGGTGACTTTTTAATATTTGCCACAATACTTTCTCTGGTTATTCTTGCAATGAAATGAATGAATTGTTTGCATTGAACATTGCGTCCATATTTCTGTAGAACTGGCACATCAAGTTTGGCACTCAATGTTAATAAATCAGGGAAATCTAAAAATGGCTTTTCACATTTAGCTATGTAATAAGCAATGTTAACCACTTAACGACCGCTCACTGTATATATACGTCGGCACAATGGCACCGACAGGCTCAATCACGTAGAGTGTACGTGATTGCCTTTGTACAGTTGGGGGGTCCAATCGGACCCCCCTTCTGTACAGTGAGCAGTCGGAATTCGTCTGGGAGCGTTCCGAGATGGGGGGGCAGCCGTTCGATTCCGGCCACCCCCCCGCGATCGCTCCCGGCGAATAGAAATGCCCCCTCTGTCTGTGTAATGTTTACACAGACAGAGAAAGCAGGAGGAAGTGATGTCATCTCCTGTGCGGCGCTCACATATACCGAGCGTCGTACAAGAGAAGACACACAGGTCAGTGCACTAACACTACACTAACACCAGCACACATAGGCACATAAATCGCCCCCCCAGGCCCCCCCAGATCACCCCCCAGCCCCCAGTCACAGTGTCACTGATTGCAGTGACCATTTATTTACTGATCACTGCAATCAGTGACATTTGTGACTGTAAAAGTGTCACTACATTTAGTTTTAGGTCCAGTGTAGCCCCCTAACCCCCCCCTAATAAAGGTTTAACCCCTTGATCACCCCCCAGATAACCCTTTCACCCCCTAGCACCGCCGCCGCTAAGCGATCATTTTTCTGATCGCTGTCTTGGCGTCGGTGATGCAGATCGGTACCCAGTAATTTTTTTTAGGTTCGCCGCAGGTTTTTATAGCGTTGGGTACCCCCATAAATTATCTAATAAAGGTTTAACCCCCTTGATCGCCCCCCAGGTAACCCTTTCACCCCCTATCACCACTGTCACTAAGCGATCATTTTTCTGATCGATGTCTTAGCGTCGGTGATGCAGATTGGTAGCCAGTATTTTTTTTTTAGGTTCGCCGCAGGTTTTTATAGCGTCGGGTACCCCCATAAATTATCTAATAAAGGTTTAACCCCCTTGATCGCCCCCCAGGTAACCCTTTCACCCCCTAGCACCGCCGTCGCTAAGCGATCATTTTTCTGATCGCTGTCTTAGCGTCGGTGATGCAGATCAGTAGCCAGTATTTTTTTTTTAGGTTCGCCGCAGGTTTTTATAGCGTCGCGTACCCCCATAAATTATCTAATAAAGGTTTAACCCCCTTGATCGCCCCCCAGGTAACCCTTTCACCCCCTATCACCACTGTCGCTAAGCAATCATTTTTCTGATCGATGTCTTAGCGTCGGTGATGCAGATTGGTAGCCAGTATTTTTTTTTTCGGTTCGCCGCAGGTTTTTATAGCGTTGGGTACCCCCATAAATTATCTAATAAAGGTTTAACCCCCTTGATCGCCCCCCAGGTAACCCTTTCACCCCCTATCACCACTGTCGCTAAGCGATCATTTTTCTGATCGCTGTCTTAGCGTCGGTGATGCAGATTTTTATAGCGTCAGGTACCCCCATATATTATCTAATAAAGGTTTTAACCCCTAATTGCCCCTAGTTAACCCTTTCACCAGTAATCATCATATAAGTGTTACGGGTGACGCTGGTTAGTTAGTTTGCTTCTTATAGTGTCAGGGCACCCGCCGTATATAACCCAATAAAGGTTTAACCCCCTGATCACCCGGCGGGTGATATCAATTAGGTTTTAGCGTCAGAGAGGGTCTGCGTCACACCCCAGGCAGCGTCAGGTTAGTGCCAGTAACGCTAACACCCACGCGTGAAGCATACACCTCCCTTAGTGGTATAGTATCTGAACAGATCAATATCTGATCTGATCAGATCTATACTAGCGTCCCCAGCAGTTTAGGGTTCCCAAAAACGCAGTGTTAGCGGGATCAGCCCAGATCCCTGCTAGCACCTGCGTTTTGCCCCTCCGTCCAGCCCAGTCCACCCAAGTGCAGTATCGATCGATCACTGTCACTTGCAAAACACAACACACATAACTGCAGCGTTCGCAGAGACAGGCCTGATCCCTGCGACTCCAGTGCTGTAGGAGGTGATTTCACCACCACAGTTAAAAAAAAAAGCAAATATGCCGAAGCATTGGGGCAGCAGGGGCGGAGGAGTGATTTTGCTCCTAATGCCGCGTACATACGGTCGAAATTCCGACGGAGGCTTGCCCGTGGAAAAGTCCGACCATGTGTGTGCGGCATAACTTGTTTGCGGGAGGATGCCCCCATGCTTCGGCATATATAAATGGTGCATGTATGCCCATCATTAGAAGTGGGTGGATGAAGGGCGGTATTCTAATGGTGGGCATACTCACTGATCAATCTCTTTTTTCGTTCAGCCACCTGGCTGCATGAAAAAAAAAGATTACAATACATGTCCAACAAGGACCAGCAACGTACTGGTATGTTGCTGGACTTTGAATGGTTATACCAGATTGATGCCTGCGGGTTTAGGTATCATCTTGGTATCATTCTTTTCAGCCAGCGGCCGGCTTTAATGTAAAAGCAATCCTAGTGGCTAATTAGCCTCTGGACTGCTTTTACAAGCAGTGGGAGGGAATGTCCCCCCCGGATATAAAAAGCGCCATTGGGAAATTGGGAAAGCATTTTATCACACCGATCTTGGTGTGGTCAGATGCTTTGAGGGCAGAGGAAAGATCTAGGGTCTAGACCCCAGTTTTTTCAAAAAAAGAGTACCTGTCACTACCTATTACTATCATAGGGGATATTTACATTCCCTGAGATAACAATAAAAATGATAAAAAAAAAAAAAATATGGAAGGAACAATTTAAAAATAAAATAAAAAAGCAAAATTAATAATAAAAAAAAAAAAAAAAAAAGCACCCCTGTCCTGCCCTGCTCTTGCCCAATGGTGAACGCAAGCGTCGGTCTGGCGTCATATGTAAACAGCAATTGCACCATGCATGTGAGGTATCACCGCGAAGGTCAGATCGAGGGCAGTAATTGTAGCAGTAGACCTCCTCTGTAAATCTAATGGGGTAACCTGTAAAGGCTTTTAAAGGCTTTTAAAAATGTATGTAGTTTGTCGCCAATGCGCGTTTGTGCGAAATTTTAAAGCATGTCGTGTTTGGTATCTATGTACTCGGCCTAAGATCATCTTTTTTATTTCATCAAACATTTGGGCAATATAGTGTGTTTTAGTGCATTAAAATTAAAAAAAGTGTATTTTTTCCCCAAAAAATGCGTTTGAAAAATCGCTGCGCAAATACTGTGTAGAAAAAAAAATGCAACACCCACCATTTTATTCTGTAGGGCCTTTGCTTTAAAAATATATATAATGTTTGGGGGTTCAACATAATTTTCCTGCAAAAAAAATATGTTTTCATGTAAACAAAAAGTGTCAAAAAGGGCTTTGTCTTCAAGTGGTTAGAAGAGTGGATGTAAGCTTCCTAATGTTGTGTATAAAATGCCAGAACAGTTCAAAACCCCCCCCAAATGACCCCATTTTGGAAAGTAGACACCCCAAGCTATATACTGAGAGGCATGTCGAGTCCATGGAATATTTTATATGTTGACACAAGTTGCGGAAAAAAGACAATTTTTTTAGTTTTTTTTTTTTTTGCACAAAGTTGTCACTAAATGATATATTGCTCAAACATGCCATGGGCATATGTGGAATTAAACCCCAAAATACATTCTGTTGCTTCTCCTGAGTACGGGGATACCACATGTGTGAGACTTTTTGGGAGCCTAGCCGCGTACGGGACCCCAAAACCAATCACCGCCTTCAGGCTTTCTAAGGGTGTAAATTTTTGATTTCACTTCTCACTGCCTATCACAGTTTCGGAGGCCATGGAATGCCCAGATGGCACAAAACCCCCCCAAATGACCCCATTTTGGAAAGTAGACACCCCAAGCTATTTGCTGAGAGGTATTGTGAGTATTTTGCAGATCTCGCTTTTTGTCACAAAGTTTTGAAAATTGAAAAAAAAAAAGAAAAAAAAAATGTTTTTTCTTCATTTTCAAAAACAAATGAGAGCTGTAAAATACTCACCATGCCTCTCAGCAAACAGCTTGGGGTGTCTACTTTCCAAAATGGGGTCATTTGGGGGGGTTTTGTGCTATTTTGGCATTTTATGGCCTTCGAAACTGTGATAGGTAGTGAGGAGTGAAATCAAAAATTTGTGCCTAGAAATCCTGAAGGCGGTGATTGGTTTTCGGGGTCCCGTACGCGGCTAGGCTCCTAAAAAGTCCCACACATGTGGTATCCCCGTACTCAGGAGAAGCAGCAAAATTTATTTTGGGGTGCAATTCCACATATAACCATGGCATGTGTGAGCAATATATCATTTAGTGACAACTTTTTGTAATTTTTTTTTTTTTTTGTCATTATTCAATCACTTGGGACAAAAAAAAAAAAATATTCAATGGGCTCAACAGGCCTCTCAGCAATTTCCTTGGGGTGTCTACTTTCTAAAATGGGGTCATTTGGGGGGGTTTTGTGCTATTTTGGCATGTTATGGCCTTCAAAACCGTGATAGGTAGTGAGGAGTGAAATCAAAAATTTGCGCCCTTAGAAATCCCGAAGGCGGTGCTTGGTTTCCGGGGTCCCGTACGCGGCTAGGCTCCTAAAAAGTCCCACACATGTGGTATCCCCGTACTCAGGAGAAGCAGCAGAATGTATTTTGGGGTGCAATTCCACATATAACCATGGCATGTGTGAGCAATATATCATTAAGTGACAACTTTTTGTAATTTTTTTTTTTTTTTGTCATTATTCAATCACTTGGGACAAAAAAAAAAATATTCAATGGGCTCAACATGCCTCTCAGCAATTTCCTTGGGGTGTCTACTTTCCAAAATAGGGTCATTTGGGGGGGTTTTGTACTGTCCTGCCATTTTAGAACCTCAAGAAATGAGATAGGCAGTCATAAATTTAAAGCTGTGTAAATTCCAGAAAATGTACCCTAGTTTGTAAACGCTATAACTTTTGCGCAAACCAATAAATATACACTTATTGACATTTTTTTTTACTAAAGACATGTGGCTGAATACATTTTGGCCTAAATGTATGACTAAAATTGAGTTTATTCGATTTTTCTTATAACAAAAAGTAGAAAATATCATTTTTTTTCAAAATTTTCGGTCTTTTTCCGTTTATATCGCAAAAAATTTAAATCGCAGAGGCAATCAAATACCATTAAAAGAAAGCTCTATTTGTGGGAAGAAAAGGACGCAAATTTCGTTTGGGTACAACATTGCATGTCCGCACAATTTACAGTTAAAGCAGCGCAGTGCAAAATTCTGAATTCACCTCTGGTCCTTTAGCTACCAAATCGTCCGGGGCTTAAGTGGTTAAACATGTGTGTCATGTGCTGAAACATTGCAGTGTCCATTTTTCTGATAAACATAGCTAAAGATCTTTCTTCAGGGTTGTCTCTAGCCTTTGCCTTTTTAATATTCTCTTTGTGTTTATTACATTTGTCATGCCACACAAAAGTTTCCCTTTTAAATGGAGCTTTTACGCCATTTGTCCATTTTTCATCTGAAGTTTGGGGGAACCGACTGCAAACTTTACATATAACTGTATCATTTTCCTTGGAGTAAGCAAGCCATGAAAACTGATCCAGCCAATGTACACTAAAACAGCGTTTTTTTGCCGGCTTTCCAGCATCACCATCATTTGTCTTTTTAGTTATTATGGCAGTGGAAGTTTGTAGAAAACTACAACTGGCAACTGAATTAGCTATTGATTCATTCTCTCTTTCCATAGGGTTTGACTGAGACTCCACAATAGTAGTACAATCTTTTTCTTTAAAAAAAAAAGCTTAATTTGCTCTGTTTCATGTTGCAGTGTAAACAAGGAGACAAAAAATAAGGAAAAACTCACATGCAGGAGATATAGGCTGCCACAGATGACTTAGGCTGAAGAAGATCCTCCATGATATGTGATCATGCTAGTTGCACTGTCAAGGCCGGTCTTGGCTGCCTATAGGCTGGTCTGCTCGCTGGTCTGATTGATGGCCTGCTTAAAAGGCTGGTCTGCTTGAAGGCAGATTAACGGCAGTTCAGATTAACGGCAGTTCAGATTAACGGCTCCTCTGGTGGCTCAGTGTGTCTACTGGCTGGGCTGCCTTTCAGGAGCCTGTCTCTGTAGGGTGGAGCACAGCTGCTTGCTTGGTGGGTCTGTCCATGCATTACAATCATGAGGGACCAATGGCGACTCTAGGATAAAAAAACAGGGTGCAGATAAAATGCCACAGTCAAAACTGGGAGGACACTGATAATTTTCACCACTACCATATGAGGATGTGTTCTTTTTTACTTTTTTTGGCAAGAAGTAGTTAGTTACTACGTCTTCAGCACATGGGTGCCTATGCATAGTCAGCTACCAATTTTATAAAAAAAAAAAATGTTTTATTCTAAATGAAATTTGTACCCGATTGTGAATAGGTGTGCTGTGCTTTGTTTTGTTTTTTTACTTTTTGAAATATTCAGAGAGCAGCACTAAAATGCCGTTGTTGGCAGAGGCATAACTAGGGGGCATTGCTGGATCTACAAAAGATCTCGGGCTAGAGCCCATAGCAGCGAAGTAAAGAAAATCATACACTTGGGCGGGCATGCACATGTACATAATATACATGTGTGTGTATGATAGATCCCCCGCTTACATCAGTGTCTCCAGAGAGCCCCCCTTTACATCAGTGTCCCCAGAGAGCCTCCCCTTACCTCAGTGTCCCCAGAGAGCCTCCCCTTACATCAGGGTCCCCAGAGAGCCCCCCCATACATCAGGGTCCCCAGAGAGCCCCCCCTTACATCAGGGTCCTCAGAGAGCCTCCCCTTATCTTAGTGTCCCCAGAGAGCCTCCCCTTACATCAGTGTCCCCAGAGAGCCCCCGCTTACATCAGTGTCCCCAGAGAGCCCCCCCCTTACATCAGGGTCCTCAGAGAGCCCCCCCTTACATCAGGGTCCTCAGAGAGCCCCCCCTTACATCAGTGTCCCCAGAGAGCCCCCCATACATCAGTGTCCCCAGAGAGCCTCCCCTTACATCAGGGTCCCCAAAGAGCCCCCCTTTACATCAGTGTCCCCAGAGAGCACCCCCATACATCAGTGTCCCCAGAGAGCCTCCCCTTACATCAGGGTCCCCAGAGAGCCCCCCTTTACATCAGTGTCCCCAGAGAGCACCCCCATACATCAGTGTCCCCAGAGAGCCTCCCCTTATCTCAGTGTCCCCAGAGAGCACCCCCATACAGTGTCCCCAGAGAGCCTCCCCTTACCTCAGTGTCCCCAGAGAGCACCCCCATACATCAGTGTCCCCAGAGAGCCTCCCCTTACCTCAGTGTCCCCAGAGAGCCTCCCCTTACATCAGTGTCCCCAGAGAGCCCCGCTTACATAAGTGTTCCCAAAGAGCCCCCCCTTACATCAGGGTCCACAGAGAGCCTCCCCTTACCTCAGTGTCCCCAGAGAGCCTCCCCTTACATCAGTGTCCCCAGAGAGCTCCCGCTTACATCAGTGTCCCCAGAGAGCCCCCCCTTACATCTGTGTCCTCAGAGAGCCCCCCCTTACACCAGGGTCCTCAGAGAGCCCCCCCTTACATCAGTGTCCCCAGAGAGCCCCCCCATACATCAGTGTCCCCAGAGAGCCCCCCCATACATCAGTGTCCCCAGGGAGCCCCCCCCTTACATCAGTGTCCCCCAGAGGGCCTCCCTCTAAATAAGTGTCCTCAGATGGCTCCCCATCTTACCTTAAGCTGGTGGGTGTAGGGATGTGCACTGTTGGTAGGCGGCCTCTTCTCGTGTCCCCCACGGTGGTGGAGAGCGGACCTCTCCTCGTGCCCCCTCGCGGCGGTGGAGAGCGGACCTCTCCTTGTTTCTCCCTCAGCGGTGGAGAGCAGAACTCTCCTGCACCTGTCCCCTGTAATGGCGCTGCCGAAGAAGAAGCCGCAAACCGGAAGTCGGCTTCAAAATGAGGCTTGGAGCGCAGGTGCACAGCAAATCGATCCCCGGGCGCCTGGGGATCACATTGCGCTCTGTTACTGCACTCACCAAACGGCAATTTATGCTTGCATTTGGCGAGCGGGCGAGTGCAATTTTCAAGCCCTGGGTTAGACACTTACTTTTGTCAAATATAAAGGAAAACAGGAAGAGAGACAAGCTCTCACTAACGGGATTTTAAAGGGAGAAAACAGTTACTTTTGTCAAGTTTTTTTTGCTGTCTGTAGCCCTGCTAGGCATATTCCCCTTCTTTGTTTGTCCTGTAGACTATTGTCTCCAGTACAGAAAGAAATGGGAGGTCCAAATCCTAAAATGACAGGAGTACGAGGTAAGGGGAAATCTTGGAAATCCAATGGGAGCAACTGTTAAGGTGACAATTGTTTAAGAGGAGATTTCTACTCACTTTGGAGAGATTTCCTCTTGTATCTGAAACAAGAAAAGCTCCCCAATGGTGCCCAGACAGATAAAACAGGGGACACACCCACTCCCTACTCTATCCACAACCAATAAAATATCTGTCTCTACATACCCCTTAAGTGTTTGTGTTTAGATAAATTTAAAGGTAGAACTCAAGGCATCTGCGTTTTCCAGAGTGCACAACTGCTTATACATTGATCTTGTGCTCATTGTAATGCTGAACCTGTTAATGAGCTTTTCCTTATCACATGGAGAATATTGCTTCCACTTTTATTCCTTTCATTCACTTCTTTTTGAAACAACTCAATATTCATTCTAGAGATCTTCCTCCTATCAACAACTGTGCAGATGTTTACTGGACTTGTAATTGTGCATTTTATGCTGATAGTCTATAATCATTGGTGGAGCCAAAACTTCCATGAAAACATCTTCTCAACATATGTCTGTGTATTGTGCATTCTGGACAATTCTTTCCCCATACACTGTGCAATCTGATTGCACGGTGTATGGGGAAATGAATTTCTCAGAGAAATTAGTGGATGTAAATGTCATCTAATCAGATTGGACAGTGTATGGGGAAAGAATTGTCCAGAATGCACAATACACAGACGTGTTGAGAAGATGTTTTCATGGAAGTTTTGGCTCCACCAATGATTATAGACTATCACCATAAAATGCAAAATTACAAGTCCAGTAAACATCTGCACAGTTGTTGATAGGAGGAAGATCTCTAGAATGAATATTGAGTTGTTTCAAAAAGAAATTAATGAAAGGAATAAAAGTGGAAGCAATATTCTCCATGTGATAAGGAAAAGCTCATTAACATGTTTAGCATTACAATGAGCAAGTGCTCGATGTCTATTTCATATTTAAGAATGTGTATGCGCCCGTGCGTGCAACGATTCCGCGAATCCGGCGCAAGTCGACATCATGCGCCATGTCGCAATAATTATTCCTGCCCGCGCAAATGCGCCAAAATTTTCTTAAATCAGCCCCATTGGGTCACTTGTTTGGCATTTAGAAGAGCACTGGTTAATGTGAGCACAATTTAAAGAATATATATATACAGTATATATATATATAGATATATATCTATATCTATATCTATATATATATAGAGAGAGAGAGATAAATACAGTATCTCACAAAAGTGAGTACACCCCTCACATTTTTTTAAATATTTTATTATATCTTTTCATGTGACAACACTAAAGAAATTACACTTTGCTACAATATAAAATATTGAGTAAAATATTCAGTGTAAATTTTATGTCCCCTCAAAATAATTCACAGCCATTAATGTCTAAACCGCTGGCAACAAAAGTGACTACGCCCCAAAGTGAAAATGTCCAAATTGGGCCCAATTAGCCATTTTCCTCCCCGGTGTCATGTGACTAATTAGTGTTACAAGGTCTCCGGTGTAAATGGGGAGCAGCTGTGTTAAATTTGGTGTTATCCCTCTCACTTTATCATATTGGTCACTGGAAGTTCAACATGGCACCTCATGGCAAGGAACTCTCTGAGGAATTGAAAAAAAGAATTGTTGCTCTACATAAAGATGGCCTAGGCTATAAGAAGATTGCCAAGACCCTGAAACTGAGCTGCAGCACCAATATTTTATGTGGCCACCATTATTTTCCAGCACTGCCTAAACCCTCTTGGGCATGGAGTTCACCAGAGCTTCACAGGTTGCCACTGGAGTCCTCTTCCACTCCTCCATGATGACATCACGGAGCTGGTGGATGTTAGAGATCTTGCACTCCTCCACCTTCCGTTTGAGGGTGCCCCATAGATGCTCAATAGGGTTTAGGTCTGGAGACAGGCTTGGCCAGTCTATCAACTTTACCCTCAGCTTCTTTAGCAAGGCAGTGGTCGTCTTAGAGGTGTGTTTGGGGTCGTTATCATGTTGGAATACTGCCCTGCGGCCCAAGAGAGGATCATGCTCTGCTTCAGTATGTCACAGTACATGTTGGCATTCATGTTTCCCTCAATGAACTGTAGCTCCCCAGTGCCGGCAGCACTCATGCAGCCCCAGACCATGACACTCTCACCACCATGCTTGACTGTAGGCATTGGCGGCTGGCACTCAAAATTTTTGGGGGGCGCAAAGAAACTGAAAAAAAAAAACATCAATTGCAGCCTCACTGTGCCCATCAAACGCAGCTACTGTGCCCATCAATTGTCACCACTGTGCCACCAAACGCAGCCACTGTGCCCATCAATTGCCGGCAGTTTGCCCCATCAAATGCCGGCAGTTTGCCCCATCAAATGCAGCCAGTTTGCCCCCTCAAATGCAGCCAGTTTGCGCCCTCAAATGATGCCAGTTTGCCCCCTCAAATGATGCCAGTTTGCCCCCTCAAATTCAGCCAGTTTGCCCCCTCAAACACAGCCAGTTTCCCCATCAAATGCAGCCAGTTTGCCCCCTCAAGTGATGCCAGTTTGCCCCCTCAAATGATGCCAGTTTCCCCATCAAATACAGCCAGTTTGCCCCCTCAAATGCAGCCAGTCTGCCCCCTCAAATGCAGCCAGTCTGCCCCCTCAAATGCAGCAAGTTTACCCCCTCAAATGCAGCCAGTTTGCCCCCTCCCCGCCCGGCACTTACCTTTCTCAGCGCCGTCCTCCTCCACGCTCCCTCCTCGATGTCTTCTCTGCTCACCTGTCGCTTCAGCCAATCAGGTGACCGGTAACCAGACCCGGTGCATTTGATTGGCTGAGAGGTGGGTCAGTGTTAGGGAAGCGATATAGTGAATGCAGGGTCCTGGGTTTAGTAACACCCTAACACAGCATTGTTTAAACAGGGAATGCACAGCAGTGCGCCCACTGTTTAACCATTTGGAAGCCCACAGGCTCTAATCGGGAAGCCTATTAGAGCCTTCCAAAACACACCCACCGCTGTAATTCTGATGGCCAGCGCTCAACAGGGGGCCGGACACCTGAATAGTGGGCCGCAGCGGCGATAATAGATAGATTCATGCAATGATCTTTAGCACACCTTGCTCCCCATTCACACCTGAGACCTTGTAAGAATAACGAGTCACATGACACCGGGGAGGGAAAATGGCTAATTGGGCACTTTTGTTGCCAGTGGTTTAGACATTAATGGCTGTGTGTTGAGGTATTTGGAGGGGACAGCAAATTTACACTGTTATACAAGCTGTACACACATTACATTACATTGTAGCAAAGTGTAATTTCTTCAGTGTTGTCATCTAAAAAGATATAATAAAATATTTACAAAAGGGGGTGTACTCACTTTTGTGAGATACTGTATATATATCTATATAAATATCTATAGATATATATATTTATCTATACATAGCTATATATAGATATATATAGATATATATATATTAGGCTTGTGCAATTCGTTTCGTAACAAATCAAAATTCGTCCGAATTTAGCAACTTTCTGACATTCGGAAGCATTCGAATTTCCGAACAAAGCAATTACGAATAAAACCGAATCCGAAATAAATTATACCGCAAATAGCGAATGCCCGAATGTCTTTGGCATAATTCGTTATGAAAAAAGTTACGAATGTACGAATCCATACGAAGCACAATAACACTCACTCTGCTCTGCGCTCTGCTTCTCCCTCACCGTGCTGAACTCCCTCTCAAAATGGTGTATAGGGGCGGAGGCTATAGCCGCATGTAAAAAACTAAAGTAAAATACAAGATTTCTAATCCATTCGAAGCACAATAACACTCTGCTCTGCTCTCTGCTTCTCCCTCACCGTGCTGAACCCTCTCAAAATGGTGTACAGGGGCGGAGGCTATAGCCGCATGTAAAAAACTAAAGTAAAATACAAGATTTTGAATCGTTACAAATAACCGCTATGTATTTAGAAAAGTACAAATCCATTCGAAGCACATTAGGCATAATAGGCAGCGTCGTTGTGAGAGAGACACGGAAAATTACGAATCAACGAACCCCCAAAAAGTTACGAAAGTAGGAGTTGTGTCCAGAATCAACGAAAAACAATGTACCCTACCGAAAGTACGAATTATAAATCAACTAAAAATTCAACGAAAAATGTCACTTGCGAAAATACGAATTAGTCCGAACACGAAAAATCCCGTCTAGCAAAATTACGAATGATTACGAATCAACAGGACCGAAAAGAAACTAACCGAAACTAAACAAATTTTTCCGTTGTGCACAAGAAACGAACCGAAACTAAACAAATTTTTCCGTTGTGCACAAGTCTAATATATATATATATCTATATATAGATAGATACATATATATGTTTGTTTTTGGATGTATTACACTATTGAGTTTTCTTTCTCGTACATCACGGGACACAGAGCGACATAGTCATTACTAATGGGTTATATAGATACCGTCAGGTGCTGGCACTGGCAACTTCCAAAACTGGAAGTACCCTCCCCTATATAAGCCCCTCCCATCCGGGAGCACCTCAGTTTTTTGCCAGTGTCTAAGGTGTTGGCCAAGAAGAAACATGTGTTTTTCACTGAGCTTGCGTACAGGTTCTTTTGGGCCTCAGTAAGCTATTCCGGATCCGACCAAAAAAGCTTCATAGCTAAACGGTCGGTACCCGGGCCTTGCAGAGAAGAGCAAGGTTTTGCCTGTAATGCTTCTCTTAGGAGAGCTGGACCCTGGGATCCAGAGCTCTGGTCATACCCACGACCAAGATGTTTTCTGTGCAGGGTGCTATACAGGTCCAGGGGAGTGGAATCCTTGGGAACCCGGTCCCTGAAGGTTTGATTACAATGCCTGCCGTGATAGGTGAAGTTTGGGCTTTTGTGGACCAAACAAAGTCCTGCGGCGGGGAACAGGTAAGTGGGGGCCCCCAGGAACTTGGTTCTATTGGGGGACCCCCAAGCCTAATTTGTCTTTCTGTCTGTTACCTAATGGTATTCCCGCAAAATTCTGTGCATGCCTGTAACTACTAAAAAAATGTAATAATTTTTAATGGTGGTCAAGAAAAAAAAAATAATTTTTTTTTTATATATATTTAATATATTAGACTGCGGTACCTGTGTTTGTCCACTAGAGGCCGCTGTGGAATGTTTTCTTGTCATGTGGACTAGCTTCTTCTCAGCAGAGCAAAGTCCAGGCAGATGGTGAGTTCTCTTATAGGAAACTGCTTCCTCTGCCATGTTGCAGTGCTCGTCCATCCCCCGGCCTGCGGCAAAGAGGGGCCCTGGCTCCTGTCCCTTGTTACCATATTTAAAATTAGCGCCGAAGGCGCACGTGCCCGCGCGCGTGCGCGTGCACGCGTGCGCGTGCACGCGCCTCTATATATAGAGGTAAACCGGGAAAGGGGGCGGAGCCTGGGGGATGACGCTCTGTGCGCGCCGCAGCGCTTCTGCGCATGTGCGGGCGTCCCAGCAGTTTAAAAAAAAAAAAAACACAATATTGTAGTGAGCTGGCTATGAAGTACAGAGACAGAGCTGGCAACATTTAAAGGCATACAGCAAGCGGTTGATACAGGCATCCCCTAGAAAGGCACATTAGTAGACACCAACTGTGATATAGCAGCAATTGTGCTAGACTATTCTCAGTAAAAGTGGTGTATTACGGCTGGAATACCTCAGCTTTAGGCTTAGGAATATGCCGTCCAGAAGCTCCGGAACTGAATCTTCCAGGAAGCGAAGGGGGTCTCATCGGGCTCTGAGGATCTTGGGCATGCTTCTGCTGCACCAGTCTCCCCTGAAGTTCAGAGGTAAGTGACCGTAGAGACCCCGCAGGAGTACTTGGTACTGTGGCTGTCCTCAGTCACCTGCTCCTGTGTATGTAACAGAGGAGGTTTTTTCCTCAGCTCTGGGAGGATTAGAGAGAGATTGTCAACATTTATCGCTGCATCCCTGTCAGGGAAAGCACGCCCGATCTCCGTCTCCTCCTTCAGAGTGCCTGTTAGCAGAGCAACAGTCCCATACAGGGATCGACCTGCCTGAAGGGGATCAGGATAAGGTTGATTCTGTTATAGAGGAATCAACAGTGGGGGAACCTTTTCTCAGCATCTCAAGCTGAAAGATTATGGGTTCAGTCTCTGACTAACATGGTCCGATCAGCATTTAAAAATGCACCTTGCGGAACCATCAACCACTACTGTATCCTCGTTGGGGTCGCTAGAAGCCCCCAGACTGTTTGTTCTTTTCCACTTCACCCTTTACTGAAAGGGCTCGTTTACCAGGATTGGGAACGTCCTGAGAAAATATTTATTCCCCCAAGAGATTTCCGGTGGTCTATCCCATGGAGGATAAGTTCATAAAAAAAAAAAAATGGAAGGTCCCTACAATGGACGCAGCCATCTCTTGTATGTATAAATCACTGACATGTCCAGTGGATAATGTCCAAATGTTCAAGAACCCAATAGATAAAAGATTGGAGTCCTTATGAAAATCTGCTTGGTGATACAACCAGCAGTAGCAGCTATTGGGGTCTGCTAAGCAGTGAAGGATCAGTTGAAACAGGTCTTGAGGGACTTGACAGATCAGCAGGCTTTGCCCTAGCTGATCTACCTAGAGCCTTAGGCTTTGCGGTTGACGCCATAGAGGATTCAGTCCATCAGGCCTCCCGCCTTACGCTGTCTATAGTACATATGCGTAGGCTCCTATGGCTCAAAAACTGGTCTGCTGAAGCTCCCTGTAAAGAATGGCTGGTTAGCGTCCCATTTCATGGTGAACGCTTATTCAGGGAAAACCTGGACAAATATATCCAGAAAATTTCCAGCGGTAAAAATACGCTCTTGCCGGTTAAAAGCAGAGTTAGAGGTCCCTCTTTAAGAGGCCTGCTTCTCCAGTCCCTGGGGCATCGGCTGTGTAACAGTTCCGACGGCCTCCTCGGTCAAATCCCGGGGGTAAAAAACAGGGACAGTAGCAGGGTAATGAGAAACCCTGGGTCAGGGGAGGTACAAAACCTCCCCCAAAGTTAAATTCATGAAGCCCCCACTCAGTCGGGTGGGGGGAGGACTCCAGTTGTTCGCAAGAGACCTGGCGGGACACGATCAAGACAGATAGGTGCTCTCCGCAGTAGGTTTGGGATACAGTTTGGAGTTAAAAGACTCTCCTCCTTCCCATTTTTGAGGTCAAACGTGCCAAGGGATCCCCGGAAGAGAGAGTCCCTCCTGTTGGCACTAGAACAACTATTGCTCCAAGGAGTAATTATGGAGGTTCCCCTGGAAGAATGAGGGTTCGGGTTTTACTCAAACCTCTTTACAGTCCCGAAGCAAACGCGGACGGGAGGCCCATATTAATTCTAAAAGGGCTATACAAATTCCTGTATATCAGGACTTTCCGATGGAGTCGATCCGATCGGTGGCCACTGCCCTACAAGGGGAGGATTGGTTAGCCACGATCGACATCAAAGATGCTTATTTGCACATTCCCATCTTTCCAGTCCACCAAAAATTTCTACGCTTTGCAGTAGAAGGGCGCCATTTTCAGTTCAGAGCCTTACCCTTCGGTTTGGCCACAGCACCACGAGTGTTTACAAAAATTCTGGCCCTTTATTGGCCAATCTAAGAACACAAGGTGTAATGATAATGGCATATCTGGATGACTTGTTGCTGATAGACCACTCAGTGAAAAAACTAGACGTGGTCGTTCACAAGACGATCAAGTATCTGGAATCTCACGGTTGGATTATCAACCGAGACAAGTCAGCCCTAAAAACCAGTCAAAAGTCTGGAATACTTGGGGCTAAGGTTGGATTCAGGCCAGAGAAAAATATTCTTGCCTCGAGGAAAGGTGTTGTCTTTGAAAGATTTGATCCACTTAGTGGGTACAAAAAAGACAGCCGTCCATACGCCTGTATATGAGGCTGCTGGGAAAAATGGTGGCATCATTCGAAGCAGTACCCTACGGTCAATTCCATTCAAGGAATTTGCAAGGGGCCATACTGTCAGCCTGGAACAAAAAAGTTCAGGCCCTAGACTTACAATGTCCTTGTCCCCTTCCGTTCGCAAGAGCCTCCGTTGGTGGTTGGTTCCCCAGAATCTGGAAAAAAGGAAATCCTTCAGTCCGATTTCTTGGAAGGTGGTCACTACAGATGCCAGCCTTATAGGCTGGGGAGCAGTACTGGAGCAATAGTCTCTCCAGGGCAGATGGTCGGATGCAGAAAAGGCCCTGCCCATCAATCTCTTAGAGATACGAGCAGCCCGGTATGCCCTAGTAGCATGGACATCCAAACTCCAAGGGTCCCCTGTCAGAATGCAATCAGACAATGCCACAGCAGTGGCATATATCAATCATCAGGGGGGCACCAGGAGTCGTGCAGCCCAGAGGGAAGTAAATTACATCCTGAAATGGGCAGAAAAATATGTCCCAGCCATATCTGCGGTATTCATTCCAGGAGTGGAGAATTGGAAGGCGGACTTTCTAAGTCGCCAGCAATTAGGCCCAGAGGAAGGGTCCCTTCACCCCGAGGTTTTCTGGACAATATGTCAGCGGTGGGGAACATCGGATGTAGATCTTCTAGCATCCAGATTCAACGCAAAGGGGGACAGGTTTGTCTCTCGGACAAGGGATCCCCTAGCTTGCGGCTCGGATGCCCTAGTGTTCCCTTGGGATCAGTTCAAGCTGATATATGCATTCACACCGCCACAATGGTTACCTCGATTACTCCGCAGAATCAGGGTAGAAAAGAAACCAGTGATTCCGGTGGCTCCAGCGTGGCCCCGAAGAGCGTGGTACGCGGAGATTGTAAAATTTCAGTGGGGAGTCCTTGGACTCTCCCACGTCGTCCGGCTTTCGCAAGGACCGATATACCACCCTTCCTTACCAGCCCTAGGTTTGACGGCCTGGCTATTGAAGCCCACATTCTAAAAAAGAGAGGGCTCTCTAATGCGGTGGTATCTACCATGATCAATGCCAGGAAGCCGGTATCCAGGCAGATCTAGAGGAAAGGAAAAACGTACCGCTCAAAAGCTTGAGAATTCACCAAATAGCTGCTTCCGCCCGGTCACTCACACAGGTGCTGGCTCTGCACTGATGCATGGGAGAAAAAGAAACCCTGGACTGCCGCACTCTGTATAGACAGTTATTTATTCCAAAATTTCAGGTAAAAAATCCAAATTCAAAATAAATCCATAAATCCAAAACAACAAATGCAGATGGTGAGTAAGCGTCAATTCGTGACGTGAAACGCGTTAGCCACCCTTCCCTGCATGCACACCATCTGCATTTGTTGTTTTGGATTTATGGATTTATTTTGAATTTGGATTTTTTACCTGAAATTTTGGAATAAATAACTGTCTATACAGAGTGCGGCAGTCCAGGGTTTCTTTTTCTCCCATCCAGGCAGATCTACTATAGAATCTGGAAGGCGTACATCGCGTGGTGTGAGGCCAAGAAATGGCATCCACATAAGTACGTAATAGGTAGGATTCTGGACTTCCTACAGTGGGCTGTAGATAGGAAGCTTGCCTTGAGTACTATCAAGGGTCAGATTTCGGCCTTGTCAATATTTTTTCAAAGGCCCTTGGCTTCGCATTCACTAGTCAAAGCCTTTATACAAGGAGTGATGCGTATTAGTCCTCCGGTTAATATTCCCATATGTCCATGGGATCTAAACTTGGTTCTGTCGGTTCTACAGAAACAACCATTTGAACCATTACAGCATATTTCCTTGGTGCTTCTCACCAGGAAATTGATTTTTCTAGTAGCCATTTGTTCGGCTAAAAGAGTATCGGAATTAGCAGCTATGTCCTGTAAGGAGCCATATCTGGTTATCCATAAGGACAGAGTAGTGTTACGTCCTCATCCAGCCTTTCTTCTTAAGGTGGTATCGAGGTTTCATTTGAACCAAGATGTGGTTCTTCCTTCTTTTTTCCCCAAACCTACTTCGGTAGAGGAAAAGTTATTGCATTCTTTGGATGTAGTAAGAGCAGTTAAAGCTTATCTAAAAGCCACTGCTCAGATTCGCAGAACGGATACTTTGTTTATTCTGCCGGAAGGCCCCAGAAAGGGTCAGGCAGCGTCAAAATCTACTTTAGCCAAGTGGATTCGACAGGTCATTATGCAAGCTTATGGCTTGAGAAGGAGACCGCCTCCGTTCAAAGTTAGAGCGCACTCCACGAGAGCAGTTGGAACTTCATGGGCAGTGCATCACCAGGCCTCCCTGGCTCAAATCTGTAAGGCCGCAACATGGTCTTCGGTACACACGTTTACTAGGTCCTACCAGGTGGACGTTAGAAGTCAGGAGGATGTCGCCTTTGGGCGCAGTGTGTTGCAGGCCGCAAAAGATCCTCATGTCTGATAGCGCTCAGCTTATATATGGTGTATCCCCCCCCCTCATTTGGCATTGCTTTAGGACATCCCATTAGTAATGACTATGTCGCTCTGTGTCCCGTGATGTACGAGAAAGAAAATAGGATTTTTATAACAGCTTACCTGTAAAATCCTTTTCTTGGAGTACATCACGGGACACAGAGCTCCCACCCCTCTTTAGGGACACTTATTGCTTTGCTACAAAACTGAGGTGCTCCCGGATGGGAGGGGCTTATATAGGGGAGGGTACTTCCGGTTTTGGAAGTTGCCAGTGCCAGCACCTGACGGTATCTATATAACCCATTAGTAATGACTATGTCGCTCTGTGTCCCGTGATGTACTCCAAGAAAAGGATTTTACAGGTAAGCTGTTATAAAAATCCTATTTTTCTCTCATTGGGAACACATTGCCAAGAGGAGGATTCAGAACTTGAGGAAAAATGTAATTGTTAAAAAGTTTTTTTTTGGTAAGAATATAGACAAAGGGGGAAAATAAGTCACAAGTCACTGTTGATTTCACACACATGTTGTAAATACGCACATGTGAGCACAATAAAATAAATATTATAAATTAAATAATAATATTGAAGGTATCACACTACATGAGCTTTCCTTTTTTTTGGAAACACATGAGAGGAGATAATAAAAACAATAAAGAAGACACAAAAGGATTTGGAGAATAAAGCTTTATTGGACCCCTGTATTTTGGGTCGGCTCATTTTGTAAAAGTCTGGGAGATTGGAATTTTTGGATACACTTACCTGTTGGGGAATTGAAGCAATTCTCTTGGACATTCAAAGCACTGGACTTTTTGGACCAATATCATTGGAACACGCCATGCGGCATTGTTATATGGTCTGGCAGCTGGCGAGATGCTTTGGGACACTGTTTAATCTTTAAACTTTGAAAATTGAGTTGCCCCCTATGTCTCTGTGTAAAGGTGGTCATCTTGGTATAGAAGCAGAGCATTGCTTCCTCTTGTCAGTGCTGTCCCCTGGTGACTGGAGATTTGATAAATTGTATGCAATGCAGATTCACAGCAACACACTAATTACTGTATTTATTGGCATATAACACTCACTTTTTTACCGTGAAAATAGAGGGTAAACTGTGCCTGCGTGTTATACGCAGGGGGCTGTGGAAAGTTTTTTTCCTGAAAATTCCCTCTTAAAGTTAGGGTGCGTGTTATACGCCTGTGCGTGTTATATGCCGATAAATAGGGTACATCAGCAAATCTTACTGCAAACCTAAAGAGCCTAGCAATCACAGGTACAGTGCCTTTCACACAGCTGATGTATACCTAGGCACCCTCATGCTCCAGGAAGTGGACTGTTATTTTTTAGGAGGCATTTAACGTGTTACTAAACCCGCAACGGTAAAATCAGTGTGTATATGCAGTAAAGCATGCTGGTTATACTCACTGTTAAAGGGGTTAATCGTCTGCATTGTGTAAAAAGGCTGTTTGATCCTGTCTTTTCTGATCCTGCCCTTCTTCCACACTGTCCAATTCATCTCCTGATAGTGCAGAGCCTTGGGGGCACCCTGAACATGCTCAGTTTGGTGTGTATTGCTAGAGATAGCCCCCACAGCAAGCAGCTTGCTATGGGGGCACCCGAGCTGAGCCACAGTTCTGTGCGTCCATTCAGACACGGAGCCACAGTTAAGCCCTGCCCCCTTTCTCTTCCGATTAGCCAACTGGCTTTGATTGACAGCAGTAGGAGCCAATGGCACCGTTGCTGTGTCTCAGACACTCAGGAGGGAGAGTCCCAGACGGCTGAGGCACTCGTGCTACATACAGAAGATTTTTTTGTCTTAATGCATAGAATGCATTTAGATTAAAAAAAAACTCCTGCCTTTACAACCACTTTAACCAGACACTAATAGAAGTACAAGACTGCTATATAGTGCTTATGAGAAAGGGTATTTATCAGTTTATATTTACTAAAATAATTGCATTTCTGTATTCTGTGTACTGTGGGAGACTAGATATAGTGAATGTGGGGTCCTGGGTTTAGTAACACTTTAAGACAAAAAATACATTTTTGAAGGTAACGCTTCGGCACTATTAACATTACTTCATTTTGGAGGTCATCTTCACTTTAACTTCTAGCTAATACTTGAAAAAGTGAACGCTGGAGTCCATACATTATGCACAGAGTTTATTTATTAAAAATCAATTGCTGTGAGTAAGGCTTGGCAAGATGAAACACATTTTTTTTTTTTTCTGTATACCACCTGATTTTTAAGAATTACCGTAAATAGGTTCTAATGGCTGGACATTTCCTTGCCCTAATTAATTCCCTGTATTAAGGTAATAAATGTGCCTGCATTTGTATCATCCTCCTCACCCACCTGTATACTTACCCTGAGCCCAATCTCGATCCAGGGCTGTGCCCTTCTGCAGCTATTTTCTCTTATCTCTCTGCTCACAGCCATTGTCTCCTGCTGCTGTCAATCAAATCCTGTGAGCAGAAAGCAGGGGGTGGGGTTAAGCTTTACTGTATGTGTCAAAAGACGCACACAGCCCGGCTCAGGAGCGCCTGCAGGTGCGCCCCCATTAGAAGCGGCTTTCAATGGTGGCACACTGAGAAGAGGAGGAGCCCTGAATATCAGCAGGGGATCAAAGAAAATTAGGTTTGGGGCTGATCTGTGTAATACCATTGCAGAGAGCAGATCAGTATAATATTCTAATTATTTTAATTTTAAAAAAGTTAAGATTTTAAAGTCACTTTACTTTTGAATATCAAGTGGATGGGGCTGGCAGAAGCCCAGCTGGGAGATTGATTCCTTCTGCACAGTGAAAACAGTCAGGAAGTTATTTGTTTGGTTGACTTTCAATTCATAAAAAAAAAAAGTACAAAAGAAATCTGATTGTTTAGCCACTGTCTTCTTTTCTCTATAGAAAAGGACATGAGCCTCATTGCACAAAGGCAACATTAAAAAAAGAAGGACCGACTTATTGAAACTCTTTCAAAAGTTCTTTGATAACTTGTCTGCCCTCTCCCGAACAGTATGTTCTGAGATATTTATAAAGATCATTTAATAATTCATAATTCAATAACATGTAATTATACAATATGCTTTTATTAGTTTTGTTTGCTGTGGGCTCATTCTGTCTCCTCGTAGTAGAATTCCCTTACAGCTTACATCGTCCGTCATTTTATGAAACCTCCAGGCACTATCTCTAGAGAGCCATTTTATTTCAAACATGTCATATATCTATAGTTCTACTTTATGAGTCTTATCATCCTTGTAGGACAGATATGTGTTCCTATATTAATATTCCTGCCTCAAAACGACTTTCAAGGAACATTAAGCTTGTTCTACAGAATTTCTGAAAAAGTTTGGGAAAGCAAAAACAATACTTCCTCAAGTGATTTTCATTTGTCAGACTCAGAGTGTAAACTGTAAATTACGTAACTAAGCCCTTTTGCTATACAGATGGTCATGTTATGTCAGTTCAGCTCAACATAATACACTTAGAAAAATGGAACTGTTTTGCACAGATAAGACATGACCACTTCACAAAACAATGTATTTTATCAAAGACACAATCACTAAATTCAGTAGAATTTAGAGGTCAGTCTAAAATAAACTGTCCAAACCTGAGCAAGTCAAACTGAGAAAAAATGTATAACCACTTGAAGACCAGGCCTTTTCTGGCACTTTTTGTTTACAAGTTAAAATCAGTATTTTTTGATAGAAAATTACCGGTACTTATAACCCCCTAACATTATATATATATATATATATATATATATATATATATATATATATATATATATATGTAGCGGCCTCACCCCGTCTCCTTTGTCTAGGGGTATGTCACACGACAGGGTGAGATGCGCTACGGCCCATGTCCTCCCCATAGCTGTGGGTGAGGTGAAGGCCAGTACCAGATATTTCCTCAGGCCTATGTGCTTTTGTCTAGAATACAGTCCTGTTGTGCCAACACTTCCCTCTGCTCCCATTAACCAGAGTTCCACACACCGATCACCGTCCAACTCTTGCTTTATTGTACATCTCACAATAAACAGTGCTTCAGTAGCCAACTGGTTGTGACTTGATAACATTTTGATACGGGGAATGAGCAGGTCGAGACACTATCCTGATTATCAGCTAAACCACTGCGATCTCGCCAGCGGTTACTATAGCATTAGCTAGAAAGGACCTAGAATTTGAGAGTCTCTACCAGCAACTCAAGAGAACGTAGCTAGGAGTACCTTCGCTGCGCTGCGGCCCCTATCAGGGGAAGATGTCCCTCCAAGGGAGTTACCAGAGGCCCATCCGTCACTGGGTTGATGCTGCTCCAGACTGTCCGAATGGGAAACCTCCCCGGCCTCCTCACCTCAGACATGGGCCCCATCCACCTCAGGGACCCTCGGACTTCTCCACCCTCGCGGGATCCAGTCGAAGTCACTGGACCCCAGGCCTCCTAGTTTAGTACCTCACCCCAGGCTGAAGGTGCCTGGGATGGACTCCAACTCCATTCCGATCAGGCCCAGGGCGCCTGGGCCGGAATCCGGAACCGCCCGCACCCAGGCCTAAGGTGCCTGGGCGCGTGAAGAAGATCCTCCTGAAGACCTCGTGGTTAGGGCGTCTCCCCCTTTTATCTCCTCCCATCGACACCACGGCAGGTTCCCCGCCCTCGCCGTACCATCTCCATAAAGGGACAAATAGGGTAGCACTGTAATGGCAAATCTACCCTGAGCCTCCAGGTACCCCGCCACCCAGAGGCCAAGGAGATTATTACACCATCCAATCCTCCACGAACACAAATGGTCCACTATTCCCATACTTACACACGTGAGTGTCCCACCTAAATTTAGAGACCCCGCTACATATATATATATATATATATATATATATATATATTTAGCAGAGACCCTGAGGAATAAAATAGCTCTAATTGCAATTTGTTTTAATGTCACGCGTATTTGTGCTGCAGTTTTTCAAATGCAATTTTTTAGGAAAAAATACACTTTAAACGCTTGCCGACCAGCCGCCATCATTATACTGCGGCAGGTCGGCACGTTCCTGTGAACCGTCGTAGCTGTACAGTACGTCAGCCCTTTAAGCGGGGATAGCAGGCGTGCCAGCTGCACTGCGGGGGTGCCGATGCTTGTGACCAGCGGTCGCGATGACCGCTCGCCACGCGCGATCGCGGGTACGAGATCCAGAAAGGGACGTGTGTGTGTAAACACACAAATCCCTGTTCTGTGAGGAGAGACAGATCGTGTGTTCCTACTAGCTAGGAGCAACGATCTGTCATCTCCTCTAGTCAGTCCCACCCCCCTACAGTTAGAACACACGAGGGAACACAGTTAACCCCTTGATTGTCCCCTACTGGTAACCCCTTCCCTGCCAGTGACATTTACACAGTAATCAGTGCATTTTTATAGCACTGATCGTTGTATAATTGTCAATGGTCCCAAAAAGGTGTCAAAAGTGTCCGATCTGTCTGCCATATTGTCGCAGTCCTGATAAAAATCGCTGATCACCACCATTACTAGTAAAAAAATTATAATAATAAAAATGCCATAAATCTTTCCCCTATTTTGTAGACGCTATAACTTTTGCGCAAACCAATCAATATATGCTTATTGCAATTTTTATTACCAAAAATATGTAGAAGAATACATATCAGCCTAAACTGAAGAAAAAATGTACTTTTAAAAAAAAAAATAGGGATATTTACTATAACAAAAAGTACAAAATATTGTGTTTTTTTCAAAATTGTCGCTATTTTTGTTTACAGCGCAAAAAATAAAAGCCGCAGAGATGATCAAATACCACCAAAAGAAAGCTCTATTTGTGGGAAAAAAGGACTTCAGTTCTGTTTGGGTACAACGTTGCACAACCGCGCAATTGTCAGTTAAATCTATGCAGTGCCGTATCGCAAAAAATGGCCTGGTCATTGAGCAGCCAAATCTTCCGGGGCTGAAGTGGTTAATGAGTAAAAACAAAAAAAAACACACAATAGTCCCTGTGTTACAAACAAGATAGAGTCTGTGGGTTTGTTCTTAAGTTTAATTTGAAGTTGATTTTTTTTTTTTCCGTTTTTTGGATAGCATAGGGAAGGATAAACACCCCTGTAACATTAGTTTTGCTGTCTGTGCCCCTGTTAAGAAGATTTCACCTCACTTTCTGTCCCTTATGGCATGTATATACCCCAATATTTAGTAAAATATGAAAGATGATGTTACACCGAGTAAATAGATACCTAACATGTCACGTTTTAAAATTGCGCATGCTCGTGGAATGATGGCAAACTACGATACTTAAAAATCAGCCAGCCGCACTCTCAGATCATTTCTCGGGCGTGCATGGTAAGCCTGAGAAACACCAGCAAGCGGCGGAGGGGGGGAGCCACTTGGACCCCTTTCATGAGAAAGCCAGCCGCTGGTTGAAAAAAAAAGATACCAGGGCAAGGCTGATAGCTTCAGCCATAATCCCGGAAAACCTTTTGCAAACCGCAATGTATAAACACATATTGCGCTTGGAAAGACAGAAGCTAATATCTGTATTGAAAAGTCATCAGTAGATTCAGAAATATAAGCAGCTGAAGTTATATGCAAATCTGTTTGCCCTACCATGTCAACCTCTGACCATTAGGGAGGTTCAAGATGTGGCAGAGGTGGAGCCAAGCTTTATTTTTCTTCATATTAATATTACTAGCTGTCAGTTGTGAGTACCCCTTTGAATGTTACATTGGAAATAATCTTAATTAAAGTGTATCTATAGTGAAAACTCTTTTTCTTTTAGTTTTGGATAAAGAAGGGATGAGGGGGGGGGGGGTTTCCCCTTTTTTGCTCCCTGTGTAACGTTAGGGAAATGCCCCTTTCATTCCAATCCCAGAGATGCATTTGGATGTTGGAGTTTCCCCTCACTTTCTTTCTCGGTGAGAATGGTCACCAGTACAAATAGAGAGAGGTGTATCTGCCCAGAAATAAATAGTTTGGTCCCCTCCATTTTCTTTGGGATTCATAGACAGAACTTCTTAAAACTAATAAAAAACACACCTTACTGTGGAACCTGTGGTTGTAATAGGCCGTGGCCCTTTATTATAGGTATAATAAATTATCAATTATTATTATTATTATTATCAACAGCTTCAAAAATTAACTAATTAATTTACTTAAAATAAATCAAGCACTACTTATATCTTACTTTAAACATATTCTATCATTTTAACTATAGCTCTGCTATATAAGCTTGAGTTAATACCTAAATTCAAACACCACATCCTTCCAAACATACAGGTAGAATTAACTCCAACCAAACACCCCTTTTCAGTGAAGGGACAAAACCTCATGACGAGCCACGACAAGGGGGGCGAGACGAGTTATCTTCTGTCTTCTTCTTGCTGTCTGCCCATTGTAATGACGCATCCTCTTCATTAAATAGGTGCCCGCTCGTGACAGAGGACCGTTAATTGAATAACTGTTGGATCAACCTCCAATCAATGTAAGTAAAGTAAATATATATAAATATATATATATATATATATATGTAGCGACCTCACCCCTCTCACCCCTTCTCATTCACGGCTTGTCTGTCTCGTTTAGGGGTTAACACTGGGGGGAGGGATGAGTTACACCACGGCCCATGTCCTCCAATGAGTGGAGGTGAAAGCCAGAACTATCGGGTTTTGTGTATGTGTCCCAGAGTCAAATCCTCTCCTCGGATTGACTCCCCTTTGCTCCTAGTAACCAGAGTTCCACACACTGAATAGGTCCAACGCGTATTTATTCTTCTCAATAAATAGTCATACAGCACAGACAGGTTGAGACCCATATACCACTTCAGTATTTGTGGGGAGTAGGCCAAGGCACAATTCTTCTAGATAGAGCTAACCACTGTAGTGTCACCAGTGGCGAATAGTCATTGCCACTGACTATATTGAACAGAACATGAATTACCTTCACTATCGTAGCCCCTATCAGGGGCAAGACAGTTACCGGAGGCCTCTCCGTCACCAGCAATGCTGCGCTGGACTCTCCGGAGAAGTTCCGCTCACCAGCCTCCTCGTCTCAGACACGGGCAATCAAGGAGTTAGGGCCCCCTCGTATTCCTCCCCCCTCGCGGAACTCAGTCGAAGGTACTGAGCTCCAGACTTCCGCCATAGTACCTCACCCCAGGCTAAAGGTGCCTGAGATGGACTCCATATCCCGCTCCGGCCAGGTCAAGGGCACCTGGGCCCGGAACTCCGGAACGCCAGCACCTAAGCTGAAGGTGCCTGGGTGTGGCTGCATCCTCCGACTCTGAACCCCAAGGTCAGGGCATCCGCCCCTTTTATCTCATCTCCCTTTGCGTCACAGCGGGTTCCCCGCCCCACTGTACCAGCGCCAGAAAAGGACAGCAAGGGAAGCAGTCTTGCAGTGAGTGTTCAACTCCAGCCAGGGCGACAGCGCCACCTGCAGGCCGCAGGGAACCTCACACCACCAGAGTCCTTCAAGAACCATAAAAGGATCCCAGATTCCCTGACAATCAATGCATCTGGGTTACACTACCACCCAGATGCCTCCCCTAAAATCAAACACCCGCTACACTTATATACATATATATATTTTTTTTTATTTATTAAAATTATTATTTATCTGTCTGTCACTATCCCATAGGTGGTGGGGTGGGGACATTCTGCCCCACCCTTCACCTTTATTCTCTTTATTCACTTTTTATTTGGTGCATATAGTTTTCAATCCTGACAAAGCTTATTGTTCAAGCAAAACATGTAGAGTATTTTTGGTAACGCCTTTTATTTTTTGGGGTTTAGCGTAGTTTTGTGGGGAATGTGCTTTTGAGTACTGGCAGGCAGGCAGTGTTTATTAGTACCTAGTTTTTTGTGCATGAGGTAGAATTGACCAGCAGTAGTGGCTTTCTTAGCTGGAGGCATATTCTCAGTATTGAGATAGTATATGTTGGTCCAAGCAGGAATTTTGACAGACACTGACAGGATTAGTTTGTCTATGAAGAACCCCTGAAATATTGTAGCTACATCACTGGTATATCCAGGAGGATCTCTTATCACTTATACCTGTTAGGACCAGTATGTATTCCTAGTGGAGAGCCTAGTTTGGCCCAGGACTCATTGATATCAGTGGCTAGATAGAGCAGCCAGGCAGAGGCGTTGCTAGGGGGGTGCGGGGGGTGCGGTCCGCCCCCGGGTGACACCCGCTAGAGGGGTGACACCCTCCCTTTTTTTTTTTTTTTTTTTTTTTAATTTTTTTTTTTTTTTACAGCTGACCCATTCATTGATTAATTTCACCCCGCTGGGCTGGAAGCCTGGAACAACACCTCCAGCGCCGCGGCCGCGCCTGGTGTGTGTCCTCCGGCTCCTTATTCTTCCTATTCCTAAATTCCAATCCTCCTCCCTACCCTACAGAGCCAGCGAGCGACTCAGCCTGTCACATCATCACACTGCACTGTGATGATGTGACGACACGCACTAGCGTTGCTAGCCAGGTGCGGGGGGGCGGGCCGCACCCGGGTGACACCCACCAGAGGGGTGACACCCGTGGGTAGCGCAGCGGCACCACACTGACATTGCCCGCTGCCCTGTGCCTTAGGCTCACGCTGCGGCTGTGTCCCTCAGCGGAGCGGAAGGAAGCCGCCGCCCCCTCTGCCTCCTCTCTGTTTACATCCACAGAGGAGGAGGAGGAGCCCGCGCTCGAGAGACACACCGCTGTGTGTATCTGCCGCTCTGTTCTGAGGTCTGTAAGGTAAGGGGGGCATCTTTACTGATGGGGGGAGGGGGTGTCTGTACTGCTGGGGTCTGCACTAGGGGGAGTTTGCACCAGGGGGGCTGTAACTGAGGGGGTGTCTGTACTGAGGGGGGTCTGGTACCAAGGGGGTGTCTGTACTGAGGGGGGTGTCTGTACTGAGGGGGTGTCTGTAACTGAGGGGGTGTCTGTACGAGGGGTGTCTGGTACTGTGGGGGGTGTCTGTAACTGAGCAGGGTGTCTGTAACTGAGGAGGTCTGCACTGAGGTGGGGGTGTCTGTACTGATGGAGCGGTCTGTACTGAGGTGGGGGTGTCTGTACTGAGGGGGTGTCTGTACTGAGGGGGGTGTATGTACTGAGGGGGGTGTCTGTAACTGAGGGGGGGTCTTTAACTGAGGGGGGGTCTTTAACTGAGGGGGTGTCTGTAACTGAGGGGTGGTCTGTACGAGGGGGAGTCTGTACGAGGGGGTGTCTGTACTGAGGGGGGTGTCTGTACTGAGGGGGGTGTCTGTAACTGAGGGGGGTGTCTGTAACTGAGGGGGTCTGCACTGAGGTGGGGGTGTCTGTACTGATGGAGCGGTCTGCACTGAGGTGGGGGTTCATACTGAGGGAGGCGGGTCTATATTGATGGCGGAGAGTCTGTACTTAGTGGAGCGGGTTTGTACTGAGGGAAGGGATCTATACTGTGGGAGTGGGGTCTGTAGTTAGTGGAGGGGGGTCTGTACTGAGGGGGGACTATAGTTGTTGGGGGGTGACACCATTTTTTTTCGCACCGGGTGACACCAACCCTAGTGACGCCACTGCAGCCAGGTTCTTGAGTTAATGATTTTAGTCACTAGAATTGTTGGTCAGGACAGAGATATTATCAGTAAGGGTTACCCTTAGTATAACCAGGAGGAGATCTGATTACAGACACCGGTCAAGAACTGAAAAGGGTCTGATAGGTGCAACAGTTTTAGTGGACATCCCTCTTCTCCTCCATTTTCTTTTCTCTCCTTTGGTTATAGTATTCACCAAATCACTGCCTATGCCATTCGCCAATCAATAAATACTAATCCTCCCTTTATGAAAATATATACACACAGTCAAGACACATTTTATATAATTGTGAAGTATTAGTGAGAAGTAATTGATTGCCAGTTTAGTTTTAGTTTTTTTTTGGTAACTACGGCAGTAGTCTGTAGTAGTACAAGAAGGTTTTTGTTTTATTTAACCACTTACCGACCATGCACTGTATATATACGTTGGCAGAATGGCTCGTACAGGCACAATCACGTACCTGTACGTACCCTTTAACTGCGCGCTCTCGACCCCCCTGCCATCCCCGTAAGTTGGACCGCGGGTCCCGCGGACTCAATCGCCGCGGGGATCCCCGCGATCATCTCACGGAGATATGGAGCAGGGAGATGCTTGTGTAAACAAGCATTTCCCTGCTCTGCCTAGTAACAATGACACCGATCTCGGCTCCGTGTACACAGAGCAGAGATCGGTGTCATGTGACACATAGCCCGACCCCCCCTCAGTAAGGAAACACAAGCAGGGAACATTTAACCGCTACAGTGCCACTTAGTGGTTAACCCCTTTACAGCCAGAGTCATTTTCACAGTAACCAGTGCATTTTTATAGCACTGATCGCTGTGAAAATGACAATGGTCCCAAAAATGTGTCAGATGTGTCCGCCATAATGTCGCAGTCATGAAAAAAATCGCTGATCGCCGCCATTACTAGTAAAAAAAAAAAAAATTTTATAAAAATGCCATAAAACTATCCCCTATTTTGTAAACGCTATAATTTTTGCGCAAACCAATCAATAAATGCCAATTGCAATTTTTTTTACCAAAAATATGTAGAAGAATACGTATCGGCCTAAACTGAGAAAAAAATTATGTTTTTTTATATATTTTTTGGGGATATTTATTATAGCAAAAAGTAAAAAATATTGCATTTTTTTCTAAATTGACGCTCTATTTTTGTTTATAGCGCATAAAAAAAAACGCAGAGGTGATCAAATACCACCAAAAGAAAGCTCTATTTGTGGGAAAAAAAGGACGTCAATTTTGTTTGGGAGCCACGTCGAACGACCGCGCAATTGTCAGTTAAAGCGATGCAGTGCCGAATTGCAAAAAGGGGCCTGGTCTTTATGCTGCATATTGGTCCGGGGCTTAAGTGGTTAACCATGTCCCTTAAGCCCCTACCACTAGTAACAGAATTTAGCCACACCCATTGTGTGTTGCGAGGCGCTGCGTATGCTCCATTACGCTTCTACTAGGTGTGCCCCAGATCTTTTACAATCCTAGACACAATGAAAATCATGCCCAGTCTTCACTGTGGTGCATTAAGTACACTACATTTTTTTTATCAAACAGTGGGGCCCAACTTATGTTCTTGCAGACAGGCCCACTGATTTCATAATATGCCCTTGGTATGAATAATAAAGTTAAATCTATTTCTTTCAACCTGTACTACATCACCGTGCTTCATGTGTAACATTTCACTTTTGTTATCTGTAACACAATTTCACATGCAAATAATAATTCACGTTTCAGAATATACCTATAGCTATATTTTGCTGTGATGCACACATGAAGGATATATGAAGGATATACTTTATTATTCATATTTTGGTGACTTGGTGCAATCTGGACACAGGGTTATTTGGATTTGCAGAACACCATGGTGTTATTATAATGGTTTTATAATTTGTGCAATTAACCTTGGGTACTTATGAAAGGGTGAAAGTACTGTGTTGCTTTCCCAGTGGAAACTGCAATCCAAAGATAACACAGTGAAAACACTTATCACCCCAGAGTGTCTGGAATAGCAAAAGCAAAAGTGTTAATCCATTGCTTCTCTGCCTAATGAAATAATGGAGACATACATCAGTTTATTAGGATTGTTTTGTTTCTTGTGTGACTATTCAAGAGCTATATATTGCAGGAAGCATAAAATATATGTAAATTCAAATCTTATAAAAGGTTTAACGTGTTAATGTAATTTTAAATGTTATAAAATAAAACCTGGTGATCATAGTTGTGTGCAGCCTATAGCATTAGGGTGTGCGCCCTAAAACTCAAACACATTTGCGTGTGTGTACTGATGGCGTCAGTAGGGTTGTCACCTCATCCCTTTAAACCCAAAAGCATATTAATTACACAGGTTCTGTGGCTGATTAAGCTGGTAATTAAACTCACTTGGTGCCTTATCTGCATTAAATTTGCCTCAGAACCTGTGTAATTAATATATGTTCGGGTTTAAAGGGATGAGGTGGCAACCCTAGGTGTCAGCTGAGCAATGGACGGTGTCAGTAGGGCAGAGATTGTTGTCAGTAGGGCTGTGGACGGAGACAGTCATTTTTATTTTTTAACCCACAATAAAATGTGCAAATACTTAACTGCAGCAGTGAAAAATCAGCTGTACTGTGTGACAGAGCGGCGAGAGGGAGAAGGAATCGGTCCATGCAAGTTGTCCATAGAGAATCCTGCGGGCCAGATGGCCCCCGGACTAGGGATGAGCTTTATGTTCAGGTCAAACATGAGTTCGACTCGAACATTGGCTGTTCGCCCATTCGCCGATTAGCGAGCAATTTGGGGTGTTCGCGGCAAATTCGAAAGCCGGGGAACACCCTTTAAAAGTCTATGGCAGAAATCAAAAGTGCTAATTTTAAAGGCTTATATGCAAGTTATTGTCATAAAAAGTGTTTGGGGACCTGGGTCCTGCCCCAGGGGACATGTATCAATGCAAAAAAAAGTTTTAAAAACTGCAGTTTTTTCGGGAGCAGTGAATTTATTAATGCTTAAAGTGAAACAATAAAAGGGAAATATTCCTTTAATATTCGTACCTGGGGGGTGTCTATAGTATGCCTATAATGTAGCACATGTTTCCCGTGTTTATAACAGTCCCTGCATAAAATGAAATTTCTAAAGGAAAAAAAGTAATTTAAAATTACTCGCGTCTATAATGAATTGTCGGGTCCCGGCAATACAGATAAAAGTCATTGAAAAAAACAGTATGGGTTTCCCCCCCCCCCCAGTCCATTACCAGTCCCTTTGGGTCTGGTATGAATATTAAGGGGAACCCCGAACCAAAAAAAAATGCGTGGGGGTCCCCCAAATTCCATTACCAGGCCCTTCAGGTCTGGTATGGATATTAAGGGGAACACTGCGCCAAATTAAAAAAAAATGGCATAGGGGTCCCCCTCAAAATCCATACCGGACCCTTCAGGTCTGGTATGGATTTTAAGGGGAACCCTGCGGCAAAATAAAAAAAATGGTGTGGGGTTCCCCCCAAAAATCTATACCAGACCCTTATCCGAGCACGCAACCTGGCAGGCCGCAGGAAAAGAGGGGGGGGACGAGAGCGCCCCCCCTCCTGAACCGTACCAGGCCACATGCCCTCAACATGGGGAGAATGTCCCCATGTTGATAGGACAAGGGCCTAGCAATAATTCTAGAACTAGACCTCTTCTGTAACTCTAAGCAGGTAACCTGTAAAAAAAATGTAAGTGTCGTCTATGGGAATTTTTAAGTATCAAAGTTTGGCGCCATTCCACGAGTGTGCGCAATTTCAAAGCATGACATGTTAGGTATCTATTAACTTGTCGTAACATCATCTTTCACATTATGCAAAAAAATTGGGCTAACTTTACTGTTTTTTGTTTTTTTAATGCATGAAACTGTTTTTCTTTTCCCCCCAAAACATTTTTTGAAAAATTACTGCGCAAATAACGTGCGAGATAAAAAAGTTGCAACAAGCACCATTTTATTCCCTAGGGTCTCTGCTAAAAAACATATATAATGTTTGAGGGTTCTGGGTATTTTTCTAGAAAAAAAAAATTATGATTTTTACATGTAGGAGCAAAGTGTCAGAATTGGCCTGGGTGGCAAGTATTTAATCGATATTACAAACATTTACAAGAACGTGCAGCTGACTTGCTCTATTATATCTAAGCTACTTGTAGGATTAGGGTGTAATAAATCAACCACAGTACAACGACACCCACTCCCTGTGTATAATCTACTATTTTTTTTTATAATTCCATGTACAATGTAATATATCTATGATTCTTTTTTTATTTTCACAGAGCAGCTGGGAAAATTAAACTCAAAGGAATTGCTCCACTCCTTCCTGCTAAGATAGATGGTGCCAAATTAAAGGAAATGTTCTTTTCCTTCCAGCTAAAAGGCATAATGCTCAATAAGATGGTCGCATAAACAGAATAGATGGTAACTGAATATAACAGCTTTTTGGTACCTAGACAGCAGGAGCATCTGCTTGAGCAAAAGTCAGCATGACAGAATCTGTAGTGAGCAAAACCTGAGAAATTGTTGTGAGCCTTATGAACAGGATGTAAATAAAATGAAACGTGACTTCTCTTTTTCATGTACCCGTCTTAACTGCTCCATCCTCCAGGACATCCTGTGACTATCAAATTATCCACTGGCCATAGCATACAAGCTCTGGGAACCCCCCTCTGCTCAGCAGCTTAAAGAAGCAGTGTAATAATGAAAGCGTTCCATAATACACTCAGCATGAAGACCGATCAGTCAACGTGTTCCACAGAGGTGGAATTGTGCTGCCACCATTTGGCTTTGTTATATATTATGCAACATATAACCATCACTGATAGTGAACAATGCGCTTCATGTCTGGAAACCCATCTGTATTGTAGCCATAATCGACATGAATTTTATATAATTGTATATTGCATTTGTTTTTTCATATACAAATTATAAATATTGCTTAACCCCTTCACGCCGACCGTACGCAAATATGCATATTTGTGTATCTCCCAGCACAGAGACCGGAGTCTCACCAAGAGCCCGGGGCCCCGTTCTAACAATCAGGACCCCAGAACGGCAGATTCAGGGTCACCTGATCACTGTGATAGCCTCTGATTCGCTATCATAGTGATCAGTCACTGTAAAGCCCACCCCCGTGTTTTCTGTCTCTGTGAATGGACCAGAGAGATACATTGTATCATTCTCTGTCCTTGCAGAGATAGAAAACAAAAGTGTGTGAAGAAAAAACAAATAATAATAATAATAATAATTAAAAAATTTAATTACATTTAAAAATACAAATAAAAACATACCTAGATCAAGGTTTGATGTAGGTCAGTGCCAGAGTTCGTGTTTGGGTCAAGGTCAGGGTCAAAGGTCAAGGTCAAAAGTCAGGCTCAGTATTTTTTGGACAATAAGTATTATCCACCTGGTAGTTGTAATCAAATGTACGGTTTTATTAACACTTGTCAAAATTGCGCTTAGGTATTTAGATTTGTTTTAAGCTTAGGCACGAAGAGGTTAAAGTGTAACATTTTCTTTTAGGTTTGGATAGAGTGAAGAGGAATTAGAACATCGGTCAGTTTTCTGTTGCTGTCTGTGCCACCATTAGGAAGATTGACCCTCTTTATTTGTCCTGTTTACTGTTATCGAAACTGAAAGTTAAAGAAAATCACAAATTTGGGGTTAACATCAGAACACCAATAGGGACACTGGGATTCCTTCACTTTGGAGGGATTTCCTCTCACTTCCTGTTTTGGCTATGGAACAGGAAGTAAAAGGAAATCTCACCAATGGCACACAGATGGCAAAAGCAACTGTAGCGCTACCCCCAGTTAAGAGAGCCGCTGGATTGATTTTCGGGCCCTGAGTGCAGCACCACCAACCCCCAGCAATCTTACTCGACCCCCGCTGGCACAGTTAGTCTAGGGTTATACTTATACCACATTCAATTGTATTGCATGAATTAATCTCTAAGCAGTAAGACAACACACTAAGGCGAGAGATTGATTAGAACGGTTTTACTCTTATAGTAAATAGCATAGGTATAACATCACACATGCAATTGGCTTGCAGAGCCCTGCAGCCATCAATTCAGCACACTATAATGGCGCTGCGTGGTACTACACCACGCGTAGCTATTATGGTGTGCGCGCCCTATGGCGCACTAAACAATATATTATCTCCCCACCCGAGTCAGGCCTGACATGGAGTAAATCTCAGTCACTTCCTATAAGGATTTCTTCGCATGCCAGCTTTCAGTGGTGCACTTGATGAAAGTCTAATTTGTAATCCACAACAGGCAGTAACTTGGAACAACTATAATGGGGGAAACACTTCAACTCTGTCCTGCTACCGGTCCCCCCCGTGGAACAGCAGATAAACGAACTGTGGGACTATGCAGTCCTATAGGCCTGAACATGACACAGTCTATTGGTCTGGGCAGGTGCCCGCTCACCACTCCGGACGCGATCCCAGTCCGGGACTTCCACCTGCCGTGTATCCGCACACAGCGTCCGCAACGATCGGGTCCCCGATCCAACTGATGTCCTCACTCGACAAAACAGGATCCACCCAGGCTCCGCAGTGGGGTGGAAGGCTCTTCGGAAGTCACGCAAGGCCCCAGGCTTCAGGCCTTGCACCGCAGCAGATCCGCACAAGAAGACTGGTTGCTTGCAGCGCGGTGTCCAAAGAGGCCGAGCTCCACCTCCCCTCTTCCTTAAATAGCCCCTCCCATGAGTCTCTGCGGTGGAAACTTTCACCCTGAGGCCGGATGGGGTTCTGGGTAACATAGTCCCAGGGGCCTTAAAGGAGACCACGCTAAACAACTGTTGGGGGTTACAACCCTCGCTTCTTCTAACCAAAATGAAAATAAATCAGAACATAAATTCCTTATTGTAAATTTTTAAAGACAAACCTAGTTTGCCCCAGGACGATGTCAGATTGTGATGAAACGCAAGTCGGGAGGAGTGGCGTGCTGACGTAATCGCATTGTTATCCCGAGTGGATGGGTGTTTGCAAGCCAGCCGGCTTTTTACCTTGAGGTTTTAATTTTCACTTCTCGTAAGTGTAATTTTATAATTTTAATAAACCTGTGTGATACGATTTACACTATGGTGAGCTCCTTTCTTTTTGGGTAAACTGCCTGACTAATGACTACTGAGTAATTGAGTCTTCCTGGTCGATTGGCGAGTGTTGCTGCCCTATTATACCAAGTAGCTGTCTGTGAGCTGCCATCTCAATACCTCCTGGATAAAGGCCCTTGTTGGGTTAATAGCTGCAAGCTTATGATAGTTTGCCTTCCGGTAAGCACGCACTTTATGTGGTGGAAGTTCACAAGTCTGTAGCAGTGTTGAAAACTGTTTGTAGATTACCAAGATTATACAGGTTCATCTGTGTTTTTTTTGGACTGATTATTGTTTATCACTATTTTGTTTTTTCATTTATTTAGCGCAGCTCCTTCTAATCCAATGATTGTATATCTATAGGACATTATTTTGTGTGATTAGTTAATCACCTGTGGTACTTTATTTACATCTGCTGGATATTTTTAGAACTATTTATGGCATAATAATTTGATCTTAAATGGATAGAATAATTTTTTTAGCACATTGGGCAGCGCAACTCAGTTTTACTATTTTTGGATACAGCCCTTAAAATTTCCACTCGCCGGCTCGCATTTGGCAAGTGGAAATACATTGAGGGCGAGAGATTGGGCGGGTCTGCTCAACTCAGATGGGGAGGCAGGCCAGCTCGGCTCGGGTGCAAGGCTGGTCCGCTTGGTATGGACGGGGAGGCGGCCGGCTCAGCTCAGGCGGAGGGACAGGTCCACTTGGCTCGAGTGGGGAGGTGGGCCCGGCAAAATCTTTACCGCTGGAGAGTTCAGGAGAAGTGCCTGCATCTGCAATAAGAGATTGTTTTCCAATGTATTTATTGCTCGGTAGGTATCTGTAAATGCTTAAATGTCAATAGCCCTGCCACTGGCCCAATTTCAAAGGTTACACTTTGGGAAAACTTAGGCTTTTTTATACTCTTAGTCATAGTGCCTGCAGGTGGAGGGGCAGCAACAGCCCTCCACCCCTCATAGTGTGGATGAGGGGAACAGTTTTGTTTGCTGCCCCCCCCCCCGAAAAAAATTGAGTACCAGCCGCCACTGGTATAAAGTTTATATATACAGTATATGTAGCGGCCTCCTCACTCCCCTCTCTTTCTTCAGCTCATCTGTCTCTTGTCTAGGGGTATCTTTTAGAGGGGAAGGGAGCGGGGACACTACGCCAGGCCTTTATCACAGGTGTCAGTGTGATACAAGCAAAGTTATTTTACCTTTGGGTCAGTGCTGTGCACCTGGAGCCTCCACCGAGAGTTACCTTGAACAATGTCTGTCAGAAAATTAGCCCCACACCATTAAAGTTCAACACTCCTTTATTCTTCTCGAACGAACACAATCAGTTGAACTCCCTTAGTAGAAACAGAACAGAAAAAGGTGTGGATGCGAATAGGCCCAGACACAATGTGTTCTCCACTTTTCTTCCTGAAAGTGGGTTGCAGTCTCCGAATGAGGGGGAATTTCCTTCCAAGCGGTCTCCGGTGAGAGACTCACCCATCACTGGCAATATGCTGCACCAGGTCTTCGAATGAGGAGCTCCCCCCGGTCCATTACGCCTTCCGGATTCGGGTACCCACTCCCGGGGTTCCCTAGGATCTCCTTCCCTCGCGGATCTCAGTGTTGGGCACTGAGCTCCGGACCTCCATCTGAGTACCTCACCCCAGGCTAAAGGTGCCTGGGATGGAACACGACCTCTGACTGTCCTCTAGGCCTAGGCCCGCCTAGAGAACCAACACGAACCTCCGTCCACAGGCTGAAGGTGCCCTGGACTCCGACCCCGTGACAAAGACGGCCGGCCCCTTCATACCCTCTCCCAGCAAGCACGGCGGGTTCCCCGCCCCACCATACCGCTGCCAAGGGAGGACAAAAAGGAGGCACAACACACAGCAATGATTCAACCCCAGCCCAGGGCGACAGCGCCACTCACTGGGCTGCAGGGAATTACACATCACCAATGTCTCTGTCAAGTTCAAATTTACACCCGGGAAAGTACATACCCGCTACATATATATTTACATACAGTATCTCACAAAAGTGAGTACACCCCTCACATTTTTGTAAATATTTTATTATATCTTTTCATGTGACAACACTAAGGAATACACATTACTACAATGTAAAGTAGTGAGTGTACAGCTTGTATAACAGTGTAAATTTGCTGTCCCCTCAAAATAACTCAACACACAGCCATTAATGTCTAAACCGCTGGCAACAAAAGTGAGTACACCCCTAAGTGAAAATGTTTAAATTGGGCCCAATTAGCCATTTCCCTCCCCGGTGTCATGTGACTCGTTAGTGTTACAAGGTCTCAGGTGTGTATGGGGAGCAAGTGTGTTAAATTTGGTGTTATCGCTTTCAGTCTCTCCTATTGGTCACTGGAAGTTCAACATTGCACCTCATGACAAAGAACTCTCTAAGGTCCTGAAAAAAAGAATTGTTGCTCTACATAAAGATGGCCTAGGCTATTGCCGTGTACACACGGCCATTTTTCTCGTCGAGAAAAACTTAATTTTTTCCTTTAGACGAGAAAAACGATCGTCTGTGGGCTCTCTGCCGTTTTTTTCGACGACAAAAACGGCATTAAAAACAACGAAAAAAATTAGAACATGTTCTAATTTGTTCTCGTCGTTTTTTTCGACATGTTTTCCGCAGCAGTGTTTCCCATAGGGAAACACTGCCGCGGAGCCCACACACGGTCGTTTTTTTCGACCAAAAAAAAAATGACATTTAAAACGGGCGTGTGTGGGGGGAACAAGCTGTTCCTCGTTTTCACCGTCGAAAAAATCGATCGTGTGTACGCGGCATATGAGAAGATTGCCATGACCCTGAAACTGAGCTGCAGCACGGTGGCCAAGACCATACAGCGGTTTAACAGGACAGGTTCCACTCAGAACAGGCCTTGTCATGGTCGACCAAAGAAGTTGAGTGCACGTGCTCAGCGTCATAACCAGAGGTTGTCTTTGGGGAAATAGACGTATGAGTGCTGCCAGCATTGCTGCAGAGGTTGAAGGGGTGGGGGGTCAGCCTGTCAATGCTCAGACCATATACCACACACTGCATCAAATTGGTCTGCATGGCTGTCGTCCCAGAAGGAAACCTCTTCTAAAGATGATGCACAATAAAGCCCGCAAACAGTTTGTTGTAGACCAGCAGACTAAGGACATGTTTACTGGAACCATGTCCAGTGGTGTGATGAGACCAAGATAAACTTATTTGGTTCAGATGGTGTCAAGCGTGTGTGGCGGCAACCAGGTGAGGAGTACAAAGACAATTGTGTCTTGCCTACAGTTAAAGCGGAGGTCCACCTTAAGAAAATAAAAAAAGCCAAAAAGGCTACAAAAAAAATTGAAAAAAATAAATAATATATATATATATTTTTTATACTTACCAGAAATGGCTGTTACTAGGCAGATCGTCCAAATCTGCTACTTCCTCGTCTGCGGTGGTCTTCTTTTTCTCCTTCTTGCGCTGCCTCCTAGGAAATGGGGAGCGGTGTCTTCTGGGACCTTGTGTGTGTCCCAGGAGACATCCGGCCATTCACATTCGCAGTAGGGAACCGGGAAGTGAACCCGCAACGCTTCACTTCCTGATTCCCTCACTGAGGATGGCAGCGGGGCAGCCGAGACCCAAGTGATTGCTCGGCTTCGGCTGCCGACATCGCGGGCACCCTGGACAGGTAAGTGTCCTTATTAAAAGTCAGCAGCTACAGTGTTTTTTAGCTGCTGACTTTTAATTTTTATTTTTTTAACGCCGGACCTCCGCTTTAAGCATGGTGGTGGGAGTGTCATGGTCTAGGGCTGCATGAGTGCTGCTGGCACTGGGGAGCTACAGTTCATTGGGAGAACCATGAATGCCAACATGTACTGTGACATACTGAAGCAGAGCACGATCCCCTCCCTTCGGAGACTGAGCCGCAGGGCAATATTCCAGCATGATAACGACCCCAAACACACCTCCAAGACGACCACTGCCTTGCTAAAGAAGCTGAGGGTAAACATGATGGACTGGCCAAGCATGTATCAATGGAGGAGTGGAAGAGGACTCCAGTGGCAACCTGTGAAGCTCTGGTGAACTCCATGCCCAAGAGGGTTAAGGCAGTGCTGGAAAATAATGGTGGCCACACAAAATATTGACACTTTGGGCCCAATTTGGAGGTCCGTTGGTCTGCGAGTGCACGCTGGTCTGCGAGTGCACGTAGGTCCGTTGGTCTGCGAGTGCACGCTGGTCTGCGAGTGCACGAAGGTCCGTTGGTCTGCGAGTGCATGCTGGTCTGCGAGTGCACCAGTGGTGTATTTAGGTTTTGTGCTGCCCTAGGCCTGACTAAACTTGCGCACTCCCTAATTTAAATATGACCCACCCCTTCCTGTCAAAGCCACACCCCTTCCTTTTTAAGACCCGCCCTGTCATCTTCATGGGAGGAAGACAGAGGGACGCCATGGGAAGAGGACAGAGAAACGCTGTGGGAAGAGGACAGAGGGATGCCGTGGGAAGAGGACAGAGGGACGCCGTGGGAAGAGGACAGAGGGACGCCATGGGAAGAGGACAGAGGGACGCCGTGGGAAGAGGTCAGAGGGGACGCCGTGGAAAGAGGACAGAGGGGACGCCGTGGGAAGAGGACAGAGGGGACGCTGTGGGAAGAGGACAGAGGGACGCCGTGGGAAGAGGACAGAGGGGACGCCGTGGGAAGAGGACAGAGGGGAAGCCGTGGAAAGAGGACAGAGGGGACGCCATGGGAAGAAGACAGAGGGGACGCCATGGGAAGAGGACAGAGGGACACCGTGGGAAGAGGACAGAGGGATGCCGTGGGAAGAGGACAGAGAGGGATGTTGTGGCGGTCAATAGGGCCTAGAGAATAACAGGCTAGGCACTTACTAATGGCTCAGTCCCTGGGAATAGTAATGGATAATGGCCAACAGGCCCTCTTACCAGACCCAGCGAAATCGCAACAGTGATCCCTCTGGCTGACGATTCTAGTCAGTAGTGTAGCATGTCTGTATCCTGGCAGTGGCTTGGTCTTTCTTCCTCTCTGGTGGTGCGGGTACAGTGTGGCTCCCTGGTGGTGCGGGTACAGCGTGGCTCTCTGGGGGTGCGGGTACAGTGTGGCTCTCTGGTGGTGCGGGGTACAGCGTGGCTCCCTGGTGGTGCGGGGTGCAGCGTGGCTCCCTGGTGGTGCGGGGTACAGCGTGGCTCCCTGGTGGTGCGGGGTACAGCGTGGCTCCCTGGTGGTGCGGGGTACAGCGCGGCTCCCTGGTGGTGCGGGGTACAGCGCGGCTCCCTGGTGGTGCGGGGTACAGCGCGGCTCCCTGGTGGTGCGGGGTACAGCGCGGCTCCCTGGTGGTGTGGGGTACAGCGTGGCTCCCTGGTGGTGCGGGGTACAGCGCGGCTCTCTGGTGGTGCAGGTACAGGGGTACAGTGTGGCTAGCTCTCTGGTTTCCCCCAGCACAGTATTCTCTTTTGCTCCTCTCCTCCCTGCGGGCTGTAGCTCACTGGGGCCGGAACTCTGCAGTGACTACATTTCCCATGATGCCCCAGAGTCTTCTGATTGGCCCTCTGCTGTGGCCAATAATGGGGAGGGTGCAGTGAATCCAATTAGAGCCGCTCTCTCTCTCTCTTCGGGTTACAGAAAGGGAAGGGGGCGGTGGGGGAGATATACAGACAGCCCGCAGCACTCCTCTCCCTGTCACAGCGCCGCTACTCTATTTGCCAGAGAACTTAGCAGCGGCGCTGACAGGGAGAGGAGAGCTGCGGGCTATCTGTATATCTCCCCAGCCGCCCCCCTTCCCTATCTGTAACCCGAAGAGAGAAGAGAGAGAGTGAGCGGCTTTAATTGGATTTGCCGCTCCGCCGCACAGCTTCCTACCAGCTGTTTCCCTCCCCACAACAGAATCACGGCTGTAGGGTGGGGGGGCGGTGGCTTGACGGCTCTTATTTGAACTGCTTCCAGGACCCCTCCGCATCCGGCGCAAGCCACTGCACTGCTAAGCAGTACTCCCCTGATAGTGGCCCTGCATGCGGGAGTCGGGAGGAGGGCGCGGGTGCAATTTTTGTGGTGGGGGAGCGGCCGGCCGGAACACAGCACTGGAGTGCACGTAGGTCCGCTGGTCTGCGAGTGCACGTAGGTCTGCGAGTACCTGTGTATTGTCTTGTTGAGTACCTGTGTATTGTCTTGTTGAGTACCTGTGTATTGTCTTGTTGAGTGCCTGTGTATTCTCTTGTTGAGTAGTTGTGTCAGGAAGCTAGTTGTTAGGTAATTTGGACAGGGTATAATCTCTAATCCTCATTAAATTAATAGGTACAATGCCCGGCGGGTGTGACGAGGCGACTCTGTGTACATCTTGCGGCATGTATGTGTTCCTAGATCATCTGATCAAGGGCGATTACTGCTGTGCAAAATGTAAGCACATTGTTTCCCTGGAAGCCCAGGTTCTGAATCTGGGGAAGCTGTCAGCACTGGGAAGACCCTCCACACTAAAGGAGAGACGGAAACGTACCCGGCAGGTGATGGCAGGGGCCAGCACAGAGGTGGGTGGAGACAAAGAGGTGCAGGCACTAGAAAATAGTAGATGGGTGACAGTCAGGAAGGGTAGAGTGGGAAGTGCCAGGGAGGCCGATCCAGGGCTGGAGCATCCCAATAAGTATGCTCCATTGAGTGACATTGGTGAAACCAGTCAGGGACCAGCACTGCTGGAGCTGAGGGACTCTCCTAGCTGCCGGGGGGGAAGAACTCCTCCAGTGAGAGTGGGGGGGAGGCGAAGGGAAAGGAAAGACAGATTCTGGTGGTAGGGGACTCAATTCTTAGAAGGACAGAGAGGGCAATCTGTAACAAAGATCTGAAGCGCTGAAATGTATGTTGTCTACCGGGCGCTCAGGTTCGGCACATCGCGGATCTGGTGGACAGATTACTGGAAGGGGCTGGGGAAGACACAGCTGTCATGGTGCACGTTGACACCAATGACAAAGTCAGAGGCAGATGGAGTGTCCTAAAGAACGATTTTAGCGACTTGGAGATAAATTGAGGAAAAGGACCTCCAAGGTAGTATTCTCAGGAATACTACCGGTACATCGAGCCACACCAGAAAGGCAGAGGGAGATTAGGGAAGTGAACAAGTGGCTGAAGAGCTGGTGTAGTAAGGAGGGGTTTGGGTTCCTGGAGGACTGGGCTGACTTCTCAGTCGATAACCAGTACTATAGAAGGGACGGACTGCACCTAAATGAGGAGGGTGCAGATCAGCTGGGAATAAGGATGGCCAAAAAGTTAGAGGGGTTTTTAAACTAGGCGACGGGGGGGGGGAGGGTCCAGAGATAGAGAGAGTCAGCGTGGAACATATTCCAGAGGGTAGTATTAGGGGCATTAGTGGTAGGGTAACCAAAGCACATAAACCCAAGGTAAGTATAGTAGCAAGTCCTAGTTGCAATCTCGGAACACCCAAGAGGATAGTATGTGACCGGTCAAAATATATTAATGCATTAAAGTGTTTGTTCACCAATGGCAGAAGTCTGCCAAGCAAAATAGGTGAGTTGGAAGCTCTGGTGCTTGAGGAGAGCTATGATGTAATCGATATTGCTGAAACTTGGCTTCATTCCTCACATGACTGGGCTATTAATATTCCTGGCTATGTACTCTTTTGGAAAGACAGGGTAAAAAGGAAAGGTGGAGGGGTCTGTCTCTATGCGAGAAGTGATCTCAAAGCGAGTGTGAAAGAAGACCTGGTGGATGGAGAGTGGGATGAGTTTGAAGCATTATGGGTGGAACTGCATACAGATGTGCGTAATTCAAAGTTAATCATTGGAGTTTGTTATAGACCACCCAATGTTAATGAGGAGGTGGAGACTCAGCTCATTGCACAGATGGAAAGGGCTGCAAGGGCTGGGACGGTGATAATAATGGGGGATTTTAACTACCCAGAAATTGACTGGAGTAATGGCACTGCTGGGACAGTTAAAGGGCAAAAAATTATAAACCTATTGCAGGACAATTTTATGGTCCAGTTTATTGAGGCCCCAACTAGGAATAATGCTCTGTTGCGTATTACTAATGTTCAGATAAAGGAACACCTGGGTAGCAGTGACCATAACATGATTTCATTTGATGTTAGTTGTAAGCAAAAATTACATACGGGAAAGATAAAAACACTTAATTTCAAGTGAGCAAATTTTCCAAGGATGAGGGCTGCTCTCCAGGACTTAGACTGGGAGGGAATATTGGCATCAATGGGCACAGAACAGAAATGGGAATTCTTCAAAAAGACTGTTTGTGAACTCACTGGGCAATAAGTTTAAAAGACTAAAAATAAAACCTATGTGGCTCACGGCCAAAGTTAAAAAAGCTATAAACTATAAGAAAAGAGCTTTTAAAAAATATAAAAATGGGGAAACACTAGTGTCGTTTAAATGTTACAAAGAATATAACAGGATATGTAAAAAGGAAATCAAGGATGCAAAAATTCAAAATGAACGACAGATTGCAAAAGATAGTAGGACAAACCCCCAAAAATTCTTCAAATATATTAATAGTAAAAAGTTCAAGTCTGAGCATGTAGGCCCTTTACAAAATAATCTAGAGTGGGTAATTGGGGACAAAGAGAAGGCTAATTTATTAAATACTTTCTTCAGCTCTGTGTATACAAAGGAGCATGGGGGAGCTCATGTCCAAAATGGGGGTGGTAGTGACACAGCCCCAAATCCACAATGGCTCAAAAGTGATATGGTCCAGAAATATTTAGACAGAATAAAGGCCCGTACACACGGTCGGACTTTTTACCAAAAAACTTCAAAATGAGCAAGTTTTTTCAAAAATCCGACTGTGTGTACGCTCCATCGGACAAACTTTTTCAGTTTTCATCGGACAAAAGTTCGCTCTGCAAACGGACAAACTTTTCGGCAACAAAAGTCCGATGGTGCAAAGTCCTATTGTGTGTATAGAAATACATTGGACTTTTGTCCGAGGTACAAACACGCATGCCCAGAACCAATGTTAAAATCAACCAACAATAGCAGAAGTTGACCAAAGGGTGGCGGTAAAGAGCAGAAAAGAGCAGAAAAACCACGTGATGTTGGGAAAGTTTTGGGAAAGTTTTCAGAAAAGTTCGAACGTGTGTATGCTATGGGTGTGCCTGGCCAACTCCCTTTGGACAAAAATCCACGGAAAAGTTTGTTTGAAGTCCGACCGTGTGTACGAGGCTTTAAGGTGGATAAAGCACCTGGACCAGATGGCATACACCCACGGATCCTAAAAGAATTGAGCTCTGTAATTTCAAAGCCATTGTATTTAATTTTTAGGGACTCATTAATGACAGGAATAGTACCACTGGATTGGCGCAGGGCCAATGTGGTGCCTATATTTAAAAAGGTAACAAAGTATTTAACAAGTAACTATAGACCTGTTAGTTTAACTTATATAGCTGGGAAGATACTGGAGAGATTAATAAAAGACCACATAGATGAGTTCTTGCTGGAAAAAAATATTTTAAGCAACAGACAGCATGGATTCATGAAAGACAGAAGTTGTCAGACAAACCTGATTCCTTTTTTGAAGAGGTAAGTAAAACCTTGGACAGAGGGGTGGCGGTGGACGTGGTATACTTGGATTTTGCAAAAGCGTTCGATACAGTTCCTCACACACGGCTCATGTGTAAGGTAAAGTCTACAGGATTGGAAATATCAGTTTGTAAATGGATAGAAAACTGGCTAAAAGACAGAATTCAGAGAGTAGTGGTTAATGATTCTTACTCTGAATGGTCTAAGGTTATCAGTGGTGTACCCCAAGGTTCAGTGTTGGGACCCTTACTTTTTAATATCTTTATAAATGATATTGGGTCTGAGATCAAAAGTAACATTTCTGTCTTTGCAGATGACACAAAGCTATGCAGTGGAATAACGTCCTTACAGGATGTCGCCAATTTACAAGCCGACCTCAATGCTCTGTCTAATTGGGCGACTATGTGGCAGATGAGGTTTAATGTTGATAAATGTAAAGTTATGCACTTGGGGGCTAAGAATATGAAGGCATCATACATACTAGGGGGAGTACAACTGGGGGGATCCAAAGTGGAGAAGGGTCTTTGGGTTTTGGTAGATCATAAGCTCAATAATGGCATGCAATGCCAAGCTGCGGTTTCCAAAGCGAGTAGTCCTTTCTTGTATTAAGAGAGGTATGGACTCCAGAGAGAGAGATATCATTTTGCCCATGTACAAATCATTAGTAAGACCTCACCTGGAATATGCAGTTCAGTTTTGGGCCCCAGTTCTCAAAAAGGATATTGGGGAACTGGAGAAAGTGCAGAGAAGGGCAACTAAACTGATAAGAGGCATGGAGGAGCTCAGCTATGAGGAAAGATTAGAGGAACTGAATTTATTCACTCTTGAGAAGAGGAGATTAAGGGGGGGATATGATCAATATGTACAAATATATAAGGGGTCCATATTGTGAACAGTTTGTTGAGTTATTCACTTTATTTCACCTCCAAATACGGAAAGGTTTCTTCACAGTAAGAGCTGTGAAAATGTGGAATAGACTCCCTGCAGAGGTGGTTCTGGCCAGCTCAGTAGATTGCTTTAAGAAAGGCCTGGATTCTTTCTTAAATGTACATAATATAACTGGGTACTGACACTTATAGGTAAAGTTGATCCGGGGAATATCCGATTGCCTCTCGGGGGATCAGGAAGGAATTTTTTCCCCTGCTGTAGCAAAATGTATCATGCTCTGCTGGGGTTTTTTGCCTTCCTCTGGATCAACTGTGGGTATAGAATTAGATATATGGGATTGTATGATATCATATTATTATTTTATTGTTTTTTGGTGGGGATGGTGTTCTTGGGGTCATAGGCAGCATTCCTCCTCCTCCAAAAATGGCGAGTTGCTACCAAAGAGCTTGATTTTGGTCTCATCTGACCAAAACACTTTCACCAAGTTTTCCTCTGAATCATTCAGACGTTCATTAGCAAACTTTAGACAGGCCTGTACATGTGCTTTCTTGAGCGCTGCAGGATTTCAGTCCTTCATGGCGCAGTGTGTTACCAATTATTTTCATGGTGACTATGATCCCAGTTGCCTTGAGATCATTGACAAGATTCTCCCATGTAGTTATGGGCTGATTTCTCACCGTTCTCATGTTCACTGAAACTCCATAAGGTAAGATCATGCACGGAGCCCCAGACCGAGGGAGATTGACAGTTATTTTATTTTTTTTCCATTTGGGAATAATCACACCAACTGTTGTCACCCTCTCACCAAGCTGCTTGGCGATGGTCTTGTAGCCCATTCCAGCCTTGTGTAGTTCTACACTCTTGTCCCTGACGTCCATGGACAGCAATTTGGTCTTGGCTAGGGATGGGCAAATGGTTCGGCCCGAGCATGAGTTCGGGCTGAACATTGGCTGTTCACACGTTCGCCGAACGCCAGAATTATCTGGGGGTTTGACTGTTTGTTGGGCCCGCCGAACAACCACAATGCACTGCGCCGCCACACAGTGCATTGAAAGCCCTGATTGGCTGAAGCATGAAAGTTTTGCCCAATCAGGGCACAGAGCACTTTTAGAGCCATTATTTGACGCTGTCATGATGACTCTATCCAATCATGGCTCATTGCTCTTAGTCCAGCCCCATACTGCAAGTTTAACGCTGTATATTTCAGTGTGTTACGTGCCGTTTAACCCAGTACATTTCTGTGCGTTAGTGCACGCTTAACGCAGTATATTTTAATGCGTTACGTGCCATTTAACGCAGTATATTTCAGTGCGTTAGAGCACATTTACCTGAGTATATTTCAGTGCGTTACTCCAAGTTTAACACTGTATATTTCAGTGCGCTAAAACAGTTTAACGCAGTATAGTTTAGTGTGTTACTGCACATTTAATGCAGTATATTTCGGTGTGTTACTGCACGTTTGACACAATATATTGCAGTGCGTCAGTGCAGTTTTACTGCAGTATATTATAGTGTATCAGTGGAGTGTGTCTGTGTAGTGAGTACTCAAGTTAAAGTGCACCAAACACCACTTTCCATTGATTAATATGCATCCACGTACACATGTCCACATCTTTATTACATTTTGTTAATAAGCAACTCCCCCCATCCTGTCTGGGAGGACAACAAGGAGAGCCAGACATTCCCATGGCACTGTGAGGGGGCCAGCAGTGTATGTGTCCACAGTCAAAGTTGGGCGTGGTCTGTCCTCAGGCAAAGCATCATTTCCACTGTTTAGTGATGTTGCACGTGCTATCCAGCCACAGCATGCAGAGGAGGTGATGGACTGGCTTACGAACCATCCTCATCCTCCTCATCCTCCATCACCCAAGCAGAGACTAGTGCGCAGTCCATTGCAGCTGCAAGAGTGGTTAAACCTGCCTGTTTCTCCATAGTTATTCTTGCCATAGCCCCAGCATCAGGCATGGAGGAGTCAGCTAAGTTATTTGAACACAGCATCAGCCAGTTGCTCCTTGACAATGCACAGCGATTACTTGATTTAGATGTTGGTTTAGAGGTTGAGGAAGGCAGGAACATGAGCCTACAGAGAGGGGAGAACACTGGTACACAAATTGGCAGTCATGTTCCTCCAGTTGCAGCGTATTGCCAAGTTGTCTCCAGTGGTAATGAGGATGGAGGAGATGATGATGATGAGGTCACGGACGTGACTTGGGTTCCAGATAGAGCAGAGGAGGAAAGTGAGGGTGAGGCACAACACCAACAAGGCAGCCATCATGGGTAGAGACTAGAGAGCAGCCACCCTATTCCATCACATTAAGGAGCTGTTATCTCCCAGCCCACTTCCCGCAGCTCAGCTGTCTGGGCCTTTTTTAGCACACGTGCAGCTTATTGCACTGTTGCAATTTGTAAACTTTGTATCAATGGGGCAGAAACACCAGCCATTTGGGTACCACATGCTTTACAAGGCATTTAACCCCCCACCACTCAGCCCATTGACAAGAGCACCTGAAAGCCACACAAAAGAGGAAAGCAAAAAATGAGGAAAAAAAAATGATATTTTTTGGGGATATTTATTATAGCAAAAATTAAAAAATATTGCATTCTTTTCAAAATTGTCGCTCTATTTTTGTTTATAGCGCAAAAAATAAAAACCGCAGAGGTGATCAAATACCACCAAAAGAAAGCTCTATTTGTGGGGAAAAAAGGACGCCAATTTTTTTTGGGAGCCACGCTGCACGGCCGCAAAATTGTCAGTTAAAGCGACGCAGTGCCGAATTGCAAAAAGGGGCCTGGTCCTTTAGCTGCAAAATAGTCCGGGGCTGAAGTGGTTAAAAGAGACACATCAAATTATGCAGGCATCCAGGGTTAAACTGTCTGCAATCGTGACCGGGAAGACTACCCTGCAGTAGAACGATCTGAAAGCGAGGCTTGAATCGCTCGTGGAGCGCGTGGAAGGGGCGGCGTGAATGGTGGTGATCAGGACGGTCTATGTGGACATCTTTACCCCGGATACCTGCATGCTTAGATTTGTCTGTTTTAATTGTCAACTATGTGAGTTTCTAAATGTTGTACCTTAATTAAATGTAACTGTATTGCTACACTTAGAGCCGCCTCTCTTCTCTTCTATACCCAGTTGTGACATGACGTCACTTGTATATCAAGACATCGCTTGTATATCAAATCAAAATGTATTAAAAAATTTTGCTTGTCTTTCAAAACGCTCTCAAACCAAGGTTTAACTGTACTTGGAATTGTTTGCAGTACAAATTATGTAGCACCCACTGTAGTTCCCAGATTGCTAGTCCAGACTTGATGTGTATGATATTACAGTAATCTGAGCACTTTTTGTTTGACATTGATGACCTAGTTTAATCTCAGTTACTATCATTGTGAAAATTGCTTGGAAAATGTGGGCAAATCATTATCTGCCAGGTGAAATAGGTCATGTTGGCAGGTTTGCATTACTTTGAAATATGCCCTATATGATGAATGTTTAATTGCAGTATTCATGAGCAATTTTAATTTTAGGGTTTATTGAACATCCCAAACCATATTGCAAGTTGTTTTATTCCCTGGCAGGAGTCCATAATGACTTCTTCTGTTACAACCTAAGTTTCATTAAATCCTCCTCGCTGCAATAGCATGCAACAATCCATTGAGAACAGACTGTGGGATGAGCTCGGAAATTTCACAAACACTGACAGCTGGTCCTGAATCACAGAAGCCCACATCTCTGTAATAATTCTTCTGGTGTATTAAAATATTTCATGAATGATCAACAAGTCATCACCTCAAATATATTTAATATTCCTCATTTCTCTTCCTTTCACCTCATCTATCGCCTTGTCATTGGTGTCACCATAATGAACAGACTTAAATTGGAAGAGCACGGGAGTAGTCTAAAAGTTGGTAAATCATTTTACATAAAAAGGAGAGCATCATTAATGGTAATGAATGAGCCCCTGCAAATTGGTCATTCTAACATACATACTGTATATTTGATTTGGTCATTTTTTGAACTTGGAGTCCCTTATCTAATTTGTAAGAAGACACAATTTCTAATGTAGCTATCAGCTTCCATTTAGTCATGTCCTACCTATCAGCTCTTCTCTTTAGTACTTATTTAAAGGGAAATTACAGCTAATATCTTGCTGTCTCCAACCATTATTAGAGTGCAATAACTAGCACTTTGTAGTAAATATACTGTATTAAAGAGTCAGTGCACCCAAAGATTATATTTTAGTTAAGTTGGTACGCGCTGTGAGCTTTTTTTCACTCAACACAGTGGGCTCAGGAGGAGCCACTATACTAACATCAGATTGTTAGTACAGCGGCTCCTCTTGAGCCCACTGTGTTGAGTGAAAAAAAGTTCACAGTGTGTACCAACATAACTAAAATATCATCTTTTGGTACACTGACTCTCCCCCACTGAGTTATGGTGTTCTGACAGGGAGAGGGCCCCCCTGCCAGAAAACACCAGTCAGGTGCCCATCGGCAGACCTTTTTCAGTCATGCCCCTTGCCAGCTGCCATACACAGCTGGGCAAAATGTTGGCTGGTCTCTATTGAAACGGCCGATGCCGCCCAATATTTGTCCCGTGTGTACGGACCTTTAGACGGGGAGCCTGGTAGGCTGGCTTCTTACATCCCTTGGATAGTCTAACACAGGGGCCAGGTCTGTCTGGGAAAGGGCAAGCAGGTTCTTATTCTCCCTCTTAACTGTGTGAGAAAAACATGGGATTATGGGTAAATCTTATACCCATAAACCCATGTTTTTTTCTTGTAGTTAAGAGGGCTGGGCTGGAAGGGAGCATATGTCTTTTAGACACATGCCCCCTTCTATAACACTACAGTGAGAGGAGAGCCTCCACTCCAGTATTTTTTTTTGGGCAGCTTGGGCCAATGGTACTTTTCCATTAGTCCAAGGCTCCAAGCTGTCCATTGAGCTCAGTGCCTCTGACAAGAAGTGAGAGGCACTGTGAGTTCATCCTCTCAGTCTGCTGCAAACAGAGTGTTCCAGCTTGTATTAAAAGTAGCTTCTGACAGGCTTCTGACAAGGAGCCCTGTATCTCTGGAACCATAGGTGACAGGAGCCCCAAATGTTGACCAGTGGTGGGGTAGGGCTTTGCCTAAACATTACTCCCAAACATCATAAAGCTGGGAGAGCATATAAGGATTTTCAAGCAGGCAAAAATCAACTTTTTAAAGTTATGCTATGTTAAAGGGAAAATGTAACAAATATAAAGTAGGTGGTATCTCAATTTGGCTGCAAAAGTGGAAATACATTTTAAGTGTGCTGGGAATTCTGAACAAATGTCTTTACAAGTTTATATTAGTAATAGTTGTGTAATATGGGGCACTCTCCAAAGGACATTTTAGGATGATGCTAGAACGTGAAAATCTAAATTAACCATATTACATTTTGTATCCAGTATACCAGTAAAGGGGTGACTACCAACTTGTATCCAACCCCCCATGGGGGTCAGTAGGTGGTACATGAGTACATCCCTCCTGGATGCTGAAGAGCCCAATCAATATCTATTAACAATGGGACCCAGTGCTTTTCGAGGGGTACCTCCCTTTTTAGGACAACATTGTTAAAGCATCTTCCCAGTGTTGAGAATTGTGTGGGCTGGTATCAAAATGACCAGGGATGCACAGCATCTACATCCTTACCATGGAGAAACTAGCCAGCATGTCTTGTGTGTTAGGCCAGGTCTGTCTGGTAAGGGCCACAAACAAGTATTAAAAAAATAAGCTTCTAGATGTGCATAAAGCTTTCGATTCCCTAGCCTGATATTATTTATTTTACGCTTTGACAAATTATGGCTTTGGCCCATGTTTTTTGTCGACACTTCTGGCACTCTATAGCTCTTCCATTGCATCCCTTCTGGTCAAAGTATACTCATCTCGACCCCTCTCCATTCATCGGTGCACACGGCAATGCTGTCCACTTTCCCCGCTACTGTTTATTTTGGCTCTTGAGCCCTTGGCAATAAACAAACGCAACTGTGTAGATGTACGGGGTATCAATTGGGGGGATAGAGAGCATAAATGTGATCTCTTTGCCAACAATATCCTTATGATGCTATATTCGCCCATTACCTCCATCCCCAATCTTTACACAATATTTTGACCTTTCTCATAGATATCTGTTTTATTGATAAAGCATGCAAAATCTCAGGCACTAAATATATCACTTGAGGATAGCACTGTTCAGGCCCTAAAGCGGACTTAAGCCCCATACACACTATTCGATTTTCTGCAGATTTATGTCTTCAGATTTACCAAAACCATATTATATGAGGTCAAACCTTAAAGCCCTGTACACACGATCGGATTTCCTATGGATTTTAAACCAATGGATTTTTCCATCGGAAATCCGATGAAGCTGACTTCCATCAGTCTTGCCTACACACCATCAGTCCAAAAAACCTATCGTCCAAAATGCTGTGACGTAAAACACTCTGACAAGCCGAGAAAAATTAAGTTCAATGCTTCTGAGCATGCGTCGACTTGATTCTGTGCATGCGTGGGTTTTTTGTCCGATGGAGTTCCACACAGACGATCGGAATTTGCTATCGTTTTTTTTCCCATCGGATAAATTTAAAACATGTTCTATTTTTTCTCACCGATGGAAAAAAGACTGATGAGGCCCATACACGATCGGTTTGTCCGATGAAAAAAGTCCATCGGACTGTTTTCATCGGTAAAACCGATCGTGTGTACACGGCTTTAGAGTTTCAATTTGTATGCAATTAGGCAGGCCCTTGCACTTCATGATTTTGGTAAATCTGAAGACACATAGTGTGTATGTAACACTTTAAAGTGGCAGTCAGAGGCTCTCCCCTACCTAGGTATTCATCTTACACCTTCCTTGCACACTTTATATTGACAAAATTATCCTCCTCTGTATAAAAAACTCACGGATGAGTTTTTTCAATATTGTCAGTTAGCGCAGTTATCTTAAGTCACTGAAAAGCAAATCTGATATTGTGTCTATGTCACACATGGAATACTTATGCCATAAATTTGATACACTTAAAGCGGAGTTCCACCCAAAAATGGAACTTCTGCTTTTCGGAACCCTCCCCCCTCCGGTGTCACATTTGGCACCTTTCAGGGGGTGCAGATACCTGTCTAAGAAAGGTATTTGCACCACTTCCGGGTATTGACTCCCACGGGAGTCACGCCCCTTCGCGTCACCCCCCCCGCTGTCTTCTGGGAAACACACTGTTCCCAGTGACCAGTGACGGCGCGCTGCGCTACTCACGCATGCGCAGTAGGGAACCGGACAGTGAAGCCGCAAGGCTTCACTTCCTGATTCCTCACCGAGAATGGTGGCGGCAGCATCTGAGGACTGAGCGATTGCTCAGCCTCGTCTGCCGACATCGCGGGCATGCTGGACAGGTAAGTGTCCATTTTTTAAAAGTCAGCAGCTGCAGTATTTGTAGCTGCTGGCTTTTATAAAAAACAAAATTCGGCGGAACCTCCGCTTTAAGGGTCATATATTGGAAATATATACTATTCTAACATCTGATGCTAGGAAACAATGTTATATGGAGAGATGGGAAGCTGACTTGAATGAATAATTTTTAATTGATTAAAAATACTGTAATAGGTTGGAGGAAGTTTTCTGCACCCAATGAATGTGGTTTATTAGAAGCAGGAATGCTGCATGGTCAGTGCAGGGTGAATGTTCAGTTAAAGCAAAATGAATATGAAGGCAAATCCTTTATAAATATGTCTCAATTTTTAATTATAATTTTTTTTGCATTCTTTTTCTTTAAATAAATGTACCGTAGATCATTCTAGTCTAACTAGCAAAAGCAGTGTTTTTACTTTAATTCCAAACATCATTAGTCAGTAGTGTTTCCACTGAATATTTCTTTAAAAGTCACGTTAGCTTCTGAGATAAAAATATCTTTTGTCATTTACTGTAGCAGATCATGAAAAGAAAATCATCTGTAGGACTTTAAAGAGAAAAAAAGAAGAAAAGGACTGTTGACCTTTAGAAAGGTCAGACGGATCAGAGTGTATTATTTCAATGTCTGTCATTTCGTTTTGCAAATATTGCTGCTGAGCTTCTACCATTCTTGTTAGTATTTCTTCAACAGAACATTACCTTGTGTATACGTCAGTCTGCCAGTCCTGAGGGCAAACTCTGAAGCATGTGTGCTGGGTTAAGTTTAATGCTCTTTGCTTTGAAAACATAAATATTTTCTGGTTTACAGTTCAAGTGTAAAGGCTCAGCAGGCTCACCACATATCACGGTATTGACAGGTAAATGAATGAGATATGCCACTTAAGGAAATTAACCATTGTATAATTAAGATTTGCTCAGTCAAAATATCAGTTTTGGGTAGAACAACCCTTTAAATTTTTACAACATGTGCAATTTGTGTCAATGTTCAAATGTTAAAAATAAAAAGTTTTTTTTTTTTTAAAGCAGAACTAATCCCATCAATTTATTTGTTTCCAAAATAGTTACATTCAATGCATGTCGAATTACTGTTACAGTTGCACGTGCTCTCAAACAAACCATGATTTGGCTGGAATCATAACTGATCACATGTGCAGTACCATGACAAGTGCAGAACAAACAGAGGCCAAGATGGCAGCTTCCTTAATTGTAAAGGATAGGAGGGTTTAGTTCCCCTTTTGGGTTTATAATAAACCCTTACATAGGTCCAAGTGACTAGCCTTAGGTGAATAATGAAATTTTCACAGTGATGAATTAAATAACTTTTTTAATAATAGATTATTTCATTTTATAATTAAATCACTTAGATCTTATACTGAACACAGTAATTATTTAAACCCTCATATATAAGCTGTATCTGTTTCTCTACATCCTTCCAACGTACACAGTTTAGATCGGGCATCACTAAATGGCGGACCACAGCCATATGCAGACCGCATTGCATTCACATTCGGACCGCTGCGGTTCCGCCATTTAGCAGCCTATTTTTCCTCCTGCCGTCGCTCTGTAATCCTCACAGAGCCGACAGCAGGAGGCAGGACAGTTCTGGGGAGGCAGGACAGTTCTGGATGGAGGGTGGAGCTGCCCAAGGTTAGAAAGCAGGTGGATGGCTGCTAGGATGAAGGGCAGTCCTAGCAACCAATCATTATCTTGCAACACCCGCCCTCCATCAAGACGTGTGCTGATCTCCAGTCTGTAAGGTAAGACAGTGAGGGAGGGGGCGAAGTTACAGGGGGTGAGGACACTAAAGTGAAAAGCTTAAAAGGAGCTGAGGAATGTGTGTGCTGAGGAAAGTGATATTTGGGGCTGATGACATTAAAGTTGGAGGAGCCTGAGGACTGTAATGTGGTGGGCTGAGGACTGTAATGTGGGGGGCTGAGGACTGTAATGTGGGGGGCTGAGGACTGTAATGTGGGGCGCTGAAGACATGATGTGGTGGGCTGAGGACTGTGATGGGGGGGCCTGAGGACTGTGATGTGGGGGTCTGAGGACTGTGATGTGGGGGGCTGAGGACTGTAATGTGGTGGGCTGGGGACGTGATGTAATGGGCTGAGACCTGTAATGTGGGGGGCTGAAGACGTGATGTGGTGGGCTGAGGATTGTGATGTGGGGGGCTGAGGACTGTGATGTGGGGGGGCTGAGGACTGTGATGTGGGGGGCTGAGGACTGTGATGTGGGGGGCTGAGGACTGTAATGTGGGGGGCTGAGGACAGTAATGTGGGGGGGCTGAGGACGTGATATGATGGGCTGAGGACGTGATATGGGGGGCTGAGAACGTGATGTGGTGGGCTGAGGACATGATTTGGTAGGCTGAGGACTGTAATGTGGGGGGGCTGAGGACGTGATGTGGTGGACTGTAATTTGGGGAAGCTTAGGATGTGATTTGGTGGACTGGGGACTGTAATGTGGGGGCGGTTGAGGACATTAAAGTGGTGGCTGAGGATATAAATTGGGAGAGGCTGAGGACTGTTATGTGGGGGGGCTGAGACATGTAATGTGGGAAGCAATGAGGACAGTAATGTGAAGGGGGCTGGAAGACAGTAATGTGGGGGGTGGAATCGGGGACTGAGGACAGTAATGTGAAGGGGACTGAGGACAATAATATGGGGGATGATGTAAATAGGGGCAGAGAACAGTACTGTCAAGGAAGTGTGAGAACATTACTGTGAAAAGGGTGATGTAAATGGGGAGTTGAGGACACTCATCAAGAGGGTCTTGATGTAAAGAGGGAGGGGACTGTGATGTGCAGTGGGGACTGAGGACTCTGATGTAAGGATGGGTTCAGTTCTATGTATGTGCATAAGGTGCACACGTCATGGGTGGGTCAGACCATTTTAATGGGCTGCACTACCCACAAGAAACACGGAGAAAGAAGTCCTTGACTTTTTTTTTTTCAAAAGCGTGCCGCACCAAGCTGGGTATCGATAGGACATTCGGACCTCGGCTGAAAGAAAATTTTACTGGCCGGACCTCAGTGAATTTGAATTCAATACCCCTGGTTTAGATGGTATTTCTCAGCTTCCAGGAGGCAGGGAGTGGGGAGCATATGTCACACTGCACAGCAAAAAGCAGGGAGCAGAATGTAATCTGAGACTTGAGTGGTGGAAAGGACACACACCCCCTCTACTCAGTCTCCTAGGGAAACATGCACAGCTGAGGCTGCCAGTCACCTGCTGTTTGCTAGAGGGTGGGGGCGACAGTTGCTCCCAAGAATTGCCTGGTGTCTTGAAAAACTGTCAGAAGTGACTCATGCACTCTATTTGGCTATCCTGTGCAAGAAACTCAGAGACATGTGAAAAGGTTGATTTCCTTTATATTTATAGGGGCTCAAGGTACCATTGCACGATCCTGGAAGTCAGCTATTATTCCACTTGATATGGTCAAAGCTAAGCTATCTTGGATCATGATAAATGAAAAACTTTCTGCACTTCTTAATGACAAAGTGAAGTTGTTCAAAAAGGTTTGGGATCCATGGTTATTCCACCTCTAGGGAAATGTCTAGTGTTGTCGTTACTTTTATTAGAGAATGGATGGTTACTTGGCTCTATCTCCTTTATTATCTTTCTTTTTCTTCATCTTCTAGGGAGGTTGCCTTCCGATCCGTGATTTTAACTGGGACCAGTCGATGAAGGGGATCCCTCTCTGTGGATATTCTTCCCGTTTGCCCAACCTGAGCACGTTTGCTCTATCTCATATTGACACATTGGATTGGAAAAATAACATTTGCTGTTACCTTGTTTGCCTGCAGATTTTGTATGCATTGGCTCCAATGTTTGAAGTCATATAAGATGATTTGTATGTTCTTGTCTGTAACCTAAGTTGGGAAATTCAGTTTGCATTACCCTTTCCTCCCTTTTTATATAACGCATTTTCTATTTCTTAATTTTTCTATGTAAGGGAGACAATTGTACTCATGTGTCAATCTCCCAATATTTGTATATCCCTTTTTATTGAAAAATAATAAAAAATTATTGGAAAAGAAGTGACTCATGCAGATAGGAGAGGAAAGAGGGAGCAGACAACAACCACACAAAGTGCTATATATTAAGGTAATAATACTCTATAGAAGGGTATGTTTTGTTCATTTTTCATTTTAGAGGTTTACAACCACTGTAAGTTCTTACAATGAAAAGTCAGTAAATTCTGATTTTATTGGTCATTTGTTCATAATTAAAAAAAAAAAACATATTTCAGAGTTCAAGTTCAAAAAAGGTTTGGTTTTGGATGCACTTAGTCTTCTTGATTTTTAGAGCCATTGAAACAATAGGTTTCGTAACCAAGGAATTATCCACCTATAATATCCATAGTTCAAGAGTCAGTGTAAGAAAGGAACTTATACTGCACACAAGCAATATAAGATAACTCCTATTTTAGTTGATTACTTTGTTGCCCTTCCACACAAAATCACATTGGCCAGGAAGATGTAAAATTATTCCTATTACAATAACTTATTATAGTAGCATTTAGTGAAATACTGAAAAATACCATAAGCTTACTGAAATGTCTTTATTTGATTTCAGAGTTCTCAAATCATCAGCTGCGTCTAATTACAGTAATTTGTCATTGTTTTAAAATGACCCTATGTCTATTTTTAAAGATCAACTCCATTTCCAACTGCTTCATATAAAATTTAAATGGATGACATAATCATCAATATATTTAGTTATTATGAGAGGCTGATTTATTACCCTATGGACACCAATTAATCACTTATTCAGTGTTTAAAGTTTTGAAAATAATTCTTAATAGACATATACTGAATAATACAGTTTTCTGGGATAAAAGTTTTGCAGTACATTTGAAAAAAAAAAAACACAAGCTTAGTTCAAAAATGTAGCCAAATCCAAAAACAATAATGGTGGCAGAGAAAACGGTGTCTATTTGTTCTCTGAATACGTAAACACTTCTTTGTGTATGGGAAAATAGGTTGCAGAAGATCGAATTGTTCTTTCTATCAGGAATCACGCACAACACAGTTCCCAGCAAATTTAACAGTATTTATAAAGATGAGGTTTCAATTCTTCCATACAGAGACACTGTCAATTGTCTGCAAAGGTCCCCCCAACCATCCTATGCTTACCCTGCCTGCATTAAAGTGACACTAAACACTGGTTAAAAATACATATTCTATTTAAAGTGGTTCTAAAGGTTTAAGTTTTTTTTTTACCTAAATGCATTCTCTGCATTAAAGTTGTAGTAAACTTGGGCAAAAGAAAAAAAAAACAACCCAAGGAAAATGCAATGACAAGGTGTGTGAGATTCTGATCACAGATTCTGGGCATCTTCTCTTCTAGAAATAAAGCAGAGAAACCATTACAGTCTGTTAAATTGTGTTCCAGCTAATTTAAATAAGCAGAGGGCATCATTAATATTTCAAATGCAATAATTATGCAGCAGATCCTGTTACTGAAAAATGGATCACTGCAGATGACTAATTGGAACATTCTGTCATTAATACCTAGAAATTCTAGACCCCTATTTGTGTCTGTATTTATTACTATATTTATAATCTATGCACACTATTTAAGACCAGTCAGATAACAAGTTCAAGTGTTTTTCTGTAATAAATTTGCACCATATTGCACCATATTTTGTCTTTGACTCTGTGCTGTGGCATATCCTAAAATGGGAAGTGTTGCCAGTTTCCTCCTAAACCAGGTTCGGACTAAATTTTGGTTGTTCGAAGGTTTGGGATTTGACACACTAAATTGGTGTTCAGCTGAGTTGAACCTCCAGTGGCAGCATTATATGGTACATTTAGGAGCACTTTAAGGTGATGTAAACCCACTCTCATCCTTTCTAAACTACTGCCATAGTGCTGATCTATAAGAATATACATGCCTCCTTGCATGTATACTTATTTGTCAAATGTTTCCCCTCTGTCTGTTATGAGACCCAAAAAACTGCAGATTCTGTGGGTGGATCTGTTGTCCGGAGCTCGGTGGGTGAAGTCGTGATGTCAGTAGACTCCCAGTCCACCTCTACACTCCCCTTGTCAACATGCATTTTCTCCTGTGTATTTCTTACACTAAACTTTTGCTATGATCACTAACATCCAGTCAAAACCTTGAAAAGTCACCACATGACTTCAGCATGCCTAATCATGCTGAGGTGTGGAGCAGTCAATCCTGGGAGAGCTGGAGAAGAAATGAGGAGGGGATCTGAAGTACACAGAATGTCTCTCTCAGGGTCCTGCATGAGATATGTAAATCGCCAGTCACTCACAGCAAGGGGGAGAATCTGACTCCTATTTCTCTGTCTGTCCAATTTTATGTCACTGAAAAAAGATAAGAGGACTGCTCAGAGCTGGAAATTGTTTTTAATTAGAACTGCTACCACACTTATAAAATACATTTTTACATTACAGCTACATTATAGAACATAACATAAACTTATAGATACTTGTATTTTACATAACAAACACAACTAACCACTTATATTAAATCAGGCTCACCAAATAGTAGACATGTGCATTCGTTTTCGTCCGAATGCATTTTCGTCCGAATTTCAGCTATTTTCGTTATCGTTTTAACAAACGAAAACGAAAGCACAGAATCCGAAAACCGAAAGATCCGACATAAACAAATGCTTTATTTTCGTTTTCGTTGCTACAACAGTTCGATATAGATAGGAGATTCGACGTGACGCTGACAATAACAATCTGTGTCTATCGAACCTGTGGTCGAATGTGCCTAACCTTAACTCTATTAGTCCAAGATTATTCTACATAGGAGAGAAAAGATTTGACATTATAGAGAGAAAAGATTCGACATAGGAGAGAAAAGATTCGACATAGGAGAGAAAAGATTCGACATAGGAGAGAAAAGATTCGACATTATAGAGAGAAAATATTCGACATAGGAAAGAAAAGATTCGACATAGGAGAGAAAAGATTTGTTATTATAGAGAGAAAAGATTCGACATAGAGAGAAAAGATCACTGCTGGAATTGGGTGGGGGAAGTAAAATAAAAATAAAGTTTATGATGAATGTTATTGGCTGATTGTAACCAAAGAGGAGGAGCAGTAAAATAGCTAGAATGACGAAGATTCGACAAAGCATCGAAAGTTAGAAGATTCGACGGTGCAGCAAAACTGTACGACGCTGCAATCGTACATTTCCGGTCAAATGCATCCGCCCATAGGCTATAGAAGAATTCTAATGTTGGTTGACTAGTAATAGTAATGAATAAATATAATTATTGCTAGTCATACAACATTAGAATTCTTCTATAGCTTGTGGACGGAACATTCGACCGGAAATGTATGATTGCAGCGTCGTACAGTTTCACTGCTCCGTCGAATCTTCTTTGAACATTCGACAGACACCATAAGCCTTCAATGACAGATTCGACCTTAATTAATTCAGATTTTCGGACGAATGCAATTTCTAACGAAAAACGAAATAAATAAAAACGAATTTCGGGAGTAACTAAATAAATTTATTTTTCGGACGAAAACGAAATTCCGAAACGAAATATTTCAGTGTGCACATGTCTACCAAATAGTCTACTTACGGACAGGCCCACAAATTAAAGTAGACTTGACACGGAGACTACTGGGTCACTGCCATCACAGATCTTCATCCAGACTTTCCTCATCTGAGGGAAGTAACCATTCCGGATACTCCCCTAGACCCAACTCCGTTGGTTCTGGCACAGACTCTGACACTGGCTCTGGCACAGGCACTATCTCAGGAACTTTCTTTTTCTTTTTCTCATTATGCATTTTCCTGAGAGTTACCCAACCAACCCGGGGCAGGAGCCTGCATGTTTTGCTGGCCAGTCTCCTCACCACTCGGGGTCTCCACTGTTTTTCCCTTTGCTGACCTCTGCCCCCTAGGGGGCACTCCGCCACTTTCAGGAGCATCATCAGCAGAGGCACCCCTCCTAGGCCTCTGTTCCCTTGGTGGCAGAGCCTCACCACCTCCCGGAGCACAACCAACAGGAGCCCTTCTCTGTGAGCTCTGGGGCATCTACTGAAAGGGTGCCCCATCTTGCCACAAAGATTACAACAAATGAGCCCACATGACAAACTAGAATGCCTATTGCACTTGGTGCAACGCAACACCGTGCAATCAGCACTCATATGAGTTGGGCATCCGCATTTGAAGCACCGACGGGGCTGGCCAGGATAGAACACCAGGATCCTGTCCCTACCAATGAAGGGACTACCTGGAAGATGATCAACGGTGGTACCCACCCTTCTTAACTTGATCCTGGTGCTCCATGCCCAGGTCCAAATCTCCTGCTCGTCCAAGCACTTTTTCAGGGGACACTGTAAATGGCCGTGTCTACCTAGCCAAGTCGCAATGTCCTCCTGAGGCAGGCTCTCATTCCTCACAAGGACAGTGATGTTTTTAACATCATCCTGCCTGCTTAGAGGAATGAGTCTGAACCCTTTCCATGGATCCCTCCCTTTAATCAGACCAAAGGCCGTGATGAACAGCTCCATAATGACAGGGCTCATGAAGCTGACATCAAAGTCTGGAGCCCCCGCCGGATGGATCACCACAAAGATCTCCGCCACCTTGATCCCCAGGGATATAACCATGTCTACTATTTGTCCTCTACTGGGACACTGCCCAGTTCCCTCCCACTTCAACTGGACAACATTCCGGCGCTTATGCTCTGGTCCACCCACACCCCGGGACCACGGATTCGGCCCAGCTGACTGGTCCGCCGGGGGAGCCCAGAAGTTCCCGGCACCGAACTGTTTGTACAAGTGACCCAGGGCAGCGCTAGTACCAGCAACATTGGCATAGGAGTGCCCTTCCCTAAGTGCCGAAATGAGGTTCACTTCCGGTGTACCCCTCAGGATCTGCTCAGGCAAAGGTGTACCCGGGGAAGACCCAGGAGGGGCAACTGGAGGAGGGGCCTCCTGGGACTGAGTACCCCCCCGTAATCTCTCACTCTTCCTTGGTGTAGCCTGAACCACTGAGGGACCCTCTGCCCCAGAATCCCCAAAGTATTGATCCCCCAAAAGAGCAGCCCAGTCATCTGGCCACCCCTCCTCTAGCATTTCATGAGCCCCGCTCTGCTGAGACCCCTCCATGCCACAGATAAAGGCCATCGTTAGGCTGTCTTCACTCAAGGGATGGCAATCACCCCAAGCTAACCCTTGTGCTAATTGTATTTCCCCAGAAGTTTCCATACCTTCCTCTACGGAAACAGCCTCCTGGGGACCCGGAACACCGGAATCGCGGGAGACGTGACCGACCGGAAGTGACCCGGTGGGTCAACTTCCGGCTCCGGGTTAGCGTCAACTTCCGGTTGCGTCCCGTCCACCACAATCGCAGCACCTCCCCCCGCTTCCAAGCCCAGACTGGCCATAGGGCATACCGGGCAAATGCGGGCCGCCGCACAGCATGTCACACCTTCCCCATCATCTTCAATGTCTCGGGAGGCAGCCGGAGTTGGCGGGCGGAGCTGGGGGTGTGGCTGCCCCCTCCACTCCTCCCACAGACTCGTTCACTCTGGCTGATCCCACAGCTGAAGGAGAAAGAAATGAGGACACAGCAGCCAGAGTGTCTTCATCTCCAGGCATGCTGTAAGTTACTGCACTGCTACACATGTCACTACATAGAGTCCTAACCTGGCACCATACCACCCCAGCCTGCCCTATGCCACCGCAACCTGCTCTATGCCACCACAAACTGCTCTATACCACCCCAACCTGCCCTATGCCACCGCAAACTGCTCTATACCACCCCAACCTGCCCTATGCCACCGCAATCTGCCCTATACCACCGCAGCCTGCCCTATGCCACCACAAACTGCTCTATACCACCCCAACCTGCCCTATGCCACCGCAAACTGCTCTATACCACCACACCCTGCCCTATATCACCCCAACCTGCCCTATGCCACCCCATATACCACCAAAAACTGCCCTATATCACCCAAACCTGCTCTATACCACCCCAGCCTGCCCTATACAACCCCAACCTGCCCTATGCCACCCCAGCCTGCCCTATATCACCCCAACCTGCACTATACCACCGCAACCTGCCCTATATTACCCCAACCTGCCCTATATCGCCCCAGCCGACCCAATACCACCCTATACTTTAATTTACAGGGGTCATTTGGGGGTGCGCCTTGTGACCGTGCGCTGCCTGCAGGGTGCTGGGCTGGATAGACAGGAGGGGGGTGACACCATATTTTATCGCACCAGGTGACACCAACCCTAGTGATGCCACTGCCCCAGTGCACTCTCAGCTGCGAGTCGGAGCCGCACTCGAGTGACAGTGACACCCGTCGGCACATCAGGGGGCCGGGACCCGCAACGATCCCCTTCTCTCTGGCAAGGTGGCCGCGGCACTGATGATCTGATCAGTCTCGGCTCGGCTGTCTCACACAGCCGAGCACAGTGAAGCCGCCTCCCCCTCCTCCTTTATGTCCACACAGGGGGAGGGGACCCAACATGCAGTCCCGCGCTGATCTGAGGTACATTATGGGTCTGAAGGGGGGGGTCTGTATTGTAGGGGGGTTCTGTATTGTAGGGATGGTCTGAAATGTAGGGGGGTTCTGTATTGTAGGGGGGTCTGTAATGTAGGGGTTCTGTATTGTAGGGGGGGTTCTGTATTGTAGGGGTTTTTGTATTGTAGGGGGGTCTGAAATGTAGGGGGGTTCTGTATTGTAGGGGGGTCTGAAATGTAGGGGGGTTCTGTATTGTAGGGGGGTCTGAAATGTAGATGGGTTCTGTATTGTAGGGGGGGGTCTGTATTGTAGGGGGTCTGTAATGTGGGGGGGGTCTGTATTGTAGGGAAGTTCTGTATTGTAGGGGGTCTGTAATGCAAGGGGGTTCTGTATTGAAGGGGGGTCTGAAATGTAGGGGGGGTTCTGTATTGTAGGGGGGGTCTGAAATGTAGGGGGTGTCTGAAATGTAGGGGGGTTCTGTATTGTAGGGGGGTCTGTAATGTAGGGGGGTTCTGTATTGTAGGGGGGTCTGAAATGTAGGGGGGTTCTGTATTTTAGGGGGGTCTGAAATGTAGGGGGGTCTGTAATGTAGGGGGGTCTGTATTGTAGGGGGGTTCTGTATTGTAGGTGGTTCTGTATTGTAGAGGGGGGTCTGTATTGTAGGGGGGGTCTGTACTGTAGGGAGGGGGTCTGTACTGTAGGGAGGGGGTCTGTACTTTAATGAGGGGGTCTGTAATGTAGGGGGGTCTGTATTGTAGAGGGGGGTCTGTACTGTAGGGAGGGGGTCTGCACTGTAGGGAGGGGGACTGTACTGTAGGGAGGTCTGTGTAACATGCAGGGGGTCCAGAACTGTTAGGGGGTGTCTGTGTAACAAACTGTGGGGGGCTGTGTAATGTAAAGGGGTCCAGAGGTGTGGTACTATGTAATGTAAAGGGGTCCAGAGGTGCAGGGTGCTGTGTAATGTAAAAAGGTCCAGAGTGCAGGGTGTTGTGTAATGTAAAGGGGCCCAGAGGTGCAGGGTGCTGTGTAATGTAAAGGGGCCCAGAGGTGCAGGGTGCTGTGTAATGTAAAGGGGTCCAGAGGTGCAGGGTGCTGTGTAATGTAAAGGGGCCCAGAGGTGCAGGGTGTTGTGTAATGTAAAGGGATCCAGAGGTGCAGGGTGCTGTGTAATGTAAAAGGGTCCAGAGTGCAGGGTGTTGTGTAATGTAAAGGGGTCCAGAGGTGCAGGGTGCTCTGTAATGTAAAGGGGCCCAGAGGTGCAGGGTGCTGTGTAATGTAAAGGGGTCCAGAGGTGCACGGTGCTGTGTAATGTAAAGGGGTCCAGAGGTGCAGGGTGTTGTGTAATGTAAAGGGGTCCAGAGGTGCAGGGTGCTGTGTAATGTAAAGGGGCCCAGAGGTGCAGGGTGCTGTGTAATGTAAAAGGGTCCAGAGGTGCGGTGCTATGTAATGTAAAGGGGTCCAGAGTGCTGTGTAATGTAAAGGGGTCCAGAGGTGCAGGGTGCTGTGTAATGTAAAGGGGTCCAGAGGTACAAGGTGCTGGAACCCCACATCCCATCATTAACCGCCGCCGCGAAGCGCCACCGCTGCGCCCACCCCCCGGGCTGCTCAGTCTAAAATGCCCGGGCCTATTTTTTGTCCCAGTTCGGGCCTGCCCGCTACTGCATCACACACACTCAAAACCAGCCCATTGGTCTCCTGCATGGTAGGATCATCCCCCACCACGCGGGAAGATGGCGTTCCACTGCAGGAGTCCGCCATTGCTGACACCTTCCCTGCCAAGCTGCATGTTGCATCCACACCCGCCATCACTGGGCCAGCCATGCTTGCTTGACTACCATCCACCTCCCCCTTTGACACCTTACCCTTACCCTGAGCCCGGTTTACAGCAGCGGTGGCTGACAAAGCAACTGACGGCTCACCCTGCTCACGGACATTACCAGGGGTCATGGAGGATTTTGCAGCAGACTGCACAGGTAAGTCCAAGTCTTTTTGTAAGTACTTCAGCTTCTTTTTCTTCTTCTCCGCTTGTAATCTGAGGAGCTTGACTACTGGAGTCTTTTCCAACTTGGGGGTCTTCTGCTCAGAGTTACTTACTGCTTCATGGGAACCCTTTGGCTGACTAGCCCTGACACCAGCTTCTATCACAGAATGGGTCATGGCCGGTCTACAGGGAGCCTTTAGAAGCACTTTCACCCGAGCATACCATCCCACCTCCACACATCCCTTTCTCACCATCAGTCTCTGGAGCTGCCACTTCCATGGCCTGGACTGTCTTTCCTCCTTCCTCCTCTTTGGCTTGATCAACCGTCTCACCGTCAGTCACTGGAGCTGCCACCTCCATGGCTGGTTCCACTCCTGCAGCTTGATTGAGGCGTTGGTACTGGCGCCTTACAGCCTGGGACCTCTCTTAATTTGCTTGCCAGAGCACTCTTTCAATCTCTTTCAGAAAATCACCTTCTCTGGATGCAGAGTCTATGAGGCCATTCATGACCTCTCCAATCTTGCTGCACTGCTTCCTTAAGGCTTCTATGGCCGGTTTAAATTCTGGCCTCTTTCCACTGATGGCTTTATCTCTCCGGTTCCTTAACTCGGCAAGGACCTTCATCCTCTCGCAATACATGCAGGTAGATCTCACTATCAGGTCTTTAATCCTCTTCTTTCTCTCTGCAGCTTTCGCCACATCTTCTCCTGGCTGCACCAAAGTCCAGTCCGCCAAGTCGAGCTGGGCTTCCAGCAGCAGCCTCTCCTCCTTCACTAGGTCCTGTAACCTAAGGACTCCACGTGCTACCACAGGCCGAGTAGCAGGCCCAGGGCCTGGGCCGGAAGAGGACATACCTTCCCTCCCTCCCCAGCAACCTCCAGAGAGCTCAGAGCTGGATTAACTCGTGGTGGCAAGACTGGGCACAGATGATGTGAAATCCTATACTGTACAAGGCGCAAGCCTTTATAAAAAAAATAAGAATTCGGGTTTACATCCACTTTAACCCTTTCGATGCCAGGCCCTGTGCTTCATTTTGTACACTCAGGTGGCCAGACCATTTTTTCAATTTTTTCTTTGCTTTTTTATTTTTCACTTATAGCTTTCAGAATTTGTGAATCCTACTAAATATAAAAGCTTAACCTGTATTGCAAAATGGTGATAATTGAACAGACGCAAAAGTGTAAATATCCAAATTTCTCAAACAATCTGAAGGTTTTCATTTTTCCCTTACAGCTTTCAGGATTTGTGAAAGACCCCCAAAACCATATATTTTCTGAAAGCATATGACCTCTAGAATAAAAATAAGGTGCTACTGATTTTTTAGACCCTGCGGTATTTGCGCAAATGTTTATCAAAACCAATATATTCGCAAAAAATTAACTAAAACCATTATTAGCAGATAAAAAAGAAGATACAAATCCCTACTAAATATAAAAGCTTAATCTGTATGGAGTTAATAAATAACAAATATTTGTAAATTTTAAATTGCTCCATTTTGCAAAATGGTGAAATCGAACGTACCCAAAAATTCCTCTAAAAATCTGGAGGTTTTGATTTTTCACTTACAGCTTTCAGAATTTGAAAATACCCCTCAAACTAGACATTTTCTAAAAGCAAATGACCTGAAGAATAAAAGAAAGTGCTACTGATTTTTTGGGCCCTGCAATAATTGCGCAAATGTTCATCATATCGCTATTTTCACTAAAAATATACTAAAATCATTAATATTGCACAAAAACACAATGTAAAGCCTCGTACACACGACCGAGTTTCTCGTCCAAAACCGACAAGAAAAGTGCCGAGAGAGCTTTATTGTTGAGAAAACCGTTCGTGTGTATGGTATTACGACGAGAAAACTGCCGTGAATCTCAACGAGAAAAATAGAGAACCTGCTCTCTATTTTCTCGTCCGGATTCTAGATTTTCTCGTCGTGTTTCTCGTCGGCCTGTTTTGCGACGAGAAAATGGTTCGTGTGTATGCTTTTACGATTCTTCAAAAAGCGCGCATGCTCAGAATCAAGTATGAGATGGGAGCGCATCTTCTGGTAATACAAGCCTTCGTAATGGAGATAGCACATTCGTCACGCTGTAAATTATTGCATCGTTTAAATGTTGTGCATTTAAATCTTCTTTAGAATGTTACAATAATGAAAACTAATGAACTTGTTTTGCTGCTGATATTCACACAGAGTTATGACTATCTATTTTAAACCTTTTTCATGCTGTTCTTAAGAAGATTTAGCTGTATTATATCGTGCAAGATCTTCTGAATATTTTAATGTTTTATATTTTTTAGACAGATGTTAATTGTAATTTGTCGATGTTTTGATAGTGATCTCCCATTTTATTTTTAAAATTTAGTTGTGTCAAGTTTACACCCTATATTTTTTAAAGAACACCTTTAATGATTTTTTGGGTGTTATCTGTCCCTTTTTTTGGGGGGGGTCAAAAGTATCTGCTTACTTCAAAAGGAAATAAATAATTATTTTCAAAAAACATAGTCAAGTATGAACTTAAATACAAAAAACATTTATTCATGTTTAGAACAAAATAAATAGAAGGCAGCGCTGGAGAACCTGCTGCCATTTGTGCATCCCCAGAGCACACATCAACCCTGTGTGGACACTAAAATTGGGAGCTTGAGAAGCACAACAGTTGTGAGCACAATCTGATGCTGGCCTCCCAGAGGTCAGGAACAGCAGCAGGTGATATATATGTCCCAAGTCTGTGGTACTACAACAGGCTGCCTTCTGTCCGACCACAATGAAGCAAGGCCATCACTTCCTCGTCTTCTTGGCAGCCTTCCCTGCAGCCTTCCCTGAAGCCTTCTCTGCAGCTTTCCTTCTGCGTGTGGCTGGAGGGGTACTCCTGTCAGGAGGAGGAGAAGGAGGTGGAGGAGAAGGGGGTGGCACAGAAGAAGAAGGTGGAGGTAGAGGAGGAGGTGGAGGAGAAGGGGGTGGCGCAGAAGAAGAAGGTGGAGGTGGAGGAGGAGGAGGAGGTTGAGGTTGGGATAGCTGTGCGACCTCACATATGGCCGTATTGGGGGTAATTCTCTCCATCACCCCCTTGTTCAGCAAGGTGATGAGCAGGGGCTCGCATAGGAGGCGTTGCTCCATGCTCATCACCTTGAACTTGGCCTCAACTAGGCCGGCAATGGCCTCTTCAGGGGATGTGGGCTCCTGGAGGGTGGCATGTGCCTCTCTAATAAGGGCCATTGCTGCCTCACTTATGATCCTGTCCCTCCTGCTTCTTTTAGGAAGGCGGATGGGAGGCACCTGAGACCTTGTGCTTTTACTCGTGCCGGCCACCTCCTGTCTGCCACTGGGCCCTGCCACCTCCTGTCTGCCACTGGGCCCAGGCACCTCCTGGCTGACAGTGGGCCCTGCCACCTCCTGGCTCAAAGTGGGCCCTGCCACCTCCTGGCTCACAGTGGGCCCTGCCTCCTCCTGCCTGACAGTTTCCAGACCCTCCTCCTGGCTGATTTCATCCTGTGTATGAAAAAGGGACATAGTTTAATATTTTGGTTAATTATTTTCACACAAATTTGAGATCATGAATGTAGCAATTTGAATGTAAATCAAGAGAAAAGACAAAGATTTTTAGGACTACATCAGATAGACTATTTTGCACCCAATTTATGGCAGACTAATGTCTATAGATCTTGATTTCACTTTTGTATCCCAAAATAGTTTAGTATTTTCATCTTGACTTCTTTTTCCTGCATTAATTTTAGCACAATACATTTTCATTAAATACTATACCTGGCTCCAGATGTCCAAATCAGCTTCTTCCAGGATGGCTGCCTCATCTTGCTCCAGAGAAGGCTCAGGTTGGCTGCAGGGAAGTCTGGGGGGAAGAGTGGACAGTGATGGCCTTGCCTCAATGTGGTCATCCAGAAAGGACATCCTGCTGTAGTACCACAAATTCGGGACATACACATCATCTGCTGCTGCTCCTGACCTCTGAGAAGCCAGGACCTTAGAGCGTTCAGTCCTGTATGTGCCTCTCAAGCTCCCAATTTTAGTGTCCACCTGTTTTGCTGCTGCTGTGGACACCTTGGTATGCACAAATGGGAGCAGGCTCTCCAGCGCTGCTTTTCTTACCCCTTTTTTTCTATGTATGGGGTTTTTGGTTTCCCACAGAGCGGGCAGCTCCATTACCCAGTCTATAAATTCCGCAAGGAATTCCTTGTCACTTATAAACACATTAATTGTGGGTCTGCAAGCCAAAAAAATATAAAAAAAATTATGTGAGTCACACAGTCTAACCTCCTGTAAATCTTAGTCACCATATATATCCTCCAACATTCTCTAGACAGTATAGGCCACCAATTTCTCAAAGTCTCAAAATCACATACCTTCGTTCGCACGTCCGTCACTTTTAGGGATGAGCTTCGTGTTCGAGTCGAACATACGTTCGACTCGAACATCGGCTGTTCGATCGTTCGACGAAGATCGAACGATTTGGGCCGTTCGCGCCAAGTTCGAGTGACGCGAACGGCCCACAATGCACTACGCCATCGCAGTGTCATCCAGGCGCTGTGATTGGCCAAGCATGCACTGTGACCCCGCATGCTTGGCCAATCACAGCGCCGGCAGCGAGGAGAGCAATGATTGGCCACAGGCAGGATGCCTGTGGCCAATTATTGCTGAGGGTGTTTAGTACACGCCCCACACTATAAAAGGCCGCCAGCACGGCGGCCTAGTGTAGTGTGTTCCGGAGCAGGGAAAGACAAGCATAGGCAGGGACAGTGACATTTATTTCTTTCTTGCTTAACCTGGATTCCTTTAGTTTAGGGAAAGAGAAGGATAGGTAGGGAGAGTGTCAGTGTGTTTTACTGTGCGAGTCCTTGTTTCTAGGGACAAAGAAGGAAAGTGAGGGGATCTCTCCTTGTGCTATAGTGTGCTTTAAAAAAAAAAAATTCTAGGGACAGAAAACTGTAGGTAGGGAGAGTGTCAGTTTCTTTCACTGTGCCAGTCCTTGTTTCTAGGGACAAAGAAGGAAAGTGAGGGGAATTCTCCTTGTGCTATAGTGTGCTTTAAAAAAACATTTTTTCTAGGGACAGAAAACTCTAGGTAGGGAGAGTGTCAGTTTCTTTCACTGTGCCAGTCCTTGTTTCTAGGGACAAAGAAGGAAAGTGAGGGGATTTCTCCTTGTGCTATAGTGTGCTTTAAAAAAACATTTTTTTCTAGGGACAGAAAACTGTAGGTAGGGAGAGTGTCAGTTTCTTTCACTGTGCCAGTCCTTGTTTCTAGGGACAAAGAAGGAAAGTGAGGGGAATTCTCCTTGTGCTATAGTGTGCTTTAAAAAAACATTTTTTCTAGGGACAGAAAACTCTAGGTAGGGAGAGTGTCAGTTTCTTTCACCGTGCCAGTCCTTGTTTCTAGGGACAAAGAAGGAAAGTGAGGGGAATTCTCCTTGTGCTATAGTGTGCTTTAAAAAAACATTTTTTCTAGGGACAGAAAACTCTAGGTAGGGAGAGTGTCAGTTTCTTTCACTGTGCCAGTCCTTGTTTCTAGGGACAAAGAAGGAAAGTGAGGGGAATTCTCCTTGTGCTATAGTGTGCTTTAAAAAAACATTTTTTCTAGGGACAGAAAACTCTAGGTAGGGAGAGTGTCAGTTTCTTTCACTGTGCCAGTCCTTGTTTCTAGGGACAAAGAAGGAAAGTGAGGGGAATTCTCCTTGTGCTATAGTGTGCTTTAAAAAAACATTTTTTCTAGGGACAGAAAACTCTAGGTAGGGAGAGTGTCAGTTTCTTTCACTGTGCCAGTCCTTGTTTCTAGGGACAAAGAAGGAAAGTTGTCAGTTTCTTTCACTGTGCCAGTCCTTGTTTCTAGGGACAAAGAAGGAAAGTGAGGGGAATTCTCCTTGTGCTATAGTGTGCTTTAAAAAAAACATTTTTTCTAGGGACAGAAAACTCTAGGTAGGGAGAGTGTCAGTTTCTTTCACCGTGCCAGTCCTTGTTTCTAGGGACAAAGAAGGAAAGTGAGGGGAATTCTCCTTGTGCTATAGTGTGCTTTAAAAAAACATTTTTTCTAGGGACAGAAAACTCTAGGTAGGGAGAGTGTCAATTTCTTTCACTGTGCCAGTCCTTGTTTCTAGGGACAAAGAAGGAAAGTGAGGGGAATTCTCCTTGTGCTATAGTGTGCTTTAAAAAAACATTTTTTCTAGGGACAGAAAACTGTAGGTAGGGAGAGTGTCAGTTTCTTTCACTGTGCCAGTCCTTGTTTCTAGGGACAAAGAAGGAAAGTGAGGGGAATTCTCCTTGTGCTATAGTGTGCTTTAAAAAAACATTTTTTCTAGGGACAGAAAACTGTAGGTAGGGAGAGTGTCAGTTTCTTTCACTGTGCCAGTCCTTGTTTCTAGGGACAAAGAAGGAAAGTGAGGGGAATTCTCCTTGTGCTATAGTGTGCTTTAAAAAAACATTTTTTTCTAGGGACAGAAAACTCTAGGTAGGGAGAGTGTCAGTTTCTTTCACTGTGCCAGTCCTTGTTTCTAGGGACAAAGAAGGAAAGTGAGGGGAATTCTCCTTGTGCTATAGTGTGCTTTAAAAAAACATTTTTTCTAGGGACAGAAAACTCTAGGTAGGGAGAGTGTCAGTTTCTTTCACTGTGCCAGTCCTTGTTTCTAGGGACAAAGAAGGAAAGTGAGGGGAATTCTCCTTGTGCTATAGTGTGCTTTAAAAAAACATTTTTTCTAGGGACAGAAAACTCTAGGTAGGGAGAGTGTCAGTTTCTTTCACTGTGCCAGTCCTTGTTTCTAGGGACAAAGAAGGAAAGTGAGGGGATTTCTCCTTGTGCTATAGTGTGCTTTAAAAAAACATTTTTTTCTAGGGACAGAAAACTGTAGGTAGGGAGAGTGTCAGTTTCTTTCACTGTGCCAGTCCTTGTTTCTAGGGACAAAGAAGGAAAGTGAGGGGATTTCTCCTTGTGCTATAGTGTGCTTTAAAAAAACATTTTTTTCTAGGGACAGAAAACTCTAGGTAGGGAGAGTGTCAGTTTCTTTCACTGTGCCAGTCCTTGTTTCTAGGGACAAAGAAGGAAAGTGAGGGGAATTCTCCTTGTGCTATAGTGTGCTTTAAAAAAACATTTTTTCTAGGGACAGAAAACTCTAGGTAGGGAGAGTGTCAGTTTCTTTCACTGTGCCAGTCCTTGTTTCTAGGGACAAAGAAGGAAAGTGAGGGGAATTCTCCTTGTGCTATAGTGTGCTTTAAAAAAACATTTTTTCTAGGGACAGAAAACTCTAGGTAGGGATAATGTCAGTTTCTTTCACTGTGCCAGTCCTTGTTTCTAGGGACAAAGAAGGAAAGTGTGGGGAATTCTCCTTGTGCTATAGTGTGCTTTAAAAAAACATTTTTTTCTAGGGACAGAAAACTGTAGGTAGGGAGAGTGTCAGTTTCTTTCACTGTGCCAGTCCTTGTTTCTAGGGACAAAGAAGGAAAGTGAGGGGAATTCTCCTTGTGCTATAGTGTGCTTTAAAAAAACATTTTTTCTAGGGACAGAAAACTCTAGGTAGGGAGAGTGTCAGTTTCTTTCACTGTGCCAGTCCTTGTTTCTAGGGACAAAGAAGGAAAGTGAGGGGAATTCTCCTTGTGCTATAGTGTGCTTTAAAAAAACATTTTTTTCTAGGGACAGAAAACTCTAGGTAGGGAGAGTGTCAGTTTCTTTCACTGTGCCAGTCCTTGTTTCTAGGGACAAAGAAGGAAAGTGAGGGGAATTCTCCTTGTGCTATAGTGTGCTTTAAAAAAACATTTTTTCTAGGGACAGAAAACTCTAGGTAGGGAGAGTGTCAGTTTCTTTCACTGTGCCAGTCCTTGTTTCTAGGGACAAAGAAGGAAAGTGAGGGGAATTCTCCTTGTGCTATAGTGTGCTTTAAAAAAACATTTTTTCTAGGGACAGAAAACTGTAGGTAGGGAGAGTGTCAGTTTCTTTCACTGTGCCAGTCCTTGTTTCTAGGGACAAAGAAGGAAAGTGAGGGGAATTCTCCTTGTGCTATAGTGTGCTTTAAAAAAACATTTTTTCTAGGGACAGAAAACTGTAGGTAGGGAGAGTGTCAGTTTCTTTCACTGTGCCAGTCCTTGTTTCTAGGGACAAAGAAGGAAAGTGAGGGGAATTCTCCTTGTGCTATAGTGTGCTTTAAAAAAACATTTTTTCTAGGGACAGAAAACTCTAGGTAGGGAGAGTGTCAGTTTCTTTCACTGTGCCAGTCCTTGTTTCTAGGGACAAAGAAGGAAAGTGAGGGGAATTCTCCTTGTGCTATAGTGTGCTTTAAAAAAACATTTTTTCTAGGGACAGAAAACTGTAGGTAGGGAGAGTGTCAGTTTCTTTCACTGTGCCAGTCCTTGTTTCTAGGGACAAAGAAGGAAAGTGAGGGGAATTCTCCTTGTGCTATAGTGTGCTTTAAAAAAACATTTTTTCTAGGGACAGAAAACTGTAGGTAGGGAGAGTGTCAGTTTCTTTCACTGTGCCAGTCCTTGTTTCTAGGGACAAAGAAGGAAAGTGAGGGGAATTCTCCTTGTGCTATAGTGTGCTTTAAAAAAACATTTTTTCTAGGGACAGAAAACTGTAGGTAGGGAGAGTGTCAGTTTCTTTCACTGTGCCAGTCCTTGTTTCTAGGGACAAAGAAGGAAAGTGAGGGGAATTCTCCTTGTGCTATAGTGTGCTTTAAAAAAACATTTTTTCTAGGGACAGAAAACTCTAGGTAGGGAGAGTGTCAGTTTCTTTCACTGTGCCAGTCCTTGTTTCTAGGGACAAAGAAGGAAAGTGAGGGGAATTCTCCTTGTGCTATAGTGTGCTTTAAAAAAACATTTTTTTCTAGGGACAGAAAACTCTAGGTAGGGAGAGTGTCAGTTTCTTTCACTGTGCCAGTCCTTGTTTCTAGGGACAAAGAAGGAAAGTGAGGGGAATTCTCCTTGTGCTATAGTGTGCTTTAAAAAAACATTTTTTCTAGGGACAGAAAACTCTAGGTAGGGAGAGTGTCAGTTTCTTTCACTGTGCCAGTCCTTGTTTCTAGGGACAAAGAAGGAAAGTGAGGGGAATTCTCCTTGTGCTATAGTGTGCTTTAAAAAAACATTTTTTCTAGGGACAGAAAACTGTAGGTAGGGAGAGTGTCAGTTTCTTTCACTGTGCCAGTCCTTGTTTCTAGGGACAAAGAAGGAAAGTGAGGGGAATTCTCCTTGTGCTATAGTGTGCTTTAAAAAAACATTTTTTCTAGGGACAGAAAACTGTAGGTAGGGAGAGTGTCAGTTTCTTTCACTGTGCCAGTCCTTGTTTCTAGGGACAAAGAAGGAAAGTGAGGGGAATTCTCCTTGTGCTATAGTGTGCTTTAAAAAAACATTTTTTCTAGGGACAGAAAACTGTAGGTAGGGAGAGTGTCAGTTTCTTTCACTGTGCCAGTCCTTGTTTCTAGGGACAAAGAAGGAAAGTGAGGGGAATTCTCCTTGTGCTATAGTGTGCTTTAAAAAAACATTTTTTCTAGGGACAGAAAACTGTAGGTAGGGAGAGTGTCAGTTTCTTTCACTGTGCCAGTCCTTGTTTCTAGGGACAAAGAAGGAAAGTGAGGGGAATTCTCCTTGTGCTATAGTGTGCTTTAAAAAAACATTTTTTCTAGGGACAGAAAACTCTAGTTAGGGAGAGTGTCAGTTTCTTTCACTGTGCCAGTCCTTGTTTCTAGGGACAAAGAAGGAAAGTGAGGGGAATTCTCCTTGTGCTATAGTGTGCTTTAAAAAAACATTTTTTCTAGGGACAGAAAACTGTAGGTAGGGAGAGTGTCAGTTTCTTTCACTGTGCCAGTCCTTGTTTCTAGGGACAAAGAAGGAAAGTGAGGGGAATTCTCCTTGTGCTATAGTGTGCTTTAAAAAAACATTTTTTCTAGGGACAGAAAACTGTAGGTAGGGAGAGTGTCAGTTTCTTTCACTGTGCCAGTCCTTGTTTCTAGGGACAAAGAAGGAAAGTGAGGGGAATTCTCCTTGTGCTATAGTGTGCTTTAAAAAAACATTTTTTCTAGGGACAGAAAACTCTAGGTAGGGAGAGTGTCAGTTTCTTTCACTGTGCCAGTCCTTGTTTCTAGGGACAAAGAAGGAAAGTGAGGGGAATTCTCCTTGTGCTATAGTGTGCTTTAAAAAAACATTTTTTCTAGGGACAGAAAACTCTAGGTAGGGATAATGTCAGTTTCTTTCACTGTGCCAGTCCTTGTTTCTAGGGACAAAGAAGGAAAGTGAGGGGAATTCTCCTTGTGCTATAGTGTGCTTTAAAAAAACATTTTTTTCTAGGGACAGAAAACTCTAGGTAGGGAGAGTGTCAGTTTCTTTCACTGTGCCAGTCCTTGTTTCTAGGGACAAAGAAGGAAAGTGAGGGGAATTCTCCTTGTGCTATAGTGTGCTTTAAAAAAACATTTTTTCTAGGAACAGAAAACTCTAGGTAGGGAGAGTGTCAGTTTCTTTCACTGTGCCAGTCCTTGTTTCTAGGGACAAAGAAGGAAAGTGAGGGGAATTCTCCTTGTGCTATAGTGTGCTTTAAAAAAACATTTTTTTCTAGGGACAGAAAACTCTAGGTAGGGAGAGTGTCAGTTTCTTTCACTGTGCCAGTCCTTGTTTCTAGGGACAAAGAAGGAAAGTGAGGGGAATTCTCCTTGTGCTATAGTGTGCTTTAAAAAAACATTTTTTCTAGGGACAGAAAACTCTAGGTAGGGAGAGTGTCAGTTTCTTTCACTGTGCCAGTCCTTGTTTCTAGGGACAAAGAAGGAAAGTGAGGGGAATTCTCCTTGTGCTATAGTGTGCTTTAAAAAAACATTTTTTCTAGGGACAGAAAACTCTAGGTAGGGAGAGTGTCAGTTTCTTTCACTGTGCCAGTCCTTGTTTCTAGGGACAAAGAAGGAAAGTGAGGGGAATTCTCCTTGTGCTATAGTGTGCTTTAAAAAAACATTTTTTTCTAGGGACAGAAAACTCTAGGTAGGGAGAGTGTCAGTTTCTTTCACTGTGCCAGTCCTTGTTTCTAGGGACAAAGAAGGAAAGTGAGGGGAATTCTCCTTGTGCTATAGTGTGCTTTAAAAAAACATTTTTTCTAGGGACAGAAAACTGTAGGTAGGGAGAGTGTCAGTTTCTTTCACTGTGCCAGTCCTTGTTTCTAGGGACAAAGAAGGAAAGTGAGGGGAATTCTCCTTGTGCTATAGTGTGCTTTAAAAAAACATTTTTTCTAGGGACAGAAAACTGTAGGTAGGGAGAGTGTCAGTTTCTTTCACTGTGCCAGTCCTTGTTTCTAGGGACAAAGAAGGAAAGTGAGGGGAATTCTCCTTGTGCTATAGTGTGCTTTAAAAAAACATTTTTTCTAGGGACAGAAAACTCTAGGTAGGGAGAGTGTCAGTTTCTTTCACTGTGCCAGTCCTTGTTTCTAGGGACAAAGAAGGAAAGTGAGGGGAATTCTCCTTGTGCTATAGTGTGCTTTAAAAAAACATTTTTTCTAGGGACAGAAAACTCTAGGTAGGGAGAGTGTCAGTTTCTTTCACTGTGCCAGTCCTTGTTTCTAGGGACAAAGAAGGAAAGTGAGGGGAATTCTCCTTGTGCTATAGTGTGCTTTAAAAAAACATTTTTTCTAGGGACAGAAAACTGTAGGTAGGGAGAGTGTCAGTTTCTTTCACTGTGCCAGTCCTTGTTTCTAGGGACAAAGAAGGAAAGTGAGGGGAATTCTCCTTGTGCTATAGTGTGCTTTAAAAAAACACTTTTTCTAGGGACAGAAAACTGTAGGTAGGGAGAGTGTCAGTTTCTTTCACTGTGCCAGTCCTTGTTTCTAGGGACAAAGAAGGAAAGTGAGGGGAATACTCCTTGTGCTATAGTGTGCTTTAAAAAAACATTTTTTCTAGGGACAGAAAACTGTAGGTAGGGAGAGTGTCAGTTTCTTTCACTGTGCCAGTCCTTGTTTCTAGGGACAAAGAAGGAAAGTGAGGGGAATTCTCCTTGTGCTATAGTGTGCTTTAAAAAAACATTTTTTCTAGGGACAGAAAACTCTAGGTAGGGAGAGTGTCAGTTTCTTTCACTGTGCCAGTCCTTGTTTCTAGGGACAAAGAAGGAAAGTGAGGGGAATTCTCCTTGTGCTATAGTGTGCTTTAAAAAAACATTTTTTCTAGGGACAGAAAACTGTAGGTAGGGAGAGTGTCAGTTTCTTTCACTGTGCCAGTCCTTGTTTCTAGGGACAAAGAAGGAAAGTGAGGGGAATTCTCCTTGTGCTATAGTGTGCTTTAAAAAAACATTTTTTCTAGGGACAGAAAACTGTAGGTAGGGAGAGTGTCAGTTTCTTTCACTGTGCCAGTCCTTGTTTCTAGGGACAAAGAAGGAAAGTGAGGGGAATTCTCCTTGTGCTATAGTGTGCTTTAAAAAAACATTTTTTCTAGGGACAGAAAACTGTAGGTAGGGAGAGTGTCAGTTTCTTTCACTGTGCCAGTCCTTGTTTCTAGGGACAAAGAAGGAAAGTGAGGGGAATTCTCCTTGTGCTATAGTGTGCTTTAAAAAAACATTTTTTTCTAGGGACAGAAAACTCTAGGTAGGGAGAGTGTCAGTTTCTTTCACTGTGCCAGTCCTTGTTTCTAGGGACAAAGAAGGAAAGTGAGGGGAATTCTCCTTGTGCTATAGTGTGCTTTAAAAAAACATTTTTTCTAGGGACAGAAAACTCTAGGTAGGGAGAGTGTCAGTTTCTTTCACTGTGCCAGTCCTTGTTTCTAGGGACAAAGAAGGAAAGTGAGGGGAATTCTCCTTGTGCTATAGTGTGCTTTAAAAAAACATTTTTTCTAGGGACAGAAAACTGTAGGTAGGGAGAGTGTCAGTTTCTTTCACTGTGCCAGTCCTTGTTTCTAGGGACAAAGAAGGAAAGTGAGGGGAATTCTCCTTGTGCTATAGTGTGCTTTAAAAAAACATTTTTTCTAGGGACAGAAAACTGTAGGTAGGGAGAGTGTCAGTTTCTTTCACTGTGCCAGTCCTTGTTTCTAGGGACAAAGAAGGAAAGTGAGGGGAATTCTCCTTGTGCTATAGTGTGCTTTAAAAAAACATTTTTTCTAGGGACAGAAAACTGTAGGTAGGGAGAGTGTCAGTTTCTTTCACTGTGCCAGTCCTTGTTTCTAGGGACAAAGAAGGAAAGTGAGGGGAATTCTCCTTGTGCTATAGTGTGCTTTAAAAAAACATTTTTTCTAGGGACAGAAAACTGTAGGTAGGGAGAGTGTCAGTTTCTTTCACTGTGCCAGTCCTTGTTTCTAGGGACAAAGAAGGAAAGTGAGGGGAATTCTCCTTGTGCTATAGTGTGCTTTAAAAAAACATTTTTTCTAGGGACAGAAAACTGTAGGTAGGGAGAGTGTCAGTTTCTTTCACTGTGCCAGTCCTTGTTTCTAGGGACAAAGAAGGAAAGTGAGGGGAATTCTCCTTGTGCTATATTGTGCTTTAAAAAAACATTTTTTCTAGGGACAGAAAACTGTAGGTAGGGAGAGTGTCAGTTTCTTTCACTGTGCCAGTCCTTGTTTCTAGGGACAAAGAAGGAAAGTGAGGGGAATTCTCCTTGTGCTATAGTGTGCTTTAAAAAACATTTTTTCTAGGGACAGAAAACTGTAGGTAGGGAGAGTGTCAGTTTCTTTCACTGTGCCAGTCCTTGTTTCTAGGGACAAAGAAGGAAAGTGAGGGGAATTCTCCTTGTGCTATAGTGTGCTTTAAAAAAACATTTTTTCTAGGGACAGAAAACTCTAGGTAGGGAGAGTGTCAGTTTCTTTCACTGTGCCAGTCCTTGTTTCTAGGGACAAAGAAGGAAAGTGAGGGGAATTCTCCTTGTGCTATAGTGTGCTTTAAAAAAACATTTTTTCTAGGGACAGAAAACTGTAGGTAGGGAGAGTGTCAGTTTCTTTCACTGTGCCAGTCCTTGTTTCTAGGGACAAAGAAGGAAAGTGAGGGGAATTCTCCTTGTGCTATAGTGTGCTTTAAAAAAACATTTTTTCTAGGGACAGAAAACTCTAGGTAGGGAGAGTGTCAGTTTCTTTCACTGTGCCAGTCCTTGTTTCTAGGGACAAAGAAGGAAAGTGAGGGGAATTCTCCTTGTGCTATAGTGTGCTTTAAAAAAACATTTTTTCTAGGGACAGAAAACTCTAGGTAGGGAGAGTGTCAGTTTCTTTCACTGTGCCAGTCCTTGTTTCTAGGGACAAAGAAGGAAAGTGAGGGGAATTCTCCTTGTGCTATAGTGTGCTTTAAAAAAACATTTTTTTCTAGGGACAGAAAACTGTAGGTAGGGAGAGTGTCAGTTTCTTTCACTGTGCCAGTCCTTGTTTCTAGGGACAAAGAAGGAAAGTGAGGGGAATTCTCCTTGTGCTATAGTGTGCTTTAAAAAAACATTTTTTCTAGGGACAGAAAACTGTAGGTAGGGAGAGTGTCAGTTTCTTTCACTGTGCCAGTCCTTGTTTCTAGGGACAAAGAAGGAAAGTGAGGGGAATTCTCCTTGTGCTATAGTGTGCTTTAAAAAAACATTTTTTCTAGGGACAGAAAACTCTAGGTAGGGAGAGTGTCAGTTTCTTTCACTGTGCCAGTCCTTGTTTCTAGGGACAAAGAAGGAAAGTGAGGGGAATTCTCCTTGTGCTATAGTGTGCTTTAAAAAAACATTTTTTCTAGGGACAGAAAACTGTAGGTAGGGAGAGTGTCAGTTTCTTTCACTGTGCCAGTCCTTGTTTCTAGGGACAAAGAAGGAAAGTGAGGGGAATTCTCCTTGTGCTATAGTGTGCTTTAAAAAAACATTTTTTCTAGGGACAGAAAACTGTAGGTAGGGAGAGTGTCAGTTTCTTTCACTGTGCCAGTCCTTGTTTCTAGGGACAAAGAAGGAAAGTGAGGGGAATTCTCCTTGTGCTATAGTGTGCTTTAAAAAAACATTTTTTCTAGGGACAGAAAACTCTAGGTAGGGAGAGTGTCAGTTTCTTTCACTGTGCCAGTCCTCGTTTCTAGGGACAAAGAATGAAAGTGAGGGGAATTCTCCTTGTGCTATAGTGTGCTTTAAAAAAACATTTTTTCTAGGGACAGAAAACTGTAGGTAGGGAGAGTGTCAGTTTCTTTCACTGTGCCAGTCCTTGTTTCTAGGGACAAAGAAGGAAAGTGAGGGGAATTCTCCTTGTGCTATAGTGTGCTTTAAAAAAACATTTTTTCTAGGGACAGAAAACTGTAGGTAGGGAGAGTGTCAGTTTCTTTCACTGTGCCAGTCCTTGTTTCTAGGGACAAAGAAGGAAAGTGAGGGGAATTCTCCTTGTGCTATAGTGTGCTTTAAAAAAACATTTTTTCTAGGGACAGAAAACTCTAGGTAGGGAGAGTGTCAGTTTCTTTCACTGTGCCAGTCCTTGTTTCTAGGGACAAAGAAGGAAAGTGAGGGGAATTCTCCTTGTGCTATAGTGTGCCAAAGCATTCCTCATCAACCATCTTTGAAATCCTTGTTTTTTGGACAGTCAGGGAAATTGTCGTTGTGCTATTCTGTGCAAAAGCAATAATCCTCAACCATATTTAGAAATCCTTAAGTAAAGGGACAGAGAAGGACACCTGAAGGTAGCCCTTATTGCTTTTTTCCCATCTCCCTGCAGGCCATCTATTAGAATGTCTGGAAGGCAAACAAGGAGAGGCAGACAGTCAGGAGGCAATAAAAGAGGGCAAGCAGGCTCTGTGTCTGGGGGCAACAGTGCTGGTCGTGGACGCGGTGCATTGTCATCAGCACATGGCCATGGGACACGCTTGTCCTTCTTTTCGGCAGCTGGACATGTTGAGCCACATCATGCCGAAGACTTGGTAGAGTGGATGACCAAGCCCTCCTCCTCCTCCTCATCCTCTCTCACCCAGGCTCAGGGTACTGGCAAAGCAGCTGCCAAAGCGTCCTCTTCCCTGGTATCAATGTCAGACTCATCATCAGTCACTCCTTCCCTAGACCCACCATGTCCTCCTCCTGAGGAGTCCCCCGAACATTTTGAGCACAGTGTTGGGTACATGCTCCAGGAGGATGCCCAGCGTTTCGAAGGGTCTGATGATGAAACCCAGCTACAGGAAGGCAGTAGCGTGAGAGCAGACAGAGGGGATGCTCAAGAAGGACACCAATCTGGCAGTCATGTTCCAGCAGCTGCAGCATACTGCCAGATTGGCTCCAGTGATGAGGAGGGAGGGGATGATGAGGTCACTGACTCCACGTGGGTGCCTAATAGGAGAGAGGAGGAGGAGGAGGATGAGGAGGAGGCACATCTCCAACGAGGCAGGATGCCCTTTGGTGGCCAGCGTAAGGGCAGTACACCGACGGAATCACACCGCAGAGCTCCGCCTGTGCAGGGCGCAGCCTCTGCCCGTCATTCAAAAAGTTCCTTGGTGTGGGCCTTTTTTGAGGCTAGTGCATCAGATCGCACAGCTGCTGTTTGCAACATATGTCTCAAGCGTATATCGCGTGGCCAAAACATCAGCCGCTTGGGTACCACATGCCTGACCAGACATATGTTGACCTGCCATGCAGCTCGTTGGCAAGCCTACCTCAAAGACCCACACCAAAGAACAAAGCGGACCTCTCCTTGCACCGCATCAGCTGGGATCTCCAACCCCACTATAACTTCAGTCCTCTCTGAAACATGCACTGAGAGGAATGAAGGTGTAGAATTAGGTGTGTCACAGCCAAGTACTTGCGGGCACTCTGCTAGCAGTACACCGACGTCCGATTCTAGCAGGCAAATTTCCCTGCCCCAGCTGCTGGACCGTCGAAAGAAGTTCACTCCCAGCCATCCACATGCCCAGCGGTTGAATGCTAGCTTGGCTAAATTGCTAGCGCTTCAACTGCTGCCTTTTCAGTTGGTAGACTCGGCCCCCTTCCGTGAGTTTGTGCAATGTGCGGTTCCTCAGTGGCAGGTTCCCAAACGCCACTTTTTCTCACGGAAGGCTATTCCGGCTCTCTACCGGCATGTGGAAGGCAATGTCTTGGCCTCGCTGGACAGGGCGGTCAGCGGTAAGGTGCATATTACCGCTGACTCATGGTCCAGCAGGCATGGACAGGGACGTTACCTTTCTTTCACGGCCCATTGGGTCACTCTTTTGGCAGCTGGGAAGGATGCAGGACAAGGTGCAGTAGTGTTGGAGGTTGTTCCACCGCCACGCCTCCAAAATGCTACTACTGGTTGTGACACACCTCTCTCCTCCACCCCTCCTCTTCTTCTTCCTCCATGGCCTCTTCCTGTGGTTTGTCCTATGAACCAGCGGTGCTCCGTAGCCGTTCACGGGGCTACGCAAGTACGCAGGCAAAAAGATGCCATGCCGTGCTTGCGCTGGTGTGTTTGGGGGACAGAAGCCACACTGGGGCAGAGGTCCTGTCTGCTCTGCAGGGCCAGGCCGAGAGGTGGTTGACGCCACGCCAGCTTAAGCCAGGAATGGTGGTTTGCGACAATGGCACCAACCTCCTCTCCGCCCTCCGACAGGGACAACTGACCCATGTGCCCTGTGTGGCTCACGTCCTTAACCTGGTGGTGCAGCGGTTCTTGGGCAGGTACCCGGGCTTACAGGATGTCCTGAGGCAGGCCAGGAAAGTCTGTGTGCATTTCCGCAGATCTTATAATGCCAGTGCTCGCCTGGCTGAGCTGCAAAAGGAGTTGAACCTGCCCAAGAACCGCCTTATATGTGACATGCCCACCAGGTGGAACTCAACATTGGCCATGCTGCAGCGGCTGCACACGCAGCAGAGGGCCATCAATGAGTACCTGTGCGACTACGGCACCAGGACAGGGTCAGGGGAGCTTGGTTTTTTTTCTCCACGCCAGTGGGGCATGATCAGGGATGCATGCACTGTCCTGGCACCATTTGAGGAGGCCACGAGGATGGTGAGCAGTGACAGTGCATGCATCAGTGACACTGTACCTCTTGTCCACCTGTTGGAGCACACGCTGCGTGGAATAATGGACAGGGCACTTGAGGCAGAACAGAGGCAGGAAGAGGAGGACTTCCTTGCCTCTCAAGGCCCCCTTTACCCAGACAGTGTTCCTTCTGTCCCACCCATCGCACAGGAAGAGGAAGAGGAGGAGGAGGAGGAGGAGGAGGAGGATTGTGTCAGCATGGAGGTGGAGGCTGGCACTCAGCATCATCAGCAGCAGTCTTTTAGGGATGATTTACAGTCCCAAGAAACCAGTGGACTTGTACGTGGCTGGGAGGAGGTGGCTGCGGATCATGTCGTCCTTAGTGACCCAGAGGACTCCGGAGCGAATGCCTCAGCAAACCTACGCTGCATGGCCTCCCTGATCCTGCAAAGTCTGCGGAAGGATCCTCGTATTCTTCGGATCAAGGAGAGGGACCATTACTGGCTGGCCACTCTCCTTGATCCACGGTACAAGGGTAAGGTTGCGGACCTTATGTTACCTTCGCAGAGGGAGCAGTGGATGAGACAACTCCGGGAGGCCTTGCAGAAAGGTCTGTGCAACGCGTTCCCAGAGACTGGGAGGTTACAAACTCCTGGTCCTGGACAACGAGTTGCTGAGGCTTCGGCCAGTCAAAGAAGGAGCGGTGGGGAAGGTGGCCGTCTGACCGATGCGTTCAGACAATTCTTTAGTCCGCAGCCCCAAAGTATGATCGGTTCCAGCAACCATCGCCAGCGTCTGATAAACATGGTGCAGGAATATCTAGGGGCAAGGTCAGACTTGGACACCTTCCCCACCGAAAATCCTCTGGCTTACTGGGTCTTGAGGATGGATCACTGGCCAGAGCTTGCACAGTATGCAATTGAGCTACTGGCCTGTCCTGCATCCAGCGTTCTTTCGGAACGCACATTCAGTGCTGCTGGAGGATTTGTCACGGATCACAGGGTGCGCCTGTCCACCGACTCGGTTGATCGACTGACTTTCATCAAGATGAACCAGTCTTGGATCACCACCAGCTACCACACACCTGATGCTGATATAACAGACTAATTGATTTTAACATGTCACATCCCTTCAAGACTGATGCTGATGCTGAGTGCCTGTGCTGTTATGTTGACTGGCTATCCTCCTCCTCCGAGTCCTCAATGATACGATTGATGATGATAGCTTGGAAGATCATTTTTGTTTATGGGTGCCGCCACCAGTGGCTAAGGCCCAATTTTTCAGCCCCTGTTTTACAGGGGCGTGTAATTACAATTTTTTTAGCAATAATTTGCCATAGGGCTCATTGCTGTGCTCCAAGTACAGTATCTGTGAGGGGTTGGAGTGTTGTGGCACCAGTGCCTAAGGCCCAATTTTTCAGCCCCTGTTTAACAGGGGCGTGTCATTACAATTTTTGAAGCAATACTTTGCAACAGGGCTCATTGCTGTGCTCCAAGTAACGTATCTGTGAGGGGTTGTAGTGTTGTGCCACCAGTGCCTAAGGCCCAATTTTTCAGCCCCTGTTCAACAGGGGCATGCAATTACAATTCTTGATCTAATAATTCACAGCAGGGCCCATTGCTGCACCCACCAAGAGTAACTCTGAGGGCTTACAGTGTTGTGGCAACGCCACCACCACCACCACGAAAGGCCCAATTTTTCAGCCCCTGTTCAAAAGGGGCATGTAATTACAATTCTTGATCTAATAATTCACAGCAGGGCCCATTCCTGCACCCACCAAGAGTAACTCTGAGGGCTTACAGTGTTGTGGCAACACCACCACCACGAAAGGCCCAATTTTTCAGCCCCTGTTCAACAGGGGCATGCAATTACAATTCTTGATCTAATAATTCACAGCAGGGCCCATTGCTGCACCCACCAAGAGTAACTGTCAGGGCTTACAGTGTTGTGGCACCAGCACCACCATCAAAGGCCCAATTTTTACTACCACTGTTCAACAATTATATGTAATTAAAATTCCTGATATAATAGTTGACAGCAGGGCGTTCCAGCACCAACCAAGAGTAACTGTGAGTGCTTACAGTGTTGTGCCAACACCAACAACTAAGGGGCCTATTTCTGCAGAGTATATACGGCAGGTCCCTACTTTCAAACATCCAACTTACAAACGACTCCTACTTGCAAACGCAAGAAGACAACAGGAAGTGAGAGGAAATCTACCACTAGGAAGGAAAATTCTCTCCTGTAAGAATAAATATGGGAGAAAGGTGTCTCCTCTGTACTGATGCTTTATCAGCAATCCTTGTTTCAAGAAAAACACCACATTTCAAAAACAGTTGTCATTGGGACGGAAAGTGAGGTGAAATGTTCTGAACAGGGGCACAGACAGCAAAACAAATGTTACAGGGGTGATAACCCTTACCTATGTTTTCCAAAAAGTTTAAAAATAGATTTTTGGGCTGGAGCTACACTTCAACAATGTACCTGTTCAAAATTACAAACAGATTCTACATAAGAACAAACCTACAGTCCCTGTCTTGTATGCACCGCCTGTATACGGCTGTTCAGAGTATATAGGGCCTTTTTTATTTTATGTGCGGGGTTCCCCTTAATATCCATACAAGACCCAAAGGGGCTGGTAATGGGCTGGGGTAGGGGGGGGGGTCATGGGGTAGCTATGCCATTTTTCTTAAAGATTTTCATCCATATTACCGGGACCAGACATTACATTAAAGCCGCAAGCAGTTTTAAATGGCTTTTTTTTCCTTTAGAAGTGTCATTTTGTGCAGGGACAGTTCTAAACACGGGAAACACGTGGCACTTCACAGGCATACTTTAGACACCCCCCAGGTACGATATTTAAAGGAATATTTGACTTTTTTTTTTTCACTTTATGCATCATTAAAATGACTGCTCCCGAAAAACGACCGTTTTTAAAACTTCTTTTTGCATTGATACATGTCCCCTGGTGCAGAACCCGGGTTCCCAAACCCTTTTTAGGACAATAACATGCATAATAGTTGTTATAATTAGCACTTTAGAATTCGAACGTTCGCATCCATTGTATTTAATAGGGTTCTAATGTTCGTACGAACTTTCGGTCCGTTCGCGGGTTCTGGTGCGAACCGAACCCGGGGGTGTTCGGCTCATCACTAGTCACTTTTACTCCTCTCTCCGCACACCGAACGTAGTATAGTCACATGTGTGTTTGCTATATATACACCACGCATGCGTAAAACTACTCACACGTCGCTCCACACACGTCGCCCGCCCATGACGTTCTAAGTAACATCTTTTCCCCGCCCCTTCTCTTTCGGCACGCAGACAGATATGGCGGATTCACAGCAGGTGTCTGCTAATTCCTCAAATAACGAGGAGGAGACAAGCCCGGAGACTGAGGAAACGTCACGATCAAGGAGGAGATTCAAGGCATCTAATATGTCTTACGCGGAGATGGCGGAGATGGTGGACATATTGCTAAAGTCGGATTATGACGCAAAGCATGGGCCATATAGCAAACCTAATCGAAGGAAGGCCAAAATCATGAAGAAAGTCGTGAAGAGTCTGAAGAAGAATTTCGGGGTGAAACGCTCAAATGAGCAGCTCAGAAAGAGGTGGTCTGACCTCAAACTGAGGGAGCCGGAGCAGTTAAGGAGCATTAAGAGAATGCTTCAAAAAAGTAAGTATTTTTTGCCCATTTTTCCTATTATTGTATTTCACAAATTGCATGTTGCTCCATGTTATTGCATTTTTCTATTGTACCTTACAAAATGTCATAGTTTGAACTTGGTTTGGCACAGTAATCGTTCGTTACAGACACATCGTTCGGCCACTATGCACGATTTGTATAGATTTACACAGCAGTCTGTTTTTATTCAATAGTTGTTCTTACATTGTTGGCTAGATGATGTGTTTGTAAAGAGAATGAAATGCAAACTTTAATCAGTGTAAAGGAGAGGACACTCAGCAGCTGGTACCACATCTGTACTTTTGAGCACTATAGTGTGGGCCACCAGAACCACCTTTTTTGGGTGTCCCACACAGGTGAATCAGTGCATTTTTGTGGTGCCTCCATGTATAAAAATTGACAGCCAAAGGTGAATATTAAAGAATATAGTTTTAAAAAAGAATGTCTTCATCTTGAAATCCCGCCCAAACAGACACTTGTACCCCACTTCCAACCAATGTATCATGTTTTTGTTTTTTATATAAAATTTCTGTGTGATAACTATACCTTTTGTTTGATTCTCATAGGGGAGAGAAGACAGGGAGGAGAACACTCCAGGAAGCACAGGAACCCCACACCTTCTAAACAACCCCAACCTCACCAAGATCCACAACCTGAGGATGTTGAGGAAGTTGAAGAGGTGGAGGAAGGAGAAGTGCAGGAAGGAGAAGTGGATGACGTGGTGGAACTTGTCACCACAACAGGTCAGTATCTGTCACCACAGCTTCAGGTAAGAGATGTAGGCCTGCAGAGTTATAATACCTTTTGTATTTTTTTATAGGGGATGTAAATGTTGTGGTGAAAGAAAGTACGTGTTTCTCTGCTGACAATGCCCTACGAATCATACAGCAAGTGATGGAATGTAGCACAGAACTGGACAGAATTAAGCAAAGAATTCATGTGATGGATCAAACCTTTAAGGACATCCTAGATGTTTTGGGGAGAATTGAATAAGGCAACAAAACCCCCATTTTTTGTTTGAGATTATTCTTCCCCCTTTTTTAAGCTTTTAGACAATCAATCAAGCCAAAATTTGAATATGCACACAGTGTGTCAACGTGTGCCATCTGCCATCAGGGGATATCCATGTACGGGTTTTGGGGGTGCAACCCCTTCCTCGTATCTCAAGTAGGTGAACTGAAGAAGGGGTTGCACCCCCAAAACACGGCCATTGATCACCCCTGATGGCAGATAGCACATGTTGACAATAGGGATCAGGAGTCTAAAATCCCTATTGGAAATTACTTCAAATTGTGTGCATATTCAAATTTTGGCTTGGCCAGAAGTGCCAATACCCCATATTAGGACGGCCAGATAGAGACATATTTTGTGTAAGTGAATGTCTCATATTGCCAAGTGGTATCCAATGTTGTAGTTTGTTGAATGCTACTGATGGTTTTGTATTTTCGTAAAAAAAAAAAAAAGCCGGTTTGTGGCCAGCCAAAAAAATATATACATACTGTTCTATTTACCATGTGTGTGAATGTGCACCGAGTAAAATTTTTGAACAACAACAAAGTGTAGCTTCTTTTTCAAATACGCTCTAACCTTATTTGTGTATATTTTTGTGGTTCATAGTGAAATGGTTGGTATTTACTAAAGGAAAATACACTTGGCACTACAAATGCACTAAGACAAACTAGGAGACAGGAAAAAACAAAAGTTAAAAGATTAAATCAGATTTTTATTTAGTTCTTTCTCCAAGAATATTTACACATGGCCTGGCATAGGAATTGCCCCCCTACCCGTGAAATATTCCATATATTTCTCACGAACCTTACGGGCATTTTGGGGGGGCAAGCCAGGACGGGCAGATTCGAGGCCCGGCAGGGTATTGCCAGATGAAAGTCCTGCCTCAGGCAATATTGAGGCCATATAATTTGTTGATTTTCGGCTCAGAAAATTATGGAGCACACAGCAGCATAAAACAACATAGTTAATTTTGTACTCCGCCAAGTGAATAGGAGTCATAAAAAGGCGGAACCGGCTGGCCATTATCCCAAAGGCATTTTCTACGACTCTTCGGGCCCTGGCCAGCCGGTAGTTGAACACCCTCTTCTCCAGGGTGAGGGTCCTCTGGGGAAATGGCCTCATGAGGTACGGTCCGAGTCCGAAGGCTTCATCAGCCAAAAAAACAAAGGGGAGTCCTTCAACATTCCCTGCATCCGGTGGCAATGCAAGGTCGTCACTCTGGAGACGGAGGGCAAACTCCGTCTGGATGAAGGATCCCCCATCGGACATCCGGCCATTCTTCCCCACATCCACATAGAGGAATTCATACCGTGCTGACACCACCGCCATCAGCACAATGCTATGAAACCCCTTGTAGTTGTAGTAGTAGGACCCAGAACGGGGTGGCGGCACGATGCGGACGTGCTTCCCGTCAATGGCTCCACCGCAGATGGGGAAGTCCCACCGCGTGGCAAACTCCGATGCCACAGTCTGCCATTCCTGTGGTGTGGAAGGAAGCTGTGGAGTCAAACAAGGTAAAAAAATATTAGTACTTTTGCACATAACATTGCAAGCAGATTATAATAAAATACATTCGAGCCCAACATCAATCAAAATCTCTGTTTAATGTGTTTTTAAAAAGTATAATGGAAGGCTTAAGTATCATATTCATCACCCCCTCTGATGGTCCATTATAATCAATTTTGGGGGGGGGGCTAGATGTGTTTGGCCACAGGATAGCATTGCAGTGGCGGTGCGTCCAGAGTGGGCGCTGGAGCGCTGCCCCCTCTCTCCTGTGCCCGTCACTCAGAACAATACATAGGTTCATGCCTTGCATTAACCTATGTATTGTCAATGCCGCCCACTATTCAGGTGGATGGCCCCCTGTTGAGCGACGGCCATATGAATAACTGTGGCATTTTTGTGGTGAAAATTGCCTATCCGAGACAGGGGGCAAATAGCCTTGGCGATTACAGCCTGAGGGATGTAATTGGCTTCATAAAAGTTAACCGGGGGGGGCATTCCTTGGGTAAACACTGACAGGCTCCTCTGCCAATCATGTTCACCAAGTCTGTTTACCGGTAACCTGATTGGCTGATGCAACATCGAGGGCAGGAGAAGACATCAAGGACAGAAGAAGGATGGCGCTGACCAGAAGAAGGTAAGCGCAGGGCTGGGGGCAAACTGGCTGCATTTGAGGGGGCAAACTGTCTGCATTGGAGGGGGCAAAATGGCTGCATTTGAGGGGGCAAAATGGCTGCATTTGAGGGGGCAAACTGGCTGCATTTGAGGGGGCAAACTGGCTGCATTTGAGGGGGCAAACTGGCTGCATTGGAGGGGGCAAACTGGTGGCGTTTAATAGGCACAGTCGCTAAAATGGAGGAAGTTTATATATATAATTTGGGGGTGGCCAAACAGACACTTGTACCCCACTTCCAACCAATGTATCATGTTTTTGTTTTTTATATAAAATTTCTGTGTGATAACTATACCTTTTGTTTGATTCTCATAGGGGAGAGAAGACAGGGAGGAGAACACTCCAGGAAGCACAGGAACCCCACACCTTCTAAACAACCCCAACCTCACCAAGACCCACAACCTGAGGATGTTGAGGAAGTTGAAGAGGTGGAGGAAGGAGAAGTGCAGGAAGTTGAAGTGGATGACGTGGTGGAACTGGTCACCACAACAGGTCAGTATCTGTCACCACAGCTTCAGGTAAGAGATGTAGGCCTGCAGAGTTATAATACCTTTTGTATTTTTTTAAAGGGGATGTAAATGTTGTGGTGAAAGAAAGTATGCGTTTCTCTGCTGACAATGCCCTACGAATCATACAGCAAGTGATGGAATGTAGCACAGAACTGGACAGAATTAAGCAAAGAATTCATGTGATGGATCAAAGCTTTAAGGACATCCTAGATGTTTTGGGGAGAATTGAATAAGGCAACAAAACCCCTATTTTTTGTTTGAGATTGTTCTTCCCCCTTTTTTAAGCTTTTAGACAACCAAGCCAAAATTTGAATATGCACACAGTGTGTCAACATGTGCCATCTGCCATCAGGGGATATCCATGTACGGGTTTTGGGGGTGCAACCCCTTCCTCGTATCTCAAGTAGGTGAACTGAAGAAGGGGTTGCACCCCCAAAACACGGCCATTGATCACCCCTGATGGCAGATAGCACATGTTGACAATAGGGATCAGGAGTCTAAAATCCCTATTGGAAATTACTTCAAATTGTGTGCATATTCAAATTTTGGCTTGGCCAGAAGTGCCAATACCCCAAATTGGGACGGCCAGATAGAGACATATTTTGTGTAAGTGAATGTCTCATATTGCCAAGAGGTATCCAATGTTGTAGTTTGTTGAATGCTACTGATGGTTTTGTATTTTCGTAAAAAAAAAAATTGCCTATCCGAGACAGGGGGGCAAATAGCCTTGGCGATTACAGCCTGAGGGATGTAATTGGCTTCATAAAAGTTAACCAGGGGGGGGGGCCTTCCTTGGGTAAACACTGACAGGCTCCTCTGCCAATCATGTTCACCAAGTCTGTTTACCGGTAACCTGATTGGCTGATGCAACATCGAGGGCAGGAGAAGACATCAAGGACAGAAGAAGGATGGCGCTGACTAGAAGAAGGTAAGCGCAGGGCTGGGGGCAAACTGGCTGCATTTGAGGGGGCAAACTGGCTGCATTGGAGGGGGCAAAATGGCTGCATTTGAGGGGGCAAAATGGCTGCATTTGAGGGGGCAAACTGGCTGCATTTGAGGGGGCAAACTGGCTGCATTGGAGGGGGAAAAATGGCTGCATTTGAGGGGGCAAAATGGCTGCATTTGAGGGGGCAAACTGGCTGCATTGAAGGGGCAAACTGGCTGCATTGGAGGTGGCAAACTGGTGGCGTTTAATAGGCACAGTCGCTAAAATGGAGGAAGTTTATATATATAATTTGGGGGTGGCCCCCCCAAACATTTGGAGCAGCAGTCGCCACTGATGGAGAGGTTAGTGAAGGGAAATATGCATGTAGGAGAAAAAAGGGGCATTTAAAAGCTTCCAGCATGCATGAGGACAAAGGGGACATTCTCAGCATATTACAATCATGGTAATTAGGGAAGGATGAAAGAAATACAATACATTATCATACATGAAATACATAAAATGTGATGTTAATGGAGAAAACTTACCCTAATATAGTCCTCCTGCAGGACTTGTATAATGGCAGAACAGGTGTCTGGGATTATGAGGCCCAGAGCCTGGGGGGAGATGCCTGTCGTGAACTTCAAGTCCTGCAGACTTCTCCCTGTCGCCAGGTAATGTAAGGTGGCGATGAGCCTCTGCTCAGCACTGATGGCTTCCCGCATAACGGTGTCCTGCCTGGTAATATAGGGGGACACCAAAGCCAAAAGATGCTGAAAAACGGGGTCAGACATCCGCAGAAAATTCCTGAAGTCCTCAGGATTATTCTCCACGATCTCCAGCAGCAGAGGCATATGGCAGAATTGGTCCCGCTGGAGCAACCAATTCTTGGTCCATGAACTCCTCCTCACCCCGTTCATGGACTCGTCTTGGTCCAAAACAAGCAGACCAACACCAAGCGCCCGCACAGCACGAACTCGACGACGAGAACATACCCGCGACATGGCTAGGAAACGGTCGTCTTATCAGAACGTACTAAACAGAACGCACTTTAGAACAGCAAGGCCTATGAAGAACGAAATGAAATTCAGAAACGAACGGGCAAGAACGCACTGTAAAACAGATACGACCTGCCTACATGCCCTGAAAGACAAGATACGAACCCACAAGCACAAACTGAACCGCAGAAAACGAACTGAAAGCACGAAGACTGAAAAGCGCGAATCGTCTCTTCCCAAACTTTTACTTCACATGCGGTAACACGAGATCAGCAAAAGCAGCCCAAGGGGTGGCGCCAGGGAAATCGATCTTCCCCTTTATACTGCTGTCGTACGTGCTGGACGTGACCGCACAGAACAACGACGAGATTTGGAATTGTCAGTGTGTACGCATGGAAAGCTTGACGAGAAACTCGTCAAGGTTAACAAGAATCTCGTCAAGAAAAACAACGTGTTTTTAATGACGAGAAACTCGGTCGTGTGTACAAGGCTTCACTTACAAAATTCCTGCTAAATTAGCACTAAAGCATCATTCACATGTGGCATACTAAAGTGTACGCCCATGGGGGCCATGTTTACCCGCACATGGATGCACAGGTGTTCCATGCATCCCCGTACAGGCAGTCCCCTTTATGTCAATTGGGATGCAACGGCTGCACAGGCATAGCTGCTGTTCCCAATCTGACATCTGTGTGGGTGTGGGTACATGACCCCGAATGCAGACAGTGTGAGCTCAGGGACATGCATGCAGACCAACATGGATGTAAAATTGGGAGCAACGGCTCTGTTGGTGCAGGTGCTACATCCCAAATGACATGAGAAGGACTGCCTGCACAGAGATGCACGGAACACCTGTGCATTCCTGTAAATGTATGCTGTGTATGCCCTGTGTAAACAAGGCCTTAGGCCCCTTTCACACAAGCACACCGATCTGGTCTGCCTGTCCGTTTTTCAGGTGGGCCCAATCGGACCAGCCATTGTTCTCCATGGAGAGGCTGATGTAAATGGACATGTGTCCGTTTATACCCACCAGCATCCGATCCAGTCCGCTAAAAACAGACGAATGGGGATTTCATTCCCCATCCATCTAGCAGATCGGAACGGATGGTATCCGATGGAACTGGACAGGCGGTCCATTTACATCCAACGCTGCATAGAGAATAGCAAACTGTGTAGCAAGCTGATGCAGAGCGGACACGGACCTGTCATCCGCCTGCTCAGCGGGGATCAGCAGACAGACCCCCCGCTGAGCAAGCAGATCTGCTTGACAGAGTGCCACTCCATGTGAAAGGGGTCTTACCAGGAGCAGCTGGTCCATTAGGGGCGATGGGGCACCGCTCTCCTGCAGGGAGTCGGACTCATACGTTTATATGAGTTTGTTTTTTTTCAAGCCACATGATTAGAGCCTGAGGCTCTAAATGGCTTGAAAAAGGTTGGGCTCGGGACACAGAGCATTGAACCCCAAACCCTCCCACTTGTGACAATAGTGAATTAACCACTTGCTTACTGGGCACTTAAATCCCCCTCCTGCCCAGACCAATTTTCAGCTTTCAGTGCTGTCACACTTTGAATGACAATAGCGCGGTCATGCAACACTGGCAGTGATGGGCACTGATAGGTGGCAGTGATGGGCACTGATGCGCGTGCAAAGGGGAGGACGTCTATTGACAGCCTCCCGGATTTTCAGGCCCGCGCTGTAGCCGTCATTTGACTATAGTGGTTAATATTCGCTATCGTCTAACGGCTTCTCCTCCTAGCCAATCAGGATGGATCGGGTTGGCCGGGAGAAGAAGCTGAGGAATCCGCGGAGGAGTGAATGCGGGGGGTATCATCACCATGGAGGGGTGGACCTAGGGGGTCTTACTATGTTTGTGTTTTTTTAGGTTTTACTTTACTTTTTTTTTTTTGGGGGGGGGGGGTCTTTGAGATATCAGAGGTCTAAACAGACCAACATATCTCTTTTTTTTGAGACAGAGAAAGGGACTGAGTCATTTTCTCTGTATCACTTTACTTGAATAAATGGAATCTGTATAGAGATTCCATTCATTCAGAAAATTACAGTCTGATACATTGTAACACTCGCGGTTACAATTTATCAGCTGTCAGTGTCAGTGGGCATATAGCAGTGATCAGTAGTGATCGCTGCATGGGCCCTCTCTTCTACAGGGGGGAGTTTAGTAAACACATGTTTACTAAGCCCCCCCAAGCCCCTACTTTACCCCCACACACACCGCTGGATAGTGTAGAACCTTAAAAATGATTTTATTGAATAAAAATATCACTCACATAGATAAATGGTATATGCGCATATCTCCAAAAAGACATTCGGCAGGTGAAAGTGGTGTCCGCCGCCACTTCCGGTTAATGTGATGACCTAGACACACCACTCCACCCTATGCGTTTTGTCACCAACAGACTTTTTTTTGGGTGTTATTTAAAGGAAGTTGTCATTTCTAATGTTGCTCTTTAGGCTTTTTTATTTTAATCAGCAAAAAGGTTTTTATTAATGAGAACACAAGGCATTAAATGGTACATTTGCATACGTATGACATAAAGATAGAACAGAAGTCTCAGTCCTCACATCAACATAAGAGTGGCGTTAACTATAAAGCCAACACTGCTATCATACAACTGAGAAACATTGTATTAAACCCTGAGTTCCTGGTTCCCACAAGTATAGGGAAATACAAACAAACAGAAGAACATCCTAGTGCTCATCTGAGAAAAAAAAAAAAAATTAAATAAAATTAAAGATAAAGTGTTAGACCAACCATTAAAGCGGTTGTATACCCTCTTGTGATACATACACCTACAGGTAAGCCTACATTAAAGCTTACCTGTAGGTGCTTGCAATATCTCCTTAACCTACATAGTTAAGGAGATATATGCAGAAAAGCGAGCACCGATGTCTACGGAGCATGCACGCCGTAGATAACGGCTCAGGCGCACTTGAATTGGAGCCTGCCGGACAGTGCCGGAAAGCGCGCATGCGCGGGGATCGTGCCGTTCCTCGCGCTTGCGCGGGAGTGACGTCATCGCCGCTCCGGCCAGTCACAGCGTCGGAGCGGCGATACCCGGAAGTCACTCCAGGTATCATGGCGGCGAGGGAGGACGTGTCCGAGGACCGCTGCGGGGGCTTCGATCTAAGGTAAGTAATTGATAATGAGCTAGTATGCTAGTCATACTAGCTCATTATGCCTTTGCCTTGCAGGTTTTAAGAAAAAAAAATTGTTTTGGGGTATATAACCGCTTTAATATACCACTAGGGGTTTAAATCTGTCAAACACGCAAAGCTCTCCAAGCACGTAACTCATCTTTCCTTACAGTATAAAGCCCCGTACACACGGTCGGACTTCTATCGGACTTTTCCGTAGTTTTTTGTCTGAACGGAGTTGGTCGGGAACACCCATAGCATACACACGCTCTGACTTTTCTGCAAACTTTCCCAAAACTTTTTGCAACATCACGTGGTTTTTCTGCTCTTTACCGCCACCCTTTGGTCAACTTCTGCTATTGTTGGTTGATTTTAACATTAGTTGTTTTGTCCATCGGACAAAAGTCCGATGGTTTTCTGTACACACGGTCGGACATTGCTCCATCGGACTTTTGTTGGGCAAAAGTTTGTCCGTTTGCAGACCCAACTTTTGTCCGGTGAAAACAAGAAAAAGGCAAAAAAAAGTTTGTCCGATGGAGCGTACACACGGTCGGATTGTTGGTCCAACTTGCTCAAAATGAAGTTTGTTGGCCAAAAGTCAGACCGTGTGTATGGGGCTTTAGGCTCCATGAACAGCACCACAGACCCAGTTAACCCATCAGCAGCCTGTCCGGAGCCAACTGTGGTGGTGCCACCTCTGGGGAGTTCAACCAACTCTACCAGATGTTGGTAAAAAATGTTGGCGATTTTCTATGATGATATGTGTTTTTTTCCTGAATAAGAGTAGCATTGACCATTTTGATCCACTGCGCCTCCCTTGGGGTGTGTCTCCTGATAGCCACAAACGGGCAATCAGCTCCTGGCTAAATATAGTAGCCTCGTGAGGGCAATGTATACCGAGAGGCGGTACAAGCTTTCATCTAGGCTACCTAGTAAACACATTAGCGATTCCACCACAAGCTGAACTTGGTATACATTGCTTATTCTGGTAACAATGCAATTCCAGTACCTCACTAGCTTGGGGCATATCCAGAGCATATGAATGAGATCCCCCGGGTGGGCCTGGCATTTGGGACATATAGGGGAATCACGCCTATCCCACTTATGTAACTGCACAGGAGTGCAATATACTCTGTGCAGTATGAACAGGTGGGATAGTCTCTGTGCCGCCGATACTGATACCAAGGGGCTCACTCCCAGGATCTGACTACACTGCTCGTCATCGATGGGGCCAACATCTCACTCCCACTCCTCCCTACATGGTAACAAGTCAGGGGCTTGTATGTGTGATAATAGATGGATATAGATTCTAGAAATTATTCCCTTCTTCTCAGGGTCGGTATATATGGACTCAAGGAAAGTGGATTCATCTAGTTGCAAATTAGATTGTCTACTCTGATACCTCATGGCATGTTGCAGTTGTATATATTGAAAGCGGTGGCCTTTGAGTGCAGGGAATTCGCTCAGTAATTGTGTATACGGCTTTAGGACAGGTCCGTCGAGTATCTGGGTGAGGAATCTAACCCCCGCCTTTTCCCAGATCGACCAGTTAGGCACAAGTCTGTGCAAAA